>CM052221.1:18569004-19169004 GCA_028454225.1 Lasioglossum leucozonium | reverse complement strand
AACGATTATAACTTTCTCTCGCGAGCCACTTCGTAAATTATGCATACAGACGCCGCGCCGCGCCGCGCCGCGCCGGGCCGCGACGGGCCGCGCAATAAATTACGTAATAAAATCCCTCTCCTGCCCTCGATCTCTTAGACTCTGATTCTGTCACTCTTTCTTTTCTTTTACCCGAGCGTTCTACGAACATCATCGCAACGTTTCCCCTGGAGATTTTATAATACTGTCGCGCGGTACGTTTTAATTAGCACCGTATATCACTTTGGTGGCAAAAAGTACGCGCGGAATCCTCCGCTCTGCGGATTACTTTCCACTTCCTTCGACACGGTACAAGTGGAACGGTGTGTGTTTCTCCTTGGAAAGAGTCCTCATAGTTGATCCATTTTTCCGAGATTCGTGGGCGTGTGTGACCGACATTTTGAGTTCACGATTTTATGGCAGCCGGAGCTGCAACGTTGTCGATGCTCGTGTTCCTCGTCCAATAAAATTGGTATTAGGCGTCGAACACGTTCACGTAGCGCGAAGATTCTGGAATATATGTTATCGAGGACTGTGGGAGTGGTGGCCGTCTTTTTTAGGCCACGATTTTATAGCATTTAGTACAGCAATGTTGTTCGTGCTAGCGATCGTTCGATAAAATTCGTGTTACCTGTTGAACACGGTTGGTGAAGTGTGAAAATTGTAGAATACGTTTTTATGAATTTTGTGGGAGTGGACGACCGAGATTCGTCTCTGTACTATTTTATGGTATCCGATGCTAAAATTCTCTCCGGCCTCTTTTAAATTCGAGGGACAATTGTTTGCCGCCATCTGTTTGCCATATTCCGCAGGTAGACAGATTTTCGGAGTCCGGCGCGGCTCTGAATAAATTCCGAGGCATTAACGATCCAGATGTAAGCTCGACGATGCTGTACAACGAGCAGTAAAATTCAACTGCGGACCCAAGGTCTTGCTACCTCGAGAAGCATTGTCGTAAAGCGAGATACGTGGTCGCTACGGATTTTTATGTGTTCGTAAAAAAAGTTGACCGAGTGAAAAATAAAACAGGAACAATCGCAACGAATTCTCTAGAACATGCGAGATATTCGCGCCAAAATACATCCAAAAAGGCAAATAAATCTAGCTCTCCTCCGATTTCGCGAAACCCCGGCCCGCGACTCGCCAATTTTCCGCATTCTCCGCCATTCCAAAATCATCTCGGCTTCCGGGAGCGAGAGCATAAGCAACAGACATCTACTAATCCTATTTATACCAGCCGGCCGCTCGCGTTCTACCTTCGGAGGCCACGTCAGAGGCAAATAGGTGAGCTACCCGTCTGGTCGGGTAGCTGCGGTTCTATGGCGGGTCTCCAGCAGGTCCGAGTGGTCGCGGTTTGCTTGGCGGGTGTCACTGACCCTCAGCAATTTTCCAGCCAGCGAGCGGTCAACGATTTCCTCGGACGTGTCTGCAACAGCTGATCCTCGTTGTTTCTCATTTAAAGATTCTTCAAAATTTTAACTCCTCGCACTGCACCATCGAATAGGACTCGCGAAGATTTGAATGAAATTCTCTGGTCCCATTTCATACGCAAATTCAGTCGGCACTGCGACATCAAACTCTCCAAGGTCAACGAAGGTCGTGCAATCTTTTCCGTCTATCTGAACCCGACAGAGCCCGATCAGATAAAATTGGGCGTTGCATTCGGACGATCTGCATTCAGCTCGTTTCGCCAGCTCTTCCACGAAACATTACCGCCGCGTTCCAGCGAATGGTCGAGCACCTTGGCCGTAGCCAGGGCTGCTGGTCGAAAAGATCGTAGAGAAACCTGGCACGGGATCAAGTCTGCCGTTCCAGAGGCGTATTCTCGTCAGGCAGCACGTGTCTCGGTCTCCTCGGAACGGCTTTATTATTGCGATGGGTGGTCCCCATGTTTCCCTTCGGAAAAACACGTGGTCGCACGAGCCACGTGCGAAATCGCCGTGCAATAAAGACCCCGATGCGCCGTAAACTACCCTGAGCAACGGTGACGCGTCCAGGTTCTCTGGGAACGATCATAAACAACAGGCCTCTCGATGGGTGACTAGGATCGGTGAATTCCCAAAAAATACTAATTTCTAGCGTCTGTACACAGCATGAGAAATACTTTGCGGCAACCGGTACACGTAACCGCGACTCCACGTTAACAGGAACTAATTAAACGGGAACGAAACTGGGCTGCGCGAACGGAATCGAACCATCACCGATGAAAGGTAGCGTCGACTGTCGTGTGGGTGGAGAGCGCGTGCGCGCTCGCGCGTGTTTATCCAGGTGCTAGCAACAGCGAGGGCGTGCAATTTTTCTTCTCTCTCGTTCGCTCGCGATCAGGATGAACGATCGACTTGTGCGTGTATCTCGAAAACCGAACGTTTTGTTGAGCAGTCCCTGTTGCCACGCGTTCTAACGGTTTAAATTACTTGCGTTAATAATGTCGGGCAATTTAACCATTTACTCGTAAGATAGAGTGTCGCCGCGCGGATACCGTTCCTCGAGACGCTCCCGTGAGCCCGTGTCCGGTGTCGGAGTCGGTCTCGACTCGCTGCCCATTGTCTTCCTCGTCGCGTCGTTGTCATTGTTGTCCACCCGATGCCTTGTTCTTGCCGCCGCGCCGTGGACTCTTTCTCCGTGACCGACGATCGCGACACTTCGCTTGGAACGAAGGCGAAGTCGTGGCGGAAAGGATCGCTCGAGAGGATCGAGCTCTGAATTTCGACCACTCGAAACGGGCAACGAGCTCCTAATTGGCCACCGGAACCATTGTTCCAGGACAAATGATGATAAAAAAGGAGGTCGTAACGTTACAAGTTCGATAAACTCATATTTATTCTAGCTTCTGTATGTTGGGCGCCCTCGGTGGGCGTGGCTTTTGGCGCTCTTATTTTCGATACAGTGCCCCACGGGGCAATCTGTGACCACGGTTGGTAGAAAGCAGATTCAATAAGAGTCTTGACAGAAGAATTATTTTCCTTTGTGTTTGTAAATGTTTCTTAAATTGGGGCGTGGTTCCTAAGTGGGCGTGGCTTCGCTGCTCTCAAAGAAGCGCCAGAGCTTCTGAGCACAAACTAATCTTCCTTCTCCCGTAGACTGATTAGAAATTAAAATTAAAAAAATAAAAATTCGTCATTTTCTTTAAACAATTGGTCGCGACTATCAGGAGGAACGAGAAGTGTTGTACATCGGTGATGATCTCACGGGAATGAGCCAAACAGAAGGAATCCGTCGAGCAAAATGTCTCGGTGCGGAACGAGGAGGAGACGTCGACGATGTTAGCTCACCGGAGCCATAAAGATCGTCTCGCGGATCTCGATCTAATCGACAGCGAGGCAGCGAATATACACACGCTCGGTGACGCGGGATTACACGCGCGCCGCGCCGCGCCACACCGCACCGCCCCGGTGAATTTATTAAACCGCGCGCAGCGACAAATGAAAGGACGCGTGGCAAGATTAATGGACAATGGAGCCAGCGATTCGTGGTTTGTTTTTCCCTCGCGATACCGACGCACCATTAAAATCTAGATCGACCGGACGAGGGGAAGAAAAGATTCTCCCCGAATGGCTCCAGGAATAGCAAACGCGTGTTCAACACGACAGTTATATCGGAAATGTTGCGGACGTATGAAACGCACCGACATCGCCCCGAGACGATGATTTACCTCCGGGAACGGAGAAACGATCCACGGGTTTAATGACCGCCGACGATTCCATTAACGATCGCTGCGCAAGTATATTTAGCGACGCTCGGGGGCGACTTTTGACGATCGTAGAATCAAAATCTCTGGGATATTTGTTTTTTTTTTTCAGCGAGGGAGATTGACGGAACGAGTTCGAATTTTATGGGTACGTTTGATATTGTTTCATGAACGGAATAGAATTTTTCATGGCCAACACGTTCATGTATTTTTGTGTTTTAACGACGCAAGCTTTTTCTAACAATGCGGATGATCTTTGTCCCCCGCCCCTCCGTCCGAAAAATGATACTCCCATGAAAAAGCTTTCGCAGATTCACAGCGGGTTCCCGGAAGAAAAGTTCGCGTTCGAGGACCCGTCCGCGCAGTTAAAAATACTCTGAAGGTATTTAATCGGCGGGTGTCATCCTGGACAGGCTGGACAAGTGTGTCGGCGGGGTCGACCTTAGCGGAATGCAATTTTAAAGCACTCTCGGCTGCGATAAATTCGCAGGGAGAAAGTGTTTTCGATCTTGACTAGCTGGTCCCCGATGCGATGCGGCGCGAACGATGAGATAATGCATCGAAGGTCGTCAGTTCTGCGCCGGGGAATCTCGGACGGTCCGAGAGAAAGTCTTTCTTGGCTCGTGTTCGTTCTCGATCGTCGATAAACGCACGGATAGAGGGAGGCCACGCTCGTTTTCGAAGGTGTACACCCGCTAACTATACACATCTTTTGCGTGGGTGTCCTATTAGTTGGCTCTCGGAACACGAACTTTCGCCATCGAGTCCATCTTTTTATTTTCTCTCCCTCCGCTCCAGTACGGTAGTGCTCTCACCTAACCCTTCGGAGACGTATGCGCGTACACTGTTGCACATAAGCGAGCGCTACTGCATTACGATAAGAAAAATATCGCGGAGACGCTGCCCCCGTTTTCGCAATCTGTCATTTGTACGAGAGCGAAGTGTAAACGCACTTTCTACAGAGTTGTTTTCCCAGCTGTCCACGGAAGTCCATCGATAACGAAATTTATGATAAGCCCGCCGCCGCAGGCTATGCAGCGAGGGCTAGGATCGTGTTCTTTGTGTGTCGAGCTACGCTAGTTCTGTTAGGGATATTATCGGCCGATAACAGGGTAATTAAAAAGCAGCTACCTTTCGTGCTTGACTTGCTCGGGACTCTCTCGGCGGAATTGCTCGTGGGAGTCGCTCGGGTTTCTTTCACGGTATTTTTATCTGCATACCAGCCTTCTGTGCGAGCTATTGTGAGAGGAATGTGCACTTTGAGCGAGTTTTTGCTTTTTATACACGTGATTTCTTTGCGGGGAATCGAGGTGTGCTGCGACCTGCACAGGAACTGTACGAGAAATTATTTTGTAGTTGATTTATCAAGCAGTCCATGAATTGTTTTATGTAAAATAAAAATATCGCTGTGAGATTCAACTTATAAGTTTTACAGCATTTCACTGCCACTCTAAAGCAGGTTTATAAATTCCAAGATACAGATATGTATATACCGAATTTTCTCACAAGCCCAGAAAAAGCCTGAATCCTCGCTCTACGCTACATGATCACCTATTTGTACCATTTCAACGACATTTGAGCAGTGAATGTCAGCGTAACAACACGCGTCTTCTTCTCTAAGCCATAACTCCGCAATCTAAATACTGTGAAGGTGGAAAGTGCGAGGGGTCTGGCTCCGTTTTGGAAAGTTGCCCGGCCTGGCCAACAAATGTCCGTCTCTTCCGTCTTGAATTCGTTGAATGTCCAACCCATGGCGCCAGAATAGACGTCTGGGCCGCGACAGGAGGGAATAATTCCTCCGAAAATACATTTTTAACTCCTTCCTGTACAATCACGAACCAGACTCGTGGCGAACATTCCAAACGAACATTCCACCAAACACGAATATTATTCTTTTCGATCCAGAGATAGAAATTCTAATTTTCTAGCAGGTCGAATCATCAGGTATCAAGGTTCAATTTAGGTCGAAAGAGGGTAAGAATTTTTGCGTTTGCTGGAATGGTGGCCGTTTTGGCACGGTGTCGCTTCTCGGAGGACACGGCACGATAAAAAGTAACGGTGCCAGCGCGCATGCGATTGCGCCCGCTGTATTACTCAGCCGTGTATGCACCTTTTGCCCGCGCGCGGCCATAAAAATCAGGTGAAACCAGCCTGCCCAGCTCGCTTCTTTTTCGGTCCCTCTTGTTCGCCCCTCTCGCCCCGCCCGTCCTTTCCCTTCTTTCCTTACGTCGCTTCCTCGGTTCGTTGGTCCGTTCCCGTGGATTCCATTCGTCATCGAGAGGAGATCCATGCGACGTAGATAACAGAGAGAACGAGATAAATTCGAAAATCGAAAAGCAAAGACGACGCATGCTCGAATCGCGGGAGATTGATCAGGCAGTAACAAGGCTCGCGAATTAATTCCGAGATGGGCGGTTGGTCTTCGCGGATTATTACACGGTGTGGCGGTCGTGATTCGCGGGTTGCAACATCTGCGGCCGTAATTCGCCTCCTAGGAGGACAACGCTCGTAAGTTATGAGCATGCGGCGCGGTGGGCAAAGCAGCCCCGTAGCCGTGAACGCGTGGAATTTATATGTTACAACTGTCGAAGTTACGAAGCGAGAGTTTAATAGCTGAAAGGGCGAGGACGCCGCGCCGGCAGAGGTCCTCCGCTGCGTGATTATCCTTCCCACGTAATAAACATCGGCGAAGTATTCATTCGAGCCGCGATTAAATCTCGCCGCCTGACACACGCTGCGTATCGATGGGCTCGCTAAGCAACGTGAAAAAACGTTGCTAATGAAGGGATCTTTCTGAAAATTTATTTACACGGTATTCCAGCATTCGTCTCTAGCGTCCAGCGAAAAAGTTACGATCAAAAATATTGGTTAGAAACTTCAACGTTTGTCCCATTTATTTGGCAATCGGTAGCAACAAAGCGAAGTTTGCTCCACGATGCACCCTAATGGAACCAAAGGACGCCTTAACACGTCCCGTTGAGTGTCACTAGTCCAAGGTCACGCGTGTTGAAGACGATCCCCAAGGGCGTCGCAAAGCGGTGAAACGAAGGAACGAGAGGAAGGTTAAAAGACCATCATTTCCGTGGGGCTGGTTGCATAACTACGATGTCTCTTCGGTTGTAACCCCGCGCTCGTTTCTCGAACATCGAACTTTCGAGGATCTCTCTCTCTCTCTCTCTCTCTTTCTCCCTCGATCTCGGCAAGTGTTCCCATCGACGACGCGGCTCCACGGTCCCGACGAAGGCAGAGAGAAACTTTTCTATATACGTGGCACGTCCACTCTTCCTCGGTACGTTAGCCACGTTTATTAGAGGCGAAGGGCGGTCAGGCGTGTTCAGCTACGGCCGCAGATTTTTAACAGTTTCCTCGATCTGCGAAGGTCCGGTCCTCCTTTTTCGCATTCCCGTGTAATAACAGGTCTGCCGGCCAGGATCGGCCGGACCCGCTCGTCCCAACACAGAAAACCGGCACAGCCCGCGGCGATTGTCGTAGGTAAGTGAGTTTGACGCACAACGTGCCTGAATACTTCGTGGAGAGACCCTCTTTTCAGCCGCCTCTCTCCTCATCGGGGCCGTCCCTATTCTCTCTCAATCCCTCTCGAGATCGATTAAAATCGCGGGTTCGTGGAACCTCGATCGGGATCCCGTCGCATGCGAAATTTTCCAGCAGCCGAGAGCGAACGTTAAATAATTTTTTACGAGAATATCGGTCGAAAGAAATTTTTCAGAATTCGTCTGCGCATAAAACAGGATTCGAACTGTCTAAAAAAAAATTTCGATCAGAAATCACAAGCAGAAAGGTAGAAAAAAATTGACAAATTCAATAGATTCAATAATCATGGACTAAATCAATTTTTAAAAACATAACCGGTGAATGGGCCGTTTAGAAACTTGATGCGCGCATAATGTTCGGACAGTCCGATAGAAAAATTTCGACGAAAACCGACACAAAGAGAATAACAAAAATGCTCGAGCATTCGCGCATCGTGGAGCGCCGCCACGCAACAGGTTAACGGCTTATTAATCATGCAAATAGAGTCCTGGGGAGAAAAAAAAAGGAAAACGCCTCACCGGCCGTCGTCGTCCACCTCTGCCGATCCAGTTCCCACAGTCTCCCGAAGGCCTTGCCACCCGAGGTGACAATTTCCACCGATTAGATTTTCCCCGACACGTTCGCGCGTCGTGTCGCAACATCGTTCGGACGCGTTCGTCTTTGTCTGTTAACGCCGTCCGGCCTCGATTAAATTCACTGTACCGGCGATAAGCAGTCGCCGTGGAAGGACATCGCGCAGCGAACACGGCTTTTAACTTCTCCGCGCGTTCCACGCGGCTCTGCTTAACCGCGGAGGAACATTAAATCGCGGTGGCAACATCTCACCACCTCAGGCTGTTACGCTTCTGTTTTCCATTTAGAAAAACTCTTCTACAACCCTTTGGCGAATCGCACAAGTGACATAACATCGTGCACCTGGCGCGGAGAGAGAGCGAGAGGTTGCCATTAAAATTCAAGGTCTCTTCCGGTCGGTTACAGACACCCCTGAAAACCTAGAGGTTTGATCTGCGAAGATCCACCCTGGATCTCGATGTTTATTAGCCGGACATCGAATTAAACCGGTTTCGCTGGGGCCCGCGATGTGTCATGCGGCGTCTTCGTAGCACGGTAGTGCCAGGTAGACCTGTCAACAGCATTAATGCGATTCAGGGGTGCGAGCATCAGCGTTCCCCTTACTATTTACATGCGTACGGTTTGCCGGTTCAGATCTCGGGGGAAGATAATGAGACGCGTTGACCTGTCGCCGCCCGGGGCCCGGTGTCCAGGGCTCCTCGGTAGTTCTCGGCTCCCCTCGGCGCCTGCGTCCTTCTCGCTCGGGCCTCGTCGCGCTCGCTCGGTCTCTTTCGCGGTCCCCCCACTCTGCTACCAGCGCCGACCGTCCGCGAGCCCCGCTCTGCAGTCATTCGGGTGACAGCGCTCGAGCAGCTCGTGTCGCGCAGAGCTTGGCTCTGACAGCTGTCAACAATCGCAAGCACTGTCTCTGTGAAAAGTGTTCTGGAATTTTCAATTTTTCTCATTCCCTCGTTCTCTCGATCTTCTTGGCTGCCTTCGGGAACGGTTCAGTTCGTCTCGATCGATCACGTTGGTTCTTATCGATTGTCGCGGTTCAGTGCACGGATAAGTGAGGATGTTGTCAAATGTGTGATCATTCGCTGCGACGTGCGGGGACACGCGAGCCGAAAACGCAGCCAGTGTTGAAGAAAAATGACCTGAGGCGTTTTCCCGCGGAGACGCAACGGCTGATGAGCGACAGATGTTGAATCTGAATATTTACAACGTCGTGGGCAGCATCAGCACCATGGTCTTCGGCAGCAACAAGTTCCGGATACGGAGGTATACACCGGTTTCAGAACAGTCTCGCCGCGATAACCCCTTTGTCATTCTAATTCGAGGAACCGTTAACATTCGGAGGATGTTAACAAGCAGTTTAGAACCAGCCGTTTCACGCGAAACTGCCGCGAGAACGATTGTTTTGACGGTGCCGACGCGACGAGGGATTTAACCTTATTGTGACGAGATTCGAATCGGAGTGTAAATAGTGCCCCGTTGGTACCCAGATTCGTCTTTGTGTGTAGTTCAACTTTAAATCGAAAGTAAACACTGCTGGCACGAACCGGGAAGGGGGGTACGTTGCGTTTGTCATTAACGGAAAGTCGTTACTCGAGTGAAATTATGCTGACAACTGCATCGAGGATCTTTGCTCAGTTATGGCTCGTTAGAAGATAATAAAACGAACAATTTATTAGAATCTCAGTCTTCTTCGTCGGAGCTGTTGTTGCATAAAATCGGCATTTATTTCATTCTAATTTTTTCCAATTGTTTACCAATGAAAATTTATATCGATCCGTGAACGGTGGTTCTCTCGTCCAGTTTTACTCTAAATCGTATAACTGCTCAATTTCCAGTAATTAATTCAAGAAGAAAGTTGTTTAACCGGGTGAAGTAGGTTAATGGATCTTCAAACGGAAAAATTGATAAATTCTAGGCATTGTCGTTAAATAAATATAAATGATTACAATATATCTTCATCGGCAGTTGTATTTCTCGAAGAAGAAAATTTTTAGATTCGACTGGCCTGTCAGTCATTAATATTGTTTCTCTTATCTTTTTCTCATTGCTCCGACTTTCGTGTAAGGAATGGCTTTCGTTCAGGACTCGGCGAAATCGCGCGATCAATTTTTTTGTGCGGCGGAAGTCGATAGGTCATTAACCCGAGTCATTCATTTAGATACCATTAGTCACGGTTTGTTTATTACCATATCGACATGATCGTACGTTACAACAAGTCCGTCAGGAGGTCGGACATTTAATAATTTTTAATGTCAACCGCTCCATCAATCTGATGCTCTCCGAAAGGGAATCGAGAGAAAGAAATCTGTTTAGTACAGACAACGTGACGACCTTAAATATTTACATCGTAAATCGCGCGTTCTCTTTCTCGATTTGCAATTGCCTGTGTACGGGTACGTGTAAGTACGTGTATGTGTGTCGAGTACACGTGCACCCGGTGACTTATCGAAACCAATATCGTCGATAATGAACACCAATGGAAAAACGATTCGACGGATGGCTATTTTATTTCTTAATCGGTAGACGCTGCGTATTTAATTTTATCACATGCTAAGTTCCGAGGCTACTGTCAATTATAGTGTTGCGGGGTACGAGGAGCCAAAGTAATTTTCGCAGCATGATCATTTCTGTACCGCACATAATAAGAACTGGAAAGAAAAGTGTGAAAAGTTTTTTCAATTTAGAAATATAACATCGCTCGTTGTCACATAAGTCGACCGTAGTTTGACATTTGATCACATTCCCACAGAAATGGTGCACAGAGCATGTACCTTCGCGTTCTCCGATTTTACAATCAAGAGCATAAAACAAGAAGGCTACAATTTAATAAATGATATGTTGCCGTCAAAGTGTGTCAGATTACGTACCATTAGCAACAATGGACAGTCCCAATTCCGCGTGTAGCGGACACAAAGGGCAATCAAAAATTTCACGGTAGATTTCCGTCGGGTCTTCGAGCATTGTTAACTTTTGTTGCGCAAGAGAAGCGAATTTCGGTTCGGGAGAGATTAGGAATCTGCGGAAAATCGCTGTGGCATAAGGTGCCAGGAAGCGTGTTCCGGTTCATTGAAGCGCGATTGACGGGTATCGAGCGCGGAGGCAGCTTCCTCTTTCATTATCTAAGAAAGCATATCGCGGTCATGAAACACTCGAACAGATTTTCCGTAGCGATAAACAAGATAAACGAGATAAACAACAGCGGACACGACACGACGCGACGCGGCACAGTGCGTGTGCATCGTCGAAGCAACATTACCTTCTACGGGTTTCATTATCTGAGAGTTCAATATTCCACCGTTGTTTAGTTCGACACGACGCGACGGAAGAAACAAGGTTAGACACCTCCTCGTGGACACACGTTTTATCATTTGCGTATGCGGACGATAAGTAGAAAGTTTATCGGACAGTCGAAGCAGCCGGACTGCCCGGTGACAGTGATGGATGAGCAAGAGGATAGTCTTCTTGTCGCGGGCGACGTGTATCGAGTAACCGGCAAAAAATCATCGTGACAAGTTAATAGTCGGGTCCGCGCGGGCCGAAATTACCGGTGACGAAATTCGCGGGACGCGACGGATGGCGCCGCCGCTGTGGCCCATTTCCGAGTACAAGGTTTCGAGACTATCGAGAAAACAACGAAAGTGGTCGTCCATGTTTTTTCTGTGCACCAGGTATGCAGAGGATTTTTGACAATCATTAAAAAGCTTCCCGTTGAAAGGATTGCCGATTTCTATTTCTATATGAGAATATTTTTTTTATATGTACATACCTCGCTCGGACATTCTGCCCGGTAATGTTCGCTCGAAAACATCACTATAGAATTATCTATCGACGTAGACACACCGAAGAAAGTTTTCCTGGTCACTGTTTGCTGGAGCAGGAATGTTAAAAAATGAACGTACACTGTTCCATCGATGTTCTCCATTTTCCTCGTGCTGTGTAGAGCCTCGGTTCTTATGGCTCCGCATCGAAAGCTACTTTTTCCGGGTCGACAGTGTCTGTCAGATTAGCGGACAGGCGAAATGGCTCGTCGGTCGAGAGGCGGTCGAATTCTATTTCACCGTTGACGAGAATCCACGTCGAAAAACGGGAGCGAGCGAGCGAGCGAGAGGGAATAAAAGTCGCGGAGGATCGGGCTCGTCGCGGCCCGGCGTTCGTCTTCCCTCGGGTTTCCGCGTGCGCCCGTTTTAATTAACCCATCCATCGGACGAGACCAAGACGGGACGTGCGCTCGATACGGATCGTCGGCTATTGGTATAGATCGGCTGGTTCCAGGGGAATCGGCTTACGTACTGTACGCCTAAGAAGTAACCGGCCGAGCGAAGCCTGGGAACTTATCCGCTCGATACGGCCGCAAGAAGCAGAAACGAACGAGGGGAGATGGCGAGCGTGTCTCTCGTTCGACACTCGATCCCTAGATCCTCCTCGATCCTCGTGCTCTATTTGTCTTGGCTGCGCGCGATCGTGATCCTCGACGGCGACGCAAGGACGCTTTATTTATCGAACGATAATCGAGATTCATCCTCCGGTTATTGACGGTTCTCGGTCGAATCGTGAATATATTTTCTTGTCGGTGTTCCTGTCCTCCGATACACCGATACGTTTTTTTATTTCGATTCGTAGTTTGCCTTCTTAAAAATTTACCATACGCGGGAGAGTTCATGAGAATTATTCAGATTCAGCCAGTATTTTTAGTTCGGAGGGGAATATAAATTGGCAGGGGTCGAGTTTCTTTATTTTAATGGAAAGTTGACTGGACCCGGTGGATGGGCACTGTATCCCGTGATGTTTGTAGAAGTGTGGAACCGCGCGGACCTGTATGCAGAGTAAAAGTTGTTTAAGGTGGGCGTGAGGGACAGGGATTAAATGAAAGTGTACGGGATCGTTCAATAATGTTAATAAGTCGAAACGATGTTCTTAAATTCATTTAATGTCCCTACAATTTTGGATTTTATTCATTTACTTTTCCTGTATGATAATGCATAAAATCCGCGAAGTCGTCCAGTCGTCAAACTTTTATACGTCTTGTGTTCAGACTCGAAATTGAACATTAATCCGCTGTTTTTAAAAAATGATGTCTGATGAACAAGATAATTTCCCAGTATCTTAATTGCTAATACTTTCGATCAGGAAAACTAGTAACGTACGTGTAAGATTTGCAAATAATCGTCGATGAAAAATGTGTAAAGCCGATTAGCTCGGAAACGGAATTTTCCCGAGAGAAACGTTACTTCGCGATTTCGTCTTGCTTTTTCGTGTAGAATTCGCTTCCCGGTTGTATTCGGACGGTTACATGACACCCTGTATATATGTATACAGTTCCCGCAGCGGATAGTAACTCGGCTGCCGGATCAAACGGATATTTAACCGGTTAATTGAACGTTTACACGTTACGACGCGACAGCCGTATTTATTTCCGTTTCTCGCCGCCGCGCGCCGTCGGCAACGGTGCATTTTCGTGCCTCGATACTCTCGAGCGGTGCAACACGGGGCTTACGTGGTTTATGACTTGCTGACCCGTTTTTCTTTCTTTTTCATTGCTTTTCCGTTGATTTTTTTTTCCGGCGAGCGCGCACTACTGATTCGAAGCAATTAAAAGCGCTTTATTCAACGGCTCGATTTCGTCGAGTCTCTCGGGGCACGCGCGGGAGGCTGAATTATTGCAAGAAAGGTGAAATGCCAATGTCGTTCCGTTCCGTTCGGGTTGCAACACCATTTCGAAACGTCTCCGTCTCTCTCTCCCCACCCCCCACCCTCTCTCGCGAGCGCGCGCGATCTCTTTTACCTGTTGTTTTTCGCGGCTGATTTCTGGAAACGATTGCCGCCGCGGCACGCAAATTGCATACAAATTCGCGGATAATAAACAATCACTGCCACATGAAATGCTGAGATACTCGATTCTTTTGTCACCGATGATTTTGCAAGGACTAGAGGCGCGGCAACCTCGGGATTTCGGAATCTGACAACGTTGATAGCGGTAACAATTTTCCGCATGTTGCTCGATTCTAGAGCTACGCCATAAAAACGTTACAAAAATCCCGAGGTTCTCGAATCGTCCAAATGGATGAATGACAGGGGTCGAATGATTGTGACAAAAAGGTTGGTTGAAGAAAAGTGGTGGAGTGTTGTAAAGGTGAATTTTTGGCTGACCGGCGCGACGCCTTGCGGGTCGAAGCTCTAAAAGCTCGGCGGATGCGCTCGGCCACTTTCGAGCTGTCCCGGTGTGAAAGGTAATGAGGCATCGCGGGCGATCTCGGCAGAAAACGAGCGACGGCTCATTACGCCAGGCTCCAGACTCGCGTTTAGAGCGGATGCGTGTGGCCGCGTCGTCGCACGCATTGTTTGCGATGCTAACGACGCGTCCTATCTGATTTGATTCACTTCGGAGGGAAATCTTCGCGTCTTGTGTCTCTGTGTCGTCGATCCCGACAAGAAACATCGCGGACGATACTCTCTTTCCTTTTGTCGCAGACACTTTAAACTTTCTTCCACGATTTTCCGCGTGAAGCATGTCTGCAGCCAAGGCGCATTCTCCGAGGAATACTTTCCAAGCGATTAACGTGGATTAAACAATGAATCCCTCAGTTGTGAATTTTTTCAAAATTCTTCGATTGGATTGAACTCTAGTGAAAATATGAATTTCAGATCGAATCCAATAATTTGCACAAAACCAAACGGTAGCCGTGCTAAAATTACAGTAAACTGTACATTAATTTCGAACCGTCCAATAACTGTCCAATATAAATTGACGGCACCATTGAGCCACCTTGCTCGATCCTTCCACCTCGGTAAGATTACCATGAGTCGCGCTCTACCCGAAAGGAATGATGGGTGTAGCTCTACGGAGAACCAGTCGAGTGTCTGTGTTTATCAGATGACATATTGGTCGACGGGACACCTAATGGACCCGTAATTGTTTATATCTAACGCTGACGAAAGAGACTCTAGCCTCGGGTTCTGCCTTCGTTTAATTATCTGTTCCGCGTTGCTCGAAAGCCTGAAAAACTGCTGGCTCCAGTATCTCTTACTCTGCACCGCGTCCATTACAATTCTCGCAGATAGTTGCGCTTCGTTTGGTGCCGAGATATTGTCGTCGAGAAATTGTCGCAGGCAATCAGTGTTTGCAATTATTTTGGTAAAATAAAAAAATTGTTCGAATTAAAAGGATCGTGCAGCTCGGTGTCGTTCAGCTTTCGATTGGCTTGTCGTCGGTTTTCGTCTCGAAAAATATCGACTTTCGGTCGATTTCACCAGGGGAGGGCACGGTCGCCAGAAAATCTTCTTTTCTCACGTTCCAGTTGCACGCGATCGTTACCGGGAAAAATCGGCCCAGAACGCCGCGGTGCCCTTTCGGATTCGAGCGTTTCCACGTCGGGGAGAGTATCTCTCAATCAGCGGTGCCCAAGAGAGTCCCGGAGTCGTGTCTGCTGCGAGAGTTCATTCTCGTCCTCGAGAGGGACGTTGGTATCGGCGATCGGCTTTCCTCGTGCTGGCAACATTATCGACGCTCAATTACCGTGTCCCGGGACTCTAATTGCGACCACCTTGCCTATCCGACGACCGATCTGGTTCTCGCTCGATCCAAGTCACCGTCCACCGTCCGATCGATCCAATTAATAACAATTAGAATCGGCCGGATGGAGTCGAGCTGTGTTCTGTTGTATTCGTCTCTCTTTCTTTGTCTCTTGGGAGCGTCTCTCGGCTTTTCCGGTCTTCTTCTCTCGACGCGAACCGTTGTGTCGAACATAATGGCCCCCCTTGTTCGCCTCGCGAACCGCTCTACCTTGCGACAGCCAGCTCAATCCGAAATACAGCTGCGACTAAAATATATTTCTTATATTTAACAGTTGTAGTCACTATTTAAGACAAACATTTGGAGATTAAAACTCGTAGCTCGCACTAGTAAAATTACTATTTCTAATTATTGAGACGTTCGGAGGCTCTTTTTGCTTAAGTCCAGTGCATCACACGAACAAATGGAGCTGAACTACGCGTTCATGACCCAGTGACAGAATTACCCAGCGAACAACTGGGACCGAACAGAACGACCCCGCACAATACACTAATTAAACGGGCCATTAAGCCGTGACCGTGCAAAGATACATTTCGAAACGAAGACGTGTATGTTTGTACGTCGCTAACAGCGACAACACCGACTCATTTCCGATCCACGATCCCTCCCGAGATTTATTGCCGTTATAAAAGCAGTTTCATCGAGATTGTTCTCTAATTCCCAATCGTTGCTGTACGGTATAAACACGTTTCGAAGCAATGTTCCAGGTTTCAAGTATCTCGCTGGACAAAGATAAAAATTCAATTAAGCAATTAGGATTTTTAATCGGACGATTTTCGTCGTAACCGTTCGAGTTCCCCTATTAGTCGAGTCCGGGGTGTCGCAACGGCGGCTCTAATCGGCGTTTGAACCGATTCGAGGAAACGGGGCCGGTTAATTAATTACGACGTCGGTCTCGCCGGACGCCGCCGCCGCCACGCCAATCCTTTCCGACCGCTTAATTCTCTCCTTTGGCAACCGTTCCTCCAATTACGACCGAGAAACCGAAGAAAATCGAGCGGATGGATCAGCCCCATAATGCTGCGCGAGATCCTTATCTGATACTTCTTCGAGACACGGCTGTATCGATCGAGCGCGTCGCGAGTGCTCGGCTAATATTGACAGCCGAGTGACACGGGTTCACCGACACCGGGGCTAACGATCTCTGCGAGACTGCGAACCTAAATGCCGGCGGGTATGGTCGGTGATTTAATTACGATCCCTTGGCGCCAGGATTTTTTTTCGAATTATTTTAGACTGTTCTCATGTCGGGACTTTCAACGATCCTATAAAAGACATCTCCTTGTTGGTTTAGCACTTTGGTAATTTAGTACCGGTACTTTATTAACATTTCAATTTTTGGTCAAATTTTTACCACACGCGCGTTTCATCTCTATAAATATTTCAAATATTTTTATGGTAGCTGCTAAAAAACCATTTACATGTAATTTCGCTTTGTAATTTATTAAAAAATCAAGCCCGAAGCTAGGCGAGTTTATCGATTAAACACGATTAAAGTTATTTCGTCTGGGATACAGATATTATTTCTCGAAGCCGGTGTCGGAAATAAATTAGTATGCGCGCGGATAAGTTGCTCACGCTCGAGGCTCAATCTTTCTAGGATTAACGCCTAACTTTCTAAGGATCTGTACCACGCCACTCACGTACGAGTGACAGTGTCGTTTCGCGATATATCGCGGTCTCTCATAATCGAATATCCTTTTACGTTCGCGTCACTCATTTTCCTAAATGCTCTAAAATAAACCGAGAGGAATCGAAATAATCCGGCGTAATGATAAAAGATAATTCAATAACTTGTAACACATCCGTTATTCTCGCGACCAAAGGGAAAAATGATAATAATCCCCCCCCCCCTTCACCAGCAATGTTGAATATCAAACATGCACAAGGCTGAGGAATTCCATCTTATCGTTAAATTCTCAGCTCCACCCTCTCCTCAAACACCCAGCACAAGGTAACAAAGATGCACCCGCGATAACCCGCGATGATTTTCCTAGCTGCGAGATACGCGGCCCGCCATTGACTCGCCTTATAATATCATAAATAAACAAGTCCGCCTTTCGATTATCTAGTACACACAGCTATCCGATCGCTCTTATCGTTTTTCTTTTTTTATTTTACCCGAGAATCCGACTCCGGCATCCTGTGAGCAAGCAGCAGCCCTACAGCGACGAGCGTGTCGGGGAATCATTGAATCAGAGTACATATGCATCATGATAGCATTCGCAGTCGCCGTTTCCCGCTATTCCTTCGAACGTCTGCATTGAAACATCTATCCAACGGCTGACGGCACGCGCGTGGGCGTGAATCGGGGATCGCGGCCGAGCTAAATCAAGGGAACGTGTTCAAAAAATAGTGAAAATTTATTTTCACAAATTTTTCGTCTATCTTGTCCGATAAAAATTGTTTCGAAATGGATGGCGTGGCAGTTTCTGAACGTCCGGATACATCCGGGACCGGACGTTCGGTGATGCCGCGCGTGCACCGCGACCGGACGATAGAGACGTCTCGGGATTTACGGCCCCGCAGCTCAGTCCTATGACTTCCCGGTTGATTTATGAAAGCTCCGGGGCTCAGTCCGGTCCGGTCCGGTCCGGTCTCTGGACCGGTGATCCACGATACCCCAGAGGTAATCGATTCAACGCCGGCGATAGATCCTGCCGGAAAAGCCTGCGCGTCGAATCCTCTCCCGGAGAAAGCGGCCGCACGATGATTAATCGCCCTCCCGTAATTAAAGAACCCCGCGTAATTTCAGTATACGGAGTTTGCACACCCCTTGCGAGACTTCCGACGATCACCTGACACTACAGGGTGGTTCCGAAGTCCCGACTAATTTCCACAAAATCTATCAATAACCTCGAAATTAAAATTGCAAAATTTGACAAAGTGATTAAGTTGTGTTAATTTATTTAACGGGACAGTTTTTTGAAATTGTTTGGTATTCTGACGAGAATGATCTTGAATGGCCCTGTACGTCGATACCGCAGCGGTAATCTTGTCTAGAGTACTATGGATGATGGATGGTGTCGGATGG
The DNA here is from genome assembly GCA_028454225.1 of Lasioglossum leucozonium. Classification (NCBI taxonomy): domain Eukaryota; kingdom Metazoa; phylum Arthropoda; class Insecta; order Hymenoptera; family Halictidae; genus Lasioglossum; species Lasioglossum leucozonium. The sequence goes on along the minus strand of CM052221.1, from coordinate 19,150,572 downwards.
TTAGAACATGAGTAATGATATTTTAATTAAGTAGCCGACTTGTGATTTGCAAGTGTCGACTTCGGTTTAGAGCAACTTTTCCACAGTTGGACGGGGCGACTAGTATATTGGTGGTAATGGGAAAGTGAGAGTGTGGGCTAATGGTTTCTTGATGTTTTGGGAGCTGAGGTGTTCGATGGGAAAGCGGAGGCTTGGCGTGAACCCCGAGCATTTCCTTATATCGGAACCAAAAGCTTAGCAAATGGCTGTTAGATCGTTCATGAGAATTCTTTGGAATAAATTTGAAACATCGTATTGTATTAGGTCGTTCGGAAAGTAATTTCGTTCAAGTAAAGTCAAAGAACAGAAATTTCACAAGCATGGGATCTTTAAATTGCTTGAAAAATCGCAAAAGATCGTAGAACAAAATGTCATAAAACTTATTCTAAATAGTGATAAATTGGCTTTCATTTTCCCTCGAGGAAACGAAATGACTTTCCGAACCACCCAATATGTATTTAGAAAATTTCTATCGCAAGTGACCAACTAATACAGATTCTCGGACAATCCTAACTCCAAGACCCACGTGTCCCCAATCGATCATGCCTGCCACAGGAACCCGAACCTTTCGATCGCAGTGACGGATCGCGGTGATCGATCGGTATCGTTGTCAACGTTCCTCGAATTGTCAGGTCTGGTTACCTACCAGTAGCCATCGAGCAACTTATCATAAAAGATTCCGTACGAAGGACAGCCGAGAGATCACTATCGGCAGTCTCCTCACGATCGGTACCGTTGCGGACCCATTGGGATTCGAAGGTATTTTACCTTGAATAGTCGGTGACGCGTGCGACTGGCAGCTAAAGCGTAGGCGGAAAAACAACGAAAGTCTTTGTTTGGGCTGTGCAGCTACCGAGAACTCCGATCGCTGTACTGCGCGCGGTAGACCTCGCCGAGGAAAATTAAACTTGGTGACGTTCTAAGAAGTCAACATGTAGAAACCAACAGCTATTTTTGTTCATAGTGAAAAGTCTATGACCCCAAACAATGAGGAAATTAAATTAAATATATAAAATTGCCAACACTGAACCAATCGGCGTCAAATGACCGATCTCAGATTTTTCATTTAAAAATTCTGGAAGTTGCAAAAGCTCTCACCTCGTCGGAGGAGAACAAGGCAGGAATTGCGCAAAAACAGGCGTTCCAGGCGCCGATTCGATCGTCGGGAATCATCCAGTACGATTGCAGATATTAAATCACAAACGAGCGATTCGAAGAAATCGTAAAACCTGTCCGGAGAGTTGATTCGCTAGTCTAATTGCAGATTCTCAAGCCCCGAGAAACAATAAACGAGGCTAGTTTGCTGGCCGTTATCACTAGGTATCGGCCATTACAGGGCTCGGGCTACGATTGCCAGCTGATTAATGGTTCGGGGGAAGTTCTGTTCTGATCAGAGCTGGTTTTTACGGTTTTTTTTTTGCGGACGCGAAACCAGATCGAGTGTCATTCGCGTTATGTCGCGTCGGCGAGACCGGTCTATTAATTTCGTCTCGAGTGCACAATTTCGCCGTGGCAATTATTACGTCGTAATGGGTTCCCACCGTGCCATTCCACGCTAATGACGAAGGGCGATCCGTGCCGCTGGATCAAAGAATTTTGTGACATTTTGGTTTGAGACTTTCGTCCTCATTATATGTACTATATATATATGAGACGAAGAAACAAAATTTTGTTCAAGGTTATTTCAAGGTCATTTGATGTTTATTTGTTCCACCTCGACGGCCACCTGGGCGATTGATATTCGGCCTGTCATGGCGGTGTCTCCTACCAGGATGAATAGATTCGTAACAGCAGCGTGCCGGTACTTTTAAGGCGTTTAACAGTATGCCCTTTCGTATTGCGACCGTTAACTGCATCGGATTCTTTTTCTCTCGAAGCCCCGAGACTGTGGTGTTCTCCGACTTCCTCGTAGCCGCTCCACCGCCTCCATTAACCGCCTTTAAAAATCGCCATCTCCGTTATCCTTTGTCTTGCGACGCCTCGAAATGACTATTTAGTTCCCACCGTTCGGCTTTTTTTTTCATTTTGCTTCATTACTCCTCCGCTCGAGATGCTTAGCAATCTTACTCCATCTCCCTCTCTATCTCTGTCTCTGTCTCTCCGAGAGAGGATTCTCCCGTTCTTTTACCTGGTGATGCATTATTGTCTGATCGTCCTAGACACACTCTAGCAGTTTCTGGTTACACACGGGACTTCGTGACCGCTCCTCTTACATGTTAATAGACCGTTCTCGACGGAAATTGTAATCGAAATCATCTACTGACACCGTTCGGCCCCTTAAGGATCGCTCGTTCTCAGAAATGATTAACTGCTCCGGCTGGTGGATTACTGTTTCGAGACGATTAGTTTGTTGTTCGCTTGATCCTGTGCTTCTTTGTGCTGCGTGGTTAATTTTGACCCGATTTTCCTTGATTGTCGCGGTTGTTATGGTTGTTATAAATTTTTGCTGGTTTCCTCGCAATCGCGATGCTGGATTCTCGGTTCGAACAATTGCTTCGTTCGGTAGAATTTTCCAGCAATAACAAGAATTCCTGAACAGAGCTGAACGGAGAGGATTTCTTTTTGGTTTACGTGAATGAAATAATATTCCAGTATGTAATCGCGGCATTCGTCGTTATTAAACGCAATTTACGATCATCGTTACGAGATAGGCTCCGTACTGTAATTTAATTCAATTTATTGCAAGTTAATGTCGGGAGATAATATTCTCTAGATAGACCGACAAGGGCTCTAGCATCTAGGCTAATCTTTAAACAGTTTCTTTTTGATTTACCGCGCTTTTTGCGGTATCTTCGACCGAAGAGTGAAATGGATCTCGCGTGCACCGGGTTCTTACATGTATACTATGTATATGAAAGGTAGCAGCGATAACTGTTACCAGAAATTATAGGCATCAGGGAAACAGTGTATAATACTGTTGCATTAGGCTCGACTGTTATTTATCGTTGTGCGAGTATGATTACTTACTTCTCGTGACAACACCTGTTTCTGAAATATTCCTAGTAGTCCTACCTTCTTTAACAACACAAATTCAAAGATTCAAAGCCACACAGAAATTTAAAACAATTTTTAAATTTATTTTATAAATTCGAAAATCAGGCTCGCCCGACCTCGGTCAAAAAAAATTGTTTCTGAAACTTCTTTGACCGACTCGACGAAAAAAATAAGCATTTCCCGCGACCACGACGCACGCACAGAATCACCGTTAACAATTTCCGTGGAACAGGTCGTCCCGATCGGCATTGTCAATCATCACGGTGCATCCGCGTTGCTCGCGCGTATCGCGCAGCGTGAATCGTCCCGTCGCGTCGTCGAATTGACGTTTCCTAATTTGTACCGTGCGCGCGCTCTTGTTCCGAGGAAATCGTTAATACGGCGAACCGTTGCGTTGGCCAGTCCATCATTTAGCCGGCACGGCAGCTGGACGGACTGCGATTTAATCAGCGAGGATTCCCACGATTGGCAGAACCATTTACAATTAGTCTTCGTCATCCGGTTCGGCATTAATTTCTGGAACGAGCCTTCATCTTCGAGCTGCGCTCGCTGCACTCGCGCGCGCGGATTTCACGCCTGTCACCGCCGGGAGGAGACGCTACAATTCCTCGCAGATTTTCTCCAGAGAATTATTTCCGCGTCACCAGTCGCTACCGGCGTTCGTCTCATTAATTCTAGACGAGGAAAGTTCACACGATCCTCCTCGTTCCCTCGATCATTTCGGCGATTTCGTAATCGGTAGCGAGAGCTGTTGTTCCAGCACACTTGTTTAATTATTTTCAAAATTCAACGCCGGATCAGTGGAATTGTCGAATTTTGCTCACCTCGAAAAATTCGCAAATTTTCCACAACAGGTGTTACACGCTCGGCGCGGTAAATACCAGGTGCTGTTCACGAGCAAAGATTACGTGATTCCACTGTCGACACTTCACACTCTCGCTCGAGCGATCGTTTACTCGCCGCTCGAACGCGTCACCGTTGCCATAAGCGAGCAACAAGCGCAGATGCCCGAGGCGGCGAGCAAGTCGCGCGAATCGCGGGAAAAGTAAAATTGGAACGCGAGGCACGCGAGGTCTCGAGACTGTCGGTCATCCCGACTATTTCTCAAACCCGTGAGCAAATGGCGACAGCCTCGACCTGGGTGAACTATTCTCCGTGACGTGATAGCGGGTGTCTAGAAAATGAGAATTCCTGAGACCGGAAAAATTCTCTTTTAAATCGAAACACGAGAAATCAATTATGATCCACCCATACTGAAAATTTGTATTTTATCGTTCAACGAAATAGAAAATTGAAAGAAAACTGATTTCTTGTTGCTAGTTTAATTTGCTCTCTCTCTCTCTCTCTCTCCGAATCGATCGAAATGGTCCACGCAACATCAGCCATCAGTTGCGCGGACATTTTTGCAACAGTTTGCAGAAAGACAAAAACAGTGTCGACTGGAAATGACTGTCATTACCTGTAGATCAAGCGTTCATTATCCATTAGACACGGCAAAGACAGTGTATATGCTACAGAGTCTATAAATCTCCTTTGCCTCGCGATCTGTCTAGTTGCTCGATTTTATATCATTTTTACTCGACTGAAAACGCGTCTGATTCGAAGAGTCTAATCTACGCGTCGCTGACAGTAATTATCGCAGTCGCTCGCCACACTTATCGCAACAAAAAAAGAACATTCGATTTTGTAGTAATGTTCCTCGGATTGACAATGGCTACCTGGGGATAAATATGCCTTAACTAGATCGAGTGGATGATTATGCGGCATTCTTTGTTGTGGAAAGTACGGTCGCGAATTTGTATATCATTGCGTATCTGTTAGAGATGTCTGACTGGAGAAAAAAGAATTTTATTGGATGTCAATCACTAGTCAGGACTGATCTGTAAGAAGTAATCGAGGGCTTGGAAAATTGTGTGGAAATGATACCATTTAAGTCAATGTTAATTTTTCGCCTGCTGTGTACAGACACTGAACACGAGTAGCATGTAACGACCAATCAGGACAAGACGCGTCATCGGCGCGGCAGATCCGAACGATGTCCTGCGGCTGGCGAGCCCATCCATCGAAACCCTGATAATCTCGGCAATTCCCTGCTGTGTCCCTGTCGCGTCGGAAGGAAAATCACGAGCGAGACAGAAAGGGGAGTGATAAAATCGCGCAACGATCTTCCTCGAAGCGTGTTCGCGGGAAAGGCGAACCGCTGGTACAGCGTGTCAAGAAAATAATGGTCGTCCGAAACAATTCTCCACGAATAACGAATCATTTTGCTTCGCGTTCTGACCTCACAATCGGCAAAACAATTTATAACGATAGCCTTGATCTACGAAAAACCGTCGGGTCCGTGCTGTTTCTTAGATCCTGTAGTTCTACTATTTGTGTGTCCAATGGCTGTCATTGTCAACTAGCAAGACACATAAGTTGCCAGCTTGAACTAAAGTGAAAGGGGAAGATCGATGGAACGTTCCCCAGAAGAAATGATGAACGTTACAAATTACCGGCGCCTCTTTTCGCCCACAGCCTGGAAACGTCTGTTACGACGGGGGCTTTCGCTTCATGGCCCCCCATGTATTGTAGCCATGAATCTCCGTGCCGGTTCGGATCCCCGAGACCTGTTCGCCGCTCACCGGACCATGGAAAATGAGAGTACTTGTTGCCGGATCGCTCGCGCGGCAGTTTGTTTCCCGGTTTTGAACATGCCACCGCGAGATCTCCGTGTCCTCATGACAAATACTTTCTACGTGTTCTTTACGCTCGGCTCTTCTGGGCTACCCGTTTCTTCGGTCCAGAAAAGAGGCCAATCTGCTGACACTGATCTCTCGCCGCGGAAACAATGTTCTCGAATCGCCACGGTTCCACGGCTACCGATTGTTCCTTCGATCTCGGAGCCCCGACGCCAACCGAAATATTCTCGCCCCGAGCGGGATCATTTGAAATTCATGATCCTACGAACGGTGCTCCGAAGCCTTGGGACACCTGTCCCAGTGCTCGACCCGATGGTGCTAAAGCTGCGTTCACACCGAGCCAACATCGAACTTTTCCTTCTTTCGTTCTATTTTATTCGATTGATTTTACACGCAGCGTTCGAATATTTTTGTTACCGGCTTCTGGTAACGTAAGAATGATTCACGACGTATGTATTTTCTTTTTGGTCAAGGCTCGAGAGTTTCCCCGAAACGTTCCCCTAACGTTTCGAAAGGTTTTCCTCGTCGGTCTCTGTGTAACTTAATTTTTGGAAGTCCGTGTACTTAGCGTCACGTTGCGAATGAATATTTCATAGACTGCCCACTTTGACTGGTTCTGTTATTCATTCATGACGCATTCGTTACGCGCGACGCGACGCGACGCACTGTCTCGAATTTCATGAACGAGCTAATACGAAATTCGAAGCTCGGCTTCGACTACCCGAAACCGTGATTCGAGTACCGGTGTAATAAAAACATCTATGCTAAACACGAGAGTCGAGCGAGAAGTGGACTATCCTGTAAATGAAGGCTACAAGAACTCGAACTTCAAAAACGTTTAAAAAATAAAAAATAATAAAATTGTACCATGATGTGTAACGTGTTATCTAGTGGAACTATCTAGCTCGGCAGAAAAACTGAAGTCGCTCGGTCCATTCCTAAAAACTTCTGATTTAAAGTGTGTGGACAATCTCGGCCGGACGAGTGTATCGATGATCGCGACACGGGAACGAGTCGCAGGGTTGTTAATTAGGTGGCTAGCGCGTTAAGTTATCGCGCGCTTAATTACTCCTGTCGCGCAAATACGGCTGCGTCTCGATCCGCGCGCCGGTAATTATAACCGAGGGAAACGGACACGTGAGAAAGACCAGCAAACCGGATAGATTCCGTATGTTAACGAGAAGCCAAGGGAGAAACACCACAGAGAGAGAGAGAGAGAGAGAGAGAGAGAGAAAGAGAGAAAGATGAACTACGCGATTCGATGAGAGAGGTCCGTTTGCGAAACGATCGGTGCGCGCGTAAATTCGCGATGTTTGCTTATCAGTGTAAACAGTGGCGTATGCCTTAGTTTTCTCTCTCTCTCCCTCTCTCTCTCTCTTCCTGTGTCCTTGACAGAAGTGCGAACAACGACCGTGAAGCAAAGAGATGGTTCTGCCAAGGAAGCGGCGAGGCGCGTTACGTATTCCGTGAAACGCGATGGCGTGATTCATGGGTGACCCCGCGCTCGGCCCCCCGTACGTCCGCGATAACGGTCCCGGGCGTCGATTAATACGTAATGGACGCCTTAATTGGTGGACGACACGTAACGCGTGTCCGCGCTCGCGGAAGTCAACGCTGGAAGCAGTTGCACGCTTTCCCACGCCGCGGATTAATCGGTCGTTAATGGACGCCCCGCCGTCACCTTCCCCCGCTTTCTCGACGCTGTCCGACACGCTCGACTCGCGGATACTCTGGAATTGAATTCGCGGTGAACGATCTGCCACTGACACGGCGGCTAAACAGCGGGAAATGGGATTGTCGGCTGTGCGAATCTCGAGACCATCGGACTCCCAGATCCATCGCCAAAAATTCGATTGTTTCGATTCGCAGCGTGGTATTGTACCTTGGACATTTGATTTTTCTTTGGAGAACACGTTTTCGGAGAGTATTTTGCTGATATTCTATTGCCTAGGGAAATTCGCCTAGAAGGTAATTATCCCAAGTGTTGTCCAATAGAATCGTTTCAGAAACGAGGGTAACACGTTTCAGTTCGAAGTAGGCACACACTCGAGGTGGACGTTGGCGAATCACGGTATCCGCGAAGCGAGAAAGTCTCGACCCAGGCACGTGTTCGCATTGTTCGCAGCTTTCTTGCCGGTATAAACATTCTTTTTCAACCGCGGTGAAACGTGTCGCGATCATCGTCGAATTACGTAAAAGCTCGTTACGAATTTTATTCGTACGACTACACACACACGCGCGCGCGCGCGCCTGTACGCCGTGATACGTTTGATGATATAACAAGGAAAATTGTAGCTGGTCGTAACGGGGGCTGGTTTCCGCGGCGATCTGTGTCAAGTGCACGACGGTTTCTTCTCGTCAATGGGTAAAACCGTAATTTCTACGGTGCGCACATTTATGATAGATCCGTTTTGAGAGAAATCCCACAATTGTCGCTGTTTATCGCGAAGTCATTCCGAACGGTGGAAACCGGTGCATCGAACTGTTAATTGCTTTTTGTATGATCAGTGAACGCCCCTTTCTACTTGCCATCTCTCGGCCGCGCATTTATTCTCTATTATCGTCCTATTCTCTTATACCGATCTTTTTAATACTAATCTATACACTTTCTATGTTCAGGCTTTATTCAGGCCAGGAAAGTGGAAAAGAAATCCACTCTATCCACAATTTTTCAAGATTCCGTTGATAAACGAACTGGGAACCAGGCGGGAGATTGTTCGCGCAGAACCAAGTAAAAAACGAGGAATACATTTTTCCTGTAGGTTGCTCTGTTCCCAAGATAATTCAATTTTCCATTCAAGGTTCAGCAGTTTGAAAAATTTTATTTCTAATGAGGCACCTAGAATGATCCGAAGAGACGTGTTTAAAATTCTCGAGTAGTAAACAAACGAAGGATAATTGTTTATATCCCTGGTCCCTGAAATGAAGTAGCGGGGACTCGAAATTCGCATAAATGTCGCTCGTAAACGCGTTTTCCGCGTCGCCGGCCGAACATTATAATTCTCCGGTAATAGTCCCACGGTATCGTTTCCAGATACGGTCGGCGTCCGTTTAATAACACGTTGACACCGTTAATAAGCCCGTGTTCCCGGCCGTGTTGTTCCCGGTACATGAATTACGCGGTTAATTAAAACGGACACACTCGGATCGATCCCGTCCACTAAATCTCCGCGCGATGTTTCCTGAAAGGATTTCCCCGGTGTTCCCGGAACCGCAGCAAGGACACTCGGGCTAATTGATCGAGGTCAAAGGAAAGGACGACCACCGTGCGGAAAAAAAATCGACGACGACGACGATATAACCGGGCGAGAACTTGAAAATTTTCTCCGCGCGGAATTTACATTATCCTGCGCGGAGCTGTAGCCGTGATAACGGCGCGTTAACGCTGCCATGCGGGTCTGATAAGAGAAACTTTATCGCGGCGGAACCTCTCGAGGGAACAAAAGTGATCGCAGGTGAAATATCGCCGGTGTTATCCGTCGATACTCTTGCCTCGGTGGCAAGGCACACAACCGTTTCCACGCAAATTATGCTGGCCTCCGCTTGAACATGATTGCTGATAGCCTGTCGCAGCTTGTTGTGGGTAGCCTTGTCGGTTTCTGCGCCCAGAGAGATTCGGAGAGCTTTGTTTTCTTCGATTTTGCCTCTGCTTTGCGGAAGAAGTTAGTTTCGCGAGAGGAAAGCTGCAGGTGTCGTACAAAGTTCAACGATTTTTAAAAATCTTAATAACCAAGGGATTCTGCTGTCAATTTTTTCTGTAGATGGTTCAATGTTCAAACTGTCCCGTAAAAAATTGCGAGCAGAAATGAAGAACGCGAGGTTGCAGAAAAAATTGTCGCAGGTCTGTTTCTAACTAGAATTTGGATATTTACAGGAAATATTAGAAATTTTTATGGAATAAATTGGAAATGAAACTGCTGGGTGTTTCTCGGTCCGAATTTTCCACTAATTTTCCACCTATTGCGAAAACCTGCAGCTGCTCCCAGTTCGTGGTATTCGCGCAGAAGCATCGTAATCGCGGGATGATGTCACGAAGTGCGTTATTATGATTGCAATGCGCGAGCAATTGTCGCGCACCCGTCCGCATTGCGTATATTATATTTCATAAACGGCGTGAATCACGGCAGCCTTGGCTGGAAATATGCGATAGCTGATCCATGAAAACATAGCCGGTGTCCTCTTTGCAGTTGTGCTCGCGAACCAGCAACAGTTGGATCACCTGACCGCTGTTACTGGTTCGACAAATTTAAACTAAACGACGCTACGAGGAATGCGGTATGTAATAATTACGAAAATATTATTACACTCCTTCCTGGAAGGATTTCACGTTTTGTCAAACCCTGACTAATCGGCGATCTATTTTATTCGGCGTATTAGACTTAGTTCCATTAAATTTACGCAATGTAGATTCTCTTTTACATTTTTCCTAGTTGCGATGCAGATTATCTTGCCTCCTTGTTTCACGGATTGTTAAAAATCTGAAACAATGCAGCACTGTCGCTGTTGCTGCAACCGATGGAAATCTATTAATCCCTGTTTGGTAAAAAATCAACCGGCACATTTATGCTTGAGCTGATTGAGTAAAAGGGAATGGATTGGAAATCTACAACCTGCTGCAACTAGTTTTCGAGAGTTTCTCTTCGAGTTAAAGTTAAAGCTGCATCTCGATGACCTCGACAATCTTCTTTCTCACGAAACATTCAATTTCGTTCATTTCATCTAAAATCGATTCCTACATTATGAACTTCGATTTTTACACTGTTCAATATCGTTTCTAATATAATCTGCTAAAACATAGAATTTCATTGCATTTTGAGTTTTTCGGACCTGGGTCAATGCGCAGTTACGAGAAACAGCTCCAAAAATGGCGTTATCGCGTGCCACATCCCGACCTCGGCCAATTATCGCGCTAAAAAAAGCGCAAGCGATAATCGCGAGTAAACCAGCGAGTTTATGCGGTGAGCAGCAGATTAGAAGGCATGACGCAAGCGATCGGTGCACGCTAATAGATTAAACGCAAGGATCTAGCAGCGCACGTGCGAATTCCGGACGATGTAATGATGGCTAGCGTAACCTCGGGCCTGCGGAATCGTCTAATTCGATTCTCCGCGAGGCAGACGAGCGGAATTCCTTCGCTGGCATTCATTTGCGGAAGGTAAACTCTGCTCTCTCTCTCCCGAGATCAGGCCACTTGATCTTTAATCGTTCAACTGGTGCATGTCGTACAATGGTCCGGAACTGAATCTTCGCTGGTCAGGCTTTTAAATAAACCGAGAAAGCCCAACTCTTGAATCAAAGAGTTTCGTTACTCTTGAAAAGAGATGGACAGAAAATATTAATTAAAAAGCAATTTTTTCAAATTTAATAATATCATTAATATTTTTAACATTGCAACTTATATTTGATTATCATCACGATGGACTTTTAGAAAGTAGTGCAAGAAAGTTTTTTACTAAACGAACAGGTGAATTTTCGTTCGTGATCACTATGCGTAGCTGAGACCAGGTGGAACGAGAATGATTACTTCGAAGGACACGACCTCCGGCTCCGCCGTTCCCGACATCCTTTTCGCATACACTATGCTTCTACCTCGTGAGATAAGAACCGTGTTACTCCTTATCTCTTTTTAATTATTGCAGCTATTCGTTTAACCCTTATCTGGACCTCGTGTCATTTTCACAGGTTTCTCCTTGCTGGAACGATTTTATTGCAATCTTATCTGATCTCGCCTCATTCTTTTATTCTCCGTGAAGAATTTAACGATTTTAGCTATTAAATTTTTATTGATTTCAACGTAAAATTTCATTCTTTTATTCGCTTCACGATTAGAATGCCAAAAACAAGCAGCACATTTCCCAAATATATTACCGCTCATCAAAAATGACAAACGCAAATGGAAATTCCCGGTCTAGTTATTCGAGATACCTCATTCTCCCACTGATAAGAACCCACTATAATACCAGTCGCCTAAGTATACCACTTGCCCCGAAGTTTTCCCGCATGCCTAATTTACCTGAACTTACGTTTGACCTTCTATTGTTAGACTCACTGATAATACTTCCTTGCCCGAGCGATCCGACCTAAAACTCAGTCGAACCGTAATTGTCTTATAGTGTTACCGACAAGATAGAAACACGAGGTGAGAAAGAGAGAGAGCGATTAATAGTTTTTGTTTGTTAAGTGCCGGGCAAATTAATGATGGCAAGCTCCCATCCTAAAATCGCTGGTAACAGTCGATGCTTCGACTTCCGATCGACCGGGATTGAAGAAAGCCGAGTGAAATGGCGCGTTGAAAAGTTCCCCGACACCGCGGATTATTATCTCGTTAGACTATGTATCCAGTCCGGTGACATTTTATCTGAACGCGCCGGGTTGATAAATCGTTTCTAGGAATTCATTATGCGGGTATCCGCACCACCTGTGCCACCGGGTTGAATTTGCATGAAACCGTAACGCTTCTTGTACCGTGTCTCACGGCTGCTGCCTAAGCCTTTCGAAAACCCGAGGATTTGTAGCTGTCTGCGGACCCCCGCGTAACGAGAAAATATTTATAGAATCCGCCTGAAAATTATATCACGTTTCCTCTCTAAATCAACCGTGGAACACGTAAAATCGTTGTACCTACTCGGCAGTTCCCCTCTCGCGTCTGATCGCATCGCGTCCGGTTTATCATCATCTCTTTATGGAAACTAGTTTTACAGAACTCGCGCACCGTTCGACCGTGGGTTATTTAGATGCTCCAATTTCGCGCAGTCGTGTTCACTGATAAGCAGGTGTTCGATCCTCCATCAGTATAACACTTTGCTACTCCCCTGGCTTTACGGTGGAAAATCCTGGCGGATCGAGGTTGCCGGTCCCATTGTTCGCGTTCGGTTTCCCTCGCGCGCTGTACTGACGCTTTCAGTGGCCGATGAGCTCATTGAATATTTTCTTGGGCGTAATTTGCATTGGGAAACCCATGCGCGGATCGAGGTCGCTGGGTTTCATTGTTCATCCGCGAGTCGTTTCCTTCGATATTAATAGTCTCGGTACTCTATCGATCTAGGCTGAAAATTTATTATTTTTCAATGAAAATTAGGACTATTGGGTTGTACGGAAAGTCATTTCGTTTTCTCAAAGAAAAATGAAAGCCAATTTTTTGCTATTTATTAGCAAAAAATTGAGTTATATGACTCTACTTGAACGAAATTACTTTCAGAACGGCCTAATACATTTACCGGACGCGTTTCAATATGTTTAATTTACGAATATTGAGATTGCGAAGATGCCACGAGGATACGATTAATTTATTTCTTTGAATATACACAGAATGTCCAAAAATGTACTGTGTGCAATCGAATCGAATGATGAATCCTGAAGATCCTCTCGCCTAAAAATGCACATTTGCATAAAGGTCGACGCTCCATAGATCGGATCGCGATCTGCTAAACCTTATGATCGATTGTTCGCTAGCTGCGAGTCAAGTGCCGCGAGAAACCAGCGAGATACCTGTTCGAAGTGCTTATGGCGATCCGTTGTTCAGACACCGGCCGCTTATAACAGTACTCCTCGTTGTTCCTATCCAGGTGAGAGGAGAGGAGGTAGGTTGCAGGTTGCGGGTACGTGTTCGGTACGTTGGCCGCGGAGGCGGCACTCTTCCACGAACAGGAGGTCGAAAACCGTGGCTCGTCACGCGACCGTGCAAGGTCGCAAACCTCTCGACGATCAAAATCGAACTCCTAAGAACGCTCGTTCTCCCCGCATCGCTCTAAACGGCGCGTTGTCAGAAACTAAATGTGCATTATGACTGATCGAGACTTAAAATTAATTTGTATATCTAAAAATCTCCCATGTAATTCTCTATTGTGCTCGATGGAGGATAGATTAGCCGAGGGATTGGTTGTTTGGCCGAACGGTAAATACAAGTGATAAATTACGGGCTCGTTAAGCTCTCGTGGCTCTCGATAATCAATCGATCCCAGCGATAAATATCGATCAAGGAGGAATTACACGTCCCCTGTGTGTATCGAAGAAGCGTTTACACGGTTCCCGGGACAAGGCACGCACTTTCATCCCAGTGTGATCCGGTCGAAACACTCGAAACGCATTCGCCCGGATGGACAGCGAAGGTTACCTACTTTCCGGAGCGGTTTCACTCGGTGTTTTCGTCTCGAGAGCTCCGTTCGAGCGTCGTCGGAGGCGCGAAACCGAGCACGTGTACTTACTCGTACAATCGAACAATCGAGCTGCTACGCCGCGCCGGGCCGTCGACTTTGGCGCACCTCGCGATTCGCTTCGACTCAATCCCCCTTTCGAAGATTTATAGTTCGCTAAAACCCCTAGAAGACTCTATCGGATCGCTCGGAATCCTTTGTTCTCTTTTCGGAACGAGGCAATATTTCCCGGAATGCACAACAGACGCTGCATGCTGAAAACGAGGAAACCAGTTGCAGGATTTTTAAAAGAATTTTTTTGAAAAATATTTGTTCATTTTATCCACCTCCGAAGAACACAAATAACCGAATATGATTTTCTTGACCTCTCCGACCGGACACAAGGTCCGCCATGAAACCGCTTCTCATCCCGAACACGTCCAAAGTGGCAATCGCAAGCGGAAGCACAGCGGACAGAGAAAAGACGTCCTTTGTTTTCGCTTTCAGCTTGTCGACAAGATAGCAGCTAACAGTTTAACATCGTCGCTTAAGAGGATCTAATTAGCTGTTCGCGCAACCGGCTCCCCTAAACGAAGAACACCTGGCAATTCGGCCGAAATCGTCGAAGAAACGCGTGCACCTTCGACAATGCTCGTGGTATTAGCATACGCAGGCCGTCTCTGCATTAGGCAGCACGGTTTTGAAACGGCGATCGCCAGGCATCGATGTTTTCCTTAGTTAACACCTGCGCCGTGTGTTCTCGCGAAACACAATGGGCCACGTGAGAGAGCGTCGATTACGTTAGGCCTTTGTCGATCAGATTTTTCCAGCGTAGAAAGTGATCCGACCGAGGCCTGCTGGATCGATAGCCTAACGCGATTGAGTTCCGTTGAGTTATCTCTTCGCGATCTTTTCTGGCTTCTGGGATGTTTGCATTGTTGACCGAAGCCTTCTCAACACTTGGAAAATATGCTTCGAACGGGCTTCCTAAATGAAATATTATTCAGGGATTTTCGTAAATTGTTTGGTTGTTTTTAAACGAAATCGCGAGGAACTAGTTTTAGACCGGAAAATACGCTTATCGCTTTGCCACGCGTTGAAATCGCCGGAATCACGCCGGATCACGCTAATGCTACTTTCACGCGATTTTAGGCGAACCAGACTAGTCACCGATTTGAACTTTCGGCCAGAGGATTTACGAGTTTCGCCGCGGTAAATGTCAAATTTTCAAGTTTTTAGTTCGAAAGTTGAAAATATCGCTCTTTTTACAATTCTTGGCAACATGCTGTCGCACGAAGGTTGTCGAGCCTTAATTAACCAGTTAAGTGCGGAATTTAGTTTTAAAAGTCCCCCACAGTGTGCCGAATTAATAACAAGCAATAACGAGTATACACGTCGAACGCAGGACTTCTTATAAATTTTACGAAAAACGAGGAAGGTTTACATTTTATTTCATAAAATATTCACAATTTGCTCTTGAAAAAGTAACCGAAAACAACTGCAATAGAGATTTGGTTCGACGTGTATACACGTCAAACGCGCTTAACTGGTTAACTTTCCTGTATGCGTAATTTCTGACCGAACCTAAAAAAAAATTAATATGCCCGACAAAACGAAATATAACATTCCGAAGATTGTTACGAGACTGAACAATTTAACAAATATCTCGAAAAAAATAATCCACAGTCCAAGTATAAATTTAGCTATACCGTTGAAGTGCGGTTTGAAGTCTGCGCAGTGTCTTCCCAGAAGAACAAGTGATATCAGCTCGTCCCGGTCAGACACACGCCCACGCACAGTCACGTTCCAGATGATTCGCTCGAGCCGGCATCCTTTTCTGTCACCGGATACGACGGTCGTTTGCAGCGACCCAAGCGAATAAACTATTGGCGTGACGCTCTCATAAATATTAAATTGTTGCACTTCCTTCTGGCCTCTGTCTTCGCTGCACTCGACGCATTCTGCGAGTCAGCAGCGCGGGAGTCACGCGTGATCAAACTCGGTTTTAGTGAATTAGCAACGTGTCGAAATCGCCGATCGCCGACTCAGGATCTCTCCGCCCGCGCCGCGCCGCGTCGGTCTCTATCAATCGTAAATCGCGGCTTAATGGACGCGGCTGAACCAATTATTTTTAGCCCGCCGCTAATTTGTTCGACTTCAACTTTACGGGTCTATTGTCTGGAATTTTTCAGTCTGGAGTCTCGATTGCTGAATTTACAGAATTTCTCCGACTTAATTCGTGGCGAAACCAAAGAGTTCCAGCAATTCTTTACGAAAGTATAAAACGTTTCAGGTCGTGGAAAATTCTGCTTGTAAACGAACGCAAAAGTGTTGCAGACCTTAGGTCGCCGGATAGTGTGCATACCGGCGATTACGCTGAACGCAAGTGGAAATTAAAATTCCTGTAGAATGTCCATTCGTTTTCATTCGACGTGCGTTTAATTAAGCCGGGCAGCATAGTATTTCACGACCAATTGAATCGAGCACGAGTCCCAACGAGAAACAGGGTTTTTCCTATTAATGAGAATTCCCGTGGAATTCGATATTTCGGCGAGTCTCGTCAACCGAAACCAGTTGCCAATAAAATTGGTAATCTACTTGAGTTGAACGCGTTTCGAGTGGTCCGCGATAAAAGAGACTGTTATCGGCTCGTCTAATTGCAGTAGATCGGATCGATAATCGGCTAGTTGGTTGATTCACCGGAAATCCGAGAAAATACGTACCCGCCCTGATAATAGACGTAAAAATCATCGCATACGAGCGTTCGCGATGTTATCGATATCATTGTAAATATCCACCGAGGAGGGGGGGGGGGCATATATAGAAGTTGTTTGTTTCGCACGCCACGCCTCTCCTTCCGATTCCAACATGATCGACGAAATGAAAAAGATGGCTACGATCGGGCGCGTTCGTAAATTATTATTTAATGTCCGCTGTCCGAGCGAAATGCTCGAAACATATTACTTTCGTAACGAGCGGAATTTATGCGGCCGAGTAAACGTCCGTGGCGCGTGTAACTGAATTCCCCCGCGTTATGTCATAAATATCGCTCCCGCGAAAGCACGTCTCGACCGTTGATTGCAGTTCGGATTTCTGCGATCGGTTCCTCCACCGAAAATTGGAGCATACTCCGTTCCCTGATTTTTCATTCGGGGGGGAAGTTTATTGAAATTGGAACGTGCTTCTCCGTACGTATATTTTTGCCGAGCCACTTACAGCAAAAGGCTTTTAATTCGGCAAATATTTTAAGATAATTTCTGGTAATTCCGTACTGCATGCACGGAACATATTCATATTGAGATCTGAATATCCCCTGACTTCATGGTGTACAAGCGTAAGCTGTTCGGTATATTTTAATGGAGAAATTTTATCCAGAGAAGGAACTTTTATTGGAAGGAATTTTTATTATGGAGACAGTTACCAGCCGTTTACCATAAGCAGTGACGAATAAAGTGCGACGGGAAAAAGGTGGGGTCGAACTTGAAGTATTCAATGGCGGGGATACATTCTGGTCCTGGGAGCCGGGTTACCATCGCCTCGAGTAAAAACCGCTGAATGTCCACCCTAGCCTACAGGAATCTCCATCGCGTTTCTCGTGTATTTCCACTCGATCGACCGGTTAATCGTACAAAACTCGCTACTTACCGGCAAACGAGCCGGGTTACGCAACCGCGAGTGAAATTGCGTAACCTGGGCCAAGTTAGCTCGAGGTCTATAATTTTACGATCGCGGGCACGCACCTCGAATTGCGTAAGCGAGAACAAGAGTCTCTCGCGGTGGCGCATGGCGGGATAACCGTGCGATTTCCGGTTCTCTGCGCCGCAAATACCTGGTGCGTGCAGAATTCTTCCGTAATTAGCGGCGAGAGGCCGATCCATAGGATCGTGCGCCGCGGTACCGCAAGCATTCCGTTTTTCGTTTTGGTTTTATTTCGATTTTTTTTCCGCTAAGCGGAGAGGAAAAGCTCGCCGCGCCGCGCGCCGGTGCGGTGTGGATAGGTATACAGAAAGACCGGAAAGAGGCACGGAGAACTTGGCGAAAGTACTCCCGCAAATTGGTTAAGCGTTCGAGATATATGCGAGAGAGCCGCCGCGTCGCGAATTTAAACGGGGCTCGGTAATAAGGCCCGCTCTCGCGAAATAAGTAACGAGCCACCGGCCCGCGGACACGAGCTTCAAAGTTACTCCGGCGTACGATCGTTTGTAACCTACGTACACGCATGGGACCCCTTTCACGACGCGTATCGCGCTCTTTCTCTTTTCCTCTTTATCTGCTCGTTAGTTTCCTCTCTTTCCAGCGA
Source organism: Lasioglossum leucozonium (assembly GCA_028454225.1). Classification (NCBI taxonomy): domain Eukaryota; kingdom Metazoa; phylum Arthropoda; class Insecta; order Hymenoptera; family Halictidae; genus Lasioglossum; species Lasioglossum leucozonium. The sequence goes on along the minus strand of CM052221.1, from coordinate 19,132,426 downwards.
GGTGTTCCACGGCCGCAGATAATTATCGGCCGAGGATAATGTGCACGCCAGACTCTGTACCCGCTCCGGTTTTTTGGAGGATCGATCGATCCGCTTTGCGATCGAGGGTTTAATTAACCCCTTGCCGTACGATCTACATCGGGCGTGTAATGATTAGAACTTTTTTTAAAATAATCTTTATCTTATAAAATTCTTTATAGTGATATAAAAAAAGGAATTGCTAAAACTTTTGATAGACACGTCATTTTTATCAAATTCAATTTATACGGCCCCTGTTTTTTGCTCCATCCTCCCAGTTGTATCACAAACGTACAAACTCCGCGGTCTATTCATGACTTAAATAATTGTAGAAGGATACTGTGCGATCTCACGCGAATCTCGATTCGGCACAGTTCGTTCCGTTAATTTTTCGCCTAACGGCGCGTTTTCAGCTAAACGCTCGAACAATCCGCCGCTTTACGCAACGCTTCGGCCTTTTTTCCGGATTTTTATTGGTCACGGGTGTTTCCTACGGTCTCTACGGAACAGAAAAAAAAACAGACAAGGAACAATACTCTGCGCGACCGGAGAAGAAACGTTGGAATTCCAGCGGCGCAGCGCGGCGGCGCGGCGAGTCGCGATTTATTACGCGAACGGGAACGTTTTATCGGCGAATTCGGAACGGATAAACGCGGACCCGTGACTATCCCGCACGCGGAAAACACGACTAATGAACCCACCAAGTGGTCGGTGGATGTTAAGTAACTTCATTAGCGGTCATAACTGTTATCTCGGATCGCGGAATGCGTTTTCCTGGTCCTCGAGCTTCTGGAAACTCGTTTACCCAGACCGCGACGATAACGATTGAGGTTTAGGAGATCGTCACGATCTTTTTCTACGTTGGGAGATTGAAAAATCGCGATACGCTTCTTCGGATTAAATCTTATCGTTAATAATACGGAGGCTGTAATTTACGACTGCAGTTACACATTTATGACAGAAATGCACCGGTGAAATACGGAGCAGTAAAAATGTCCATAGAGTTTATGAGGATTGTTATATTATCTCGAATTTATTGGAACTGTTAGTCGTAGATTACCGATCTGTCCGGGCGGAGCGTTATTACCGACCTTTGGCGAGAATGACTGCATCAATTAAACACACGAATATGAATTTTGTTCGCCATCGAAAATGTCTTTCCTTATAAAGACACGTAATTTATTGAGCAGTGCGTCGGACTTTTACATATATGCAAAGGAATCTTTTTTCCAACTAAATAAAAAATCTGATGCAAAGCTGCTACAAATCTGACATAAATTGTATTAAGAAGGGAACATAATGTACTAATTCTGTTCGGGGATCGAAGGCCTAAGTTGCGAAAACGCGTTGTTAGACCCTAGCCAGAGAAGAATGAACGGAACGCGAAGGTGGAAGGAGAGTGTGCCGAATCGAGATTGGCGGGACTCGCGAAATGAAAGTCGTCGGATCGGCATGTAACTTCCAGAACTTCTGTCGAAGACTGGTAGCCGGTCTATCGGCCGGTGTATCATAGTAATCGATGGCCGACAGAGTGTTTCACGGCCGACACTTTGTACGCCGGATAAATAGCCGGTGTTTTATCTTTCAACGATGCTATCGATTCCTTCGACGACTGATAACGAGCCAGCAAACACGATGACGCTTTTTTCCATGAGTCTGTCATTTACTCTTGTACTTGGACACTGTGATAAGATATTTGACACAGCGGAGGGTCGACAAATTTTCATTATGTAGCGAAGAGACGTGTTACAGAGAGTGTTTCATTTAAGTACATAACTGGGTTAGGCCTGACTTATCGCCTTTAAAGTTTAGTTACGAATTTGCGTGAACTATCTCTATTTACCAGATGTACAAATTAATTTATCAACCTGATAATTAATATATTGTGTAATTTTATATATTTTGAGAAATTGTTTCTCGTGTATTCGATGCTTGGAGAACTTTCTGCAAGAGTATATAAGGGTTTGTCAGAGCAAAAGGAGCAGCATGAAAATTCAAAGGAGATTCCCGGGGACGATATCGTTCGCGATGCACGCGCGCACTCGCGGAAGTGATCGAGCAAGATCTCTCGAAGATCTCGAAGATCCGGGACGGCAGAGTTTTATTCATCGCCCTGTTCTTTCTCACGGCTAAGAACGATAGTTCGGAACACCGACGACGAGCAGAATCGCTGCCGCGATCCTTTTGAGACCCGCCGCGTGAGACCCGCATTTTTCCGCGACCGGCTTTCGAGAGACGTTGCGAAATCCTTTTTTCCTTTCCCCTCTCTCTTTCTCTCTCTCTTTTTCTCTCTTCTGGGGGACAGGTTTGACGAGTACCGCCGGCGACGGTTTCGAGAATTTGCATTATTGATGGCTCGCTGTTTGTTGAGTCGGTTTTTCTGACTGCCGGAACTCCTGTCAACAAGCCTTTTGTATCCTTTCTTGTACCTCTGTTTTTGCCGATACATTTGTTCTTTTTTCGAAATTTTTATGACGAAGAATTGTTGAGAAACGATGTTGTTTCGGTCACACTCGCACTCCTGTCTCCCAAGGAAGATTTTTCGAAGTTTTTGGAAACAGCTCCTACAGGTGATGGAGTATAATAAAAAATAGTTCTTTTTGTGCTCACATTTGTCTTTTAACCCTTTGAACTCGTTGTCCCGTCTGAGGGGACATCGTAGGTAACGTTCGGGATGGCTCCGAGTGTTAAGGGTTAATTTGACGTGTCTATAAAATGATCATTAGTGCTGTTGTTCGTGTGTTATTCTGCTCAACATAGTAAAAATTTCTTAGCAGCTGTATTAAGAGAGCGACTGCTTTCTATATCAGCGATTCTTCCAATTATTATCAAAAATTCAAGTAACAATGCTCAACTTCTCACTTTCTTGCGCGAATCCTCGCTTGACTGCTTCGACTTCGAATTTCTAGGTTGCGGCTGGCCGATCCAATTTGAATAAAAAACGATCGATTCGCGGCTCTAGATCGGTCCCGACGACAGTCGGGAGTAATTGATCGATCGATGAAAACATATATCGATTTATAGAACTGGATTGCCGAGATACCAATCTCTCGGCTCCGCGCCTTCGCCTTCGAGAGATCGATCGATTATTCCGTCTGGTTCCCGATCCGTGATTTATAATTATCGAAGCGTCGCGTATATACCGATCGTGACCGTTAACAGGAATACAATTACGTTTTACACCTGCCGCGGGAATGAACCGCTTTCGACGACCCGCAATTTGATTCGAACACTATACCACCACAATCCGATAGGTTCGGCTACCGGGCGAAGTGTGTCAAGTGAAACGCGATTCGTCAAATTCACCGGCCCCGGGTATACGCACTCCGCAACAATCGCTACAGTCTCGATTGTATAGTTCGCTGTTCCGGGCTTTCACGGCTCCGGCTCCCGTAATTAATATCGGCGAACCCTCTGGATCATCCGATGCTGGATCATTTTCGATCTCGCTGCGCACGGATTGAGTAATTAACTTTGCAACGAAAGCGACGGAGAGCCACGGATTGAGCCATAGCTCCGGCACTGTGAATCGCAGATCGTTCGCCAAAATTTATCTGGTAGATTGTTGATAAAAAAAGTTTTAAATATTTCTTTAAAAAACCACGCGTACTTCCGTACTTCCTTGGATTATGTAAAACGAAAGATTGTATCAAAAGTTTTCAGAGAACCGGATCGAAAATCGTAAAAGATACTTACGCCACCATGATAGAAAATTCAGTTTTTGAAAACAGGTTTCAGCTGGATACTTTTGTAAAAAAAAAAAATAAAACATCGCTGAATTTGCACGTGCTCGCGTTCTCAATGTTGGCAGTGGCGGTGGGATGGTTTCTCGCAATCGAACACGTAGTTCTCGCGGTTTTCGCGCGTATGAAGTTTATGACAGATAGTCGCTAGGTCACGAAACCGTGCCGACCTGTCCGCGTGATTAGAATCGAGACGCGAACTTTACTTTCGTCCTTCGCTCGGGCCGCCTCGTTACGGTAAAACTTTCTTTTCCGCTGCCAGGCAAAATCCTAAGCAGAACGGGACAGAAATCGGCTCTCTGCCACCGATGCCAGAGCATTCCGGTGCGAAACAGCCGTGTGAACCGCGAACAAGAAGTTTCCACGAACGCTGCGCTCTCTAAACAACGATCCGCAGCGAAGCAGTATCTCGTCTCGAACCGATTTTCTATCGATCCGCCAATTTTTTAGCTAGCCCTCGATCCAAGTTAACTGTTGTATCCGATGATAATCAGTGCAATCAATTTCTTCCGTTAAACATCGATTTCCAACGATGTAATATTTCATTTGTCCTGGGCTTGTTTTGTTCGAAAATGTACAGCTGCTTTCATTTAATTTTCTGGAAATTTTATTTTGCAGACAATACTGGTATAGCTTGTTGAAATCATTGAATGTTATTCATTATTGGTATTTGATCTAATAAAAAAATCGATGTTGATCTCTCTGATAAAAATAATGGACCCAACAATTATGAAAATATCGAGCGTCGGGGCGTAGGAGAGCAGTACAATGGATTCGGTTTCGTGTCAGGGGAGATCGAAGTCTGAATGGAAAAATAAGAATGAGGAGTTCTGATTCGATTGCCGATCGATCAGCCGAGGAAAGTGATTCAAGCTGATTTGACCGTGTTTCGCGCCGCGCCGGTCTTATTACACGCACGCGTTTTCAAAGTGTGCGCGCTGTCTGCCACCGTAAATCCGGCACGCGGTGACACGATGTTCCAACTGACACGGCTGACATCACAATGTCAGCCCCGATCCCGATCGAGACGGACAAATTTGACACGGATATACCAGACAACGTACGTATACATACACTATGTACAGACGGACAGACAGAGAAACCGCTCAACGATGGGACCGATCGATGGCTGGATCGCGCGGGTCACTAACCACTGCCAATTAATGATAAATCATTAAGGATAGCGATCTAGGAACGTCGGTCCCGCTCGAGTGATTCATGGCGGGCTCGGAACAATTGAACGCTGATTAGCATCGCTCCAGAATACTGGAAAGAATTTCAAAACTGGAAAGTTGGTCAGCTGTGGCCGAAACGGACCTCCCTGTCTCGATTTTATCTTCGATCTCCTGCTTCTGTGTTGCAAAAAGACAATAAAATGTCAATGACATCACCGTGGAACGCATTGCTGAAAAGCGTGGCGAAACAGATCGAAGACGCACGAATTCGCCCATAGCGTCCAGGAAAAAGACACTTCCGCGCGGAAACAGGCGTATCGATCGTATCTCGATAGCATAACAGGATCAGAGTACGGTTACCCAATAGAGGATTTCTTTTATTTTCCCGGCTCGTGCCTAACGAAATGCTAGCCAGGAACAGATGTTACACTTTCCTCTAGGCTTTGTAGGAGGGCGTTCGCACGGCATACGAGATGGTTCTTATATAATCGAAATGCTGGATAGATGTCGGAGAGGCAGCCATTGGTTGTTCGAAAGATCCGATCGTTTTTCGCTGGCATCTCGACGGAAAATCGTCTGGGAAAGGATTTGCGAATACTCGGAAGCGAAACACAGATTAATACCGACGCGACCGTATAGTTTATCGTAAAATTTCTCACCTGCTACACGTTAGAAATCTTTTGCCCCGCTCGTGTAATCCTGGAAGGAAGAGTAATTAGTATGTTAGAGGAATGTACATATTTCAGTAAAACCAGATGGCGTGTACGAGATTATTTTCAGAGCCTTCCAGGATTACGACAAAGTAAATAAATCGAACTTGCAGCGAGCGTTTCAGCAACAAATCGAAGAATGTAGATCGTTCGCGTGTGGCCCGGAGCGGCGGCGAGACTCGCATCCGGTCGCGATTAGCGCCGCTAGGATCCATGGTGATCCGCGATTAATCAATCGCGAGCGACGATTAATCATCTCTCGGATGCGTCGGTGAGATTTCGCAAGTTGCCGCGAACAATGGCTCGCTTTTACTCTCCGCAAAGAGCACTTTGTTCGGTTCGCGGAATCGCGGCCGATTCGACAAGCCGAATCGGCAATCCCATGCACGATTGGAAATATGGAAATAAATTATAGTAAACGGCCGGGGATATATATGATAACGAGACTATAGAATCGTTTCTCTCTCGCGGCACGAACGAACGTCTTGTTCCACTGACTTTGTTCCAGTCCTCCCGTAATTAGGTGTCAATTATGCGCCGAAAGGGAAATATCGTCGCGCGTTATAATAAATTAAATGGGAAAGTTCGAGAGGAGAGTTTCCGTGATTATATTTATGCAACAGCGTGTTACCGGTGCCGTAATATCTCGTATCGATCAACCGGGTACTTGTCTGCGTGCGAGCGCGCGCGAACGGCACATTCTACTGAATTCTTTCGCACAATTTTATGCAAACAGGCTTTTTTGCGCTGCGAGCTATATACGTCTCGCGCCGCCAGATCCTCGACCGATAAATATAGACATTACCGGCCGGCTGTTTGCATAGTACGCGCATAAACGTCTCGATCTAGCGAACGCGTTGACAAATGAGAACACGGAATGGAAATAACCGAAGTTCCAGCCTCTGCCGACCGAGTAAAAGTTGCGGGAGAAATTGCACTCTTCATTTCTCTGTTACGTCCGAATACGCGTTTTATGCTGCGGTCGCGCCGCGGTTTTTAACGCCGCTCGACCAGAAAAATTTCACAAACTCCGCGCGTCGATCGTTTGTCGAAATCGCGTCACTTTTTTCTCTCGCTGCTTTTACATGAGCACAACATTTATCTGTCTAATGTCTATAAAATCAACGTGAAATGACAGGAATTATTAACCTTTGCTTTCAACGCGTCGAAAGAACAACTCGTAAGAAGACCACGCGTGTTTACGCGCGGTCGACGCGACGGTTTCACGTGAATCGGGATCGAGGTTGTTGAAAACGAATATCGTCGGCCCCTTGATCCGAGAGCACGGTGACAATACGCTTCGGATAACGATCGAATCAGAGAGAAGCCGCCCGGACGCTCCGGTGTCCATACCAATGAGAACGAGCCTCATCAAAATTCGAACGAACTTGATCCCGGGCCGCGACCACTGGAAATTCAAGTATCCGCCTAACCTTGCTCGATGGACGCGCTTAGCCAGATGTAACTATTTATTTTCGGACGATCGGCCAAGCTGGTCTGCTTGTTTTCAACTCCGTCGTCTCTGTCGCTCTATTTCCGCGCATTTATTTCGAACGGGTGACCAACCGCGCGAAATTTAGGTGTTGCGCGATTTTCTGACCACATGATTGTCGCTCCACGCTGCTTATGGTTCAAGCGATTGCACAAATCTGTATGAAACATTTAGATCGAAACAAATGACCATCGTCGTGCCGAGAATAAATAATCTAAAAAAAGAAGCATTGACGAAATGAGAAATACTTTTAACTGGTAGAACAATATTTGAACGTTCAGATAACCGAAAGGGGTTACAGTGTATGCTAATTATGGTATCGATTTTCCCGTTTCAGGAGCCAGTCGAAGGCCTCTTATCTGGCCTACAGGAGGGAGCGAGGGGCGCCCGATAGCGAGGGCAGCTACAAGAGGACGATGTCTCCGACGTCTCGATTAGAGGACTGGCCACCGCCGCGGGATCACGACGACCCGGTTCTGCTGCGCGTCACGCCTCATCATCAGCTGCAGCATCATCACAACCATCACCATCACAACAATCACCAACCGGAGCTGTCCAAGTCGCACAGCGTGGACGCTCTTCATCATCGCCTGGAAGAACGCGCCGCTCAACAGCAACACCACTCGGCGGAGGTGATCGGAAAGCTGTCGCACGATCTGAACAAGAAACTGCAGGCGAGCGACGCGAGATCCCGGACAGCCGAGAACAACAACAACGACAATCTGGAGGATCGACATCAGCATCACCATCATCATCACCATCACCTGGAGAAACGGCAGCAGGAGAAGAGGCACGAGTACGAGCAGAGAAGGGAACGGTTGTCGCCGCAGAGCGTCGAGGTTCTTAACGATAGGAATCGGCAACTTGAGCGGGAACGGAGGAAACTGGCTGCTAGCTGCGAACCCCTACCTCAGAACAGAGAGGTAATCATGCTTCACGGTCAACATTCGTTGATGGTGGAACTTGCAATTATTTAACGGGACGTGGGGATGAGGCTGATTAGGCTACTGACAAGTTTAGTTAGCGGTGACGCGAAGCTACTGGAAAATTGAGAATGGACAACGTGCATGGGAAGGATAAGAAGAGAATTGACAAGCAAACCTCTCTCTAACTATGGGGGATCCGATCGACTCCTTCGCATGGATCTTGATTCAATCGTTAGGGATAATACCCTAATTCTAAGCGCTTTATTATTAGACTGCGAATTTTTATGGAAAAAGTGCTGAGCATTTTCTAAAGTAATCACTTAACTGTTTTAAATTGTTCACCTACTCAGCTGTTTTTCCATAAATGCATAAAGTCCGCAGTCTAATTATCACAATTTAGGATAGTCCGTGAAGTGCTAAAACAGTTTCTTTTACCAACAGAAGCAGTCCCGAAGCATGGAAGCTCCCTCGTCGCTGGAAGAGGACTTCTTCCGCGACCGTAGCGCCACGATCGAGATGACCTCGCAGAACATCGAGCTTCTGAACCGTCGCAACGAGAAACGAGCGAACGCGACCTCGACGTCCACAGCCAGCATATCGACCTGCATCACGACATCATCAACCTCGACCACAATGACAATCGCGTCGGACAGTTGGCCACGTGGCAACGAAGTTCAGACCTCGATCGAGACTTCGCCAGCTTCGGAAAGGCCTCCACCTCCGACGAGCTCTCCTCCAAGATCACCGGATCAAATCGAAGGAGAAAGTCTTAGAGGATCGGTTCCTAGACGGTCTGGCAGCTGTTCTAGCTCCTCCTCGTCTTCCAGATCGTCCGATCCAAGGATCTCGCCGAGAAGCTTGTCGAACAGCTTCTCGAAGATCGAGGGATCGCCTACAAGCAGAAAAGTGTCGAGTCCAACGCAGACCGAGAGCATCTCGAACAGGTCCAGCTCGCCTGTTCGATCGAATCAGAGTAACGAGATCGAGCTGAGAGTGGAGAGGTCGTCCTTGGCTAAATCCAGATCTGGAGGAAGGTCCTCAACGTCCTCGATCTCCAGCATCTCCAAAGCTTCGTCGTCCTCTTCACCGAGGAACTCTCCGGTCCAAGAGACGAAGTCTTCTACGCCTGCGTCGCCTTGCGTGTCTCCGCAGCCTGGAATCGAGGGACTGACTTTGATGCAACGGACCGAGGTTGTTCTGCGAGTGAATGCTGCCACCAGCGACGCTGCCTCGCAGACTGATCTTCTAGAGACGTCCGAAGCGGAGGTCTGTACGAAGACACACGAGATGCCTCTTTGCCGGAAGAAGCTGCCCGAGGAAATCGAGTGCGAGGAATTGGGACGGGATTTGGCGAGTCAGCTCAATCCTAATGACAAACTGGTTCCTCTTTTGGGTGAGTGTCTTCATCCAAATTTTATTTATTGCACCAATAATAAACGGAATTGGTTTCTCTCAATTAATTGTCAACGTTGCCCTAATTCGACGCACACGATATTAACGCACCAATTACCCGAACAGTGTATAGCGATTAAAGATAATTAATACGATATTCCCTTCAGCGGCGTATAATGAAATTCAAACCGCTAAGTGGGCCTGTATTCTAGTCTATTAACCGGTAAATTAATTCCTTAAGTGCATTAGGGCTTAAAGATAATGAATGCAGAATTTCCTTCAGAAGTGTGTAATCGAATTCCAATTTGTGAAGCAATCTTGTGCTGTATAGTCTATTAACCAAGAAATTAGTTTCTTGGACGCAAAGAAGAGCAAAGAGATAGCAATCCGGCTCTAGACCTGTCCTGCACCACAAATACTCTTTGATTTTCTCTTTGGTAACCGATATTATCTTGCTTCTTTCGCTTCCCGTATGTCTTGTAATCCTCTAGCACCGAATCAAGCAAATCGTTGCTCTGCGAATGATAGTAAATCGTTGGAACAGTTCCGTGGTATTACAATCTCGTACAACCAGATTATTGGTAGTTCCAATTTATTTACAATAAATTTGCAATTTTCAAGTGGTTTTCAGGGAAAGCCAAGCAGAAAATTTCTTCTTCGTTAACTTCGATCGGTCGACAACGATATTGATTGACGTTCGTAAATCCCTTTGATCTTCTTACTGTTTTAAATCTCTCGGGACCGTTTTCGCCGTGACCGCATGAAACTCGCACTCTATTTATTACGGAACAAATCGGAAGCCACTTACGTCGAGAAACCAGATTGCACTTTACGATCGCCGGGATAGAATATCCCGCGATCGACTCGCACCGAACGATACCCGCGTGCGCGTTGCACGTTTCGCAAGCGACTTTAATTCCCGGTTTAGACTAATCCGGGATTACTCGCGTCCGTGCCGATTATGTCTAATAAAAGCCGCGCAAACATCGCCGGTATCGGTATTCCCGGTCGTCATTCCTCAACGACTTAACGTAAGCCTACAGATTTAGTGCGGCTAATGGTATCGTCAAAACTTGCATCGTCGGAGAATCCCCTTACCCAACGCGACGATTTTATTGCATTTTCTGCTGCGAGAGAGCTGCATGCACCGGTTGCACCCGAGACGCTAATTTCGAAATTTGCTTCTCGCATCTTGGGTATAGTCTAATTTTAATCCGAGATAGAAATTTATAGATGCTCGGCGAACTTGAAAGTACTGGCCCGAACGTAGTGTAAATTTAATTTTCCAGGAAGTTCGAATTATTAATTTATAGCATCCATCATAAAATATGCAAGAGGTGAAAGGAAAAATGAGTTGAACATTCGAATGACGCAATAATTGTTTCTAGCAATTTCTATAAAGGAAAAAATGGAAAATGTAGAATTATATAAGCTCAAATACAACTTCATTTCGAAGAGGAGCGTGTTTGAAAAATGACCAAGTCGCATGCTGAGGTACATTGGTTGACTAATATCTCTGTCTATTACTCATCGTTTCTATTTATAATGAATGCATACTGCGATGCAGCACTCTGTTGGTCCTTCGATTAATCTCAATATACATAATTATCTTCTTACCTTCCTGACAATGTGTTTTCACACTTGCGTGTCTGTTGGAAACTCGTTTTTAACAAATTGTCTCAAGCTAACATTAATGCCATCTTTTTATTCCTCGTTTTGTAAGATTCAGAGAATCTTGTGAAACTTGTTATCCTGCACGTTTCGAAATGTTCACTTAGAGTATTTTCGACTTAATGAAATTATTAAAAGGGTTACTATATTTTCATTCAGCTGCAGCATTTTAGAATTTCCAAAATTTTGATTTTACGTACTGATTCACGGTCTATTGGTCGTTTCACGAAAAAAAATTCAATACAAAAGCACGAACACTACCGCAAACACCGGTGGTCTACTTATCAAACCACAGGCGACACGTTCAAGCAAACGAACGGTCTCGCAGCATCGTGCGTCATCGACGGAGGAGCACGTTCGCAGAGGGCGACGACCTTTTCTTTTAATAATCGCTAACCCTATGGACGGCCGTGTTATTCAATTACTCGTCGCTGCATTCCCGCGATATTGAACGCGCGCGTTATGGCTTCTCGCAGAGGCCGTATGCCTAGAAGTCGAACGAACGCGAAGGGGGATTCGTTGTATGTGTGCGCAAGTATGTTTAACAATCTCGTTCGCCATCAGTTCCAGCGCCGGAGCACAAGAAGCCCACCGACTACGTTTCCGGTTTGTTCAGGCTGGAAGCGACCTTGCAGCCGAGACCACGAAGACGACTGTCTCTTGAAGAGCCCACGACCCCTTGTTCCGAGAATGGGGCTGACGACGAGAAAAAGTGAGTATAGAATTCTTATTTTATGTAGTTCTAGGTGCAATGTCTAAATAAATTCAATTTTATTTTTATTAAAATTAAATGAAACAATTAAAAAATTACCGAAAGAACAAAAAACAATAAAATGCAAAGAAACGAAGCATCGTAAGTTGTCGATGCAAGTGCAAGAATTGCATCACCAAGACGACTTCCTAGTCACCTGTGTCTACCGCACTCTACCAGCGTCTGCGATTCTTTCTATGTTTCTCGCTCCGGGTCTCCTATCCTTCGAAACAAATAGGATTCTCGTATCCCAGCATGCACACAGCGATCGGACAGCTTGTCATTACTGTTACATAAACGCGATCTGATCTTCCTAGATGATACAGAACGTCGATATTTCATATACAGGTTGCCCCACGCCACTTTCACCGAACCAGCTTGGAAACATGGACCCCGCTGATCATCGATCGCGATTTCCCCCTGGGGTTTTTAATGCTCGCGTTCGCTGACTGACTGACTGACTGACTCGAGGATTAATTTCCCTGTATTTGTGTTACACAATTTATAGAATTTGAAAGAACTCATCAGAAATGTAGAGCGAACATTTCTCCATAGACATTGTTCGTTTCGTTCGATATAATCTTGCTATCTGTCACTGTGCTCGGATTTCTTTATTTGTTTTCAACCGTACAAAATCATTAAGAACAGAAGTACAAGCTTCGGTGCCAATTTTTTTTTTTTATAAAAATCCACAGTCACGACATACTGGAAAGGAGAAATCGACAGAATTGAAACATAATTGTATCGGATCCGTGTGCGCAAATTGAACCTGATCCCCATCATCGACGCGTGGCCAAAGAGGTCGGCCATGCGTTCAAAGAGAGTCGTTCACAGAGATCCCCTTCATTGTACGATGAGCGTGCGTGTGGGCGTAGCTGGCGAACGTCGTTAACGAATTACCGTCGGGATTTAATTGTCGTTTTTTCACCGGCGTATGCTCCCTGCGGCGAGCCGATGACAGGACTCGACAGCTGAATAAACTTGGTGTGATCTGTAACTTATCGCCCGGCATACGAGCTTTCGACTGGTCGCCTTTTACTCAAGGTCGGGAGTAGCTTCCCCTAGTCAAGTTGACAATCTGTTCTCTAAATGCACCTATGACGCAGAATTTTGAAATTTTCGAAGAATTTTTATAATAATTTCATGTACATTTGATTCTCTCTTTGAAACCTACATCGGAAGCTCGACTTCACACCATAGAGCGAGAGGGAGGAGACGAAGGAGGATGAATAAAGAATAAAGAGGTCGAAGATAAGTAATGGTTCGATCGGTGTCGAAAATTGATGAGCAACTATTTCCGTTCGACCACTCGGGATCCGAATCGCTCGAGGACAACATTTACGCTGGCACGCGCCGGGAGAAAGTACCAGAGGCGCAAGATCATTGCGTAACTAGCCATAAATGATATTGTTAGGCCTGTTACTCGGTGGTCTACGCATCATTTTCTCCGGCAGTGCACGGCGGACGAGCGGTGACATCGTTTCGATCCACAGGATCCTAGAAGATGGAGCTAACGCGCTCGGGAAAGTACGTCAATGCGTTCGCGGTAGCCGCCGCATTGTATGAACCGCGCGATCATAGCAGTAATTTCCGATTAGCTAACTTCGATTCGATTTGTTCCGCGTAAACAGCGTGTTCCGCCGGATAAAATTAGGGTGGTGCGGGTTCCCCTGTCGCTGGGAATAAGCGGATTTCCCCAAAGATAACTCGCGAAGGCGATACATCAAAGGAGCAAAGTCGAAGAGTACATGTACCTCGATTAAGTAACTGGAAATTGTTAGAACTTGTAATGTAACAAGCAATGGGGAACGTGAGTTTGAAGCCTGGTCGGAGAAAATATTATTTTTCTATTTATTTATTGTGCATTTGTTGCTGCAACAAGGACACTATCATTCAACGTGATAAACAATATCGAAAACGCGCGCAACAACATTTTCTTATACGAGACTCGGTTTTCGAGTAAATCGTGTCCGAATCTAACGTGTCGCCGCAAGTAGAAACGGTCAGCCATGATCAGACACACTCGTGAGTAACCTACTGGATGTTCGAATTGATTTCAGTGTAATAGTGCTTGAACCAACTCGAGAAGCTTTTAAATCCATCTGTAGTGTATCCATCCAGCGACGTTCGTGACGCGTGAGTCAAACGGCGATGAAACTCTCGCAACGACCGTGCCAGCCGCGCTTCCGGTTTTCATTAATTACTATGCCTAGCCGACGGAGCCTGTAATAGTCGGTCGATCGGCGTGGTTACTTTTCGAATCGCCTTCGGAGCGGTCACTCTACCACCGCAGCTTTCCTTTCTTTATCACTTTCTCCTCCGTCGCGATGCGATGAGATGCGATGGAGTTACTCGGCGGATCTGCCGCGTGGTTCTTCGCGATAAAACGCGAAGCGCTCTTATCTCGAGCGGACGCGTGAACACTGTGACTCCAATTCCGCGAACTTGAAATTCATCGGCGCGTTGACCTCTCTCTCGTCGATCGCCGACTTCTGAAACGAAGACAAGACGCGCGTTCCCGTGCGGCGACGTTAAATCAATCGACGATCCCTCTTCCCCGAATCGTGCCGATCGAGACAATGACTCGTGTCCATGATGCAACACGAGATCGCGAAACCACCGGCACATTTTTCCATGGAAATCGCAGGAACAGCATCGATCAGATGTTTAAACGATTCCTGAAATTTTGTCAGAAAAATTGGGGATAGTGGAATTTAGTAATAATTTCGACTACGTGGATTCTGTTGCAGACACGAGTCGATACCCTCAACGCCAGTTACTCCGCTCTCTACAGACTCCGTCAGCCCTCTATCTCCCACGTCAGCGTACTTTACAACGTCTGAGGGAAAAGCAAGGTTCCTCGCGAGATACTCTAGGGATGTGACTGTCGAGGGTTTGCGCCAAGAAGAGGCGCCCACTGTCATTACAACCGACAGTCTCGATCTCAGGCAGAAAAAGGTAAGTTCGCACGTTTCGATGGCGAGCGCGCGCGACCTCGAAAATCACCGTGCCGTTCGTTGCGTCACCGGGAAAGCGATTCTGACGTAATCGCTTTCCGAGGGAGCACGCGTGACCGTGGGGAATCGCGGTTTACGAGCCTCGTCGGAGCTTGACCGAAGACTGCAATCGATTTTCTTCGCAGGAGGAGCTGATGATGAGGCTCGACAAGAAACTGGTCGTCCTTAGGGCTGAACAGGAGGCTGTACGAGAGGAAAGCGAGGTGAACGAAGCTCTCGGAGCCAGAGTTTCCACGAGGATCTCCGCTGTCGCGAGACCAGCGGAAGCCTCCAAGTATCGGCTTCACGTGGAGGAAGTCGGCAAGATCACCAGCCTTCTTCTGGGCTTAAGTGGTAGGCTGGCTCGGGCTGAGAATGCTCTTTACGGCATGCCGGCCGATCACGCTGAAAGGGTGAGTTCCAATCCTGTCCTTGTATCCTTTATCAACCCTCAATTAGACGGTGAGAATGTTTTTTCTGGAATTTCTTGTTATTCGTGGAATAATAGAATGTCGTTGCGTTCTTGTATTTTTTCCCCTTAACCGCTGATCGAGAAACAACCCTAAGTTCAATGTAATCTTAGTATTATTGCTTTCACCCAGCGTTTCAAACGTCCTACAATTATACTAAATGTAGAAGGGCAACGATCATCGGCGAAATAAAAGAGAAGGATACCCTATATCGCGAATAGCCGATCAAATTGCCTTGGCCGATGGTTGGGCTCTCGCATACACGCGATACTTCTTCATTAAATCGTGGAATTTTAAATGACCAGGCAATCGAGCGTTTGCGCGATTAGCAGAAAATTCACCCGGCGTCCTTGACGCCCTCCCCCCCGCTGTCCTGCCAGCTTAGTCCTCCCGACGCTGACGCAAAATAATTTGTAGTTGTCGAACAGGAAGGCCGCGCAGACATAATTATTTATCCGGCTCGCGGAAAGTCGCGTTGTGATTTATCGAGTGAGCCTTGCGCAATGCTCTCTGGTCAAATACCGACGGATGTGTGTACAAACGCCTCTCAATCTTGACACTTTAGCTGTAGTCGTTTAACCCTGTATAGTCTATCATTATTTTTCACCGGCGCGTGGTCATTAAAACTTCTGTGTACGTAATAATGTAATTTTAATTATGTAAGTTCTGAGTTTTGATGGAGAACGAATGATTGCAGAAAATACTGGAGAGCAAGAGGGACAAGCTGGTGGATCAGCTGGAGGAGGCGAAGATCCTCAAGAGTAACATCGACAAGCGTAGTGTGAACGTCTCGACGATCCTGTCGAAGTACCTGAACGACGAGGAGTTTGCCGACTACCAGCACTTCATCAACATGAAGGCGAAGCTGATCGTCGACGCCCGTGAGATCCAGGACAAGGTGAAGCTCGGCGAGGAGCAGCTAGCCGCGCTGCGAGAGGCGATCGACTAGTCTACAATAAATATCCACCGATCGTACGATCAAACAATTGTTTATCTCGTTTAAATCGGTTTCATCGAACCTCTCGACTACGACGCAAAAAGAAAGAAGGCAAATCGGGAAACGAAGGACTCCGCAAAGGTCCGAAATTCCTCCTGATAACTCTCGTCGAAGTTTTGCAAAAAAATGAATTTTCTTCCCCGAACCCGAGCGTGTGTGTTCTCGCGAATCAGTGAATGGAAAGTGATAATACTAACCGATAGGCATCGGTAGCTTCAAATTATTTTTTAACCGCCTCTTTGTACATATATATATTCGTAGTCCTAGACGGACGAAATCGTCGAGGAGCATTTTCGTCTAGCGAAATTGTTGTACTTGTCCCCCAGTTCTTACGACCAAGAGAAGAGTTTTATATCGATCTACGTCTGTGTACACTTTTCTGCTTTCATTCGGAGATACAGAGACAGCCGTCAGTGCCTAGTCGATGCCGAGCTCGCGTCAGTTGTTGCCCGTAATGTTGTATCTTCGAGAACGAGGACTGAGGAAAGAACTGTTGTGCTACCTTGTGAATCGTAGAAGCTGTAGTTTCTGTCTAAATTCAATTTGTCCGTGCAACGTTTGATAGTTAATGTCTTGTGAAAATTTTCATATTAATTCCCGGGAAATTGTCTGTGAACTTTATGAATTTATTATATTGTTTCCAACGTTTATACAATTTTTAAATAGTAGCGAATCGAAGTTTGAGGAAAGACACAGCAGCGTAGCCTTTCTGCAAGAGCTAGAATGCTAATTCATGAGAAGATTATAGATCATATATATATATTTTCTGTGAAAATTTAGTTACTTCGTGTAATGATATCCGTCGAGTTTGCATGTAAAGTACACTTTTTATAGTGTCTATATAACGTTTATGTGTTAAAAATCGAGGTTTCAGAAGCAACAGATTAAGCTTGTCCTTGTCGAATAATCGTGATAAGAAAATTTTTAATTCTCGAAGCAAACAGCTTACGCGTTCACCTCTCGAGCACAACAATTCGTTGACAGGGACGCGAGCCGCGGGATGATTGACCTAGAATTACTTCTGGTGCCTTCTTATATACGAAATGTGATATAAGGGTAAGGAGTCACGTGGTCGTGAGATGTGTCCGAACAATGGCAACCAAGCGGCGTGTTGTGTAGCGTGTACATATTATACATTATAAACGAAGAGAAAGGTAGTCGTTTAAGCGATGATACACTTGTAGGAAACACACACACACATAAAGAATCACACGAACAAAAAACACACACACAACCAAACGCAGGAGAGACACGCATAACTCAGAACCACTCTACATGCTCACCGTATACAACGATTTATTATTATTTTGTACGTTTTATTCTAACCCCAGAGGCTCCTGTGAGCCTCTATGACGCTTGTGATCTTACTTATCTCTGTACGGCCGAGCCAAGGAATCTCGAAACCTGGATGATCAAACAAAAAGAAGGTTTTTCGAGCTTCCGTGGGCGGTCTTAAGCAAAATTTTATGCCTCGGTCGTTTTCGAACCTGTTTTGTACCATTCAACCTTTATCCAATCCTCTCATTCTCAATCCTTATTGCTACGCTTTTCCTGTCTTCTCCTTTGGTGATCGTCTCGCGATTGACATGGTAAGTCGACGACGAATCCGGGAAGAAGGCTCTAGACAAAATTCAACGGGATGGGTCCTCCGGTTCTTTGAGCTTGGTAATGAGACATTTATCCGATGCAACAAAGACTCCGAGATGGAATCCTTCCTCTTGCACGCTCCTTGCGAACGGCTCGTCATTTTATTAGAGAAATTTTGCTTGAAAGTTCGCTAAAATGGTTTAAGATTAAGTAGCTTGAAATTTCTTTGCCGAGATAGATGGATAAGATTGAAGATTGTATCTTGTCGCTGAAACTGCCAACACTATAACGAAATGGGAGGTATAGGCAAGTAATTCGAGAACATTTTCCATAAAAATCGATGTTTCTCATGACAAACTGTGGCGAGCCGTTGTGCAAGGATCGCGAGGGAAAATTGTCTCCGCGCGTGAAAGACTGAGCACAGGGCATAAAATTTCGTAACCCATTTATAGTCAGTTTTCTGTTCCTCGTTTGTTTCTCGCGCCTATACGACGGCGACACTGTAAACTCGCCAATCTAAAGCCGTAGCCGCGTTTTCATAACGTGCTTGCAAGGAACGTTATTTAGTACTTCTGATCAACGCGGCGTATGGCAAATAAAACCAATTGTATATAGAAGAAGAAGAAGAAGAAGAAGAAGAAGAAGAAGAAGAAGAAGAAGAAGAAGACGAAGAAGAATAAGAAGACGAAGAGGAAGAAGTTGCTCGTCCGATCAACAGAAAGATTGACAGAGAAAGAAGACGACGAAGAAAATGGAAAAAAACCATGGTGCTCTGCATAATCTATTTTTTATGAGATGAAACGTTCCATTAATCGTATAGGCTATTTACTTGTCGCTTAAGGTCATTACTATTTAATAGTGAAACCCACTCTGTACATATTCTTCTTCAGCATACAAGTTTAGTTTTTAACGTGATGCGAGGAGGACCCGTTTTTTCAAGGGCTCGTTACACCTTCCAATTATACATGCTCGTAAGCGCGTCATCACTCATTCTACACACACGTACACGTACACGTATCACACGCGTAAACGACGACGCTAGGTCGTCGATAGTCTGACAATATTATCGCATATTTCGAATGTATTACGAAATCATTACGATAACTACCTTTCCCAAACTCGCTTGCAATAAATAACACGTTGGAAATTATCCTACTATGTTTATTTTCTATATTCTCATTAACCAACTCCAATAAATTAGCATTGAGCAATAAGGACTTAAACAATTTCATGATCTGAATATTGCTAAAATATTACTTGCATCGAGTTGCACAGGTAACCGACTGCAGGTATATAATTTAAAATCTTTTTTGTGTCTTATAGTTATTAAAGAATTTTAAGAGGTTGTCGTGAATCTACGTTCACCCACAGATGAGGTATAAGGATATACCAGAGAGGATACGAAAGTGCTCACGCCCCGGTTTTGGCCGTTCCCATTATAGTGCTGCCCCCTACAACTATTTTAGTTTGGAACAGAACCTACCTCATTTTCTTTTTACAGGGATCTATATTATCTTCAGTCTGGAACAGAACCTACCTCATTTTCTTTTTACAGGGATCTATATTATCTTCAGTCTGGAACAGAACCTACCTCATTTTCTTTTTACAGAGCTTCTACCTTATATACTATAATAATAATTAAATACACTGACAGCGTTCTTAGCGGTAGGAATCAAAATTAAAAATAGCTATACTGGAATCCCGCGAAGATATAAAATATTGTTATCTAAAATGCCTCAACGATATTAAATACTACTTTCGATTATGATTAGTCTAGTGTAGGTCTTAGTGGTATGGACATATAGTATCGTAGGTAATGAATAAACGTAGAATGCTGACATTACTCATCCTATAATTGCTTGGGAAACAATTACTTTTTCCTGTAGAATGTCATAACGCTCTTATTGTCGTTGAATCAAGCAGAACGTGACATTGCAAAATGTTATAGAAGGGAATAGGTTTGAAATAATCATGGCTATTAATTTACAAGATCTTTATTGAAAATCTTTCAATACATGTCTTACATTCTAGTATACAATATTAACGCAAATTCTACGTGTGCAGCTATTAGCTCGATATTATCCACTATTTGTAAGATACTAGAAGTTTTTACAAATAGAGGATAATACCGATTGCCCAGGTCTCACCACGAGGAGGTTGCTGCACAAGAGACCCGGAAAGGGAGTCAGAACGAATGCTATATTCCTTCTGGCTCCCTTTCCTAACAACGACGAACTTATACTAACGCAGTTACGCAATATGTCGAGTAATTATTGCGGGGAAAAAGGTGTGAGTCGGAGAAGAAGTCTCCAATCCACGGGGGAGCAAAGGCGAATCAGGCAGGAGGCTCTGATTCTTTCAAAAAGAGAAACAAGAGCGAACCAGAGCAGAGGGCTCTGATTCGAGGGTGACGCGAACGCGTACAATGCTTGCAGCCCAACTCCAGCCAGCACCGATACCCGACGTGAACTCAAGGAGAGCGATGATCAAGAGAAAAGCTCGCACGGTGTCCCATTTACTCCAGTTACCACCTGTTACCAGACAACTTACGTTGAGGTAACTCGGGCGGAATTACGACAGAGAGGACTTTTCACTTACACAGTGTAACACGGCAAACAGATCGCTGAACCATCCACTCTCAATGAATTTACGCCGAGTACCGATACCAACCGGTCTGGTACATACAAGCAAGGTCCGACACAGCGGAAGGCTGTGTCGGAGTCAAAACAACGAGCCGAGCAAAGTGAAGTTAGATTGAATTAAATTAAACTAAATGAAATGAAATGAAATTAAGTTAAGCGAAGTTAAGGCAATAATTACTCGACATATTTACAACGATGACATACAATCTTAATAACTAACGCACGCACGCAAGCCGAGCAATTATGGTCGCAAAATAGGGAAGAATCAAAGCAAAAGGCTTTGAATTGCAATGAAGAAAAATGAACCAGAGCAGGAGGCTCTGGTTCGGGGGGCGACGCTAAGACAACAATTGCACGGCAAATATAAATAACTTAACATACGCAGTCTTCACGATGTAGGTATTCTCTTCGTTGGGGTGTCCTCTTCGTTCGATGTATCCTGACTGACTGATAAACAATACATGCATGCATGACCCCGCATACGAGTGCGAATACGACAAGAAATACGACAAAAGTAAATCCCGCACACGAGTGCGGCCTATAGGCGCTTCGGGTGCCCCGGGGACGCGACACCCCGTACTCACTCACGGCCCCACCCGTGAGTGAGCCCCTGAGGAACCTTCGATCGAAGGAATACCAATTTGAAATAAGAAATACAAATTTTCAGAAGACCATCTCGAGAAATTTCAGAAGCAATTCTATTATAAATCGAGCAATAAAACCAACGATGATGAAGATGCGATGAGAGTAACTATAAACCCCGTACACGAGTACTGCCTACAAACCCCGCACACGAGTGCAAATCTAACCAGCTCACGATAGCCAACCTAACACCAGCTCCCGAGAGCGAAGCTAACCCCGCACACGAGTGCGGCCTATAGGCGATTTGGGTGCCCCGGGGACGCGACACCCCGTACTCACTCACGGTTAAGTGAGTGAGCCCCTGAGGGAGTTCTGATCGAGGGTATACCAATTTTTAATAAGAAACTTACAAATTGATAATAAATGAATATATTTGGTCTTACATCTATTATGTATTACATTCTAGAATACAATACTAACACTAATTCTAAGTGTGCAGCTATTAGCTCGATATTATCCACTATTTGTAAGATACTAGAAGTTTTTACAAATAGAGGATAATACCGATTGCCCAGGTCTTACCACGAGGAGGTTGCTGCGCAAGAGACCCGGAGAGGGAGTCAGGAGGAATGCAATATTCCTTCTGGCTCCCTTTCCTAACAACGACGAACTTATACTAACGCAGTAACGCAATATGTCGAGTAATTATTGCGGGGAAAAAGGTGTGAATCGGAGAAGAAGTCTCCGTTCCACGGGGGAGCAAAGGCGAATCAGGCAGAAGGCTCTGATTCTTTCAAAAAGAGAAACAAGAGCGAACCAGAGCAGAGGGCTCTGATTCGAGGGTGACGCGAACGCGTACAATGCTTGCAGCCAAACTCCAGTCAGCACCCATACCCAACATGAACTCAAGAAGAGCGATGACCAAGAGAAAAGCTCGCACGGTGTCCCATTTACTCATATACCAACCGGTACCATTCAACTTACGTTGAGGTAACTCAGGTGGAATCGCGACAGAGAGGACTTTTCACTTATACAGTGTAACACGGCAAACAGATCGCTTGACCATCTACTCTCAATGAATTGACGCCGAATACCGATACCAACTGGATTGGTACATACAAGCAAGGTCCGACACAGCAGAAGGCTGTGTCGGAATTAAAACACGAGCCGAGCAATGTGAAGTTTGATTAAATGAAATTAAACTAAATGAAATGAAATTAAACTAAATGAAATGAAATTAAATTAAGTGAAGTTAAGGCAATAATTACTCGACATATTTACAACGACGATATACAATCTTATAATGCACGCACGCAAGCCGAGCAATTATTGTCGCAAAAAACTAAATCGCCAAAAAGGGAAGAAGCGAAGCAGAAAGCTCTAGTTCGGGGGTGAAGCTAAGACAATAATTGCTCGGCAAATATAACTGACTTAAAATACGCTGTAGTCTTGATTGGTGTCCTCTTCATTCGATGAATCCTGACGGGCTGTACAACCCCGCACACGAGTGCGAATACAACAGTAAACTTAATACCCGCTTACGAGACCAAACCTAACACCAGCTCAAGAGAGCCAAGCTAACCCCGCACACGTGTGCGGCCTATAGGCGATTCGGGAGTCCCGGGGACGCGACACCCCGTACTCACTCACGGCCCCACCCGCGAGTGAGCCCCTGAGGGACCTCCGATCGGAGGAATGCCAAATTTAAATAAGAAATATCAATCTCTAGAAGAGGATCTTATGAAAGTTCAGAAACAAAATTCAATTAGATGTGGAGCAATTAAAACAACGATGATGAATATGTGATGAAGAGCAATTGTAAACCCCGTACACGGGTACGGCCTACAAACCCCGCACACGAGTGCGTATCCAACCAGCTCACGAGAGCCAAACTAACCCCGCACACGAGTGCGGCCTGCCTACCCCGTACACGAGTGCAAATCTAACCAGCTCACGAGAGCCAAGCTAACCCCACACACGAGTGCGGCCTACCTACCAAGCATACTAGTATGAATCTAACCAGCTCACGAGAGCCAACCTAACACCAGCTCACGAGAGCCAAACTAACTCCGCACACGAGTGCGGCCTATAGGCGATTTGGGTGCCCCGGGGACGCGACACCCCGTACTCACTCACGGTTAAGTGAGTGAGCCCCTGAGGGGCCTTCGATCGAAGGAATACCAATTTTAAATCAGGAATATACAATTTGATGATAAACGACGATGTTCGTTGAATTAACGGTCGAGGGCAGAATCGTTGAAGGTGGGCCAAGGGTAATCAACAAAAGTATTGTAAAACCCTTGACCCACCCTGTGCTGTAAAGCAAACAATAAACTCTGACAAAGTAGACCATCACAAATAAAAAAAAAAAAAAAAAAAAATAGTCAAACTCACCCATTGGACACCCACTGGACACCCACTGGACAGCTACTGGACAGCCACTGGTCCCTCACTAGTCACTCGCGTTCACTCAGTCGGACCGCTTCCGCCCGAGTCCCGGGCCCGACTGACTGACTGACTGAGAGTGTTCGCCGAGTTCAGGCGCAGCTGCGCAGCGACGCGGAACACTCCCCACTCCATCTATTTCCTCTCCGGCGATTTCGATCGCCGTGATTGTAATTATTGATAAATTTATTATCTATGGCTGTTTAATGTTGATAACAATTCCTTTTGCCAACGATGCCGACAAACACTCCCTTGACCACCTGGTCATCTAATTGTTTAGTGATAATAGGTAGTAGAACCCGAGGTACAGAATAAATTTTAAACCATGAATATTTGCACGAATTAATTTATTGAACACAATATACTAATAAATTTATTATTTCGAATCGGCTAACATTTATAACAATTTTTTCTGTCAACGGTGTCGATAAACACTCCCGTGACCATCTTGCCATCTAATTTTTTAGTAAAAATTTTTAATAGAACTCGAGATACAGAATCACTTTTTGTGGGGAAGATTGCCACAAAATTAACTCCTATTACCTAGTTCGAGTTTATGAATCTTTATTTAACTATGCGTGTTCAACTGCCGAAATGAACCCGGACTACAGACAGTGAGCTGTTCTTCAACTGAGAGCGTTTGCCGCGGATTTCCTCCCTTTATATCCTATCTTCGGAAAGGTAACGCCTTTCCTAAGATACGAAGGCGGGGGTAGGAAATCCCGCGTCTTGTTTTATGATCACCGGCAAAGGTGGTCGCCAAATGTTAAAAAGATTTCGGCGTACAGAGCCTAGCGGTACCCGGCTGGCAGCGTTTATGATGGGGTAGTCAGATTTTCCTACCCGTACAGTAATTTGAGAAATAAAATAATTTTGCCATCCTGCAAACGTCAGGGTAGGTTTTATTACCCTAGACCCTAACATCTGCAGGCGGTCAACTCTTAGCATCTTGCGATGCGAGTCGCGTACCGCTACACTTTTAAATCATGAACATCCGCATGCATTAATTTTTTGAACACAATACACTGATTTTATTATTTCGAACTATTCAAGTTGTAGTAATCATGTATTGACTCGTTTCGCTTACTTTTCGTAACGTAGAAAATAACCGAAATACGCGCTGTGCATTCCACGGCAGTAACAGTAAATTGGCAACTTTGCGACGAATATTCTCGGATGTGATTTGGCAACTACGCCTTCGAGACCTGACAGCACCGATGAGGATATCTCCAAATCGTAGAGGGCATACCAAACATCTAATTTTTTGAACAGTCGGTATTTCAGAACATGTGACACGAAGTCCCATAAGATGATAGGTAGGCCTGCAGACAAGCTCGCATATGCGAGCCGAGTTCGAGTCGAGTCGAGTCGGGACTCGCATTTCGAGTCGAGTCGAGTACTCGCACGAAGCGAGCTACTCGCATCGATGCGAGCTACTCGCACCGATGCAAGCTACTCGCACCAATGCGAGCCGCTCGCACAGAAGTGAACGGCTCGCACGAAACAAATAGTTCGCATGAAGGGATTGACTCGAAATAAATTCAAGCGTAATATGACGTCGTGCGAGGAAATACCGGGATGATCGGCACATTAATATTATCAAACATTTTAATATATTGAGAATGCAAAATGTTTGGGACGTTTTATTATATATTTTGATTGTAAAATGAATATATGATGCATGCGGCTGTTCATGATTTAGAAGTGATTCTGTATCTAGAGTCCTATTAAAAATTTTTACCAAAAAATTAGATGGCAAGGTGGTCAAGGGAGTGTTTGTCGGCATCGTTGACAGAAGGAATTATTATAAATGTTAGTCAATTCGAAATAATAAATGTATTAGTGTATTGTGTTCAATAAATTAATTCGTGAAAATATTCATGGTTTAAAAGTTATTCTGTACCTCGGGTTCTACTACCTATCATCACTAAAAAATTAGATGACCAGGTGGTCAAGGGAGTGTTTGTCGGCATCGTTGGTAAAAGGAATTGTTATAAACATTAAACAGCCATAGATAATAAATTTATCAATAATTACAATCACGGCGATCGAAATCGAGCGATGTTAGATGGAGTGGGGAGAGTTCCGCGTCGCTGCGCAGCTGCGCCTGAACTCGGCGAGCGTTCCGCGTCGCTGCGCAGCTGCGCCTGAACTCGTCGAGCGTTCTCAGTCAGTCAGTCAGTTGGGCCGCGGACTCCGGCCCGGGCGGTCCGATGGGTCCGACTGAGTGATCGCGAGTGAACGCGAGTGGTAGTGAGTGACCAGTGGCTGTCCAGTAGCAGTCCAGTAGCTGTGCAGTTTGGTGAGTTTGGCCAATTTTTTTTTTTTATTTGTGATGGTTTACTTTGCGACAGTTTATTTGTTGCTTTACAGCACAGGGTGGGCCAAGGGTTTTACAATGCTTATGTTGATTACCCTTGGCCCACCTCCAACGATTCTGCCCGCAACTACTAATTCAACGAACACCGTCGTTTATCATCAAATTGTTTGTTTCTTATTTAAAATTGGAATTCCTTCGATCGGAGGTCCCTCAGGGGCTCACTCACGGGTGGGGCCGTGAGTGGGTACGGGGTGTCGCGTCCCCGGGGCACCCGAAGCGCCTATAGACCGCACTCGTGTGCGGGGTTAGTTTGGCTCTCGTGAGCTGGTGTTAGGTTGGCTCTCGTGAGCTGGTTAGATTCGCACTCGTGTGCGGGGTAGGCAGGCCGCACTCGTGTGCGGGGTTAGTTTGGCTCTCGTGAGCTGGTTAGATTCGCACTCGTGTGCGGGGTAGGCAGGCCGCACTCGTGTGCGGGGTTAGTTTGGCTCTCGTGAGCTGGTTAGATTCGCACTCGTGTGCGGGGTAGGCAGGCCGCACTCGTGTGCGGGGTTAGTTTGGCTCTCGTGAGCTGGTTAGATTCGCACTCGTGTGCGGGGTTTGTAGACCGTACCCGTGTACGGGGTTTACAATTGCTCTTCATCACATATTCATCATCGTTGTTTTACTTGCTCGACATCTAATTGAATTTCGTTTCTGAAATTTCATAAGATCCTCTTCTAGATATTTATATTTCTTATTTAAATTTGGCATTCCTCCGATCGGAGGTCCCTCAGGGGCTCATTCAGGGTTGGGGAAACCGTGAGTGAGTACGGGGTGTCGCGTCCCCGGGGCACCCGAATCGCCTATAGGCCGCACACGTGTGCGGGCTTAGCTTGGCTCACTTGAGCTGGTGTTAGGTTTGCTCTCTCGAGCGGGTATTAAGTTTACACTCGTTCATTCTGGTTCATGTTTCTTCGTTGCGAATCGAAGCCTTCTGCTTCGCTTTTTCCCTTTTTGGCGATTTAGTTTTTTGCGACAATAATTGGTCTGCTTGCGTGCGTACATTATAAGATTGTATATCGTCGTTGTAAATATGTCGAGTAATTATTGCCTTAACTTCACTTAATCTAATTTAATTTCATTTCATTTCATTTAGTTTAATTTCATTTAATCTAACTTCACTTTGCTCGGCTCGTTGTTGTGACTCCGACACAGCCTTCCGCTGTGTCGGACCTTGCTTGTATGTACCAATCCAGTTGGTATCGGTATTCAGCGTCAATTCATTAAGAGTGGATGGTCAAGCGATCTGTTTGCCGTGTTACACTGTATAAGTGAAAAGTCCTCTCTGTCGCGATTCCACCTGAGTAACCTCAACGTAAGTTGAATGGTACCGGTTGGTATATGAGTAAATGGGACACCGTGCGAACTTTTCTCTTGGTCATCGCTCTTCTTGAATTCATGTTGGGTATCGGTGCCGACTGGAGTTTGGCTGCAGGCATTGTACGCGTTCGCGTCACCCTCGAATCAGAGCCCTCTGCTCTGGTTCGCTCTTGTTTCTCAATTTGAAAGAATCAGTGCCTTCTGCCTGATTCGCCTTTAGTCCCCCGTGGATCGGAGACTTCTTCTCCGATTCACACCTTTTTCCCCGCAATAATTACTCGACATATTGCGTAACTGCGTTAGTATAAGTTCGTCGTTGTTAGGAAAGGGAGCCAGAAGGAATATTGCATTCGTTCTGACTCCCTCTCCGGGTCTCTAGTGCAGCAACCTCCTCGTGGTGAGACCTGGGCAATCGGTATTATCCTCTATTTGTAAGAACTTCTAGTATCTTACAAATAGTGGATAATATCGAGCTAATAGCTGCACTCTTAGAATTAGTGTAAATATTTTATCCTCGAATGTAAGACATGGTAGATGTAAGAACAAATGTATTCATTTATTATCAAATTGTAAGTTTCTTATTAAAAATTGGTATACCCTCGATCAGAATTCCCTCAGGGGCTCACTCACTTAACCGTGAGTGAGTACGGGGTGTCGCGTCCCCGGGGCACCCGAATCGCCTATAGGCCGCACTCGTGTGCGGGGTTAGCTTGGCTCTTGTGAGCTGGTGTTAGGTTGGCTCTCATGAGCTGGTTAGATTCGCACTCGTGTGCGGCGTAGGCAGGCCGTACTCGTGTGCGGGGTTAGCTTGGCTCCCGTGAGCTGGTGTTAGGTTGGCTATCGTGAGCTGGTTAGATTTGCACTCATGTGCGGGGTTTGTAGGCAGTACTCTTGTACGGGGTTTATAGTTACTCTCATCGCATCTTCATCATCGTTGGTTTTATTGCTCGATTTATAATAGAATTAATTCTGAATTTTCTCGAGATGGTCTTGTGAAAATTTATATTTCTTATTTCAAATTGGTATTCCTTCGATCGAAGGTCCCTCAGGGGCTCACTCAGGGGTGGGGCCGTGAGTGAGTACGGGGTGTCGCGTCCCCGGGGCACCCGAAGCTCTTTAGGCCGCACACGTGTGCGGGATTTAGTTTTGTCGTATTTCTTGTAGTATTCGCACTCGTATGCGGGGTCATGTATCGTTTAACAGTCGGCCAGGATACATCGAACGAAGAGGACACCCCGACGAAGAGAATACATCGTGAAGACTGCGTATGTTAAGTTATTTATATTTGCCGAGCAATTATTGTCTTAGCGTCACCCCCCGAACCAGAGCCTTCTGCTCTGGTTCATTTTTCTTCATTGCAATTCAAAGCCATTTGCTTTGATTCTTCTCTCTTTTGCGACAATAATTGCTCGGCATGCGTGCGTGCGTGCGTTAGTGATTAAGATTGTATGTCATCATTGTAAATATGTCAAGTAATTATTGCCTTAACTTCACTTAACTTAATTTCATTTTATTTCATTTAGTTTAATGTAATTCAAACTAACTTCACTTTGCTCGGTTCGTTATTTTGACTCCGACACAGCCTTCCGCTGTGTCGGACCTTGCTTGTATGTACCAATCCAGTTGGTATCGGTAGTCGACAGAAATTCATTGAAAGTTGATGGTTGAGCGATCTGTTTGCTGTGTTACACTGTGTAAGTGAAAAGTCCTCTCTGTCGTAATTCCACCCGAGTTACCTCAACGTAAGTTGCTTGGTAACAGGTGGTAACTGGAGTAAATGGGACACCGTGCGAACTTTTCTCTTGGTCATCGCTCTTCTTGAATTCATGTTGGGTATCGGTGCTGACTGGAGTTTGGCTGCAAGCATTGTACGCGTTCGCGTTACCCCCGAATCAGAGCCTTCTGCTCTGGTTCGTTCTTGTTTCTCTTTTTGAAAGAATCAGAGCCTTCTGCCTGATTCGTCTTTGCTCCCCCGTGGATCGGAGACTTCTTCTCCGATTCACAACTTTTTCCCCGCAATAATTACTTGACATATTGCGTTACTGCGTTAGTATAAGTTCGTCGTTGTTAGGAAAGGGAGCCAGAAGGAATATTGCATTCGTTCTGACTCCCTCTCCGGGTCTCTAGTGCAGCAACCTCCTCGTGGTGAGACCTGGGCAATCGGTATTATCCTCTATTTGTAAGAACTTCTAGTATCTTACAAATAGTGGATAATATCGAGCTAATAGCTGCACACTTGGAATTTGTGTAAATATTGTATCCTAGAATGTAAGACATGATAGATGTAACAACGAGTGTATTGAAAGATTTTCAATAAAGATCTTGTAAATTAATATCCATGATTATTTCAAACCTATGAAATGCCCTTGTGGATTTTAACGAGTAGGTAGGTACAATGTTTATATTATATAAATATAATATATAAATATAATATATATTATATAAATATTATTATTATATTAAATATTATATAAATATTATTATTATATTAAATATTATATAAATATTATATATATATCATATATATATCATTATAAGGTATTCGAAATACATGAGGAAATTCGAATATACATATGTATTAATAATGTCTCAAGAGACGTCTTTTCTCACACGTCGTTTTGGCGTTTGAAAAAAGGTACCTTTTAGGCGTCTCATTTGTGACGTGAAAACGACGTCTCTAACAGACGTCTTTAAGAACGTGTAAAAGGCGTCTGTTAGAGACGTAAGACGTAAAGAAGTAAAAATGACGACAAAACGACGTCTTTAAGACGTCATGTGCTATCTGGGTAATGTTGAGTAATGTAGATTCAGAATTTGTATAATACAATAACAATTGTTTGCAATAACAATAATGCAATAACAAAAGTTTCAGTCTCCTGTCTCATCTGTAAGGGTAGTTATGGAGGAAAATCAAAAAACCAGTTTTTGAACCATTTTCCGTATTTATTGGCAATTAAAAATTCTGACATTTTTCGGATATTAAGTCACATATTAGTTATCATTTTCAGACCTTTCC
This sequence comes from Lasioglossum leucozonium, assembly GCA_028454225.1. Lineage (NCBI taxonomy): Eukaryota > Metazoa > Arthropoda > Insecta > Hymenoptera > Halictidae > Lasioglossum > Lasioglossum leucozonium. Next base: position 19,102,134 of record CM052221.1, on the reverse strand, counting down.
GTTGCAAACTCTGGGTGTACAAAATAAAAAACACGAAACAAACTCGAAAAAGTAAAGATTTCACATAGAAATCGAAAAAGTAGAATCACAGACTTAATTTATTAATGAGATATTATCGTAAGTTTAATACTCAATTTTTTTTCAAATTCTTGAGTGTGGTGCGTCTAGTTGAAAAAAATTACAAACCACTTAATATGTATTAAACATTCCTACGTTCCGAGAAACATTTTCCAGACTTCAGAACTCGCGTAGTGCAAACTATTAAAATAACATTATCTACGTTATCTACTAATACGTTATTAAAGCATTGTAAAAAACATATTTTAGGTATGTTTAAACTATTTTGAAATAACCTTTGGGAACACATTTCTGGAGTACGTTCGGCCAGTCGGCCACCAGTCATTTAAGTACGCTTGCACCGGTGCGAGCTGAATGCACCGGTACGAGCCGAATGCACCGGTGCGAGTAGCTCGCATCGATGCGAGTAGCTCGCTTCGTTCGAGCCGCTCGCTTCGTGCGGGTACTCGACCCGACTCGCACACTCGAGTCGAGCTAAGCTCGACTCGCACTATGCGAGTACTCGCACAGCCCTAATGATAGGTCTATCCTTATACCTCGTCTGTGCTTAGAGCCTCTAAGAGCCCTCGTACCATTTCGGTGTCGCGCTCACTGTTACCGATAATTCGCGAATTTAGGCGTATTAGTAAGAACTGAATATTCGCGTATGAATGGCGCGAATATTTGAACGGAGAAAGTAGTATTTACGAAGAATGAATAATAAAAATACGAACTATAGTAAAATTAATTTTGTTATATTGCTCGTATTATTAAAGAAAGTATATTGCAATAATTTTACATATTTTAAACTAATGCTCTACTTTCTTTACAATTATTTAATGCGTACACACATATTTATTTATTTTGACAATTTAAGTTGCAGTTAATTGTGTTTATTAGATTAATTAAAAAAATTAAAGAGTTTTTTGAATAAGTCGCAAATATTCAGATGATCGTTTGATAATCGTGTTTATGATTGAAAATTCTACATTTTAAATTAAGAAGCAATATGTCTCTGAATTTTGACAGCTCCGACAAACAGGAAAGGAATCGCTCAAACGCTTTCGATGCGAGCATCGACGGCTTTTGTGTGAATATAATGCGGCAACATTGCACTTTTAAAGCTGACAACGTTGTAAAATTAGCATTCTCGGACACACACCGTTTGTGTTGCAACGCCATGTAGTTCACTAGCTGACCGCTTCATTTCGATAGAGTCCGCTATTGTACAGGAGCATTTTCTACAGAGTCGGTAATTCAGAACCGTGGACAGAAAAATGCATTGCTTGCAATGTCTGTACTGATCCTAAGTCTGTGTAAGAATTCTTTTAAACCTCTAACACCTTTCTATAGATAGTGCAACTGTTTTATTCTAGAATTTTAATAAACAGTAAATTTAGAATGAATTTAATTGAAATTTGTTTATCCAAAGAAGTTTAAAAAATGACCAAGGGTATGCTCAAAAAACTCGCTCACAGCGAGATAATAGAAATAATTAATTCATTACCAAATTCATTGTTGGTCAGCGCGATAGAGAACTGTCAAAGTGAATGGAAGGGGAACATCCCCACACACATAATTTATAATCCGAGACAACGTGTCAATTAGTTCGTTTTACCCACCCGTTAGTTCACGCCTTCCATTTGTATTCCCGGCGTGTCCGTAGGACGTAATAATAATCTCTCTTTCAAAGGAATGTCGAATGAAAGCGGATGCAACAATACGCGTATAATTTCGTGCGTGCAAATGATTCGGTCGTCGTCGGCTCACTTTGACGATCGCGAGAGTAAACGTTGCCTAAGAGCCTGTCTTTTCCTACTTGCACGATACACACGTACCGGCGTATCTCAAACAAACGTTGCCCTGATTTTCCATTGTTGAGATCGTCGATCTATAACAACGTGTTAACGTAACACATAATTAAGTGTCACCTTTGCCCACGATTTGATAACGATCTTCGACGATATAATTACTAGACCATGAATCGCATGCGTTTATTGCACTTTAGATGTTCTGATACATTGCAAAATAAAATTTTGATTGTTAACTTTTGTTTTAAATGAAATTCTAATAATTATTATACGGAATAGTCAGTAAAATTTTATCAGTAGACCGTGGATCTTTATGCTACGATAGCTTCGAAAACAAATAGTTCAAAGGACAAGTGTTCTGGTCAAGAATATTACAGTCCACGCACAAAAATGTGACTTCACGAACATTACTTTTTTTCATTCACTGTCGACGACGTTCGAAGGCGAAGTCCGCGAAACGCTGTTTTTAGAATTCGAAATAATCATGAAAGTATAATTATTTTTTTATTACGCTCAATCTACTAAGCAGAACGTGCCCATTATATTGCGTCAGTGTGAAATAACGTGTTTTGCCACACGTGTAAGTTCCAAAGCAATTTGTTTGAAACGCAGTGAGATCAAATTATTAGCAAATGTTGTATTCCGGATGAGGGTTAATAAGGTTAATTAGGTTTTACATAACAAAACACAAGTTTATTAATAAAACTCAACTTATAATTCCCGGATACGAAGTGCGAGAACCGTGTGTCAAATTACAGATTCGTTGAAAAATGAAGCAAAGTGACAGAGTACTGGACTGTGCAGAGGTTGTACGTAAAAGGCCCAGAGTGAATCTATTACATGAACTTAAATAGAGGTCCCAAAAAGGGAGAGGTAACTGATTACAACGATGGGTCATACTGTGACTCAGGGTAGTGACCGGTCGAGGGTCACTGTCGGGAGCATTTTTAGTCCTTATTTATGATACATGAGTAAACTTAAGATAAATACAAAGTTAGTCGTACAACACAAAATTAATTCTTTGTCCAAGCGACGGATAATTTACACCGATACGTAATTTGAATGACCAGGAGGTGTAATAGCGATTGAGAATTGAGATGAAAGTGAATAGGATCGTGGCGCTTCGGGGGATTTACGGTGACATGTTTTTCACCGAAAGATTATCTCGGTTCGACAACGTTTACACACTACTGTCGGCGAACGAAACGGACATGGGGACAAATGGACGTGGCACAGGATACAGGCCCACGCGAGTGCACTCTCTTCGCCTCCCACGGTCCTTCTTTTACGCTGCAACTTATCGGCGGCGTTATAAAGTGCAGTTTGGATAAACGAACCTGAATAAGTGCAGTCGAAACAAGAACGAGAAGTCCAACTATTCGTTTGTCGCGAAGAAAAATCACCAGACGTGTCTCGAAGCTTCTCGGAATTTCTTCGAATTTGTCAGAAGTTCTTGCAACTAAAAATTATGGTGTTGAAAATGTGCTACTCGTTAAAAATAGTTGTTCTCGATAGTTTCATGGTACTCAGAATTAATGTACCGACTGTTACGTTTGGTCAATTTAGCAACAACTACCGCGTCTTCGCAAACGAATAATTAATCTACAGCTCCCATTACGATGATGTAAGGGATTACGTGTGCCCCGTAGAACACTTTCATTAGCAGAACTTTCTTTCGGCATTATTGTGCATCGAACTGGTTCTCGCATTCATTAAAGAACGTTAACAATGCGACGCCATAAATCTTTCTTGTAACAACGTCTGCGCGTGCTTCATAACATAACACATCTTCGCCGATCGAGTATCACACCGTTTCGCAAGATCAGTACCGAGCCGAGACGAGTTTGTTACATTGCTCTTCTGATTCCGAGCGAAAAACTGCTTCGAGACGTGAATGCTCAGCACGGAAAACGCTGCCACGAGCGATCTGTACTATAGACATCGCGACAAGTTCAGTGTTTGTCGTTCTTGTCGTCGTCCGATGAATGATCGCGCTGTGGAAACGTTGTCTTGTCACTTGTTTCGTAAAAACCCGTTGACGTGTAGCTACTTGATCCCGGAAGAGTAAAAATTGCATTAATCGTTCATTGGAAATGTGTCTTCTAAATAAATTCTGATTCTGAATAAATAATTTGATCATTCCAAATTTACCTTCTGAATAAATTCTGGTCCTGAATGAATAATATGTCAATCAAATAATGTGCTTTCTGAATAAATTCTGATGCTGAATAAATAGTAGATTTAATAGCCACATTGAGAACGGGAATTTTCGCAGAGCGTAAAATTCTAAAAAAAGACGGGAACATGAAAGCATGACTCGGTTCGAGGCTGATTCCATTGCTGCGAATAAGATAAACCAACAGTCGTGTGTTGTTGAACTCGTGTCGCGTATAATGCGGCTGACTTCTCTTTATGCGTTTGTCCGCGGGCCGCAATAAAACGCGCGTGCATATATTATGCAGCCGCCTTTTCACGAGGACCACCTAGACGGCCCATGACCGTGGACAATGATGATCTAACCGTTTCCGATCTCGCGGGAACTCTCGCCGCGGCGCGCCGTCCCTTGGGATTCGATGAAGAAACACGTCGGTGGCGATGGCCGTGCAAACAACGAACGATAAAACGACCTTACGCAATTTTACGTAGACATTTCAGGCGATTAAAACTTACCTTCGATTGTTCTCGACAAGGCTTATAAATTACAGTGTCGATAAATAAATTGCACTTCTAATTGGTCTTTAGCTTCCAAAGGTTCTCACTGAATTTTATCAAATTTTATTGTAATTTTAATATCGTCAAGAGAAGTAATTGAAAATTCAAGTCTCATTGTTCTTTGTAGAACTGCAGCTAATTAATAACAAACGCAAACACACATCCGCACTGCGGTTACTCACTCAAGTATCAGACATCGCGTGATATCGGTCAATGGCAGTCTGTCTAGATCCTCGGCGTCAGGCATAATACAATGATCATAATGCAATCGTTTAAGCAGACTCTAGTATATACATACATCCGAGTGTTATTGAATGGCTAAATGAGAAACGCTCGCAGCGATATCAGGGTCCAGCGCGTGCACATCATTTTCAAGATCTTCTCGAGAGCGAATCCTTGCGTGACGTGAATGCCTCGCATGCTACGTCGCGATTTAAACCACCGTGAACGCGACCTTTACATTTATTATGCTCGATAAAATTGAAATTGCTCGACTACCCCACTATGACACTCCAGATTTTCACAAATTTCACAGGGAGCAAATTAACTAAATAAACTGTGGATTTCATTTATTTATGGATAATCTATTCTTCGATCCAGTGTTTACCCCCACCATTAAGAACACAATATTCCGGTTGGCTAATTACGCGTATTAACCCCCTCCATTTGGCGAGAAGTTCGCGGGACAAGGCTCGCTTAACATTCCGGGAATGTTCGGATAAGCGGTCCGATATTGATGGGTAAGAGCGTCTGATTGCGAAGGAGGTCAATGTCAACTGAACCGTGAGATAGAAAGCCTGGGAAAATTGACCCGCGGCCTGCACGAGTTGCACCGTCATACACGGCGTTGTTGCATCCTCCTCGTAACGGGGCCATTTTTCTAGAGAAAGACCGGAAGCTGGTAACGAGTGAAAATGATTTCACCGAATTCCAGCGCGGATTCGCGCGCGACGCTCGCTAGATGTGTATAATATGTGCACGCATAGGCAATCTCTTTCTCGAGCGGTCCGAGCGCGTGCATATCGAAGCAACTACTTTAATTGCAGGATGTTGTTAGACCATTGCGACCCGTGAATTACTTCATCCGCTTGACCATGGGGTAGCAACACCCATCGAACACGATTCGGTCGAAATCGACGCCGATTACGTATCGAAATCCAGAAAATGGTTCGCACCGCGTCCTCTAAAGCTGGGTTCATGTTAGTTCAATAGCTGGATCGAGCGATTGCTAGATCTTTACGCATTCGTATACGAAGATTTAAAAATTTGTTATATTCTATGTTTACCATAAGGAATCCTCTAATCAGTCAATGGTTCGATAGAAAATTGATCAACCTATTGCGGATGGGAACACGAGCGTTACTGCGACTTGTCTACGTACAGTTACTCACCAAGTAATTGCTGTATAATGCTCTAATCGTGAGAGTTGATCTCGTTTCTCACGTGTGTATGCAGTTTTAAACATGGTTTTTAACGAGGCCGTTCGAGCAACGAAGCTGACGGGAATTTCGGGGCTGTGACAGCAATCTCGGCGAACTGCTCCGTGATTTCGGTACGGCAAAGTGCAGAAGCAATGCCACAGAGAGAGAGAGAGAGAGAGAGAGAGAGAGCAACTTCGGTAATTAAGTGGGAGCAGCCCAAGCTGGCAGACATTAAGCGTTGTCCCTTTGTGACCGTGCAAACGCAATTTAATCCGGTTTGCCGAGTGGCAGGCGGTTCGCGACCTCCCCATAAATTCAAGTTAACCCCGGCGGCGCGGCACGGCAGTCAGAAGTCAAATATCTTGATCGGCGTCATCGGTCTCTGTCACTATCGTCGAAACGTCTCGGTTCGTCAGAAAAAAAATATCCGACTTCGCGGCCACCCTAGCGAGGGACAAGATCTTCTTTATTGACGACGCGCTGGGAATTCAATTTCACGTCGAACGAAACGATGCGTGTTGGATTTGATAGAAGGACTGTGATGGTTGAATAAAGGCACTTCACAAACTCGTTAAAAATACAGGAAAACTATATATACTTTATTGGATACACGCACCCGGATACCGACATACACATCGACGACTTCCGAATAGAACAAAATAGTCGCGTACTGTATTACCGTTACCGTGAACTCTCGAATACTCAAGTCCCAAAATTCTATAAAAATCTTAACGCTGGCCAACAAAAAAAAACTGCCTCTGCTCCGGGGTCAGTCCTATTTATGTCCAAAACAACTGGGCGGACGTATCCGCTAATTGGGGGAAAAATCATCCCTATTCGCTAGACGACTTGAGAGAGGGGGATCTTCCCGGTCCGCGGAGGAGAAAAGTCACTCCCTCGAGACGTCTTAGCGGACTTCTAAAAAACTCATTGTAATATGACCCCCGGAGCAGTGCGTGCATGCTGGCCCAAGTGGACCTCTTAATTTATGGCCCCTCGACCCTTGGTTTTTATGGCCCCCCTTTCCCGAAGTCATTCGAACCTCGGAAAAAGGAAAGGCCTCTTCGCGAAATAAACACGTTAAAAGTCGAGGGGCCATCTGTGCCGTTTGTAAACAAACTCGCATTTCTAACAATGCGAGACCGCGGTGCGCGCGCCGCCGTGGTGTCACTTCGTTTCCTCGTACGGGATCGTTCGAGGTACGACAGGAGGTCAACGGAGTACGGGGACGAGAATGATTGTAAATGGTTTTCGGGTTCTTGATGTTTCGAGCAACCTGTCGGTTCTCCTTAGAAGAGTGACGGAGTCTTAACGATCACATTGAAATAAACTGCATGTAAAAGTAAAATCGGAGATACGAGTAAAACCCTCACAAACGCTTCTGCTAGATAAGCAGTAGACAATTCTGAAACGTTTTCGGCGAATTTTCTACGCCCATCTAGATGAAACAGAGTACAGCATAAAGCAGTTAATTTCCGGGGAGCGCGGTATCTATGGAATTTCCATGGGGTTCTGAACGTCGGACGCAGACTATTGATTCGGTGCTACCTATGTCTAGCGAGACATTTTGGGGAGCCGGGGTCGAATGAGTCCGATAAAGCGACTGAAGAGCATTGTTCTCACTCGCAGCATATACTCTCTGGTAGCAACAGCTCGAACAGCTGACACGATCCTTGCGTGGCGGCCTTGCGTAATTCGCATTACGTAATGGCGGCCGCGCCGATGACAGAGGCTTGCTTGGATCGGCGTCATCGGCTTTGTCCCAGGCTAAATATCGATCACTGTCCCGCATACGCCGCGTTATTATCGCGTGTATCGTTGGCCTATGCGATTTCCCGTTGTCCTGGCGCCCCTTGATTTCCATAGAAAAAAAAAAACCACGCCAGCTATGGCGACAGTTATGAAAGACTGCTTACTTACTATGTCTCTCGCCGCGCCGCCGGTAATCATTGCGCAATAAAACTTTATTCGCGACTGTCTTCGCTCGTTCGCGGCCTCCTCTCATTCAGCTTTCTGTTCGACGCTGCTTCCAGTCTCCCGAGATCGTGTTGCTAGTCTTTAGTAACATTTATGACCCGCCTCTTTGCATAAGTGGATTTTTAATGGTTCTCTGTTATGTTCCTCTGTACAGCTGACTATGTTATTAGTTCGCGGAGGTTTGAGGATCGCTTTTAAGTAATACAGGAAACAGGTTCGGTCTCGAGATTTAAAAAACATATAAACAGGGGCGCGATTCATTGTGGATGCAGATTGAATTCGCCGGTCCCCCGCGGTATCACTTTCTCCGCGCCATGCCATGCCGCCGTATTGAAAATGTAATGCGGGGAGATGTTCGAGGGCTACAGGGGCTAGGCTTCTTACTATTCGGAGAAATATCCGCATATTTTAAAGCGACGTTCGTGTCGATGAGCGTGGTAGTCGTGCCTATTGTCTAAGTTCGATTATGGAGAGGCTCACATCCGCCCTGCGTTAATTTGGTCTTTGTGCTCGTTCGCTTCGACACACCACGAACCTATAATTACAGTCAGAGAAATCACGTTCCTCGTTCGTTCTCGCTATCGATACGCGACGATGTTTGTTTCCGGGTCGACGAAAAGTCCTAGAATCACGATCGAGAGCACTTCTACGTGTCGACAATTGTTACTCAATCTAGTCGGTAACGTGTTACTCGAGGTACAATATCTTGGAAAAAACTAAATTCCGAAACGTCCTCTTAGGAACATTTTTATTTCTCACGGAGATTGCAGTCTAATAATTATCAAATATGAATTTCCACGAGCCGAGAATCAACGAGCTCCGATTTTCCAATGAAGAATCATTTTTCCAACCGGAAAACAGCAATTGCTTTGTGTTCCTGCTTCCGACGAATTGCTAATGTTTCATCCAGCATAACGAGCAAATGTCATAACATTTTTCGCAATATGCGAGAACCACAATACGGACATTCAGCCGGCGATTCATCGCAGAATACTGAAGATTCATGGAGGATTCAAGGACGTGAGGGTAACGCGTTCCAGTTGCCTGATGAATATCGCACGAGGCAATCACAAACATGTCTTAGAAATCTTGTCAATGTGTACTATTAGATCAACCGCAGCGATACATGGTTTTGCGCAATGATCGCGGTAGGCCCATGAACAAGAGACTCGTTTGAGCTTGTGGCTCGGTGGCGCCTGAGCGATTAATCCTAAGCGGAAGTCAGTGAAGTACAAGTTCTATGGAACACGAAACGTGTCACCGTTCCGATGCGCCTTTTTTTCGAAGAAGTCGCAGCAATTGTCCCTGCAAGGATTCTAGTAATCGTTCGTGAAGAAAAACGCTCGGCTGTAGACTCCGTACAGATTATCATATCGACAAATATGATATTCTACATAGATCAATCTTTCCCCACTCCAGCCACTTTGTTCGACAAGTAGATGGTATCGACACCGGTATCTCCGTTCTGTTAGAAAGTGAAACCCGCCGCCGAAGCATTTTGAATTGTTAATGTCGAACTCCGGGACGAGATTTGGGATAGGCCGAGGGCCCGGTGTCTCGTTGCTGTTTCCCTTTCGACGGTGGTTCGATCCTTATAAGAAGCGTCGCGTCGCGTCGCCTGGAGTGGGTCCCAGACGCGAAACGAAATGAATTCGTGGCCGCGAGTGCGTGGAGCATAATCGCACCCACGAGAAACACCATAACCGGGCGTCGCGTTACGTCTTTATCGCGCAGACCCCTCCCCACCCCTGTCTCGCCAAAACGGGGCCCGAGGGCGTGGTTTCGCCCGCCAATTTCCAAGGACAAACGCCTAAATCTTTGCGCTAGGAGAATCTTTCGTTTTTCTGAACCCTGTGATCCGAAATGGCGACGCGTTCGCGAGTCCATAGCGACGCACAAGCATTTTATTTTGCGTAAAGACGCGCGGCGATCGAATTATTATTTATATGGAGCCATGCATACGTAATTTGAATAACCAAACGCGACGGTGACTTCTTTCAAGGTGAACCGAATCGGGAACGACGTCCACCTCCGGATCGGTTGCATGTGTCGCGATCTCGTTTGCATCGGTACTTGCAACAAACGCGGCCCCGGTGCATTCCGCCCCGACCATCTTCGTAGAGGACCTTGAGTTCTCTTGCTTTTGAAGATCGACTCATGAAAACTGGAATTTGTTTTCTTCGCGGTAAGATTGCTCCGTCGCGAATGGAGAGTGGTCCGATCGAATGGAATTTTTGTAACTGCATTGTGGATTTTTATGGGAATCCTCGTTTTCACGAAGCTGTCCCGCAAAGAGCGGGAACGCTCCACTTTGTTTTAGGGTGGAGTGTGAAAATAAGTTGAAAGGAAAGATAAGATTAAGTAGAGTTTGTGGTATGTGTTTTCTTGGAGGATTCTTCAGATATCATCTTTCGTAGAAACTGGAGGAAATATTCGCTCGTTTTGCTTCTCTTCTCAACGGGTTCCTTGCCTGATCGTAATCCTACAAATCTTCTGGAAAATTGCAGATCCCGATGCTCTAACGGTAGCTAAAGACTATCGGAACGTTCATGCTATTCGTCAAGACACGTCAACCTATGTATAGTCGCTGTAGATACTCAGAAAAATCCTGAGAGAAAATCGAAGCAGCAGATCAAAAACGATCGTCCATCTCGATGCTTGATGCTTGCTACTGACCTCATCCACCCTCCTCTCAGCTTTTTGTCCTCGTAGCAACATTCTGCGTACGAAAATGACGGAAGAAACGTTGTACACGGTATCCCGGGGGAAGAAACAGTGTAGAAAATCCCGTGGCACGATCACTCGAATCAGAGTAGTCGACCACCGGGGTCTTTTTACCATGAGTCATCGCTCGTGTGTCGTTTCTACCCGTTTCTCTCTCGTGTTCTTCTGCCTCCTCTTTCTGTTCACTCTCTGTCTATCTCTCTCCTCATCTTCCCCGGCTCCGTTTCCTCTTTCCTTCCTTCGTTCCTTTTCTTCGTCTCGTGGGATCGCACAGTGGTCCACAACGTCGTTTCAGCGGTTCCAGAGTTTAATTCGTGCGGAGAAGCGAATACAGCAAAATTGACTTATCCCTCCGTGGCTCGAAAAGTATTTTTATGGGTGTTTGTAAAAATTGGTGTGCCTCCAATTAACCAATTAATTCTGTGATATGAGAGTTGAAGAAATTCTATATGATCAAAGTATAAATTAAACATTTTATCGACACAAATCTGTTCCTAGGTTGTCGGTAATATGTGCTATGAATATTAAACAAGATCTATGTTCAATTCTACGGAAAATTTTAGACAATTGTGGATGCTGTAAATGCATAAAATCCACGGTCTAATGATGACACTTCTTTTAAAGAAAGTTGACGGTAAATTGTAGAATCCCGATTCGCAACCGCTGCGTCGTCAGGACTTCCAGCTCGCTGGTAGGTATTCACCGAAAAGAAAGCGAAGAGAAAGAAAATGGCCGCGACGAGAACCGGTGGAGGAGGCGGAGGAGGATGGAAGAGGACAAAGGCTCCCGAGGTGGAGGCTTTGAACGAACCGAAGGGAACCGAAGGAACCGAAGGGTATACTGCAGACTCGACCGACCAGGCTCTGCGTGTATATCGTCGTCAGCCAAACCGAAAAAAGACCCGTCGTAAATGTTGCTTCGACGTAGGCCGGGCTGTAAAAAAATCGACACAGGCGCCGAAACGTTGGCCGCGATTTAACCGCATCCTCGGCGAACCATCGACGAGACCCTGTCGGAAAAGAAACCTCCGTCGACGCCGCCCCGGTCGTAACAAGCTCGAAAAATTCCTCGGCAACACTTCTACACGTGCATCTTGCTGCACTGTTGTTGCACATCCTTGAAAATGTGACCTCGGACTCTTGCAACCATATGCCAAATATTTTTTTGAGGAGTTTAAAAATGGATCAAAGAAGAAGTACATTTTCTGTTGAAATTTGGGAATAAAAATGGAATTGACCAGCAGAGTCTGGGCAGAACGAAATCGAAAGTTCTATCGCCGAATGAAAAGGGGGACGGACGCATAAAGATAATGGACGCGTCGCTACTTAACGGTTCACGGCCGCATAGGGCTTCGACATTCCGCGGATTTACGATTCTCGCCCCGAGGACTGAATTATGGCGGCTCACAGCCCTTCGGAGTTGGCGCATTTGCAAACCCGTCGTGGCGTGCTCGGCCAGGTTTTGCGCGTTACATTTTATATCCGGCGGGTGCATGCCACGACAGGTACTTACATAGCCGGCAACAGGCGTTGCGATGCGCGTATGCAGCATAAGGTTACAAGTGAAAATAACGAAGAAACCATCGCGGGGTTACGGGCCTCTTAACAATTAGCGCGTATCGTTCACGCCACGGACCTTCGACACCCATAAATACACGCGTGCGGCGATAATGAAACAAGTCGACCGAAAAATCCAGACGCCGCGCCGCCGCCGTTAAACCGGACCGTCCTCGCGTCGGATAATTAAGCCTCTTTTTCTCTTTTTTTGAAGGCTTTCCCGTTAACGCCGTCTCCGCGATAATGCTCGTCGGCAGTGAACAATTCTCGGCGCGAGTCTCTGCGAACAGGCGCGACGACTTTTTACCGAATTCTGCGAGATTTTAATCTCGAGGTCGGTTTGGACGCCATGTTGGCGAGCAGTAGCCTCTATCGGTAAAACTGGAAACTATATTTGGTCATTATTTGACTATAAATTTGTAAATTTAAATATATTGTTCTGCAGAGTGGCCTAAAATCTGCTAGAGTAAATGTGAATTTAAAAAAAATTCAAGGCTTATGCCAATTTCCCAGCAGTTTATTCCACTCTTCCTGCACTGGTCAGGAAGCATAACATTCTTTTGCATATCCTATGCAACACCTCTTGATTAACGTACTGTAAAATACGACTAATAGATGCAAATGGCTCATGAACATACCATACATGAAAAATGTTGTTCCATAAAGGATACAGAATAATTTATGGACTGTTGCTCCCGATTATTAACGTTAAAGGCCACTTTAAGTGAACGCAAGGTCTTAATACACTCAGGAAATCGGATAATAAATATCTCTACGGCGTCTAACGCTTTTCAAACGCAGTCACGGCGTTCCATTAGTGTCGAAACGCTAATTACACACACCAGTCTTCGATCAAGCCGGCAGAAACAAAGCATCGAGCGATGTTATCCAAGATTTTGAATAAACACCGAGCAGATAGGATCGAAGCTCAATAGTTTCTATTTACAGTAACACGAGATAAGGATAACTGGCGCGAAGTATGCAATCTTTCCGCGGTATCGCATTCTGTTCGGACACAGCAGGTGTTCTAGCGCTGTCTAGCAGTCGCGCGCGGTGTATTAATAACGCAAATACGTTTCGCAACAATGCGAATTGCAAAACCGCTTGATCCTGGTTAAAATTCGCTAATTTGAATGGCTTATGTTCGCCAAGGATAATGAACTGGGTTCGGAACAACCACGGTGGTCCCGGATCAGTATTCAACCCGTTCGGTAAGTTTAAATATACGTTAACGATAATTCTAAATAAAATGGTAAGAAAAAAATTTCCACAAAAACCTTCGTTTCGACACGTGGATCATAGACACGGTAGTTTTCCATCGACAATTTTGTGCGTTCGCGAAAGGGAATTCGCTCTCGGCAGAAATTTCGCCAGATCGAATAATAATCGTCGTTACACCGTGGGCCGGGTTCTTCGATTAACCCGGATAACCCCGTGGGTCCCCAAAGGATCGTGATAATGCGATCTGCCGCGTTTATCTATCGTCGATTCGTGGCTTCGAGCAACTCCCTCTTGCTCAACCCGGGGCCGAGAGCCCAGTGATTCACGAGTCGTGTTGCACGTTACGATTCCAGCCTGATACACATAGGAAACCAGCCGCGTGCACACGCGTGCATTTCATGCAGGTACAGTCTTGCGACACGTTCATCTACTCTCTAATTACCCGCGCTTCCTTCCACACGTTAGGGATCCGTGTCCGACAACTTATGGCTGTCTAACGGCACCGAAAGGGAGCCTTGATAAGACTGGTCGTCATCCTCCTTTGGAAGCGACGTTCCGTTTCGCGGGTCCAACTTCTTATTCTGAAACGAATTTTCAATTGGTAAGTGCTCGCTGTTGAGAGTCAAACAGGAACGAATAAATTATTGCAGGACCATCCATGCGATTGTTTCCGAGGTTTGAACAAGCAACGAATCCTTTCTCCGATGTTCACCTAACTAGACCGCAGCCCCAGTTTGCTCTAACGTCCGAACACTTTCGTCGGCCAATTAATTCTTCCAGAATGAGGTCTCTGCTCGCCAGGTAGTGGTCAAGCATTCACGCTCACTCCGTTTCACTGCTGTGCGGTGGTTGAACGCGGGAACTAACCGATTCATGAACGCATTCTCGTAGATCGTTACGATTATTGTAAAGCGTAACATGCCGGTGGCACGACGACGGCGGGGCGCGGCGCGGCGCGGCGTGCAGAAAGCGTTCAAACTTGAAACTCTCGTTGCGGGGGAGAGTGAGTCAGAGCCAAGCTATCTCATAGAGCCGGCTAGACGCGCCTGTTTCGTTTCGTTTCGTTGTTGCCCGGCAATTACGAACCACGAGCCACGAACCGGTGAGGGTCGAGGAACGTTCACACGGGAGGGGTTGCCTTGCGAAATAATAAACGCCGGCTCCTTTATCGATTCGAGACACGGGGCCGTTGCATTGTGCTCTGGACAGTCACTTTTTGCGACCTGAACCTCCATTCTTCAACTCTAAATACCTCGACTTCAGAACGAAATGCGATTCGACATTTTGCTCGATCAAAATACGTACACTACATTTTCGTAAGTGTCCACAATTGAAGGATCACCTTCGGAAGTTTAATTGTTGATCAATTCTAGCTTGAGACTTCCGTGTACGATTGCGTATTTTAATTGTCACGTCCACGGTTGTCGATCGCCGGCTACTTTAAATTCATCGGACTCCACGGTATGAATCATAGGCACGTGGTCGACTATTAAATCGTTAAACGCTAGATAGGCTGGCAGAGAGGTGCTTATCGACACTTAATATGTCCTCCGAGGCGATTCCATTTGCATGATGGTTTTCGGGATATGCTTGAAATGCGCGTAGCAGAGTTAGGGGATGTCTCGCGACCGAGCCGATGGATTAAAACGTATTTATTTATGCGAGGCGCGTTCCGGTGGGTCTTGGTGACCCGAGGACCCTCGACTCGACCTTCCATTATTTATTTTGTTCGTTGTAACCTCAATGTACTTTTCCATTGTCCCAGTGACTCATTCGTCGCTACTGGATACCGTACACAATTTTTTCAATTGGTACTATCAAAGTGTACGTAGTACACGGAAGTGTATTGGTTCGGTAGCTTGTGTTTGGGGTAAAGCAACGCAGAGAGTAGTTAAAAGTAACACTGGTAGCACAATCGAGTCCAATGTATCTCTAGGGAACTATAGTTTGCATAAAAGAAAGTGGCGGCCATGTTGGGCACCGCCAACGCCGCCGCCTTTCATATTTTCTACGACGATTCTGACATCCATCCAGTGGAACACAATTTATCTAATTTTTCCTTTTCCCAGCAACTCTCTAATTAGCGTTAGTTGTACAATTAATATTTCACCGGGTACGCTATTAACAGGTTTCGGAAAGCTTCTGAATACCGTGCGGTAGTTATTCTGATTCACAGAGTGGGACATCGATTACGAGAAGACCGACTGTAATAACGATCTCATCAATTCCGAAAAAATTCTCCATTGAACAGGCTAAAGACCCAATTGAACACACCCTGACGCAGCACGAGCTCAGGAAATCGACTCGAATCGAACCCACCGAACCGTATCCGGCCCCATAGACTAGACAAACCACACGTCCTCCCAATGACACGACACTTCCCCGAATCCAAACAGCTCCGTCGGAGCTAGAACCTAACGCGAAGGGCAGAACACGCGTCTCACCTGAAACCGGTGTACGCTTTCTGCCCTTCGTCGTCGCGCTCGCGGCGCGGGTTCGATTCATCTTGACTTTTCAAGGCGAGTGTAAGGGTCATCGTCGTCGCACACGAAACGGACGAATCGGTATGAATGAACGTCAGGTACGAGGGGGGGAGGTGAGGGGCGAAGGGGGAGGCTCTTTTCGAGGGTGCTCACGTGCCTGTCACGTGAGGTAGGCACGCCCATTGTCTCGCGGAGAATGCAGCCGAGTCCTGTGTGCATGTAAGAGTCGTGCGGTGACTCTTTCGCACACGTGTTCATCAATATACAGGTATGCGGATGTGTGTGCGTGTGTATGTCTGTACGCGTTGCTGGCGGCGGTGGCACAACGCAGGTTACGAGAACGGTGGCTGAATATTAAAGAGGGGAAGAAGTAAAAGGCGATAGGATGTGGCGCGAGGTGGAGACCCAACGGAAGTACCGCGACACCGGCGCTAATCGTGAAAGAAAACCGTTTTGCCGAGGGTCGTCTTCCTTTCGACGTCCAAGTGCGCCTCGCTTTTTCTCGATTCAGCTACTCCTACTCCGTGCTCTCACCATCCTGCCAGCCTCCTCTTTGATAGTCCATTCGAAATAACACTGGGAACGCTGCGAATCGGCTACGACCTCCCTTTTTTTCAATTTAAGCTCAGCGTGAATATCTTGCGCGAACAATCTCTTCGTATCGTGGAACCGAGTTTATACTTTCTCTTATTTTTCAGGCTCTGGTATGTTTCTGTACGATGACGCGATATTAATTGTTAAATAAATGAGAACGCCGTGGGGTCGATAAAGACCCCGAGCACAGTTGCAGGGAAGCGTATTTCAAGAGTAAATTCACGGCACGCGATGGCTCGGCGTTCACGTATTAAAGATTCAGCAGGAAATGGCGGTGCGGTGGTCGGGCCAGGCCGGGCCCCGTCGCCCAACACACCTAGGATCATTCTTCCATCTTTATGCGGTGCCTGGCAAGGGCAATTTGCCATTTATTTTTCCGTCGGTTTCAGCCGTGCTTGCAATTCGCAACAGGGGGAAGCGAATTACTCGAGGCATTCGAGGAATTCCACGGGCTCCGGTATCGTTCACGGCATGTCACTCTAATTACTACACGGTTGATCGAACACGGATCGGTGGGATTCGGCAATATCGAGTGTTTTCGTCTGATTACTCGAGGAATCGTGCGATTATCGTCGAGATACATCCATGAACATATTCAAACGATTATAGATTATCAATCTTTAATTGTTGAAAAAATGTCAAGTGAATAGTGAAAGACTATATCTAGTCGAAGCGATCACTTTCGTGGCTCATTCCCATTGTAGGTCAAGTATAATTTGTGTGACGGGGCGTACAGTGTGAACGTCGAAACGATGGAGAAAGACAATGGGGATCGATGAGGTTGGCGAGGATCGAGGCAACAGTCGCGAAAGCCAATAACGGGGATGTTTTATTCGTCCTAATTGTGCCGGCGATTAGGCCTCGTTAACCAGAGTGGCTCGTGGAATGCTTTATCGACTGGTAAATTAATTGGTACGGATGTAAGCAGGCTTCGAATAGAGGATAGACGTAACCGTCTTACGGTTCGTCCGGGTCACGTGTCCTCCATTACATGATTCCAGAAAAAATCGATGGGGTATGTTGAGTCGTTGATGAAGAATAACGACGCCGAGGAATTCGTGGCGGACTCGAACATAGAAAATGATTTTAAAAAAATACACAGGGACAAATATACTGAAGTATCTCGTTGGGCGACACCAATTGTGTATCGTTGCACTGTGCAACAGTATAATGCAGCCAGCAAAATGGAAATGGAGCTTCCAGGATCGAAGCGAAAACGGGCGAATGTAAACAGGAGGAGTCACGCGTGTGTGTGGCTGGGCCATCGAAGCTTCCGCTTGTTTAGCTCTGTTTGTTTTGGCTGCGCCACGCCGTGAGACGAGCTGCCTCGCTTTAACTCTCTCTCCTCCATTACGATCGCCGGTGTTATATTGCTCTTTAAACGGCTTTTTCCGTTCCGCTCTTTTTCTTCGGTTTCTTTTTTATTCGCCGAACGACGTCAGCCGGTTTTACGATGTCGAGCAGCGACGGACAAAGATCGACGCGTGAGAAATTCACCGTGCGTCGCGCAGCTCGGTCCAGAACGATCCAAATCCTAAAACGGCAAAAATCGTCGGAGACAATTGTTCGGAAATTTTTTAAACCGCAAAAAAAAACGTCCGGAGAAAAGTTGGTTCGGTCTCAGACGACTAAGAAATAAAACAGCAGACTCGCGAGAGAAAAAGGAAACGCGTCGACAAAGAAACAAAACGGTTGATGCAAGTAGATACGATTACCGTGTCGAGCAGATTGCACGGAAGTATTATGTTTACCGCGTAAACCGGCAAAAACGCGTCGCTGAACCGCCATTCATTGTAAAATTCTCGATTCCGATACACCATTACGTGGGAATCGCGACTGTCGGATATTATAGTCGCGTGACGGGTAGCTTTAACACTGTTTCCGTTAGGATAAGGAGTGTTTTATCTAGAGATCGATAGATCGGTGCCTCCCCTAAACACCGATGCGACAGCCGACGCATTTAGTAAACGTCTGGCCCCATAAATGGTTACGCCCTAATAAGAAAAATGCTCCTAATTGCAGATGAGCTCTCTCACTCTCTATCTCTCTTAAGTATCTTTATTGTCATCGGCCATATAAGAAATTAGGGGGGAAGCTACAGCGAGTGGAGAGTGCGGTCGTGCTTAACGGATGTATCGTCAAGGTCGTTTCAAGGCTAACGAACTTTAATCGCATACCAGCTGCTGACGTTAAAAAACAATTCACTTCATTCGCAAATGTAACATTGAACTCGATCAATTCTTGTCCAGACGCGGCCATTGGACGAGTCTTTAAAAAAATCTTGTATAAGTTTATTAAACTGATTTGACGAATAAAATTTAATATCAAGCTCAATTAATTTTTGCAGCAGCTCAGTCGTTAAATGCGTCCCAAAGAATCCGGCAAGCGTTTTTTAATTACCGGACGGTCGAGAGGTGAACGCGGAGAGAGAAAGAAGCGTGTAAGAAGTGAAAGTTCGGTGAACCGAAGATTCGAGGGACGTAGACCTGGGTGCGCACCCTTTAATCCCATTTAACGCGTCGGGTGGCTCGGGCACGCCTAAAGTCGCGCTGAAACGCGATCCAGGTATATATCGTTCCGCAGTTCCGGCGTTCCGGACGTCCCGTTCCGTCGTTCCACGGTTCGAGCGCGAGAGTAGGCAGTTGCGTGTGTCGTGTCAGTTATATCTCGGCAGCGAGTGCCGTCAGGCGCACGGGTGTTACGACGCGCGTCGTTCCTTCGAAATCCTCGTGTATCTCTGCTCCAACACCACTGTGACAGTTTTAAACAATTCTGAACCATCGTCGATCGTCATTTCCTCAGCTCTACGAAGTGTGCGTTTTTCGCGTGGTCACGAAGTGTCGACAACAGTCTCGTTCCAAACACACAGTTTATTTACCCGCTAAAAACTAGTTAATGTTTTGTGTTTACATCGGTGAAATAAAATGTTTGTGTACATTGAGAAATACTCACCATTCTCAGATACGAATTGGCCCGCCGACACGTGACGGTGTCCGCGAGATTTCTTCTTATTTCGACCGATCGAATAAACCTTGATGTTGGTCGGCGGTAGTATCGCTGGCATGCATGGCGGGGCACAATTACCTGCAGGACATTATAATGAATTATGTAGTAGATCGAATCGCGTCTGTTCGAGAATCATCGACTTTGCATGGCCGATGATCCCGTGTTAACTCGCTCGATTGTTCATCGTGAATATCATCGACGGTCTTCGCGCTTTGAAACAGTGTTGCATACTATTTACGTGGAAGTTTTTCACAGATATTGTGCTTATCCGTGTTTGATTAAACGTGGAATCGCTGACAACTATCCTCGTCGAAGTGAATGGTGATGCCCCCCAATTGTACGCGCAAAATTTGTTCATTCGATTCTCTTGCGGGAATCGATTCGTTTTTTCTGTGACTCACACGCGGGACACGTGTTCCACTTGGTAACAACCAGTTTTCTAATACAAACGAGGATTTTTCATACACTATCGATTATCTGAACGATTAAATACGCGGGAGAGACACCTTACTGCACGAGACACGATACATGCCTGGACACCACGAAGTTGCGCTTGCGCGTTCCGTGCTCGAAGTCGATCGGGATCGAGATGAGGTGTTTTTTCGATAATCGAACGATCGCGCCGACAGGGACAGTGCGCTTAGGGTTGCCAGATGTCCTCCTTTCGGATTATTTGTTATTTTTCTGAGGTGCGTCAGTTCAATTCACTTTTCAATTATTCATTCTACTATTTCTTCTATTCCGTTTTTATTCACGCATGTTTTTTTTTCAAATGTTAATCTAAAAGTAATTATACAAATGTAAATTCATTATGTAAATTGTTTAAATGCTGATCAATCATAATTCATATAACATTAGAAAATGGAAAAGACCGAAGCTACAGGTCGGATTGCAAAGTATTTTCAGATGATTTCTTTCGTATCGTACCATCTGGTAACCCTAAGTGTTCGGTGAGTTCGAACGTTGACAGTGAGGTTATAGTGCAGTATAGTGAGTAAAGTGGTTTCCCGGAGGATTATTAGAAAAGGAAAACTCGGATAATCGCGATGGCTTACGTGCTCTGGCGAGTGTTCATGAAGAGGTACTTGAAGGTGCGGTTGGGCCTCAGGAATTTGCCGGTAAACGTGCTTGAGTTTTGTAATTTCGTGCGACCATGATTCCGCGGACGCGCCAGTGCGCAGACTCTGTTCCCTGCGCGCTTAATTCGAACGCTGGAAAATTCAGACGCGGGCTATTCAAACGCCTGCAATTTCAGCGCGTGAACTTAGAACGCTCAAAATTCGAGCTCGCGCGATTTTAACGCGTGAAATTTAAATGCGTAAAATTCGGACGCGCTCAATTTAAATGCGTAAAATTCGAGCACGCACTTTTTGAACGCTTATAATTTTGGCGCGTGAAATTTGAACACGTGAAATTCGAGCGCGCTCAATTTAAACTCGTGCAACTTTTCCGCGTGAAACTTTGAACACGTAAAATTTGAGCGCGCACACTTAAACACGTACAGTTTTGGCGCGTGAAATTCGAGCGCGCTCACTTTAAACGCGTGCAACTTTGGCGCGTGAAATTTGAACGCGTGAAATTCGAGTGCACTGTATTTAAACGCGCGCAATTTTAGCGCGTGAAATTTGAACGCGTAAAATAGAAATGCGTGGAATTTGAGTGTGCGAAATTCGAACACCCGAGGTTATATTTTGCTAGCAAACGTGGTAAAAATTTCATCTGAATATGCAAAATGATTTTTTTGCAAATCCCAGTGCCACAGTAAAAGCCCCGTAATAATTTATTAGGAGCATAAATATTTGAAGCGTGTTGCGGGAAGCTTTGAAATTTGAGAGGCCATCGCAGAAAGTCCGCGAGCGGTGCAATTATTAGACTGCAACCGCGGCTAATGCGAGCACGGGTAATTGGATAATTGCCGTTCAGCTCGTGCACCGCTTCTTTTTTTTTTATCACGATTCTACGGTAGACATCGATTCGTATCGATACATCATGATCGATAGGATGCGTGCACGGTTCATTGAATTCCCTCGCGCGGGATTCTTTCTTAAACCATTTCATCGTCGAGCCACGACGATAGACGACGGCACGCAATTATCGTCGGAGAAACGTTTCTTCTTTTGCAACTCGCTCGCCGGCCAGCATCGTTATTAACACGTTGACTGTCGATCGAAATTATACTTCTTGATTTCCTGTTCACGCTCCGCCGAGATTTCCGAGATTAACACGCGCGTGCGTTTTTTTTTCTATTTATCCCTCTATCTCTGGAGAACACAGTGTATTTGATCAAACTGGTCCAGTACCTTTCCAGTAATTTGTCCGGAAAGCCTATTAATTTTTGGACATCACACTTCCGTTTATTTCGCCACAGCTTTTGAGTACCGCAAATTTTTCGAGTTCTCATGGTCATCGGGAGGCTCTTTACGAAATGTTTCTAATGACTGCCGATGTGGGTGGCAACAATGTTATCGTATCAGTTGTAGATGCGTATCGTAGCTTCTCATTTGTCGATAGGTTCTGTTATTAAATTTTCCCGGTGAACGGGTCGACTCGTTGGCGAACACGGCGCCGAGCCGCGCCGCGCCGACAGGCCTCCGTGAGGCGTGTTTAATCAATCAAGGAAAAGAGGTACCCCGATGACCGGTCTGTGTACCCAAAGGCACACCCTGCTAATAAATTTCGTACAGCAGACCGGAAGGGAAATATAACCGTGGGGCAGGGTGCAATGCAATTTACGACGTGTCGGGTTGGATTACTTTGATCGGCGCGTCGGACGATCTATTCCGCGGTCAGGCGAACAACCGTTTCATTCCGGAGTGATTAGGATACCGGCTCACAGTTCTACAACGATTAACTCTCTTGGTAAAGAAAAATATTTGTTATTGCATTTTTTTCTGGTGGTTGTACCTATTTCCTCCGTGAAACAAGATTATACGCCGAGGAGCTAAACGTATTCGAGTGAAACGTGTTTGATCTTTTTCGTTTGAACCTTGTTCTCACTTGAAGATATTTTTATCTTCGTTCGACGAGGTCTGTATACTAACAAAACTTGCACCGTGATCTTCAAACACTGTTTGGTAAAGCTTCGTTCCTGAATCTCCTAAAACGATCGATTAAGGTATTGCGCACGAGTAAATTGAAATGAAGATATTCGGAATGGTAGGGGAACAGCGAATTGTTGTTTCGAACGATACGATATCGACGAGATTGTTGAAGCAGTTTCTCTTCCCTTTGTATGAAATTCTTGGAACGGCAGCACGGTCATTTGTCGGACCTTCCTCAGACCTCGTTTCTTAATCACTTTTGCTATTTAAATCGGTTCGAGTGAATAATGATCGCTCACCCATCGACGAGTTATCTTCCGTTGTCCTTGCGAAAGAAGTCTTTACACAACGCGGATGATCATTCTTTCTTCAATGCCGACTTCAAATTAGCAATTGTTCGTTATGAAACTCCTTTATGATCTGTGCGCGGTTGTTCACGGTACAGAACAATTCCTATGGTTGCAGGATGCTTTAATGCGGGTAAATAATAACGATTATTGAAATCGTTTTTGCGAGAGTCATGATCAATTGGTCTGTGTCGTAAGGAACTGTTCTGCTTTGGACAGTCTGGTTACTGTAATCTGGAAAATCGTTCTACTTTGTAGCGCAGACAAAAAATTGTTCGAAAACAAATTTTCTATAAAATCGTAGCCACCCCTAAGTTCTTTCGATGAGGCGCTCGATTTGAAAAAAATCGTCACTGGGCCAAAGAAGGGGACGGTATCGAGACACGGAACATCCTCTTAATAAATTAGCAGAGGGTGGGAGGTAGGAGAAGGTAGGGTAGACGAGCCAGAGGGAGACTGTTGGAGAGCAGTTGGGAAGAAAGGAGCGGTAGGCGGTCAGAAACAGCCGGATCGGGGGCTGTGGCGGGTGCGGGGGGGTTCTGCAATTCAGTTTGCGGTCGCCGAGTCAGGTTACGTTAGGTTAGTCCAGCGGTTGGTCCCCGTGACCGTGAACCACGGCTGACCTGCGACACAAACACAGTCTCTCTCCCCTATCTCGCTCTCTCCTTCTCCTCCTTCACCCTTCGTTCTCTCCCTCGCCTCCTACCTTCCATAAATCTACCTGCACTACATCGCGTCTCGTTCCACGATGGTTGGAACCATTCCCTCTTTCTCTTTCTGCTCTCTCGGTCTCCGTCGCGTTGCATTGTGCGCTCTTCTGGATCTTCGAGTGATAAATACGGCTGGGCCACCCTCTAGTCTGCCCCCTCCTCCCTCTCTGGCTCGATCCTCTCGCGGAACCGTTTCCCGGTTTTATCGTAGTTACGACCGTCGAGAAACTCCCCGGAGACATCGTCCCAGCGTGGGCGTGCGCTGATCCATTTCGTTTTTTCTTCGACTCGTGTGCCCGACTACCTTGCCCGGTTGTTTCGCGGGAGTAGTCCCTGCCTGCTGGCCCCTTATCGCCGTTAACAATTGCCCACGGGAATATCGCGCGTTCCCTCGGAGACGCAGCTGCCAATTGCGTTCGTGACGAGCACCGGACGCCTCAAAACCGGTGGTCCAGTGTTTGTGGGACTCCATTTTTCATTTCAGACGGTATCCAAAGAGCGCGAATCCGTACACAGTTAATAATAATACGAAGTGAAATACAATGGCCACAGACGTCCTTAGGAAAAGATAAGCATGGTAGCTATTGAACCGCGGATTTATCGATACCGCAGATTGACGTACCCCTTCGTGTTATCGCAATGTTGTTCAGCATTATCATCCTCGCTCCCGGGTAGATAGTAAAATCCATCCGCTCTTCTCGCTGTGCGATTATTTAATTGTTTCGTCTCGACGGCGCTAATTTAATTGCGGCGCGGCGGTTGGTATCGGTATAACGCCCACGATCGGTAGCCTCTTCGTTTTATCTGAAATAATTTGTTCCATTATCGGTGCACTTGTGAATCGAATGTGGAAACACCGAGAAGAATGTTTCCTTTGGACGAATGTAGGCGGACAGATTGATCGATGGCTCTTTAATCGCTATTGTGAACGTTCACGGCCGTTGCAGATCGGATCAGCCATGTGAGATGAGTCTCGCAGTTGAACGAACGGGCCCGGCAGAATTGTCCATCCGGCATTTGCATACTCATTGCGAGCCGTTTGTCCTCTTAATTCGTTTAAGACTGTTGCGAAAACCCTTTCGCCGGGATCGGGCTCGCAATGAAAACCGCCGGATCATACCTCGTGTGGCTAATAATCCAGCAGAGGCTTGCTGAGAACTCAAACGACACAATAGTTGCATAAAAATTGTCTTTCTGGATTGGAAAAAATTCACAAAAATTTGTTTTTTGTTCTACAGATTTTCTAGCTAAAGATAGGCTAATTTTTTAACACTAATGATTTTTATTTATTATTTTACGGTAGCAGATTTTATGGTAGATTTACCATAAATCTCACGCAGGTATATCACAGCGTGCAAGCAAAACAAAGTTTCCATAAGGAGACTACAAATGTTGACACAGAGATATAGCCTCGCAAATTTGCTCTAGCACCTTTCCCAACGAATAGCACCCAGAAAAATCCATCTTCTCATGCTTTGCTCAACGATATCTTGATTTATAGCTGCGAGAGTACCGTTTTGTGACTGCTGCCGACTAGTCATCGTACTCTCGTGCACAGTAACAGGACGAGGAACGAGAGGAAAAACTCTGGCAGAGATTGCCATAAAATCTGTATCTTTCGTTAATAATTAGGCGTCTCGTACACAATAGAACAAATAACTTCCACGACAATCGTTCGCTATCGAAATCGAGATACAGATGAATGAAAATTGGGTTTCACAGATAGAAATTCAATTGTTCCTAGCTTAATACATAATATTAATCTCGACCCGGATGTACAGAAAAGCGTGAGACTAACTTCCACGACAATCGCCTCCTATCAACATGGCGCATGGCGGGGCGCCACGGATGAATACGGATCGGCTTTCACAAGCAATCTGCAGACACTTAAGGGTGAAAATCGCGAATTTCTACAACGTCGAACAGCACGTGAGAACACAGTTTAGTGTGCCGAGAATGAAAAAGTTTGATCCGGAAGCGAAACCCGGCAAATGGAGCACAGGAGAGCTTAGGTTAAACGTCTCTCCTCGTTTCATTTTTTCTCGCGGTCTACATGAACGATTATGATTAATCAGGGAAAGAGAGAGAGAGCTAGAGGTACAGACAGAAAAAGAAAAACGGTGAGCATGCATTTCTTAGACGGCTGTTGGCGGCGCAGGATGCTTCGATCCGAGCAAAAGGATTCTCGGCTGGCGATGCGATGCGCCGCGCCGCGCCGCGCCGCCAGCAATTTCACTTACTTTCGCCGCTAATTAATCGAGCTCGCTTCGAGTCGGCCGACTTGCAAGTCGCAACGTTCGTGCGGATCCAGAGAAAGGTGAGCTATGCAAATTCCCTCGAAAAAACGAAACGCGTGCCCTTCCCCCACCAGCATTTACCCGGTTGTGTTCCGGCGTGATCGGACGCCATGGCTCGTTGCTTCCATTAAGTATCGTCATTGTGTCGTGCCCGGAACCTTGAGGAGAATCCACGAAGGGAGAAAGTGAACCCGGCAGGACTCGTCGAATTTTCGTCCGTGTCCCTGTCGCACGATATTTATCGTCTCCTTTGTCGTCCTTTGTCGATACCAGTTGTTCAAATATTTTTTCATTCGCTGCAGACTATTTTGCATTTGTTTTTGCCCGAACAACAACAACGAACATCTGCTGTTTCGAACTTTTTCAAAGACCACAAGTCTAAAACTGCGATTTCGCAGAAATCGTATTTTAAAGGACGTTTTCCCAGGGTCTTCGGCGGAAGAACTTGGGTATTAGTCAAATGACTTTCGTCTTCCATGAACCTGAGCAGATTCGCTGAAGGGTCAAAATCCGGGAAAAAACTTAGCGAGGGACAATCGAACATAGTGGTCGTTCCTTTCCAAGGACAATCCATTACTCCGATTAGCCGTCGGCCATTACGGTATAATGGAGCCGTGCTCCGAACCGGGTTGGCTGGTCGTGCACGTCGAGTTTCAACGATTCAATTCACTCCGGTGAAACACTGGCGAACTGGAGTGAACAATTTTGGAGCGAACGATATCTCGGAGGCCTTGATTGCGATCTAGAATCTAGACTGTCGTCGTCGTGGTGGTCGTCAGTCGTACATCTGGTACGCGGCCTTTTGTTTCATCGGCGACAGAGTATTTCTCCCTCTCTCTCTCTCTCTCTCACTCTGTCGTATTGCGTCTCTGCCGTGGTAAGAGAAACTTATTGTTAGCGAAACAGCGGCCGTGTTCACTGGGGAACTCGCTTCCGGCCTGCTCGGCAAAAACCTTAATCGCAATTAAGACAATTTCACGGCAGGAATGGGCATTGTCTCGAACCCGTGTCGCAACCGAGCTCTGTTCTTTGGTGCTCGTTGCTTACCGATGGGATCAAGTTCAATATCTCCTCGCGAATCCGAGTCAATGACAGAGCACCACTCTGGAGACTAGTTTTATATCCTAGGTGAACTGCTCTGTTGTTCGCAAAATTAGACTGCAAAAATAGTTTTAAACTGAAGCCAACACTTTAACCTACTTGCGAAGAGCTTGAGCCCATCTCTAGCCTCCTCTGTCTCTTTCTCTCCGAAAGGTGAACGCTCGTAGCCAAAGGACTTCGTGCGAGGAGATGCGCCAGCTGACTCGGCCAGCAATGTCGGAAGATAATTGATGATAGTTGCTTAGCAGTCGACGCACAAAAGGTTCATCCCGGACTCCTTTTCGCCCTGGCCGCGTTAGGCAGAAAAAATTTAAATTAGTACAATGAAAGAGCATTCAGGCAGCGGCCTCTCGTACTCTCGCGTGTACACCGAGGAACTCGGTTCTTGTCGCGATGAATTATATTATGTCCGACCCGTATAATGAGCCTAACGCGTAGGAGATGTTCCCTTTGATCTCCTTCTTTGTTGGGGACTTCGGCCACTGACGTTAGTTTGTTTTCGACGATATGGAAACCATGAACACGGTCTCGCTTCTCTCGCTGCTCGTTTTTCACGGTCGGTACGTTGTCAATTCGAGGCTGTAGGAACGAAAGAATCACCCAGGACATTGTTTAAATAATTTGGCAATTTTTCAGTTCTTTGTAATAAAATGTGATTTACATGTATTTTTGTTTTCCGATCAATTTTTCAAAATGAATGCCTTTGATTATTTAATCGAACAGCCTCCATAAAACAGAGTGGTTCGAAACCCAAAGAGCTCTTTTATTATTCCGTAAATCGAAAGTTACGAGCAATCGCCTTAACCTTTCATTTCCCCTTAGTTTCCTCCTTTGCTCGGCGCATCGAACCATGAATTCGATCATAAAGGGAGAAGAATAAATCAGCTCGGTAAACAGAAGATTTTCAGATAAAATACCGGGGCTCCCTCGGAAGCTCGATCGTGAATCGCTATCATATCTCTCTCTCTCTCTCTCTCCCTCTCTCCATTTCCCTCTCTCTCTCCCTCTCTCTCGTCTAGACTATATACATTATTGTTTGCTTGCGCAACGCTGTTGCACCACATGTGTATGTTCCATGGCGAATTTCGACCACGTGTCGCTCGTTTGCTCCGCTGTGACAATTCGTATTCTTTGGGAAACAACATGTTGCTGACTAAATTCTCCAGTCTCTGTTCTTTAAAGCGGAAATATAAACTCTGTTAGAAATATTCATAAAATATAAGTATTGTTGATTTTATGTACGAAATTCTGCAATCTTTCGACGCATCGATTTGTCCGGAATCGTTGTTCTTATACGTAAGTGTGAAACGCGCACAAAAGCGATTCACGGAACGGCTGTTTCAGGTACGATTACGGTGTTCCGTAGTGTGCCGGTAATGAAATCATCGACGTAACCGCGGAAATACGTAAAACCGTGTTAGGCCTCGCTAGCAAACCGCTGGTCATTCATGTTGCTCGACGTACCATTTTTCGAGAACGAAACGGACGATACATCACGCTCTATAAACTTTCTGTCAATCGGTTTTTCCAAAACAAGTCGACACGATTGGCTCTCATGCGTATGGTTCATTTTTGTCTAATTTTGTTCCGAATCTTTTCCAATGGTTACAAATAGAAAATTTAATCTCTCGGTTCACAATGATAATACGATTGTCTCCTACGTTTCTCGGTGTGACTAATTTTTATTGCCGGCAATTTTCTCGATATTTTTTCCACCGGTAACAAATCGAGTAGTAACCCGATGCAGCCTGACCGCTCCGAAATGACCGGGTATTATCGTTGCGCGAGTTGATTGGTGTGCGATCATACTTTGAGCCCCACAAAGCGTCCGCGCGCAATTACAACTACTTTCTGCGGGCCGTGTATTATGCCGCCCATCTGCATACAAACCGCGCCAGCATATCCAACACGCACGTTGATTAATATTAATTCCTCCACAATAGATTTTGTCGCTAGGAGAGCGTGGGACCCGTTCCATCGCGATAAGCAGACACCCGTGAAATTCACACTAGAATTTCCCTGTTCGACGTCGACGATCGCCGATAAATCGGATGTCTAACGGAACGTCGGGCGTTTCTACTTTGTTCGTTACCGTGTCGAATTTCTACCGTGAATTTTCTACGCGTATAAAATGAAATTTAAACAATTCGGGTCCGAAGTAGACATCGAATTTGGACGATTCAACGAAAACCATACGGTTCCAGGGGAACAATGATATTCGTTGCGTGGAAAAGCGACGAACGGTGTGAAGCAATAAGGAAGCGTTTGCGGCATTATTTATTGCTGTTGCTCAGGAAGTTGTTAGCTGAAGTTATGATGCATTGAGTTACACTGAATACTGGGCTAGATGCACGAGATATGGACTGTCCCGTGTGCCTGTAAGTGGATGCAACGCAGGTAACACTGGTCTCGATCGACGACAGAGCTGAACTGGAGTCCGATCGAGCCAAAACGAACCAGTTTCAACGATCCAATTACTTTGAATCTTCCGAACAATATGACACACTCTGAAATCACTAACTTCAGGGGCAAGAACCTCCGCTAGATTGAAATGGAGGAAATTGAACTTTATTAATACTTTCTCAAGGCGACCCCATATTTTCCAGATCACAAACCCCGCTAGTTTATTCAACAACAATCCCCAAACAAACGTCGCTCCCAGGCTCTAAAGAAAAAGGAGCCTCGAACGTTTACGGCAGGAAATTAAATACTTTCGCGAGATAATGGGAGATCCCGTGTGCAGATTTAGCGGAGCACGTGCGCCGCCTCCTTCTTTTATCATTACTGCTCCCGGTTTGTCCAGCAGTCGGCATAAATTATCATTTTTCTGGAACCCGCGTCTCTGCGCAAAATTGAATGGGCCATCGAAGGAGAGGCGTAATCGATTATGTGTCCCCCCGCCGTGTGTTTACGAGTTTTGCACCGAAAAACAGAGTGAGCTGCGTCGCGTGGTGCCGGTCTCACGGGTAAACAAAGATCGTAATCGAACGCAGCCTCCCGATAGTTTACTACGGCACGTCGCCGGATCTATGTACACAGAAGCCAACTAAGGGAACGAAGTGTTTCAATTTATCGCCGCATGCCAGCGACTCTCTGTACAGTTACTCGTGTGAACGCGGACTCTAATAACATTATAAATAAAGATACGAATCTCGGTGCGAGAGCCCGCGCGCGCTTCTTCTTCACCCCGAGCTGTTTTCTACGCTCGAACGAGATACGGTGTCCGTTTACCATAGACATCGTACGATACTCTCTTTCCTCTCTTCTTCTCCTTCGTCGCCCCTTCCAACCAGCGATCAACTGACAATTAAGTGCCCCTCTGAAATGCTTATGAAGTATTCTTCATTATCATCGAGGCCCCGCTAGCTTCCTACAGCCGCCGCGCCGCGCCGCACGCCTGGCCCCTCTGGCTGTTAATGATCATTCTTTTCGATATCTCAACGAGGATCTCGCCCGCCGAGATTGAATTATCGGGTGGACACGGAAGCTCTGTTCTACGTTCCGTTTGGCATTTTTCTGAGGAAAACCGGTAACGGTATCTATGCCGGTTGCGTTAGAGAATTAGACGCTTCGGACGTTATTGCAGTTTGCCCAGGTGGTTTTGTGCAACAGTAGTTCGGGTTTCGATCTTTTTGTCCCGGATCCCTTGGACTCCGTTTGGACATCGAGATATCTATGTGTCTTGACCCACTTCTGGGGGAATTCAATCTTCAGATTTCATGGAGTCATTGGACTCTTGAACTTCATTTGGATTTTAAGCCTAATTCCCTCGGATCCAGACCTCGTTCAGTTTCTGCAGATTCCATCGCGAACACCGATTCCTTCGGTACAATGTTTGGCCCTAGAAAGACGTGTTCGAGACGTAGAAAGTGTCGGGAAATGTAATTTTTCGCGAATTGGAGCAAATGGGTAACCTTTACGTGCGACGGTCTGGCGTAAGGTCAAGGCGATACATTGTGGCTCGTTAGCCGGCGCACAAAAGGCCCCCGCGAAACTGTTCCGCAGAAACAACGAATTGCTTCGGAGAGCGTTCGGCACGCTCTTCCGGTCGTTGATTTTTCGTCGTTAGACAAACCGCGCGACGACTGCGGTTCTTTTTCTTTCTTTTTTTGTTTTCGTCTCGACGGGGTCGGTCGCGCTCGTTTTCCCGCGGTCACTAAATCAATCGGATGATAAACGTGATAGGGTATATCGGAAACAATGTACAATGGGGGTTTCTCGCCTATTGTTACGAATTATCGCCGGTGATCGTTCGTTTCTTTAATAAGCGGCCTGCGCCCCGGGGCCTTTTGTTTGGGCGCGGGCATATCGCGGTTTCCGCGAACAGGGAAACGCGGTCTGGAACCGTCTCGAACAGGCCCACGAAGAGGAGTTGTCGCACGACAACGACGACGACGACACAATGAACAAGCAGACACGGTCCTGGATCGAGACTCGCAGATTTATCGCGGCAGGAAGACTTTACCTACGTAATTATTTATCTAGCGCGATACAGACCGATAGATCGACGCTGCAACCCGACCGGATTATCCGTTTCGCGCTATTGTTGCACGTAAACGTCGATAAATCGACCGACGATTTACTTCTAACGATCTACCGGTTTCTCTATGAGCCTATCGACGGATCATTCTCTGTGAAAATCGGAAAAATGGGATACGTTGCGCAGAATCCGCTATTGTTGCCGCAGGATGCAGATAAATCGACCTACGACTCGTTTGCGACGATCGCCACGTGTCAGCGGACCGCAGCGATTTTTTCATGGTAAAATAAATTGCTTCCTTCGCTCGTAGATATACATAGAAAATTTACAAAACATGTCTTAGAAAATCTGAATTAATTACATGCATTGATCCGCGATAGCTTCTTGCTAGGACTTTTTGTTCGCGATCCGTTATACCGTTAAGGGAACAGCGCTTTTTTCCAAGATGAACGCGGGGAGTATCTTTTCGCACCGGGAACGGTTCCTTCTCTGCCCGGGCAATTAATGTTCGTTAATAACAGGCTCGTCAACGAGGCCCGTGCAATTACACGACGATTAAACCGCGTGGAGGACAAAGTGGCCGATCCGCGGGGCTGCACGCGGAAAACGGGCCGCAGGTATCAATTTCTTATGTAAATATCGCGGCGGATAAGGCGGAGATGTAATTGAGCGCTCAGATCGCCGGTGGAACTTTCACCTGCGCTTCCGATCGCGAATTAATCGATAGCGATCGATTTTGCGGGATTTTCGAACCGTCTCCTTCGCATCTATCCTTGAACTGGTTTTTAAATCCGAATTTTTCAAAAAAATCTGTAGTGTTTGCACGAACTTGTGAAAGATCCAATTTTTATCATAAATTCTAATTATGAGATGGAAGAGTCGGGGTCCTCGTTAATTGTATTAGTTACAGACGCTCCACTTTGGCGAAACGACTCGTCCGAAAACAAAGGACGTTTTTCAATAAAATTATGTCCGTATAAATAAAGAATTATGGGCCGAATCATTAGATATAACAGGAAAGGGGGTCAGTGTGTTGTATAACTCTGTGACAATTTTATTCAATTTCACCTGCGACGCCTAAATTATTTGTACAAAATGAACAAATTAGTACATCAGACACAATAAGAAAACAAGGTCAGTGTGTTAGATAACTTTCCGAAAGCGGTATTATAATCTCTCTCCTATGACGACTAGTTTATTAGTAACTAATGAACGCAGCGCACGACAGAATTAGTCTAGTTTCGAAGACCTAGATTCATTGTTGTGGATCATTAAAATCATAATTAATGTATTTCACGAGTGATCAGCGGAGAGTGCGGTCTTTAGCGCTGTTTATTAACACGTTGTCTTGTCAGGTGACTCGCGTGGAGTGACACGATTCCGAGTCTCGATGTGCAAATTAATTTCTACAACACATCAATGAAATCGTCGTTAGATCGTGCAAGATACAGAAAAGTGAAAAAGTTAGACATTTAAATTTAATGTTTGGTGTCGAGATTTTCTTTCCACGGAAATGAAAATTGCTATTTTCTCGTGTTAGAGCCAACCGTGGCAGTTTCGCGAAGACGCGATATTATTATTGGCAGCAGTCGATGGCGTGGCAGCCTCTTTCAAGCAGCAACATTGGACGATTCCCAGTGCACGTGCTATTGTGGCCGCGCGTCTGATTGCGTGGAGGATCCTAATGAGGCGAGGAAGCTTCTTTCGCAATTGATTTGCGTCAGCGTAATGCGCACTCTGCCTCTCCTTCTCTCTCTGCCTCCCCTTCTCTCTCTCTCTCACTCTCCCTCTCTCTCTCTCTCATTCTATCTATTACAACCACCTCGTCATCTTTCCGGTTGATTTCAAAGGTATAAAGGTGCACGACTCCAGGCGAAATGCAATCGCGATCAATTTCACAGGTAATTTTTATCGGCGCTCATTAAGACGCTCGATTAATCTGCTCTGCCCAAAATCCAATCGCCGGAGAGAAATTGCACGCATTATTTGGAACTAATCTATAGGAATCTTTGTATCTCAAAAATTTATCGAATCGAAACGTGTATTTCCTAGAGTCTCTAGTCGCTGTACAGAATGTAATTTGATTATCTTCGAAACTGTTTCTTCTTCTACGCACAACAATGTACAAGTGAGATTTATTCAGAAAAAGGTACGCGGCTTCCTGAAATTACCGGGGAGAAGATCAGAAAGCCTGATAAGCTTCACGCCTTCCAGTTTTTACATGGGAAAAGCGACTGTGTGTCTAGAGGAAAAATAATTATTGGCCGTCTTGCGTGCTAATAAACACTGAATAACACGAAATCCTGCTTGCAATTAGAGTGGCGTTCTCGAACTAATAATGCGAGGAAACCGTATAATGTATGACAATGGATTCAAGGCGCGTTCCATTAAGCGGATCATTGTTCTAATAAGAATCGTCTGCGGCCGTTGGAAGATTCCGTCCTCCTTGGAACTTTACATTTTCTGGAGGTTCGCAGGAATTGATTAACTGCAGCAATTCCTATCGCTTGAATCATCTGATTGTCGTACCTCTTAATTCTTCATCGTAAGGTACCTCTATTCTTCGTTGCTTGATTAATGAAACATCAAACGTAAATCGTTTGATTAAAAGAATTGTATTATTTTCATCGGATAAAAATTGCAGTAAATAAAAATCGTCGTCTTCGTTTGGTATAGCAAGCGACTCTTAAACCTGAACTGCACGCCTAGCAAAGATAAAATTATGGCTGAGGAAGAATATGCACTCTTCAGCGATATTAGATCCAATCGCTCATGCTAGTGTATCAAGCATATAAAAATTGCGAAATCTGCCATGGTGTAGTATTCTCAGTTCTAAACGCGTCGTTTACAACGAATTTCGGAATCCAAGATATCACAAATCATGATTCAAATCTATAGAAATAAGGTGGTAAAAAAAAATTCCCAAAAATGATGTCTCGAGAGAAATCGGAAGATTCGAGTGCATCTAAACTTGCGAGTGCATCGGTGCATAATCGGCGGTATGTACGGTGTCGTTATTCTCTAATTTTGAAGAACAGAGACGAAAAGAGATGCTCTCTTCGTCGAAAAGAGGAGACACCGATCTCCCCGTATATTCAGAGCAGAGAAGAAGCGGGATTCGCACTTAGAGCGTCTGACAATTTGATTGCTATCCGGCAGCGGTATTGCAACATCGTCGAACCGGGCCAGTGCCTGTACACCGGCCGATTTATCTTGATTTACACGTGATCGTGATGCCGGATACCCCGTAATTGAATCATAGCGTTCTTGCCCGTGTACATTCTTTGCACGTTCCACGTTCAATCGTGCACCACCCTTACACCCCCGTAATTTGCGATTTTGGAGGTGTAACATTTTTCTTTATTTTAATAAAGATAATTTTGTTAATTATCATATGTTTGCAAATTCTTTCGAAAACTTTCATATCGCATTAAGAAAGAAAAATATCCGGCAAACTTTCACGTTCTAATTGCGACTTAAAAATGAGCGTAATTACAGTGACTGTTGATGCATCACGCCATTTTTTTAACGAGGAACCTACAGTAATTCGGTGTCGTTTATCATGCAGCAATAAAGATTAAGCAATCGGTTCATTAGCGGATTAAATGCAGATTGTTAGGTACAGCCTATTTATTACTTAATTAGTCGCCGGTTTTTTTTTCGTAAATCGTTCGACTAATTGGCGAAAGTAATTGGTCCTCGTATCGATCGGGGGAAAACGCGTTTTCCCGTGTCGGAAGTCCACGAGGATAAACCGTTCGCGATATTGTTCGCCGGTTGCGGAGGAAGCGGATAACGCGGACCGATTAGCATGCAAATTCGCGATGACTTTCTCGTTAGCGGATCTGGTTGCTCTATCACGATCGAGAGACTGCATTGTTGATGAAACGCGGAAGAAGTCGCTCGGGTGCAGACTCCTTTGGACAGATGGCGCCAGTCTGCCTGCTGCGAACTCATTCTGCACAGTTCTAACTCGCGCAGTACCTCAGACATTCACCGACGCGACGGTCACCGGTGACCGTCGCTCAATATTCAGCTTACACAATTTTTTTTCATTTACCCTTCAAACTTCATAAAAATATCCTACGGAGCAAAATTTACAAATATAAAGCCCACATCGAATAAGAGTAGACGAGAATTGTTTCTCGAAATACGCGGGCTGTTATAAATAAATTCGAAATTAACGAAGCGTTGACTTAAACTCCCCCTAATTTTGCACACATTGTACTTCACTGAATTTTGAACGAAATCCCTGGCACGGTGTCGAAGATGTACACGCAAAAAGTGACGTCATTGTTGCAGTTTATAGTTGAATGCACTTTGCGAGGAATGCAATTTGCTGAATATACGGGAGTTTCGATTGCCCGTTCGGGACGTTAAGAAATTTCGTGTTGTCGTGGATAATGCTCATTAGCGATGCATGAAATTCGTGGTATTTCAACTGCAATGACGATGCACCCATCGAGCGCGCGGAGATGCGTTTTGCAGGAATAACGGAGAACGTCGTGGCCAAGTGTCGAGTCCCGTAACACAACGAGAGGTCCGGCATCGGTGGTGACATGACTCGGTCGTTGATGAAAGAGTCATTCAATTAACCACTAGCCGGGAATGACGAATCAAAGCGTTCGGACGAACAAGGGATCTAACGAAACCCGAGTTCGCGAACTCCTCTTTTCTCTTGCATCTCGCCGACGACAGTGATTTCATAGTCACGAGAGCTTCGGGCATCGCAGCTGCGGCGATGACAATCGTTGCTTGAAATCGGAATGTATCGCGAATATAATATATTATTGCAATAAAAACGAAAAGAGCTAATGAAAAAGTACTCGGCGAGAAGACTTGATTAACTGGTCTCTGATCCTGGATGAGCAGAAAAGTTAACGGCAAACCGCAAACTGTTCTCGAGCACGAGTCTGGTTCGTAAAGTATCGCATTTGATAAGGGTCGGTGTGGTTTCGTTACGAAAGCGTGCGCGTCATCCGGTAAGGAATTTATCGTCGAAAATTGTAATTGGGCAGCGTTAAAGAAACGCGGAGAAGTGAAAATGGGATGAGGTTTCGCCCCGTGATATGTAGGATTTTCACTTGGCGGGCGAGCGATCACGCGAAGCAATTCGCGTGAGATGAAAGTACGAGGAATGAGTGGCCGACGCGGATCCGCGAGATAAGTGCCGCGAGCACGGCACTCAATAAATTCTGCTTCGTTTTTGTCGGACAGCTTTGCCTCATCATCGGGAAAAAAGGCCGAAAAAAGCACACTCCGTTCGATTATTATTGATACACCTGTGACAATTATTAGCTTATGTTCTCGTAATGAAACAAGCCTGAAGAGGTGAATTAAGAAATTTCAAGGTCCCGATTCAATGAACCCGGAGCAAGAATGAACCCTAGTCCCATCGAAGGACGCTCCACCTTCGACCCCGAAGCGAAAAGGCCAAAAGGCCAACCGCCCTACGATTCTTTCGATCGAAGAATCGGTTCGTCTCGCCCGTTCCGATAAATCCCGGTTGATACGGGAGCATAGAGCGAATCCCGCACGCGTCTGGTTCATTCACGGTGGCAGGCCGGGGCCGGAGTCGATGGCAGCAGTTCGATTATCCCCTCGTCGAGTCGACGTGAGCGTACTGGCGGCGTCGTTATCACGCATGCCCGCGCGGTATGCGCCGCTGGTAGAGTGCCGGGCACAGTGTCGGCTCCCGTGGAAACGGCAGATATTTTGACAGTACGCCGCCCTGCATCCTCCGGTTTATGCCAGCCCGTCGGCAACCCTTCCCTCGGAGTCTATTCGCCCTCTGAATCCTGGATCTTTCAGTGAAAACAAAAAGCGGTCTGTGCAACTAGCTCGACGACAGTTACCTTCGGAAAAACCGGGTCAGTCGATAGACGACGACGGCGTGGACAGAGCAGTCCTCGGTGCATCATGGTGTTAGTGCGATAGCGCTTTTCTCCGGGCAGCCAGAAGTTAGCTGTGGGGTTCCTGGGAGGGGGTAGGGTCTCCCAAGGTGGATCAGGATTTACGGTTCTTGTTCAGGAAATTTGGAAGACCTACGAGACGGATGGAAAGGTGTCACGCGACGACGAAGACGACGACTCGGGACTGTGCTTTCAGGTCGCGTTGATCATTCCCTAGCCCGGGCACATCGATCGTCCGCGAATAAAAGCCGGCCAACGGTGACCGTCGGTGCTCTGTGGATACCCAGTGAAGTGCCACCCTATTTTCCCCAGTGTTCAACGTCTCTCCCAATCTCTCGAGCGTCGTGCACCGTGGCATAGTGATCCTCATCCTCTGGTATAATGGATACCTCGTCCGGTTCTCCGCATAGTGATCGCGAGGTCGCGAACCACGGGAAGCTCGGGAACGATCCCGCAGGGACCCGGCCGGCGATGAACGTTCGCGAGGGTTGTTATTAAACGGAGCACGCGAGAATTATCGTTTTAACGTGGTGGCCGTGGTCCGGAGCTGTCCGAGCAAGCTGCCTCGAAACAAAGCAGAGAGAACGGGCAAACGACGAAGTAGAGAAGAAGAAGAAGAAGTAAAAATCACCCGGAAGGCCTTGGGAAGAAGGCGAATATCCGAGCGACTTCTCGGGCCCAGGCTGCACTATTTCTCTCTGTTCCATTCTCTCTCTTTCTCTCTCTCTCTTTTTCTCTCTCTTTCTCGAGGTTCTGATCTCTCTCGCGTGCATCCCGAGTGGGCGGATGCCGCTGTCCATACCAAGGACACGTATCCTCGGGCGCGAGGCCGGAGAACAATGAGGATTTCAGCGTGGAGGCTCGCGAGGATGCCGTGTCGGGAATGCAAAGTCCATAGCGTCTCGTGTCGGTCGTGTTCCTCGTCCTCGGGTCCGTCCTGCTGCTCGTCGTCTTGGTCGTTCTCGTTGAGACGCGTCAACGAAACTTAGCCCGGTCTTTTTTCTCTTTCTTCCACGGTTCGGCTCTCTTAGTCTTTCTCTTTCTCTTCGGGGTCTCTGTTCTTCTCCGCGGAGAAGCCAGGACCGTGCACACCGTGGGAATAAATCGACCGGCCGGGTGACACGAGAGAGAAGCTAGAACAGGAGGAAAGGAGCCGCGGAGCGAACGAACGGCGAGCCAACCTCACGATAAAAGAGAGGCTAACGAGCCGAACAGGATGAGTCACTTCGACTGGAAGCTGCTGCGCCGGAAGAAGGTACATACATACCTTGTCCTCCGACGCGAACACACTTTCCGTGTGCTCCTATTCCGAACTCCTGACCCCTCGCATGCCCCGTCACCGTTACTCGACTTATCGACCCGTGAAAAATACGCTGCGGGGGTGGATACCGCCACGCAGAGAGACCACGGCTCTCTAAATGGATCACGGGCCGCGAGACAGGGGACGTCGCGCGGACCTCGACGTCCATTTGTCAACGGAACCGAGAGAGAGTCGATCCGAGGGCGCATTAGGCTTGTCAACTCGTTCTCGCCTCGCGCCCTCCGGTGTCAACGCCGGGCAGATAACTGGCGATGCGCAATTCCTGCGATTTCCGGTCAAGGTTTTTGCTAGGCGCTTTGCGACCATGGTCGCGGGCTTGCGCTTTTTATGCAGCGTTTTCTGTTCGACCATGTTTTCAGCTTGGACCGTATTCTAGGCTGCATTTGCGCGTTGTACGAGGATTTTCGAATTTGTTCATTGACGAAACGTTAAATTGTGCCTCGCGAAGATTCGGTATTAAAGCGTATAGCAGTTGCCGATCGTGTGTAGAATTGTAAAGATGTGAAACGAAGGTTCGTAGGCTAGGGGAGAATGTCCGCAAGGTTAGTTTGATGGTCGAGCTATTAGATCGAAATGGAGGCCCTCCCATGGTTCCCGGACGTTTCCTTTTTCATTTTCTGTACGTTCTACGTCGGCTGCTGGTCTCCCGTCGGAACTAGGGCACCGGGACTTAATCGGTTTTCTAGAAAGTAGCCTCCGCGATTACATCGCCAGGCGATTGCTTCGTTCCTCGTCGAATCGCGGAAGCCGATGGAAGCGTTTTGCCACGGCAGCTTTCGAATTTACCCGGGCCGTTACACGTTTTTCGACGATCCTCTTGCCGTTCGTTCGAGTACTCTGTTTACGCTGCTTTCGACCTGTTATTACGTCTCGCACACCCGCGTACGGCGTTACTGCACTTGGAACGGCAATTTCGACTGCTACGGGGTGTCGGGAACATGATTTCCATCGACGTCGAACCACCGAAACAGTAACATTATGAAAACATTAACAATCCATATTTTTCCTTATTATTAGTACGCCTTATTATTTCATAACTGTCCAAACAAGTCACGAATGTGTATCGCTTTCTCAACACCGTGTACGACTCTGTATC
The DNA here is from genome assembly GCA_028454225.1 of Lasioglossum leucozonium. Taxonomy (NCBI): domain Eukaryota; kingdom Metazoa; phylum Arthropoda; class Insecta; order Hymenoptera; family Halictidae; genus Lasioglossum; species Lasioglossum leucozonium. The sequence goes on along the minus strand of CM052221.1, from coordinate 19,062,267 downwards.
ACGCGTGCTTTCTCCGTCATCGACGACAATATTCAACGGTCTCGAACATCGTCGAAAAAACGGGAACCCGGACGAGCCTCGGTTAATTAATAACCGAATTACCACGCAGCCGGGAGACACGACAAGCTCTTCGTTTTCATGCTTTCGACATAAATCTAATATAACCTGTCTCTCGCGGCTTGTACCCGCGTCCGTTCCCATCCCCTTTGCTCGCTCCTGGTTCCTGGATCCGCGACGTTCGCCTGACGTCCTGCAAAATGTATAACAAACTCATTTCCAATTAATGGTCCCTCGAAACCAGTGGGTAACTGCCGCGGTATACACCGCGATACACTGGGGATCGTGATCCGTTCCACGACTCGTTTGGTGGCTGCGAACGTGTTTCTTGTGCCGAAGATGAAAGTCGTTGCGACAGAATCACTGTTCGTGAGGTAATCGTTCTACGATGCGAATTTTAATGGGAATCAGAGCCAATCTTGTTCCGTTTCGTTCGCTTCGTTCGTAAATTCGTGCAGGCTTAATGCGATTCTATAGAGGATCTGTTCTTCAATTGCGAAAGCTGTCCTTCCTCCAAAGGGTTCCGTGGAGCTTGAAATTAAAAATAGAGGGTTTCAAGACTTAATATTAAACCTGGCTGCTTAAATCCACGATATTCTTTCTTCAACGATTTCGTATCGAAACGCATAAAATCCACGGTCCAGCGATAAGGTAACTCACACGCGCGGCTAGTTGTCGAAGAAGCTGAAGTGGCGCAGAATAATTTCTATGGGCGAAAAGCGCCGCGGCATCGAGCGCTATCGTCGTTACCCCGAATAAGAACAGCATAAGTTCGAACACAAGTGGCGGACACGAGCAGACTCCGCGGCAAGCTACGCGGCAGTAAGGAAGCAGAGTGTTGAAGTTACGAGGTTACCGGTCGTAATTATACCAATCATTCCGCTTTCTCAAATTTGCCGGGGTCCCTCGGCGCGCACGCGATTCCTTCGGGATAAAAGACGATTATTACCGGTCGGCTCGGGCATTGTGTCCCGAGTTTGTGTCCACAGAATCGGTGCGCGGTTGCGGGTGTGGGTGCGGTTCAAAGACACCTCATCTCGATGAACCGATTCACCCGGTCTGTCGGTAATTCAGCGTCCACGGACGTTTATGCTCGCGGCGTCGGCGTCGGGCAGGTTTATCGCGGCTGAAAAAACGTATGGGAAAAGTTCTACCTGGTTTCATGGTGTACAACCCGTGTGTGGTAGCCCCGCCGTGCCTCTAATTATCGCTCCGCTATAACGTACAACGTATTATGAAACCGCTCTATAAATATATCGTCGGAACAGCCCTATTAGCGGCATAATGCGAACTTTCCTGCATAAATTATCGCCGCTCGCAGAACGGAGAAAGCCACTTACAGCTTAATTCATTTTACCGTTTCTAATTACCCGTGGCTACCTCACCAACCCCCTTCCACGCTGAAAAGCTCCGTCAGGTAATCTATACGATACACGATCGCGCGCGCGCACCGCCCGCCGATTCTCCAATTAGCGACAGGTACCATACACTTTGAACTACGAGCATACGTTTCGGGAACCTGCTCGACAACGTAACTGTGCCATCCCCTTTGTTACTGGACTGCCGAACGTGGCCTAGTACCCCATACTCGAGAAGCCTTTCGAGCAAACCACGCCATTTTCTCGAGTTAAAGATCGGCAATTGGATTCGATTTCATTTTTAACGGTATCGTAGAAGACTATTTTTACATTTCTACCTTTGATCGTTACAGTGAAGATCGTCTAAAAGTCGTGGCTTTCCGAAATGTTGCCAATAGTAATGGATTTATTAGCATCATTAGAAAGGTGATATTGAAACATATTTGAGAATGCATTATCATTTGACCTTGATGTGACCTTGGAGGGAGGGTGAATTTGAGATTAGTGACTTTCAAACTTTTTGGTTCGAAATATTGTACAAATGGAATTCTACTAAAAAATATTGAAACATCTGAAGAAAGTACCGAATAAAATCGATTCTGTAAATAATGTACGTATGCGACTAGCTTTCATGTGGAACGTGAGAAAGCAAACTCGTATCGTTCTTCGCAATGTTTGCAAGTTTTGCAACAGCGAAGCTGACTGTATGTCAACGTCTACAGATCCTCGTTGGCGTATCGAAAATCGTTTGAACGTAGTTCCGTCGGCCCCGTTAGCATAAATCGCCACGTTTCCGGTGAAACAGTGTGCGCTGACTATGGTTATTACATAAAACCGTTGTGTTCGGAGGTGTAGGTTGCTCGATGGTATCGGCGCCGTGGTTTCTCGCAATGGACAGCCTTTGATAAAAAAAAAGAAAGGAAAGAAAAAAACACAAACCGTTTCGGTATTCAAACCGCGCGATCGTGCTGGGAAAATCGAGCACCGGTCAAATGGAACCGGCCGGGCCGCGCGCTTTTACGTGGAACCTGAGAAATGTGTAGCCAAGCTCGTTGACGGGTTTACGTGGCCTCTCTATGATACTCAATCACAATGCTATACGCGTTTGCCGGCGGATCTGTTGAACGTTTCGCGCTCGGTATTTGATTATCTTGATTTCAAAGTTACGAGACAAACGCCTGCGTTTGTTATTCTGGGAAGTGCCGCCACTCCGCGGAGTTATGTTCTTTTATTCTGGATGTCTTTGTTGCGACAACAATCTTTAAAATGTTCTCCGCTATTTCACGTTGCCCTGCCGGGTTCTTTCAATTTATTTATATTGTATTGCGGAATTAGACATTACTGCTTGGAATTCTTTCGAATTATTTATGTTCGGAACTTTACTTGACTTTTATTGATCTCATTTTATGACTTAGTGGTCATTGAAAGTTGTCCGCGTCAAGTGGAAATATAAATTGTATAGAGACATTGAAATATAATCTTTCGAAGGAAATTTTAAATCTGCCAAATTTCTCTTTAAAAAGCATTTTCATCTCAAACTCTGACAAGTGTGGTTTAGGTGCAATAAAAATTGAATCTCATAGAAAGGAACAAGCTGGAAGTTGGTATCGAAGTCAAAGCTGCATAGTAAAGATCGTAAAAGAACAATTTTGTCTGTTCTTCATATTCCGTTCATTCTCTCCATTCCTTCCGTCAAGTGGAACGGAGGCTTCAGTTCTGAACGCGCGTTTACGATGTGCTAGCGAGGCATGCAAGCAAGCAAGATTTTCCGCTTGTTACTTCCGTTCGGCGTGAAACGTCACGTATTCCTTTGTGGAAACGAGAAATCGATCGTAGTCCGTGTGCTCTTCGCATCAGCAGACGTCGAATTGTCGCTTGAGTGAATAGGAGTGCCAGTTTGTTAGCTGTTGGGGGTAGTTATACCCTAGGGGTGGAAAGTTAAAACCTAACCTAACGGAAGTCTGTTGGCTGAATGTTCCAGAATTGTGCATATTTGAAAGCAGTTTGAAGAATTTGTTAAGAATGACACACTTATGAATCAAAAAAACCATGAACAGATCGTTAGCAGGTTGCGTGCGCGCGTAGAACGAATGCTATAGCGCCTCGAGTTTGTTAGCGCCGGGGGTTGCTATGCTATAGGTATCGTTTGCCAGTCAAAGTAGGCCAACAGAGAACCGTGCGTCGGCCGGCACCGCGAGGGTAGCTTCGGTCGATGCAGTTTCGAATCAATAATCGCGTCTGCAGTTGGCTATTTAAGTTTCGTCGGGGATACACTTGCTCCAAGAATAGCGAGCCTGCCGACACACGGGCTTCGCGATATCTATTCCGTCAATATTTGCTTGTACAACATCGATATGTTTGTTAACGCGTCGTCTGGACGGGACCGTTGCGTCGATTCGTCTCTATTCATAGCGACCGGCTGCCGGTTCGACGAATAAATACACTGCAAATAAACTATAAACTGTACCGGGAATAAACTATAAACTTGGCCGGGTTGTTGGCCGCCCGTCGACTCGAAACAGTGTGTGACTGAATATTTGTTGATCGATTATTATCGACTCCACGGCTTCGATGATCGGGCGCCATGCTTGCGTGGGTCAGGAGGTTTCTCGCTCGGAGCAGAAGGTTAATTTCTAGGGTAAGATCTCTGCTTTAGATCATTTTATTAGTTTTATGTTATTCTCGCGGAGGAAAACCTGTGACAAAATATAAATGACAAAGCGCATGTTTTATGGAAATATGCATATCAATTTCTAGCCTAACGTTGAAGGCTTTATGTAGGATTATGGGTATACAATAAACCACATTCTATATAAAATATAAAATAGAATTTATTTTCAATAATATATCTGAAGATACGTTGTGAGGAACGTTTTTATTGTTCGACAAATTCAACACGAGTGAGCATCGCTCTAGAAAAACGAACGACGATTTAAGAAACATGATGCGGACAGCATAGATGCAATGTATCATTTGTGTAGGCGCTCGGAAGTGTATATTAAGTAATAATAGATTATTTTTCTTAATTTGTTTCTTAAATAAATTCCAACACTTTAAAATATATAAAAATTTATGAAAATTTAAAAAAAAATTTAAATCCATCAAAAATCCGCCGAAGTTCAGGGTATTTTGCGAGTGATTAAATTCAACAACCGTCATCATTAAAAATGAGTTTGCTGTACCAGACTTCGCAGATTTCTCTGTGCCACTGATCTTTCGCATCGCCCCTTCGATTCTCGACTGTAAAATTGCGGACATCTGTCCCCAGAAATTCGTCGTCGAATGGAGTTATAAAACGCTGGGTTTGAATTTTTAACAAAGTCAGAATCCCAAGCTCGTCTCCGGCAGATAATAGAATGGAACGCCGACTGAAATTCAATTTTTCAACGTCACTGTTCGCTAATGGGACAGATCCCACGCCATTTCTCAGCCGATTTGCTATTTAAATAAACTGGTCCCCGGCGAGGTGAAGTTCAACGGTGGTACACCGTCTGAATGAACGAAAGAGGCTTTCTCTGCTGGTTTTCAGAATAGACAAATTGATGGATAGAAGATTATGCATGCGAGGCCGAGGGAAACCAAATACTCGAGCGACAGTGAGAAGAAACGGCTGGTACTCCGTCCCTTGCTTATGGTATATCTGTTTCCGCGGGCGTGGGCGTTCGTCGGAAAAATTCTGTTGACGATATCATTAGACTGAAAACGCTTCTGCACGAAGCAATTTATTTATGTCTAGAGATCCACAAAATTAAAAAAAAAGAATTCATTCCGTTCTCTTTAGGAAAGATGAGTAAAATCTTTTATAAAAATCCTTCCAACAGAAAGTTTTGTTACGTCACGATTCAAAGCATTGTGCAGAGTTTATTCGCTGAAATAACTTTTACATATTCTCCACACGTTGCCAAAGGATTTAACGAACAGTGTACTCGAACGTTTCCGTTGTATCAAAGTGTTTTTATATAAACCGCTACGAATTCTTCATTGTTCCAGCAAGCGCAGAAAAATTATTCCCCCTCTCGCTCTCGACAGCGCAATTAATTCCCGCGAACCGTTCTGTATGTTTTAATTGCGAAGACTAATTGAATATGGTCGCGTTTGAAAACTTAACAAGATGCGAAATTGCTTTGCGTTCTGAATTCAACGGGGAGAATTCAACGAATGTATTAATATTAATGATTCCACTTGTTTCAGCGGATCAATTATTTTATAATAAACGAGTTGTTCATTCAACAATTTCATATTGAAACACCTGATTCAATATTCCTCCTAGAATTCTCCTTCGGCATAAAGTCAGCTTCAAAATTGGGTGTGGCCCAGATTCTCGGGCAAGACGGCTGCTTTAAACTGAATCGATAGCTGCATTCTGACTCGTTGCAGTTGCAGGTTGCTGTTTCAACCTCAAAATGAAATGCATTGTTCCCGAGATTGTAAAAAGTTGACTGGAAAGTATAAATTTCTTCGGATGTCGCTCCAATAAAATTAAATCCTCATATGAAATTCCAATCCAATTTATTTAAAAAATTTTGTAATCATAAGTATGGTTGATATATAAATTGATGATACTCTTGGCGCAAAGGTTCGATCAATATTTAACAGAATTTAAAGCGTGTGTGTGTGACGACAAGTCAGCAACACGTTGTTGCGGTATTCATTTCCGTCTTTAATAATTTTTATAAAGCATGTAAGCTATATATTACAGGAATTTTTATACGGTGATTACACCCATTTTCACCACAGTAAAATTAATTAAATATTATTAAACATTTTTACAGACGCGGTTTTTCTCTTTCTTGAAAATGATCCGCATAGGGATCGAAACGTCGAAAGTTTAAATCAAACTCGCAAAAATTTGCTTTAAATTCTGTTAAATATTGATCGAACCTTTGCGCCGAGAGCATCATCAATTTATATATCAACCTTTATACGATCGAGAAGACAAGAAAAAAAAAACATAAGTATGGTTATTGAACGACGTAAAAATTAAACTTGACAAGTCTCATATACAGGCCTCAATAAAATTGATTGCACTAACCCTCGATGGAAACCATACTATCAGGAGACTAATACATCCTCGAAACGCAAGAAAAGTCGCGGAGACGCAAAACCGTGGGGGAAGGGCATCGGAAGGGTCCTAGGAAAAAAACTAAGCAGACTGTTGGTTTCATGGCAAAAGGGGCATCCTTGAGTCGGCAGAAAGTCGTTCGGGTTCCGAGAGTCCTGCGCGAGGTAGATCTATCGGGAGGATGCTCCTGACAAGTAATATAACTCGGCTGATTTTCTACCTGCGTTGTCGTCGATAAAGTATCTTATTATAAAGAACGGTATAGCTCCCTCGGCCTCGTCGGCGATGCGTCTACCATCGCCAAAGGATCGAGGGCACTGCCTCTCCGCCCTTCTCGCCCCTCTTCACCTTGCGTCTATCCAGGGTGGGGCTGAAATCGATTTTAACCTCCCTCCCCCTTCCTGGTGCAGCCTCCCAGCCTCGTGGAAGTCGCTTCGGGGACTCCAACCCCCGAGTAGCAAAAAGCTTTTTCTCCCTTAAAGCGCCGCCGCTTTGTACGCCTCTTCCACCCCCGCAAATCCGCGGCAACCCCCTTGTCCTCTCTATACTACGGCCGTCTCTCCCGTTCTCTCTATTTTCTCTGAACCCCCGGCACACTCCAACCCTCCAGCCTCACCTTGCCCTTGGACCCACGTTTCGACGTGGTACAACCCGTTCTCTTTTACAGAGAGAGAGCGCCCCTACTGACAGATATCCCGGAAACTGGCCTTCACTGTGTTAATCGTGGTGGCTGCGTGGGTTTTTCAATCTCCTGATCTCTTGGTTGCCTTAGGGTTGCTACTGTTCCGAGATATTCCGTACCGGACTATCAAAGCTGTTTTCACCCCTCCAATGATGGCCGATAAAACAAAACCTTTTCCCAAAGTTTCATAAAAATCGGCGTGTATCCGGCGAAATCCAGCGCACGCAAATTATTTTACACTCCCCCCCTCAGGCAAGAGAATCAAGTGTATTCAGGTGTGTTCGAGTTGATCAGGTGTACCGAGGTGAATCCTAGCCGGTCAGAGGGGAGTGGGAGGGGCTACAGGGAAATTTGGCGAGTGTCCAGAGCCAGCCACCAATGAGGTTTCCATTATAACTCGCTACGGATGAAGCGGAATTTCATTTACGAACCACGTACCGGTCGTCCTGCACGTTACGGTAGTAACGAGTGTACGTGATCACCATAATACACGAGATCGGATGAATCCGTGGCTACACGCCTGATTTATTTCCCCCGGTAAAATTCGCCGTGGAAGACGGTTGAATTATTGGGATCCGTGAGCGGGGATGGAAATTCCGATCGAACGGTTTGCATACTCGAAAATTTGTTTCTACATGTACACCGGTCATTCATCATATACAGTATCCTGCTAAAAACCGGGAACCGAGTGAAAGCTGATTGAAAAAACGACGCGAACACGCCGATAAAATCACCACCGGTATAAAACAAGCATTATCTTCCCGCAAAGTGTAAAATGCAGCTCGTCAAGAGCTCGCGAAGACAAATGCTCGCGCGGGTACGTGAGAAATAAATCGACCAACAACCGGCCGGTTAATTAACAAGAATTACCGTGAAACGTAACGGGATCGTTATCTCGGGCTCACGATCGAAACGGACGAATTAACGGGCGACAAGTCTCGATCGGTTTCCAGCAATCGGCGAAACATCTCTCCAGAGGCGTGGAGAACGGCGCATCTGTCTCTCTCTCCCTCTCTTTGGTATAAGAGCGTGTCAATGATTATGCGCGGCTCGATTTTAATTTCTCGACGATCGACCGCACATCGAGGCTCTTCGGAACCTATTCGGGCAACTCGAGCGTGAAGCCTCGTGAAATTCGAGCTTAAATTTCACCCGGTGGACCATTCACGTCTCCATTGCCGAACCTCGTGAAATAAGGTTATCGAGATATAATCGAGCGGCACGGGCAAAAGCGAGTGGCCAAGGAATCGGTCAGTAGACACGGATCAACGCGGGTACACAGGGTCCTGCGAGGTTTCACGACCAAAGAAGAGAGAAACTTTTCGGACGAGAAAGAAATTCCGGAAAGAAACACTGGGCCCACCCAAGCAATCTGAAAATCTCGCGAACTTTCGACGTTCTTGCGAGCTCGGACCGCGGTTTCCGAATTTTTGGCAGATCGGTTTTTCGATCGGCGGCGCTGACTTTGGTCTCGAGAACGAATGCGGATTTCGCGGTGAGAATTTGCTGGTAAGATCATCGACAGACTGGGGATTCGATGCATTAAAAAGTCAAAACACAAAATAAAAATTTACCAAGCGATTGTGAAAGGAACACAGTACTTTCCGTTTACAGTTATTTCCAACAATGAGCAAACAACAGTAAACAGTTTTTTACGATTCCGAGACGAAAGCACGATAGAGAGGCTCGAGGGCCAAACAAATGGGCAAACTGACTCGATGATTGAACGTTGAAAAATATTAAACACGATGATCCAGCAGATACATCGTCAAAGTCAGAGTTCAGCATCCGCTTTCTATGGTACCCAATCGATTCCTCTTCGATTCCGGTTTAATAACAAACCCGACAGAATGTAAACACCGAGTAAACGTCGAATGGTAGCTCGTACGCGTGGTCGTTAATCAGAATTAAGTTTCTACGCGAGCGAACGATGTTCTTGCTGTGTCACGCAGCTGCTTGGTGATCTCGCTGCGTCTTCGGCGTGTTTGCTTAGTATCCTGAATGAGGAGAAACCTTCGAGCATGATTCTTTCGGGCTGGGAGCAATTTATCCTAGGAAGGCTTCGCTCGCTACTTCATTTTCACTATGAAATTTTCCAGATAGAATTCGACGAGATATATATACACAGATATTATATTTAAAGTTTTCGGCACTTGTCACAGAAAAATGGAGATTTTCAAGGAGAACGGTCTAGGCAACGTTTAGCCCCGTTGGTCTCGCTCGAAAGCAGACGAGGAAGTTTATTCATACAACGTGGCCGGGCCGGGTGATTTACGAACAAGTCGTCCGCGACGCTCCTCACCGTTTCCTAACGCGATCCATTCCGCTTGGATAGCCCCCGGCCGACAGATAGAGTACCGATGTATAAATTACGCGTGGACCAATTAACATTGTCGCCGGACGAGTGTGGACCCGGCTTCGGGAACCGGACTCGGCTGGCTGGCTGCCACCTAAGCACGGGGGTGGACGAGGAAGATTAATTGAGACCTTTTCCCCTCGGCTATCTCGAGGAAAGCGTACCTCTCCCAGGAACCCGTTCGACTCCGCCACGAGGAATTAATTCCGCAAGCGCGAATCCTCGCGATCGTCGCGCGATTCCCTCTGGTAGCCACCTCTGAGACCTTGAGCACCCTTTGGGAATCAGAACCAGAATAGTTGAAAATCGAAGATAGTACATAATACAGTTCGTGTCTCGCTCAGTATTTTCGGTAGCTAGATAAACTTCGACAAGTAAGAATACCTTATTTTTGAATGCTTATGTTGCATAAACTATTTAATTTTTAGTTAACGTTATCACTGTACAGTATTTTACCCATCCGGGATTACTCGTAGAATGCGACCAGGATCGTTCGCATAATTTCCTTCTTAACGAGACCAAGGTGACCGTAATTTACGGTAGGAATCGGAAATTTTCAATATATGGTAATTTGCGAGAGCGAGTGGACGATCTTAAGTAGCCAGCTCGCCGGACGAGACCGAGGCTCTTAACTCAACGCTTGTTCGAGGTTCGGCCTGGTAATCGGGCGCGTTATCTAGTTCCAATGGCCGATTAAATTCACCGTTATGGCCGAGTCGTGTTAATCCGCGAGAAGTTTCGTCGTAAACCGCGATTTGTTGGTGGATGGTTGGAAATTGCTTTATTTATGTGGCGAGAGTGCCTCCTGGATAGAGGACACTACAATTGTCTAAAAATATTCCGACTCGATCGACAAAATGAACATTACTAAATTTGTCGAGAACATTGTTGACTATGATGACACTAAAAATTTTCTTTATCATATATGCATTCATAGATTCAGAAAATTGCAACAAACGTCACCAGCTACTAGCTGTAAAGACGCTCCCGGTGTAACGCGCAGCGCTGTCCCTCCGCCGGCTGGCTATTATACGATATTTCATTGTCTCGTTGAATATTGTTGCGCAATTATCCTCGCGCACCCTTTTAGCGCTGGCGGTTGCACAACGCACGGTGCGCCCATTTATAAACGCCGCATCGGCGATCGGTAACTTCTCGTTACCGCTACTACCGGTCCCGGTCTACTAGAACTGGTACTTAGTTCCCGAACCCTTCGGTGGTTTGTTTAATTTTGAAAGCGTGCACCTGTGCGCACAAAATCACAGCAAGTGCGCACGCTACTCCGTTTCTACGAAATCCAAGTAAATGCTGATAAAATGTTTTTTTTTACATTTGTCTACGTTTTACATTACATAACGGAGGTGAATTATTTTTTTTCCTGCAACAAATATACATCCGTCCCCGAGAAAAAATTGCCAGCTATTCATGACGAATATACTCGACAGAAACATCGAGAGGGTTAACGGGTTCCCGTGCACATCTCTCACCCACGCTTCCGGCGCAACGGTGATTTAGCATCGCGGAGTCGCGCGACGCACAACGACGCGACGCGACGCAACGGAACGCGTCGATTTCACGTGTCCAGCAGCACCTTGTATCACCCGGAAAGAAGATATCGCGTGAATGATCATGCGCAGCCGATCGTTACTCTTCGCTGTCGCGACTCTGACGATTTAATCGGAGTTTTCGGCTCGGGGAGGACGCCAATCCGCCGAGACAGTGAGCAACGATGCGACGCTACATTTTTACGCCGTGTTTCTCGATCATCTGCTTCGCTTCCTGTTGCGAAACCCAGAACTCTGCAGCTTTTCGCATCGATAAAATGCAAATCGTTCGAAAAATCAAAATACAATAGCCTTATGCTAAATTGTAAATTTTTCGTAGACCTTCATATTCCGACTTTCCAGCGAATTTTACGTAACCCAGAGGAACAGGGGTAGACTTTCTTTTATCGGTGGAGGCATTCGAAAGATTTACAGTCTGGCGTAAATTGATTTTGGTTTTGCTGGCTCGTGTCCAGGGTCTCGTAAAATAAATTTCGCGGCGATACCCGCGCATGTACCGCGAGTAAATAGAGAATTACAGCCACGCGCGCGAGCAGATATTTCTTAGACAATAGAAATTGGATTCGACGCGGCTTGACCAGGTCCGCGATAAACAAGCCTAGTTATCCGATGAGATATCTCCTCGGAGATCCTCTTTCCTCGCGCGCGACGTGGTGCGGCGCGGCGCGATGTTTTTCCCACAGAATATCTATCCGTTGTGTAAACGGTGCCAAAGGGAAATGAAAACCTCTTGAAAAAAGAGAAAAAACGCTGGTACAAGCACCGCGGCCGCGGAGCGTCGTCGTCGTTCAAACGATAAATCTACGAGTTCCTGGGAGATAGAGAGAAAGGGTACACCCGCGTGCGTTCCATCAATTTGCTTCTCACAATAAGCTGCCAGAGTCGTTTAATATTCTCCGGGTGTTATTTTTCCGCGTACAAAAGCTGGGAGAAAAGGCGTACAAGTGGAAGAGGATGACGAAGAGGTAGCAGAAGAGGACCACGGCGCGCAGAAGAGAACTTTCCCTCTTGACGGTGCCTCGCGAGACGAGGGAGACACGCGCTTTGAATGAGCTGCTCGCCACGAAAGATTAGCTCTTCGACTCGCTCCCACGCCTCATCTCGCTATCGCATCATCGCCGCGAGATTCAATCTCCGGGCTGCTTCCAGAGTCCTCAAACGATAAAACTTCGCCCGATTTGCGCTGTCGATCCGCGGAATGCCCGACGCAAAAAACACCACGCGGACTCGCTTGTCAGGCAAACTTATTAAGGAAGAGATATTCGGCTGCCTCGTCCCGTCGCGTCGCGTCGTTTCCGCGTTTACATTCAATGTAAACGCGAGACAAGCTGTGAATCGAGGCGATTGATAACTCCGTGAACGTGCTGTTCGTTCAGTTAAATGCTGATCGTGCGTGAATCGGCGGAGATATGAACACGGGCTACATGAGACCTAGGAATTATGGAGAGGACACGAGAGGTGGTAGGGAGACGGTCAGGGATGAGACTAAGAACTGGGGAAGGGAGATGAAGGATAAGGGGAGAGGTCCAGCTAATGAAATTGTTGAGAAAACTTTATTTGCTTAAAACAAGAAATACTTTATTTATTAAAGCAAACAAGATTACAATAGTGGATTTTAGATGTGAAAGAATAATAATGCTGTAGTCACTGTAGTGGAAAAAAGCTGTGGTGTTAACCGTACTGGAATTGGATGACGACTGAGCTGGTTCGTCCGTGGAAAACCTCCGGTCCCTTCCCTTAAGTGGGGGTGTCGTAAAAATGCTTGGGCCAGGCAAAGAAAACTCTGCGACTCCGGCCGGAGACGCACCATAGCCTATTTCTATGTATTTTCGTTGGATTCCAACAGAAATGATGCCAAATTTGCTACCCAGACCCAGCAACCAGAAGTTAAGAGTGGACGTGAACTACTGTAAAGAGCACGAAGGAGTGTGCTCATGGTGAACAATAAGGAAAACATGTCCAGACGTTCTAAATAATGAAGTGATTTGTCCAGGAAAGTGACGCAACACCTGACGTCAGCGCACACAGTAACCGCATATCCCGGTGCACCGTGAAAGGTGCAGAGATCGTAGCTCGTCCCACTCGTCCATCCGAAGTGTTAACAATCCATCTGTGAAGTTCGCCCGCAGCGTGATAGCCGTGCAAGAAACGTTAAGTAACGACGCGGCCGATACCGTTCGCGGTGCATAAAGAGGACGGTGAACCAGGGACGGGATCGGGTCGTTCTCGAGCATCATTTAGAAAATAACCGTGTTTCATCCGAAAGATCGTATTTACGGCGGACTCCGTCGTAGAGGGAAGAAGAAGAGAAGGAGGACAGGGGCGAGAGGACAGGAGGACGGTGGGACGGGAATGATGGGTGGCCGAATCTTGTGTGTGCAGCTCGGAAGGGGCTGTTTCAGGTTGTCGATAGCCCCGTGGTTCGGGGTCCGGGGGCCGAGTGACGCTAATCCTCGCGTGTGAAGAGGACAGTGAACCACGAGAAGAGCAGAGGAGAGTTGTTGGCTGGCTCCGTAACTCAGACCGCCGTGACTCACGTTGTTGAGCGGTTTCTGCTTGGGATCAGAGCATCGTTGTATTTCAGAATCCAGAAAACCAGGAAGTCGCGGGGCATTATGAAATCGGAGATATTACGCGAGGAAGTTGTATTCACGGCGATCTTATGGGCACGGCCGTGCGGGAAGGTGGCCGCCGAACCCTAAGCGTAAAATATCATCGTTATGCACCGCCTCGAGGTTAATATTAGCCGCGGCGCCGCCGTCCGCGATATTTACTATAAGCCCCATTGTTTTATGCGGCGCTGAACCACGGTCGACAGCCGCTGATACAGTTGTACGCCGCACCTCCGCGCAACGCTGCGCTGCCTACTTCGCAATGCCTTTCTTGCGAAATCGAATCGAATCGAATCACCGCTCACGACAACACCCGTTTCCGTCCTCTGGTCTGCCATTTTTCAATCGCTATGCCTGTCGATTCCCGCGTTCAACTGCAGATAACAAAGGGTCTTTCATTAGCTACGATGGATCCGCGAACGTAACTGTAAAGACATTTACGGGAGCTACTGCGACGAACATTGGGTGGGACAATTTTGGGTGGGATTTTGCTAGACACTGACTCGACAACGAACGTGTCAAACCACTAATACCAATGTCAACAAGTCGATACGGATCAATTCGCGCCATAAGCCAGTTAGGTGGGCGATGGCCTCGAATCTGCAATCAATAAACGATTCAAGCGTCATTGACCCAGTTCACCAACTCAGGTCGTCCGAACCTAAATGCAACCCAGTTTCGATCTAACCCAGTTTCCACCCTATCCAGACTGTTTTCACCCTAAACTTTTAGTGTACGGAGGGGACCGAGACTTTCTGTGCACAAATGGACGTCCCCTAACATATTTAAACTTTTTGTTTCAGGTGATACCGGCGGAGCGTCGACTGCCGGAGAAAGATGAGACCTGGACACTAGCTCCGGAATCTAGCGATCCTTGCACTTACTACGAAGATCCTTCCGAGGCAAAAGCCAAAGGGTCCCAGGACGATGCTCCTAAGATCTCTGATGTTCCAGAGACCTCTAGCGAAGCTCCGGAAACTGGTACCCTGCCTAGGAACCAGGAATCTCGGAAAAGCAAGACGAAGAAAGTGAAAAGCTACCTTAGAAAGTGTAAGGGCGCTTTATCGAAGGGTGACGAAGCCTCCTCGGACAAGAAGCGACAGGAACAGTGCACCTCTTGGTACCTCGAAGAGTCTCAATCGCCAGAGGACGTAGATCTTCGTGAAAAACAGCGCGACGCATCGACAGACAGGATCACCGCGGCCGAAGAAGCTCTGCCGGTCGAAAAGGACAATGCCTTGCCAACAAACCCTCCGAAAGATGATGTCGAAACTCCCGACGAAGTTCTAGCTAGGCTCTTAGACGAGGATCGTAAGAATGATCTGAGAAGTAGTCGATCGTCTCTCTACGAGGATGCTAGGGATACCATAAACGAGCCGGTTGTAGTTATCGATAGCAGTTCCAGCAAGGTAGCTAAAGAGAGGAACGAGGCGGTGTCCCTGGAGACATTGACTACGGAGGACACGAATCTGAACAAGTGCGACTCGAGCGATACTTTGATAGCGGAGGCTGGGGAAGTATGCGCGGCGTATCAACCAGCTGATGGAGAACTGGGTGAAAAGGATGAGGGCAACGAGGAGACGCTGCAGGCGATGTCTCTGCTCGGAGTGAGTGAACGCTTCCTTTTACAGCGTATTCGGTGTTCGTGAGTCTATTGATTATGCTGTTAGATTAGGTGTAGATGCTAAGAACCCAGTTTGCAAGCGTTCGCGCGAATGTCCAGGAACTCCAGTTCCCCAGACATTTAACCATGTTTGACCAGCTCGAGGTGCGAATAGTCATCGCCAGCAGTATCTACCCACCGAGTATAACAACAATAACAAACCTGAAGCACTGCCCACCGGTCGCACCACGCACTTCACATTGAACCATGCTCTCGACTACATCCGAAGGTGGCGACGATGTCCGAGGCTCCGTTTGTTTACCGGCGCGGCGCGGCTTGGCTCAGCCGGGCCGCAAGCAAACAGGGGAATTACTCATAACGCGAGATTTTCCGCGATACCGTGGTCCCGATAACATCGATCTCCCGGTTGGCGGCCTCTCTGTGGCACTGCTATTGAATCTAACGGTACCGGCAGCAGCGAGTGGCAGCGTATATAAAAGGAGCGTGCAGCGGCCATTTGAATACAAACCACAAACGGTTTACCGCGGACTCGCGAGCCGGCGGAGAGCAGTAAAGCAAATTGCAAGCGCATGAACTGCACACACGGGCGTGTTGTACACACTTGTGAAACGCGGTGGCATGGGCCAGAAACCACCGCACCGCACCGCATCGGGGCTCCCTGCTTAGTAATTTATGCCGGCGGTCTTAATGCACTTGTACCGATGATTAAAACGTAATTTCCCCGGATGGGAAGAAACATACCGTGGCGTAGCAGCGCAGCGTCGGCGGCTGGTTTTTTGTGTCGATCCTTCCCGCGTTTATGATTTACGACGGCCAGTTTTCCCGGCGCGGTGGCTGATTTACACGCGTTGTTGTCGCGTCCCGAGGGACACATACCTACCTCGAGAGAAGTATTTATCGCTCGAAGCCGACTGGAATCCCCGGGATTATTGAAATTCGGTGGCCGATTGGGTGGTCCCCGAGAAACTTGTTCGGGCCACGTTCGAATTACACGGACCCTCGAATCACGTTTCCACCGACTACGTTTACCCGCTACTCTCTCGACCAATGACTTTTAATGACCGCGGAACGCTGACCGACTTGCGCCGCCTCCAAATTGTCTCATTTTGTTGCCCACTTGCCGGCGCAGTAAACATTATTTTTCTGGACTCCTGATGGATTTAATTGCGGCCCCTTCTGTGGAATTAGCGGACAATCCTGTTTCAGTATTTCTTCGCCGATTTTATATTTATTTCGAAACTTTTCCCCTAAATACCATCTACTTGCGCAATTGCGCAATCGTTCGCAAAATCCTTATTAATTCATCATCTTAGTTTTGCCACGATCGCTCGCGAGATAGGTCGATTGATCGCGATTGAAAAATTGGGGAAAAATCCGAGGTTCAATTTTAGCCCAGTCAAAGTAATTAAACGTCACATAAATACAGTATCGGACTACGCCCAAACTTTCCCCGTCGGCTTTTCTATATTTTTCTCTTCTCTCTCTCTCTTGTTCTTTCTCTCTTTCTCTGCGGGAAGTGTCGATGATTTCTCGGTAGCAGAGCAGCGAGGGATCTCACCCGATCTATAAATCTCTCGTTCGCGATTAAGCTCGCCGTTCGCACACGACAGTCACGAGCGTCGTTATTCACAGTTATTTTAAAGGTAATTTTCAATCCGCGCCGTGTAATAATTAAGTAGGATTCTGTTCCGCGGAACACTTGTTTAGCCGCGGGGTTTACAACTGTTCTCTCGATGTGATTGAAAGGTGGCTGCGCCTTCTAATACAGCGGGAGGTTAACGCCGTTGCTTGTTCCGCCTGCATACAGGGTGGGCCCTGACAATGATCGCCCGGAATCGTTCAATTAACTTTTATCGTTGCGCAAACCGAGACCGTGTTCTGATAACAAATTGCTCCGGCCACGTTTACGGCCGTGCTACGCGAACGAACGCGCATGAAGAGACTTCAGCGGAGAGACGTTTTATTCGAATCTTTTTCTCGATAACACGTGACAAGACGTTTCACGAGATGTCATATTCCGTGTATGTATGTATATACTTTATTCACCACCGGTTGGTTATCTAGTCTGGTATTGATTTCTTTCGTTCCTTATTAGAAGTGACTTTCATCGTTGCGCAAACGGAGCCCCGTGTTCTGGGAACAAATTGCTCTGGAAACATTTACGGCCGTGGTTTCAGATAAACGTACAGAGACTCGAGAAAGGTACATTTTATTCGACGCTATCTTTTTTGCGAGACTACAAGACGTTTTACAAGATGCTGTATTTTATTAACGTGACGAGAGGGAATTTAATGAAATTGTCTGGCTTGCAGATTGACAGTCAATTATATACTTTGTCTGGAATATTGCTGATTGCATATTTATCAAATAAAAATGTTATAACAGTTTCAAACCAGCTCCTATCTCGCGAGCCACCGTACCCAAAAGATGGAAGTTTCCCGAAAAACCGTCCGCAGATTTTCGAGTTTCGAAGGTACCGTTACAGCAGAATGACCATCATCAAGAGGAGATAACTCGGATCGTTAGGACCACCCTGTACATCGCGTTATTCGGCGCGCATAGGCGTCACACGTACGGAAAAGCCCGGCGATGTCGTTTGTCACTAAGCCCCGTGTGTGTATGCGCGTGAGCGCGGACGTGTGCGCGGGTCTCTCGAATCCCACGAGTCATGTTCCCTCGCGAACTGTCATCGATAAGGCATGATCGATAAACGAGACAAATTCACGGCAATCTCACCCGCGTTACGCCCACGCGAATTTCAGCGGGAGACAACGATCGAAAGGAACACGGGACGACCTCGCGTGTCCCGGCACCACGCGGTCCTTATAAATTCACCGATAACGTTCTCGCAGAAAGACTTTTCACCCGTGTTGTATCGCGGCCGGGGCCCCTCGGATAGCTAACCCCGCCCCTGTAAATTTCGCTGGTGAAATACGAGCCGGTCTAATTGGAAATCCGCGGAATCGCTACGATTTCGTATTTAATTCGATACGACAAACGCTCCGGGACGACGCTGGACACTCCTTTCTTTTCCACGACGCAATAACTAGACTGCGAAATTTATGCGTTCATTGTGGGGCATTGCTATTGAATAAAAACAATGGCGCTCGCCACTCCAATAATATTTGATACCTCCCGGCTCTTTTGTCTTGCCGGGCTTTCAGGCATTAGTCGCGGCGAATATATGAATTCCTGATGCCAGACGCGATTCATGCAAATTGCTGTCTTCTCGCTGAAATGCTGCCCGGATTGGTCAAATGTTATGCGAGAGAAAGAATCAAATTCCGATCGTCCGCCAAATTTCTTTCATTCGAAGATCGTCTCGAGTCATCTGTGTCCGCGCGTTAATCGATTATAAATAATAGCACCTGAATTTGTGAAATCATGGTCGAAGAAAGTAGGATTATCTTGAGTTTTGGCCCGTTCGACTTTGTCCGCGAAAGTGTAAATTTCGCAGAAGGTTCGACATAGCGTTCTGGTTATGGAAACAGAAATCGCGGGGAAAATAATTTTGTCACTGTCATTCCGTACATCGGGTTTGTGTGTTCCTGGTACACGATCGCCAGAAAGAGTCTCTAGTACTCGGAACAGAATCCCAGCGCCTATCCCAAGCTTTCCAACGACAATTTCTTTCGGGATTCGAGTTCAGTATGTCTCCATCGTGGCCGGCTAGAGAGAATCCGGCAAAAGCGGTTCGAGGCAGCGTCGATACACGACGCCTGTAAACTCCATTGCCTCGGTGACTCCCGAGAGCGATCGTACAACCGACTCTGGTCCAGATAGATCACGTCCGATATAATTAATGAGCACGACCTGCAATTCCCATACACACCTCTGGGCTCCGCGGGTCCGCCTTAACAAGTACCTCGGCGAACCCAGTCTAACCTGGGCCAACCCCTACTCGTGCCGGCTACACCAACTATTTTCCGATCGGAGAAACTGTTTCTAGATGTTCTTGCTTGTTCCCCGGGCTATCTGTCTTCTTTCGTGAACCGTGAAATCTGTGGATCATTGGAAAACTTTTTCAAAATTCAACCAGACCACTTGAGATTTTTTCAGATGTCAAAAGCATTACTAGGTAATGCGTAAAAACAATTTTGTTTGAAGAAAATAAATGAATTTGTATTTTCTGTGAATCTGGACGTACAATTTTTCCGAACTATTATTCTATAATTAAGATAGCAACGATGCCAATGACACCGACGAGAACGGTTCAGCCAATGGTCTAGCTTTCGATTCAAGCATTCAAACCCCATCTCGAGAAACTCACCAGCGAAAGTGTTGGGCACCGAATCCCCGGCGTCACCCTTCGAACAACAGACAACTGAATAATCCTAGAGACAACGGAGAGCCGTTCCGGCAAACTAGAAAATGGAATATTTCCCGTGGCGAGTATCTCGCGGCGGCTTACGGGTAAGTCGGTTTTGCGGGACAGCGCGTAAATATCCGCGGCGGGGAAAAGTCGCGGAAGTGGCGAAGTTCGTTCCACTTGTCTTCGGGTGGACAATGTGCCGCGGGAAGTGTGTGCCACGAGGTGAGCGCAACGGGCTGCATGCACAGGTCCGTTGCACGTTGCATGCTCTCTCGGAAGACAGTGCACACTACTTTGTAGCATCGGTCCGAGGCGCCTGGCCGCGCCTGTCAGCTGATTGCTGTTGATGGACTGCGTATTTCTGTCTGCATGTAAATCTAGATTTCTCTATTTTATTCACCTTGTATATTATCTGCGTTCTACGAAGAAGTTGAAAGGCGAGCAAAAAGCTGTGACCTAGATGTTCGTTCCTTGCGTCGGAAATTATTATTCCTTAAAAAAAAATTTCTTTTTTAATTGGCAAATCGGGGAGATTTCGCACGTGTTCGCCGGGTGGCGTAAATCCGAGTAGTCGCTGCAACGCTACCCGGTGATCAGTCGTGAAAGCTGGCCCAGGGAAAATGATCGGGCGACCCGCGCAGCCGGGTACATACTGCGACGACGATGCACGGTACTATTCAGGTTCTCTCCATCCTCTTCTGCGTTCGCACCGCGCGCGGCGCGGCTGCACGCATACCTGCGAGCCCGTTAGCTCTCCCGCGTCGGATTATAGATTAAGCCGCGCCTCCGCGCGGAAAACGATAAGCGGAATACGGCGCGGGATTTATTGTAATTGGCGGTAATGATGGTTTTACGCCGCGGCTGCCATCACCACCATTAAACCGGCCGCCTCTCTCCCGAGCAGTGCGTGCTCTGTCTCTAGAAGCGCCTGCACCCTGCGACAACACCATTTCGAAGATAACGCCGTGACGCTGTTAAATCCTTTTTATATTTTCATGGTTTAATAATTTCCAAAAACTGCAGCATAATCTGAGCACTCGCACGTTCTTCTCCTTCATCTCTGGAGAGGAGAGGAGAAAGAAAGGGGGGGGGGAGAGAGTGCAGGAAACTCGATGCTCCGGCGATGGCGGAGCACGCGCGTACCTCGGATAGGTTTCCCATCCCGGCTCGTAAATTTCTTGCCGGTCGCGTTCCATCCTTTGATAGAATATAAATCGTGGCATTACGTAAATGCGTTTCGGGACGCATATACCACCGGCGACCGAACGGAATTTACCGGTCGTGTAATGATTACTCAATTACACTTACACCGGCCGCGTCGATTTCGTTTCCGTCCACCGGAGCCCGTGACGTTCTGTTCCTTCGAGAATTTTCCTGTTTTACTGCTAAAAGAGCTTTCGTAATTGTAAGAGGGAGAGAGAGAGAGAGCGGGGGAGAAAGACAGGGGGGAGTCGTGACCGATGACCCGCGAGAGGAAGCTGCGGTGTTTCCTCGTTGGATGTGGTACGGGAAGATTGGTCGCGTGATACTTGGTAAAAGCGACCGGACTCAGGGTCTAGGGACATATTAGACGCGTGGGACTTCGGGTAAACAATCTCGGACGAGAGGACTTGGGGGTATCGTTGAACCTACTTGGGATCGCTGCGTACGATGCTGAGAACCGCGGTTGTTTCAGCGAGCCTCGGTGAGACTCGGAGGATAGATTGAAAGTTGGCTTCATAATTTTTTTTGCTAGGGGATACTCTATTGTCCGATTCCGACTGTGTCATTCTACTTAATCAGATGGCGATTCTGGAACCGTGTATATTGACACTAGGGTTCTGTGTTTGTTCTTATTTTTGGTGATTTTGTATTATTTTCCATCGCCTGCTTATTTTTTTTAATTATTTGCTAGACGACCGAGGATGCTGCTGCAATTTCTGAGACCTCCCGGCCTGTCGGCAATTACCTACGAATACCAAGATATCTGCAAGCTGTTTTACCTTCGTGTTTGTTTCCATTGATTGGCCATTGACAGACGCGAGCCCCAATCACTCCCCTCGATCTAAAGCCTTGTCTCCGCGTCTGATCAATGTTCAATCGATCTACTTACTCCGAAATTGTTTCCACGATATCAGTTAACTCCGTTCCAGCCGGTCCATATCTACGCGACCTGGAAACGTATATCTCCAGCGTCCCGATATCATCAGCATATCCCGTCGTTACGATACCGTGGCTCCACGGTTCCCAACGAATCCGATGTTATCTGTACATCGCGTCGTGTCTGCCGACTCGGAAGTCACGGCGACAGCCTAATATATTTCAATCAACCTTCTATTCCCAATCACGTGACAGTTACACGGATTGAATGGACCCGAAAGTAAAAAACTATTCCGGAGAAAAGTCTGACACTCGATTCATTTAGCATGTACGTCTCTACTTTTTATTCGTTCGTGGAACAAGAAAGACAGACAAACAGATAGACAGAGAGAGAGAGAGAGAGAGAGAGAGCGAGAGAGGGAGAGAGAGGGTGAAATGCAGTTCTCTGCTGTACCCTATTAGACCTAATAGGAAGTGTGTTCGCAATTTGCATGATTCGGCTTGGGACAGGTACCTTTCTAGTTTCTTTATTAGCATCGGCTAGCCGCGGCTGTTTAAATATGGAAGATATTGAATAAGCCGGTTACGTGCCGGAGTTCTCGAGTGTCGGATAAAGGATCGTTTCTTCATTGAACCGTGGCGAGTCTGCTCTCCTGATCGCGAGCCGACGATCGAATCTTACGATCCATGAAAGAAAGAGAGAGAGAGAGAGAGAGAGAGAGAATCAGGCCAGGATTATTCCGCGTGACTTCCGATCGGAATATAGTTTACCGGGCCATTCTTTTCTCCGGCCGGCGACTTTCGCCGTGACGAACGGGCCCCGGCAATTTCTTCTCGCGATGATCAACGGGCCCCGGGCCCCCCGGCAACGCGATAATAAGGTGTCAACGTTCACGGACCTCCGTCCCGTGTCAGACCGTTTCCGGGTTATGCTCGTGCGAACCCAAACAACAGAACCCGATAATCATGGTCCCGATCCCAGCCTCGACAAAGACCCCGTGAACGGATCGAGGTTACTCTGCCCGACTACACACTGCCTCGTAGTAAACAACTGCTTCACGGCGTATTTTTGTGCAGTTACATTTTAATTGCTGTTAAGCTACGGTT
This sequence comes from Lasioglossum leucozonium, assembly GCA_028454225.1. Taxonomy (NCBI): domain Eukaryota; kingdom Metazoa; phylum Arthropoda; class Insecta; order Hymenoptera; family Halictidae; genus Lasioglossum; species Lasioglossum leucozonium. Next base: position 19,039,453 of record CM052221.1, on the reverse strand, counting down.
TTTCTACTATTTTATAGACAAATAACAAGTAAGAAGTTTGGTCGCGGAACGACTTCGCGGTGTAAGGTATTACTGCAAAGATGGCACCTTTCATTCGAAGTTCGATAAATCGACCGTAAAGATCTCTGTGCGCGAGGTCTCGAAACTCGATCCCCCTCGCAGGAAGAGACTAATAACAATAACAGCCAGGCTCGATGTAATCGTGCAACAAGTAGCTGATTATCTGGTTGTAATTATCGACGAGTTATCGGTATCGCGTCGCAGGATCGTCTGTAGCCAATTTTTGTCGAGACTCGCGCGCGCGCTGCTCATAGATCCTCGGGCCCGTCGAAAAAAGCAGCTCGTCATTAATATTCGCCGGAGTTCGGCGCAGCAACACCCGATACCCACCACTTCGAACGTATAAGATTACAATCCTCTCGCTACGGTACCTGACTACCGTTAAATATATGTTTTACAGCGTGTTCAGGCCGTGTCGGTCCCAGCGAAGTATCGCTCGGGCCCCGATCCAGACGGATCGAGCGCGTTACGTTCCACGTTTCGCCCCCCCTCCCCTCCCCTCCTCTCTCTCGCTGGTTTCCTCTCTCGTCATACCAATAGGCTCGAGATCGGCTTTCAAGGTCGCCGAGTTTCCCGAGATTCAATGCCAGCCCACGCGAACCGCCGCGCCGGCTAATAAGCAATTAAATTTCGCGGTTTACCGAGCACGCCGCGCCGGTTCAAGAGCGATACGCACTCTGCGGTTTACCACTGGTCTACCGATCGATTCCTTTTCGCCTACGACCGCCTCGTTCATGGCAATTAGCAACCGGCCATATCTCGACACGTTCTCCTTCGATTTTTCTGTGTGGCTCCCCGCCAGAATCGCAAACATCCAAAGAAAATTCGTGTCTCTGCTAATTACACATTGGTCATTACTAGGGCGAAGTCTCCGCTTTCAGCTTCTCGAAACTAATTATTTTAGCTCAACCCGCTGTCGGAAATTCTTATTTTGCACGAAGATCCACAGCATAATTACCGATTGCACTTGTACCTCGCTTGACCCCGAACCATTCGCAGCCATCGGAAGACACCTGACCAACTGCCCCCAAGACTGGGCAATCGCGATTAACCAAAAGTGGTCTTCCAAAGTCCCCGATGACACGGTCTCGGTTATCTGGCAGTAAATACGTCTTTTACGATTTTTGAAGCGGGTCAGAGGCTGACAGAGACGCGTCTCGACCGGAGATCCTTCACGCTTAAAATTTTTGTGAAACTCGCTCCGATCGGTCGACGGTCGACTACTCGAGTGATAAGAATCGTCGAAATCGCAATAACCCTGGGAGAAAGCATCCACGGGTGCGCGTCTGCTTTCACGAAACCGCGGAGTGTTTAAGTGGCTACTTTTTCCGAGCTGCACGGAACGCTTTGGATCCTCCGCCGAAATTATTTTGCGGTTTGTTGTGCAACTTTCAATATTGGGAACTCGGAACCAACGAGCGATTTTAATTCGGGTCTGGGAACATTGCGAAACCGTGCGAGTACGATCAACGTTTCTGAGCAAAATTAATTCGAGGAAAGTGAACGATTTTTTCCCGCTTTTCTCTCATTTCCTTTAAGAGGGAACAGCTTCGTCGTCGAGGTTCGCATTAGAACCGATCCCGACTATTTTCAAGGATTCGGTCCACCGTGAACGAGTTCAAAGTCTCCGAAATTGAGCAAAGCTGCCCTGCTAGATGAGAACCGTCCAGACGTGTTCGTCGAGAGAAAGTGATTGGCCAGAACGAAAAAGGAAGAGAGACTCTAGCTCTGCTGGCTAACAGACGCCCAGCCTCAGGAGTCGACGTTCTTTCGTGATGCTCGTGATACGACGATATCTTCTTGCCGTTGCAGTGGCCGATGCACATGAGCCGTGCCGCGCGTGTCACCGGTGAGCGGGTCACGTTTCCGGTAATTAATGGCTCACGTCATCGGCCGTGGCTCAGCCACCGGTTACATCTGTCAATCGTTTGCTGCATCCGGACCTGGACGCTGGACGGACCTAGGGATCGTTTTATTCAGAACCGACTGCTATTAGCTGACCCTCGGTCTTCTAGACTCTCGATCGCTTTTCGAACAGATCGGAAGGTAACACTTCAGCGACCGAACTTGGACCCGTGGATTTTCACGAGATTCAACCGAGACAGATCAGTTATTCGAACTGTAGGAAATCCTAGATGTTAAAATACTGGAAACTTATAAGTAACACTTAAGTGACCGAACTTGGAGCCTTGATTTTGATGAGATTTATCCGAGAGAAACGGTTCTTGGAATCGTATCTGACACATATTTCTCTATTTGCGATCCTCGATGTTAACCCTTACGCCAATAGTCGGGTTGTTAAGATGCGCGTACAAGAAAGTGAAGAATCAAAGGAGCCGCGCACGCTTTATTACGTCTTGATCACTTCCGAAGCGAGCAGGATGCGCTTTCGAGTCGCGTTTGTCACGGTCTCGGGTCTGTAACCGACGTGCACGAATTATTTAATCCGCATGAATTTCACGGCGGATCGCCGTGGCCGTGGCAAACCGATTTGCCGGCGATTAATCCGCTCGTTCGATGAAATTTTACGGCAATTCCTCGGTCTATTCAGCGTTTTGTCGTCTGTCTATCCCTGCCGCGGTAAACGTGATTGACGAGACAGCTAATCCTGCAATTCTGTTGCCGTTGACTCGTGTGCTCTTCTTATTATGGGTATATTCTCCTTTTTTCGGAAACTGGCATCTTGCTAACTCGATACCTCGCAAACGAACCGTGCAATTTGCTTGAGACTTAGCAAATATCTTCTGCGGAGGTTCTAGATTTTCGTGTGAATCTTGTCAGAATTTCTATTCAACACGGAGCAAAATAATTTTTTGTGGAAATGCAGCCCGATAGGGTTGAAGGATAGAGACAAAGGGTAAAGCGAAAAATGTTGAGGCACCGTGATGCAACCTCTCCGGGACAATTACGTCGGGGCTGAACTCGGTTGCGTCTAGCGTGCATTCGTGATCGATCGTCATGATTCATCCTTGTTCGGGTAACGAAACGAATATGGGTTACATACACACAGGCTTACGGTCGTGCCGTGGAAATAGAATCACGCAACGCTTGTCCTAAATCCCGGGCATGTCGTTCTTCACTGCGGAACACACGAAAGCCTGGTGGGTAAGGCAATGAGCGGCGTTGCTCGGCCATTAATCGACCGTATCCTTTAATCCTTCAAACGTGTACAACCGTAACCGCTCGTCGCGGACGAAACAACGCCGCCTCTCGAGGCCTTCCCTTTGTTCCACCCTGACTTCCGAAGCCCTCGACTTTACGTTCTTGTTAATTTCGTTACGAAACAGGCTTACATCGCGCTTCGATAGGCTGCGAATTACATACATCGACCCCGAACTGTGCACGAGCATCGGCCCACCAGGATAATCGATACGTACCACGCCGTTGACATCCGATACGTTTCGCTGACTAATTAACAACTCGCTGACTAGCCACGGGAATTCAGGGAATCGCAACTCTCTTTCATTTAGAACTAGAACGGATGCTCGACCACGATAATGCACCTTTAGGAATTTTTCCAGGGAAAAGTAATGGGCCTATCCGATTCCAATATTTCTGACTCGATTTGTCGATCGTTGGAGAGTGTAAGAGAATTTTTTTTTCACAGTTATACAAAACGAAAGTCGTTTGGATGCTACTGGGGTGCTGTGTGTGCCAGTAAACTACAAGGGGAAGAAGTCGCCGGATGTTCGACGGAAGTTTTATGAGAACGCTGGCTCGTCTTGAGAGTGAAAGTGTCCCGCTGCTTGGGGGAATCGAGGGCGAAAGAAACGAGGGGATGAAGAGCAAAATATACTGTGTAAATGGCTCGTTGAGCCTACTGCGTGCTCAAGGGTAATTAAGTGGTGTAATTGAGAGGAATGGGAGACAATGGAAAGCAAAATTTCGGCATTTAAATTTGCCAGCAACAATCGTGAACAGAGGAAGAACATTTCATCCATCTTGACGAACATAATTGTGAAATCAGTGACCGAATGAAAATAATTGATACATATACGATTTTAGTATGACATTTGAACCGAACACTCGTCGATAGACTCAGTTAGGCTAAAGAGGAGGGAGTACGGCCACGAAGAAGCAGTCAACAGAGACCGGGGTCATTAAACATCCCGCAAGAAGAGGGATAATCGTTAAGAGGGAGCAGCCCACGTGTTCGCGGAACCCTTTTTGCGAAGGATGCACCGTGATGCGCTTGGTCTACGCTCGTTGCTCGATATTTATTCCCGGCTGTGGCTGCATAGCGTGTTCCCATCGCGCACGAGCTGATTATCCGTCTGCCTTCCAAGTAACGACTAACAACCGCTGCGACTCGAATCGGTTGGCCTCACCCTGAAACACACTTGCTAGGCGTGGATTAAACCGCATGTAATCAGTCGTGATGGAACGCTTGAACGAGCTAAATCGTGCGCTGTGAAATTTAGACGCATTCCGAGAACGCTGTTGGCGTTGCAACTGCGACCAGAGTTGCTCGAAGATTGTGGAAGACAGCCTAATTAAGCTGAAGTTGATGATGCGCGAGGGGTCTCCAATAAAAGTTCAACAAAAAGTTCATCAATGAATAAGGGTAGCCAGTCCCAGGTAGAAGCTCTCGCAAGGAGGGTTCCAGGTCAACGGAACAGTCTCGGAATGAAAACGGAGTTAGTGGATCCGAGCTCGGGTGACCTTTAATTGCGCTGCCAGATAGCGATCGCAAGTCGAAAGAGCGCGATCTATCCATCGGTTTCGCACCTGAAAAACGGGCCTGTTCGCACCGGGGGGGTGTCCCGCGGTGGTTGCCTGGGCCTTCTGCGCCCGATTGAGCCGTCCAGGTGGACGTCCCGACACACCGGGACGTCTGAACGGTCTTTAATGAAGAAAGACATCCGGTGTCGTGGTGGCTGACGGAGTACAAGCGTTGCTAACGCGCCGCTGATCCTCCTCCTCCTCCTCTTCTTCTTCTTCCCTTTCATCCGGCTGGTTCGCGGGACTTTCCAGAGACCGCCTCGGCCTTCTTTGCCAAAGAAACCGGTGAAGCGCGATCAACCGGTGCTTTCTACACGGGCGATATACCGGCAGAGGAAAAAAAACGCCCGCGTGTATTATTACACGCGCGAAAAACACCGTGTTGACGAAAACGGCACTCGGGACCGAGTGCCCGCGATTCAATCAACTTTTTCAATCAATGCCGCCGCACCGCCTGGACTCATTAACGGAGACTTCCGGCTTCGTTGGTGGTGCCGCGGGAGATTGCTTGTCGCCTGAAATTTGTTTGAGCCCGATGTGTTGCGCTGGGATGAAACCGTTCAGGGGAAGGTTAGTCTTTATTTTCGGTCCACTGAAAAAGTCTGTTCATCAGTTACAGTTGTTAGACATCTATAATTCTATAGATGGATGATACACTTCAACAAAAGAGTATTCGAGAGCCACGATCCCAGCAACATCATCGTGCCCGAGGACCAGCCTATCCTAGGTCTGAGCAGTCGCTATTGATCCTGGGTTCAGCAGGCAGCCATTAAAGGCACGGTAACCCTTCGTCGCGGAGATAAATACACGGCGGCCCACTTTCGAGCGGGTAACGCGGCGTCTTTCGATCGTCCCGGGGGCTTCAATCATAACGGCGTAACCGGCTCCATAAATTTGTCGGAAAAGATAGTGGCGCGCACGGTTACACGTAGCACGACGACGAGGACGACGACGACGAAGAGAACGACGACGAGGACGACGACGACGATCGTGGAGCCCCATCGCGACAAGAGACGGCTCTCTCGTGGCCCAGTCGGGAGACACAACCACGTGGAAAATGTCATCCTCGTGGCGGAAGAGCAGGCCCGACGTGTGCCGCGAGCGTGGGATGTGGGTCACAGGGCTCGGTCCGGGTGTGATCGCCTCTTCAAGACGGAGAAGAAGAGCCGCGGGGATGCGGCGACGTTCACGGGGACCTGGGGACCGTCATGCGTCACCGGAGGCCCCCTCGACACTGTAATCACCGGCCATTACCTAATACCAGCGATGGCACGGAGTCACTTGCGAGTTGAGCCTCGAATGATCGAAGATGCGATGCTTTCGTGGCTTGGCATCTATTGTCTTTTGGTGTTGAGCCTTTCTGGTGCAAGCTGAGACCTTTAGGAATTGATCGGCAGTCAACAGACAATTCCAAATGGACACTGACAATTTTCACGAATCAGTTTACAATACATCAGGGTGGGGAATAAGCTTAATCTATTAACTAGAATATTCCTTATGATGTTTTCGAGCGTCTTCAAAGAGACCCTTTGAGCCTTTATAGCTGGCTGTTTTCGGTGCAGCAAATAGAAAAATTGGATTGTCTCACGCCAGGACGGCTTCTCCGGTGGAAACCGAGGAATCCACGGTATAATATTCATGCATTCAGAGCTGATTATATTTGCAAAACACTCCCGAGCACGCGACTATCGAGGAACCATCAAACTGTTTGAACTATCCTCCTTTCTCGTCCGCGTTAGAATCTATTAGGCAAGATCGCTAAACTGTCTGTCCTTTTCTCTGTCTTTCTTGTGTGTATACTTTCACAGTGTGGACACCATTAAACATAAAGTTTCATGGCCAATCTGTACCGCTCGGGCCCTGAGAACACTGAAAGATTCCCAGGATTCTGTCGCGCTAGGAATTTTTCCAACGGTGAAAAATCACCGGGGTAGAGAGAAGGGCACCGTCAGGTGAAGTGTCCCGAGGATCAATATTTGTCGTCTTGTCTAGCGCTGACGCGGACCTTGTCGAGAGTATCGGTCGACGTCGGTCGGGTAATTTAACTCTCGAGCTCTCTCTCCCGGAGAAAACTTCTTTGCCGCTCGTGCCGGACAGAATGTCATTTTTCATCGATGGTGTCGCTGAGAATGAACCATCTTCTTCATTTTTGTGCCCTCCGAATCGATGTCAACGTTGATCCTATTATCAGAGCCAGTGCTAGTAGTTAAGAGTTGAAACTGGTTGGTGGAAGACCCAACAGATTCGAAGTGTCCAAAATGTCATCAAAGAATCCACTTTAATCCTTAATCCACTACATCGTCGACCCCTTTCCGACCGTTGGGCGACGACGTCCGGGTAGATCTTTGGAGATCTGTCGAAGGGAACGTATCACCGATGGCTCGCGCCAAGTTCTCGGTGACGATGCCGCCGCGGCTTATTACGATAGTGACGGTAAAAGCGTAAAGCGGAACGCTAAGCCGCGGACCGGTCGTGCACGTCGTAAGCTTATCTGCTTCCAGTCTATAGGGAGCATTAACGTCGCGAGCGGCGATCAAGTCTTGGTACCTGTCGACGGAACACGGCACACTTCCCAGCCAGCACCGACGCACGCTTCCGTGAGCAAACACCACGCTGACAGCAGCTTCCTAGCCTCCGAACTTTCATTTTCATTTTTAACGGTGCTAAGATGATGAATCCACCGCCGCGGAAACGCAACAATCCCATCCGTATCGAGGATCAAAAATGGACAGAAAAATCACGATGAAGTATACTCTGTATGCTTGACCAAAAAGGACAAAACGAAGGAACAGCTGAGGATCGATTAGAATGTGTATGATCTCGATTTGTGGATCTATTTCGAGCATGTAGTTGCTCGTTGGTTCAAATAAGAAAATGTAACCAGTGTACCGTTCGAACGTGGTAGCAAGTCCGAGGTCGGAGCCGGTACGATAGCGAGCTACAAGTCCCTCCCGATTTGCATGAAGTTAGCCAGTCGCGGGACGGTCTCGCTAACAGACGAAGCATCGTTTCCGCCCACGCGGACTTAGGGTGTGCGCTCGCGGTGGCTGGTATACTCGCCAGGATATCGTTGCAAAAGGCACCGCGCGCCGGTTTCTGTTCCTAAACGCTCCGCGCGAGTGACAGAACGCGCTTACTGTGCTGTCCGATGCGGCGACACGCACAATAAGGCCCCCCTGACCGCAAGCATTACAGTCTTTATCACTCTAATCTACGGCCCGATACTCGCCGACTCTACACTCCCAGCCAAAATGATTGCTCGTGGATTGTATCTCTCGTTTCTCGATGATCGTTCATTTTCTAAGCGGAGATAAACGAGTTGATTCATAGAAGTTAGAGATTTTTCAATTTTATTCGTTTAACTTTCGGGAGATTGAATACGGTAACCGAAGATATCGGACGGTGTACGATCTTTTTGGCAGGGAGTGTAGTTCGCTAGCGCTGGATCTTGTCCCGTGTCTCGCGGATCGGATTCCGCGGCCACGCTCTCGCGTTTACGTTTATTAAAGGTTCCGTTATAGTTACCGAGCCACTTCCGGCTGCCCTCGGACAGGGACGGCCGGAGGATATCGCAGCCGACGCCTGTTACACCGACCAGCTCGATAAATCTTCGACAAATTTGCGGCTTGTTGCGCGGCACGTTGCTCTCTAGCCTCTATGGGCTTTTTCGAGACTGGTTCCGCTTTGATCGGTCACCTGGAAGATGTTGCTCAGGCGAATCACGGAAGTTCACAGGGCACCACCAAGAGAGGGGTGGATTCTGTGTTCTTTTTTGAGCATGCGGAAGTTGATGCATATCGGGTGAAAAAGTGTCCTATTGCGTTTACTAGATTGTGGATTTTATGCATTTATGAGGAAAAATGAAGTGCAATTTAATTGGGCGGTTTGAAAGAATGTAAAAATGTCAATTCGTTGGAGTTGTGGGAAATCCTTAATGAAAAAAATGAAATTTCTGTGCAAAACTATTCGAGAATACAGTACCTCGGGCAAACAACTCACCGAACTCGAAAAAACAGTTCATTTCACGTCAAGGAAACGAGATTCCACTGAAAGGAGCGGTCGTCCGTCTTGCGAGGAGTAATTAAGCGAGACCACCGGCGCGAGCAACGTCTCGTACGAGCAAAGAAGACACTATTATTAATCAACATCTTCGAGAGGAACCGCGACACGAGGACAAGCGGAACCGTGATAAATCGCGTCCGGACGTAGTCGGCGACCAACGTCGAAAGCGAAAATGGAAACGTCACAGGGTCCGTTTAATACCTGCGATATCCTCGAGGATCGGGGCGGCGCTGTTAATCACCGCGACTAATTATTTTCACGTTTCATATTTTAGACGGCCGGGCCGGAATTTCATCGCGATAGCTTGCCGAGTATCGTTGTAATAGTTCTAAGAATGATACTAAGGGTGATACAATTTCAAATAATTAAAACAAAAATTCTGTTAATTGGCATTACCGAAAAAGTGGGAAAGTAGCTATTTAGAAAGCCAGTGCCAGGAATTTATTTATGAGTCTCGTCATTTTGAATAGACCCGATAGAATCCTCGGTTACTCAACCCCAAACAAGTAGAGAATTCGCGGAAGCTTCGGATTGACAGCTTCGAAAAGCCTGAATAGAGAAAACCGAAGAAATACGATGAAAGTTCTCAGATAAAATTAGTGGTTTGGAGTGGCTGCGGTTGGATGTCTTCGCGTTTACAGACTAGGAAATCGTTAACTTCGTAGAATGCAGCTATCGTTTGGCCTTCGCGCTTTCGTTTCGCCAATTTCAACAATCCCTGTTGTGTGCGAGCGAACTTTCCGAAGTTTGGGACTAGGCGAATAGAAATCTCCATTATCGAGTAACGTTGGTTCCTGATTTATGGTCCGGTGTCGTCGCTTCTCAGCAATTTCATTCCCATGGGTGTGGCGACTTTCGGATTATAAATTGTTAATTATGGCAGACGCGAGTGGTACCGCAAAATATACATCTCGATAAAATTTAATATTTTATTCCGCAAGAAGACACTTTGTAAGAACATTAATTATTTCGGACAGCTACAAATTACGTGTTGTCGACTTTTAATGGATCAACTCGCAGCACTATTTTAATAGTTTCTTAACTGCATTCTATAAAGTGTTCCCACTATTGTGTTTGATATTTTCTAATTATTGTGCAGAACATTTTTCCACATACCAAGCGGCACACCATTAATTACCGTATAATTCTGCTCATTTTTTTCATCAAGGATCATTAGATCACGGTTCGATCACCCCGATTGCGCGGCGCAATAACAATAAGGAACGTTAAGCAATTAACCGAAGAGAACTAATTGAATCAGAAGTAACGTTACGCGGTGATTACGTTCTCGCGGACCGTTTTAACGAAAGAGCCGATCCCCCAGCGCGGTGCGGCGCGGCGTTGCGATACTGAAACCGCGATTCCCTTTAAATTATAATCCCCGTTGGATCGTCGTTGCAATTACCGGTGCAATTAATAGCCGTGTCGTCATTACTATCGCCGTACAGCTCGGACGTCGTCACGTTCCGTAATCCTAACTTCAGTTAGGATCCGAGTTTCGATCACAGCTATTGTCGTAACTGTCCCGCGAGATATTACCGTGTCGGGTGAGTTGATAGGGTTTTGCGGTGGAGTCTGGTTAATCCAGCCAGAAAACTAAATCGTTCGTTACAAAATAATCAACTATTCCCAAGTAGCAAGTTCGATTAAGTTCTACAACGATGCTGGGGAGAAGGGGATAGATAAATTCTGCAATTACTTGAAAATACAATGATACGAGAAAAGTCGGCGAGAAGGAGGCGGTGGATTAAGAAAACGGGAAGGGGGATCTCGAGGGAGCGGGTCGAGAAAGCTGTCGTTGGACTATACCGAGTCGAGTCGAAGGGTTAATGCGACACTCGTCGGTTTCTCGTGGCTGCGTCTCGAATGTTTATAAAGGGCAGCGACCTGCTTCTTCAGCGTTCGGGAACGGCGTAAAGTCGCCGGGCAAATATTTGCGGTATCGTCGTGGCCGAGTGTACATAGTCGGCGCAGGGTTAATAAAAGCGGCGGGTGCCTACGGGAGAGAACGAACGGCAAGAGCATCGGAGGAAGAGGAGAAAAGTAGAAGGATGAAGGTGGTCGAAGGTGAGGAGTAACAGGGGAGGAAGAAACGGAAGAGGAGGAGGCGGGACAGAGCGAGCGCGCGTCTCGGTCAAGCCACTCGAGAGGTGGTTGCTCCTGTGCCCGATCGGTATGAACATCGAGATATCCGAGTTTCCACCTACGAGTCGCCGGAAGGGACGTTTCCGAGATCCAGACCAGCTTGGGATTTCGTTCGTCGGCGTGATTCCGTTTGAACCAGCCGAGATCTCCAGGGCGGCGGCGCGGCGGCTATCCTTTCTTATCCTTTTCTTTTGCGCAAGCCGCGCTGAAGCCAAGCACCGCGAGCGATCCCTCGTGATCGTCGTGGCAACCAATAGGGGCCCCGGTGAAAGTCTGTCTCCTCTTCTGCTTTCTTCGGCTTCGCCGATCCCTACGAACTTCTAACTTTCGATCCTTCTTTCTGCGAGAGGTTCGGGAATAGGAATGCTTTTGAAATTTACAGACGACAATTCGAACGAGCTTATCTGCTTACCTTTGGATCGAGATGAGTTCGATTCGAGGATCAGCGGTTCGAAAGCTTGATCGTCGAAGAGGTGGCCAGGGTTCATAAGCGACCCTTGCGCTCGGTACGTTGTTCGCGCGGCTAGGAAACGCGTTCGCTGGGCCCGTAAATCAGCTTGCAGCGGAACATCGCGTTGTGCAATGGCCTCCGCGTCCCTCCGGTAACAAAGTCGCCGGGTGATGAACGAGTACACCGCTCGGACGGAGTCGGATTTCCTCCGCGAAACCGCGATTTTCCGCGAGCAAGATGCATGCGACCGCTCCGGGCTGTTGTTCGCCTCCGACTGCGATAGTGAGAGAAAGAGAGAGAGAGAGAGAGAGAGAGAGAGAGAGAGTGAACAATCTGGCAAGCAACAGGAAGCTAGAATGGGAGAAGACAAGATATAAAGAGACAGATATGGAGAGAGGGACGAGTGTTTTCTCGAGAGTGAATAAAATCGACAGGACCAGAGAATTGTTGACTGATGGGCCGATGGGAAAAACACAAAATCTTTTTTGTCAGTGAACAAAATTAATGCGACCGATGCAGTCTTGCTAGCTTGATACTCGCTCGACCCACACTCGCAGAAACACCATGATTTAAACGTTTGCTGGTTTTCTAATAGTCTTTAATCATGCTACAAATCTGTAGTTCCAGCAAGATAAATATCTATTTTCCATGTCTCGGTAATAAATCGCAAAAGTAAAAGTTAACGAGAATATGAATGGCAACGCTTTCTCTGTGAAATTAATATTGTAGATAATAAAAAAAAGCTGAACTGTTTCGTCTATATCCTGATGATTACCACTAATATTGTTAACAAATATGGCAACACAAAATTCTGAAAAATTAATCACCGAAAAATCCAGACCACAAAAATTTGAGAATTGTTCAGCAAAAATCAGAATCTGACAATATCTCAGGGTAAATTGTCAAAAAAATAAAATAGTTGGAAACATTGAGGAGAATTTTCTAGAATTAATCAACTAAAGCGAGGAGCAACATATGAAAAAGTTAATCAACAGAAAATGTGGCTCACCGTCGTCGTGGCTACTCCCAGGGCAATTAAAGTAACTACCCCAGGACTCGTTTACGAATGATGCCGGCCAAGGTAGGAAACTGATGGAAGCGTTTTAATTCCGACAAACGAGTTGCACGCGACCATTTCCTTGGCAGTGGGCACACGTTACATTACACGTTACAGGTTACACCGGCGCGGCGGACAATGACGCTCCGATTTTCTTGCGTTACGTCGCGTCGGCCCGCAAATTGCGCCGATTAGCCGGCGACTTACAAGCACCCGATTCCGGTTACATAACGGAAATCCAGGACTTCAGAAGTGTCGTTAACTCGGGGAAAATTGCGTTACAAGGCTTTTGCGTAACGTTTACATCTCGGCCCGATCGAAAATTACGCGCCAAGAGCGAACGACAGCGCGACGTTATAATAAAATGTTACGATAATGGCGACGGCAGCCTGTCGTTATTTAATTTGTCGAACCCGTGATCTATCACCCTGCCTTGTATTCGATGGTTGCCATTTATGGTTGAGAAAGTATTCTCGATCATGTGGATACTGCGAGGAATAAAGCATAGTCATCGACGCACTCTATTGAAAACGTTCGAAGCAATTTTTGGGTCTGTGGATTCTTCAGAGGGCCTTTCCATTTCCAATTTATTTGAAAATGTGGAATTAAGAATTGTTAGCTTTAAGGATTTTTTAATTAGTCTGGCGCATGGTCGAACATTAACGTCGCCATCAAATGGTGTGTCTACGTTTTTCCGGATAAAATATTTTAATCAACAACAAAGCATCTAGAGTACATAATTGAAGAATTTTGTTACATTAACTTCGACCAATTGCGTCGATAAATCCAGGAAACTCCGCTAGAAAAGTAGAAATTTGCATAAATGCTCCGAGATAAGGAAAGCTATAATTACGGGAGGGCGGAGGGAGGAAGAATTATATTTCAGATTAAAGACACCTGTTCCCGTGCGTTGAGAATCATATTCCGCATTAACAGACGTCTTGTGCTTCTTATAATATTCATATAACCGCTTCCCCACGGGAACACAACCACACAGACGCTAATGATCTCTCAATTAATAACCGGCGGTCACTTAACAAGCAATTGAATCGCCACACACCGATCAGCGAACGAGCAAAAAGCACGGGACAGAAATCGAGCCGATTAAACGAGCTAGATATTTTCTGCGCCCCCGTGATACTAAATGAAACGAAACGAAACCTATGATATAGAGAGTTTCCTCGTCGATCATCGACGGCGTTCAAGATCGACTCGAGCGGCATTAGGCGACCGCCGATAGGTGCGTGGAACGAAACAAATAGGGGAAAGTCCGATATAACGTCGAACGCGGGAACGGGTAATAATGGAAACGCGACAGATCATACGAGACGCCTATTTATCGACTGATATCGTTCAACTCTCTCTCGTGCTCGGCGAATAATCGTGCGCCGCGCCGCGAGAGAGCCCGCTGAGAAAACGTTCGAAGAACGACAAGCGTAATCACTGTAATTCTAGCAATGCGTGCAACGATCGTGCGTTCACGATGCCGATTCGATTTTTCAACGCCGATGGCAAAGAAACCGACTACCAAATTTTTCTTCATTTTCAATAACTTCATATCGGATGCGAGTTTCGTAGTTCGGTGTTATTCGCGCGAGGTTCGGGTCGACCAGCGGGTTGGCAATCATTTAGGTTAAATCAGCCAGGTTTGAGGTTGCCGGCTGACAAAATGGGATCTGTTAACTCCCGGGCCGGGCACGATTACCTTCCCTTTCGTGGCCGGTCGTTTGCTGCCGACGAACGGAGCGAGCAGAGCCAGCAGAGTGAACAGAGTGCAGCGCAATGCAGAGCGCTGCGCGCCGCACCGCGCCGCGACGTTTGTAATAGCGGCCTCGTCGCTCCTAGCGCCAGCCGGAGTCACAAAGGGTATGGGAGCGACACACCCACCGGATGCATTTTATATACACCTCTGCCACTCCGTAGGTAACCCGCTCGCGAGGTGACGTCACCGTCCTATATACAGGGTGCCGCAACCGTGACCCGTCGCCGCGACCCGCTCGCAGACTCGCCGATTCTTTGCCCGAGCGCGAAAGTCTCTTAGGCGCTTGGTTGCTTGCTTGCTTGCTCGCTCGCTTGCTTATTCGCTTGTTCTATACTATATAGCTCGCGTCGGATTCTTGATACCACCACCGATAACAACCACCAGCATTCCAGCAGCGCGGCGTCACGCCATTTGTCGGCAAGCTTTTCTTCGCAACCTTCACCGACACCCTTTTTTCCCCTCCCCCCCACCGCGCCGAGTCCTATTCAACGCGCAGCTTTACATGCAGCCAATCAACTCGAGAAATGTTGTAATTAGACCCGCCGGAGAGACCGGCCTCCATTCAGCTCCGCGATCTTGGTTGACAGTGCTTTTGAATGCGCCGTATCGGTTGCAGCTTTTCATGCATTTCTGGAAGGTCGTCCCACAGTGCTTTGGAATCTTCCGTTTGCTTTTGATGATTCTCTTTAGTTTTTTGTCTTCTTTGTATTTCGCTGCAGTTTCGACGATTTTTATAGACTCGCGTGAGATGGTCGAAGAAATTCGAAACTTTGCGGAAATAGTAGTCCGTACGATGCTTATAATATATCATTTTTAAGGAACTTCGCTCTGAGGACAATTTCTCAGCAGGAAAGGGAATTGTGAGATTATATGCATCGCATGCACTGTTTTGTAATTTTACAAAATTTTCGAAATGAAAAGTCGATCATTCTCGTTTGTTTCTCAGTGAACGCAATCCAATCGAATAGTTAGTCACGCGTTTCACAAAGCAGCACCGGCAACTAACTGATTTTTACGATTCCTGTTGACCCGCAGGCCCGAACTTACAATGTTACACGGAGATTCGAGCACCGTCCGTGGACCGGAACGGATTAATTGCAATCGAGCAATTAAATCCGGACAGACCGAAGATTGATACATCGAGCGGCGCGGATATGATAATACTCGATGCAGCTTGTTCTTTCCGATTCGGTTTATTAATTCGTCTTGGGAAATTGGCTTCGTCAATCTCGATCCTCGACCTCGGCCCGGCCAATCTAGCAACGCTATTAATTTGAAACACTGTCAGAAATGATTATCCGAGTGGTTTATTAGCCGTGCCGCGCCGCGCTGTGCTGCGGTAATATACGTTTCGAACAATTGCGAAACGAACGCGCGATACACACGGAGTTCTAATGCGTTTTAGATGTTATTGGCAGGGGCGTGTTGTGTACCCGGTCTCCGGACAGTTACAAGTCCTTAATTATCGTTGATTAGCGCTCGTTCGCTGAATATTTTATTCGACCCCGACAAAGTTTCAATCGCTGTCTGACGAAATTGTGCAAACCGTTTCACTTAGCCGGCAATTTTTAAGGGGATTCGGTTTCTGTATTATTAGCAGAATCGATAAACCGATCAATCAACGATGTATCTTTGGAAGATTTAAGTAAAGATACATAAAATTGCGAAATGAAGACAGAAAAAAGAAATTGTGCGAAAATCTTCTCGCGGAATATTCAATTAGCATTCATCGCGGAAGAACATGCGAGTCCGTTCGAGTTGAAATAATTTGGTTGCGGAGGGTTTGTTTCCTGGTGGGACGCGGTTAGTACCGTTTAGAGTGGTCCGTCTTGTCCCGCATGTTCGCGCACGTCAGGTTATTAATCTCAAATGGAGGCAGGCAACGCGAACGTCTCTCGAACGCGAATAAATATTAGGAAACGTAACCTTTGGTCCCTTCAAACTTTCTCCGCGGGGGACACCGGCTCATTTATCTCCCGCGCTGGTGGCATGATGCGTCCGCGGATTTTTCGCGAAGCGTACGACGACGGGACGCGCAGCGACGCGATGCGACGCGGGGCCATCTAGTCGTCTCTTCGCGTGTGGCAGCGTGGAACTGCGGCGGAATTAACGGCGCCCATTGGTCGCCGTTTCTAGCATGAAATATCGGCTGGTTGTCGCCGATATCTGCCGTTGTAATCTGAGTGGAAACAAATCCGTGGAATGCACCGCGGCGCTGGATTGAGTCGTCGTTGCACGACTCTTGCAACGATTGCACCTCGTCTCGGCGAGCCGCAACGTTCGAGCGTCGCCTTCCCTTCGCGTCCGCGAACGAAAGCCGAGCATTGTTCCGCCATCGACGGAGGACTGGGGCCGTGGAACCGAGATAACGAATCAATTTTAGATACAAATATCACGGTGACATATAAAGCTGTTTGCCGGACAACGCCGCGGCCGCGTTCACCTTCGCCGATTCGGTCGATCATCGTCTGCAAAAGTCAATTTAACACCGAACACCGTCGAATCACCGGTTTCAAATATTTTTTTATTTTACGGATTATCGAAATTTCGCTTCAGAATTCTCTGCTACTTTTTCATTGTGTATAATTCGAATCTCCGCTTGATAACCATTGACTCGGGATGCATGCAGGGTAGCTAACCCAGACCTAGATCAGATTAGATAAGATTTGTCGTCGCATGAGGGGCCAGCAGGATTCGCTGCCCCCCTGCGAGGTTGTAGATTATCGACTGTATCCACGAGGACATGTTGGATGTCGTGAACTATCAAGCTGCGCTATCAGGTTGTTTCACAACTTTATTACGCCTCTTTCACAGGAGGGAATCATTCTTCGATGGTTAAGCAGACGTTTCCATTTAGAGCGATCAGTTTTAGCCTATTTCTAAGGGAGAAACTGATTAGATTATTGCAGATCAATTTCGAGACAACACGACATAATTTTAATATGCAATAGTGCACACGAACAAAATAAAGAACCATCGTCCAAGTTCCTTGTTCTCTCGAAATCCTCGTTCGATCGAACACAGCGTCGTAACAGAAAAACCACTGTCACACGACAAAGCACAAGGCAGTACATCGTCATCGTCTCAGCCGGGGTCCGTCGCGAAACAATTTACAAAGTTTATCGAGAGCCTATGCTGTCTGTGGCACGGGTAACCGGGGGTTTCCACGTGCGGAGATTGATTAATGCGCGTTTCCATGCTGTCTCCTCGTTCTTCCCTCCTTTGCTCGGTGTGCAGTCGTCTCGCTCGAGAAACTCTCTCTTCATGGTCTCCGCGGACTCGGTGGTCCGTTGCATTATCCCCGGCGACCTAAACAACAAGGTATTGATGGATATCGCGGGCCGCTTCTGGTGTATTGTGCAACCGGCGCGGCGCGGTGCAACTCTGTATTGCCAACTCCACTTCCGATGGCTTTTCTCGATCCGCGATTTAATTAACGATCGATCCTTCCGCCCGAACTCGATTTTTCGATAATTACGACGCGTCCAACGATCGACCAGAGGCTTTAACGAGTCCTGCCGAGAAAATATCGGCGAAAGTGGTCCCGTGGACTGAAATTGTTCGGACGTTAGTTACGGGCCTAACGAACTTGGGGGACTATCGATCTTAGATCACGATTCGATAGATCGCTCTTATCGCTGAGCCGAGCGTAGTGTCAGTAGTATTGCGTCAGAATTTCTTCAACTGTGCAATAGGCTTAAGGCTCGCGCCCTAAATGTATCTAGGCTACTTAAACGCGACCGGTTGTTTTCCCATGGCAAATAAAGCGGCGGCAGTTGGTTTCATCCGAAACTAGTACTTGGCGAGTCTCTTGACAGATGATCTAAAGGAGAGAGCGAGAAAGAGAGAGAGAACGTTTGATTACCCTTTGGTGGCGGAGAGTTCAAGTGAAGATTGTTTGAGAAGCCTGAAGAGAAGATGAAGGCGTGACGCTACCTCCCGCAGCGTTCCTATCTCGAAGTATTTACTCTGGAAAGAATATTTTCTTTCCGCCTTGATACACCGGCTGTTTACTATACCGAGATCCCCGAGAACTCGAGAACCAATATTCTTAATTCATGCAGATATAATACATCCAATGAAATTGTTCGATCTCGAATATTCCTTTATGAAAATACAGAATTTAATTGATTCAGACTTCGTACGATTTTTACGGTAGAAGAAAAAAAATTAGTAATATGTAATTTTGACGGGTCAGATGGATTGTTTAATGTTTGTTAGAAGCTGAGAGAACTGGTTGTGGGAAAAAAATGTTTGGAGGGAACGCGCGATGTTCGGAGCGGCCATTTTGGCGAACCGAAAGCGCAAGTGACGGGCTGCGAATTCGCCACAAGCCCCAAGTTGAATAGAGGCCACGGGTAAGAAGGTGTCAGACACGCCATGGAGAGTGATAACCCGTCAGTTATATAAATGTATTAAATTATATTCTATTGCGCAGACACGCATCGCGGAGAATGGGCCTGGACGTCTGGCTGATTGGTTAGGGAGATCGTGTAACAAATGTTTTCACGATCTGTATTATTCCCGTCCCGGTTAAAAATCTATTCCCTCTGGTTCGGGCTCTCCGCGAGAGCACCGTTTTGCTGTCCCTTCCATCCCATTCGTCCTCGCCGTCGCCGTTTCATTGTTTCCATTATGATCGGCCATAGATTCCCATGGCACGGCGGACTTTTCGAGCGACGACGATCGCGTTACGGGGAAGACAAATCTACCGAGATTACATTAGACGCGTTGCGAAACGCCGCCGACGCCGCCGCAAGCCGTTAAATAAATGCGAGCCCGGTGAGATATCGTCGGGAAGACCGTTTTGCATCGATAAAATGCGACTTCGGAACCCGCCGCAACCGCCGCGCCGTACGTCGATAACTATTCCTCTCGATAGTGGACAGTGGGTCGTCGACGATTTCTCTCGGCGCTATCAACCACCATTTTTTAGATATCCCGTTTATTATTCGACACCGTTCGCGATCTCGTATCTTGCACGGAGAATTCCTTTGTCGAGGATTCTTTCGGAATTTCATTGCGATTTATTAAGGTTGGCGAGTTGCATTTTGCAAACTGTCGGTGCGGAATACTTTAATTCGCATACTCAATTATTATTAGACCCGTAATTGTCCAATGATTTGGCCAATTATTTTATCGAAGCCCTTTGGGATCATCCAAGTGCTCCCATAATACCTTCGTGGAAACAACTCGAGGCCCTCCAAGAGCTTGGGTGGTCTTCCGGGTCCACGGAGGAGTCCTTCGAGGGTGTCCGTCCCTTGGAATCGGTGGCGGGTCCTTCGAGCACGTGGGTGGTCTCGCAATAGAGGGTTCTCAAAGGGCTGTGTGGTCATCCCGAAACCTCTGACGAGTGCAAGGGTGTTATTGTTCTTCTGTTTGGTGATCCTCAAAATCCGCTGGATTAGAGTGCGGATCTCTGAAAAAATTTCTTTTGCCAGCACACCATTCGCTCTTTCATCCCGTGTGTTCCCGTCGGTCGTCCCGCGTATCTTCGGACTCATCCTGGTCTGACGAGATTCGCCCGGTACGAAATGCAAATTGGTGGGCGTGAAGAGAACCGCGGCTCGCATAACGGGCCGCGATTAAACAAAGCGGCCGGTTAAACAAAGAGGCTAATCAAGGCCCACCCTATGGTAGTTCCCCGCTCAATTTCAATTCCGCAGGCGGAACGCTTTGCTGTCAGCGAGCAACGAACAACGCGAAAGGCAGGGTTGCGCACTGCCACACGCTGACGTCCCAATTCTCCTCGCGTTCTTTCTATGCCCAGGGATTCGGCTTTGTAGTGCCGACAGTTTTGACTTACCTCTTTTCGTTTTTTTTATTTGTATGTTTTTTCTCCCTCGCCACCCATCCACCGTACCCCCTTCGACCGGGGTTTAATGAATGTATTCGCTGCAGGGATTTGCGCGAACCATGGACAGAGACTCTCCACCTACGCTCCACTCATTGTTCGCGAAAAATGTTCAATCGAACTCTTCGTCAAATAAAATTCCCCCGGTCGGAACACCTTTGTGCGTTCACGTCAAAGTCGCGTTAGACTTTTTTCCGTCTGGATTTCGAGCTGTTTCATGTGGGAGCCGTGCAAGTTCATTGGGATCGGAATAAAATAATTTTGCGAACAGGATTTGATTTTTTTTTTTAGAAAACAATTGGATATTTACGAATTTATTGCAGGAGAACTGAATGAGGTAGAGCCACAGGACTTTTTATGATTCTATATTCTACACAAATCTTTTTATAGAATTATTTGGTTCTGAGGCCAACCATCGATAGTGCAATTAGTTTATGAAAACCAGCAGGAAAATTCGTGTCTTCGATTTCAGTAGCACCGACACTGTGGGAACAGCGGGGCCACTCGAGGGCTCATCACCGCCAATATTTGGTCAGGTCGAAATTTATGGGGAAAGGGTGAGCCGTCGGTGCATAAAAGGCTCGTTAGGTTAGGGCGAGCATCCCCCGAGGGAGCCGTGGGGGAGGAAATCCAGCAAGTAGCCGAATAGGAGCCACGCATAAATCCAGTCCCGGTTCACGGTGCCGGTGGCTTCGATCGCTCAGCTCACGGGCACGCGTTGTTTATTAATGCGTTTGCTCTCGCATGAACGGCCCTGCCCTGATCCTAGCATCGCTCGTATTTATGGCTCGGTGAGCTAACGCCGAGTGATTTATCCCGCGGAAACACCGGCTGCGAGACAGTCTGCCGACTTTCCTGGACCGAACCCGCGATTTCCTAAGAGGCTGCGCTATAGTGACATTTAGGTGCCGTTTACAGAGCACGGGCTGACACGTTCTTAGGAAATTCCCCGGTTGATTGTGTGGGTGGCTGGCACGCTGATTAACTGGGAGCGAGAACGCGTGGTCCCTGCTAATAGTCTCGAGCGTGTTTCATTGTTCGAAATTATTGGAAGAATTCCTTTTCCGTGTCTAGAAAGAAAAATTTAAAAACTTCCAAAGATCCGCGATCCATAGATCACGGCGCACGTGTAGTCCCGGCTGGAGTCTCTTAGCGTACCCCACCAGAACCCAGAATCATGCCTCCACCAATCGACACAGCATGGGACACACCGCCCCCTAGCCCGAAAATTATTGATAGTCGGGGGTCGCGAGACAATGGCAGATTTATGCTACTTGTTTACGAGCACGTAACAGCAGGCGGGTCCGGTGTAAATGGGACATTACAAATTGTAACCGCGATCGAGCCGCGCGTCGACTCGCTAACCGTGGCCATTAATTCAATTATGTCTCCTTCTTCGCTACCCCATTGTATAATAGTTATTGTTAGATTCGCTTGGGAATGGCCGAGAGAGGCCGGAATTGCTGCCCCTTTTTTTTTCTCCCGGCCGCTCTCGATTTATATATATCACAGACACACACCGTTGTCGAAGATAAAACTGTGAGAGGCGGGATAGTTAACCTGCTAACCGGCCGACGCGTATCTCTTTTTCTTTTTGTTGTCGCTTAGGAGTCGAGATCGAAAGTAGATGCGATGCAGATAAACGAAAACGATCTGGCGCACCTTGTTTGACATTTAGTGCTGGTATGATGGAGTTCCCGCTATTACTGGACTCTGGAAAAATCATCGAGAGACAAATACCGAGTGTGCTTCGGTGCTGTTCGGTTTCTATGAATTCGTGCGCAGCGTGCTGGCACTTTTACCGGAGTTTGGTTGCTCATAGCTCATCCCATTAGTAATGTCGTTTTCTTTAAACCAACTATTTCGATGGCTAAACATTTTTCAGGTTTTTGTTACTCTACGAACAACTAGAAGCAAAAATAACGTTGCTCGGCTGGAATCTGGGTACGTGCGCGCTATACCGAATACCAAAGCGGACAAGTGGCGTGCGTCGTGCTGCAACGGCGCGGCGCGGCGCACCCGCGATGTGGGTGCATTATACCGGGTCGCGTCGTTACGCCGGACTGCATAAACATTGCAGTTTAGCGAGCGCACGGACGCGAGGAGTAACCATTATACACGAGCACGATCGCCCACGTGTTTCCGCCCTCGGGCATCCGCGAGATCCGAATCGAGATCGCGTTATCGGAGGAACTGCCGCCGAAATTATCCTATCAGCCGCGTTCACTGCGTTTTCTTTGAAATCCGCAGAAATCATTCTGTCTAAGTTTACTGTTCGACAAAATCAAAAAACGTCCAACAAGAATTTATCCAGAATAAAATGCTGAAGAAGGTTCACCGAATTTTGCACTGGTAGCAAATCGGTTCAGGAGTTTCTTCGATTAAGCCGTCGGTGGCAGATCGAATAAGGGGTCCGCCTGTGTCCAGGATTTCCTCAATAGATCCATGAGAGGAGGTCGTAGGATGCCGCCGGAATTAATGTTCCTCCCTAAAACCGTGCGCAGGTCGTTGGTAGTCGTCCCGGGCGCTGCCATAAAATTCAATTTATTCCCCCTTGTTTGTTCTCACCGTTGGGGGAGATCGGCGTCGATAACAGATTCTCCTGGCGTAGGCCATGATTCCATAACAATATGGAAGAAGTTGGGACCGTTACTTCGAGAGCCTGTCCCCTCGAGTCGAGCGCGCTTCCCGTTTCCGGAACCGTAGGCTCTCGCGCGTTACCAGCGTTCCGAGAATGCGGAAAACCCCCATGGGCATTACGTAATTCAGGAATGCCGTTTGGCAACTAGCTAAATCTACTAACAATGCATACGTTGCGCCCGGTTCCGTTGCGTTAACTTTTCGACCTTCTCTGGAAATAATATCCCGACAGAAGGGGGGAAGTCTGTTGACCCTCCTGCAGCTTGCTAACGTACCGAGGCGAATCTACGTGAAATAAACAGCCGAAAAGAAACGGTATAAATTTTTCATGGCACGCTTCATTTCAGAAATATTCGACTTCGAAAGTTTAATATGCAGGAGTCACTGTGTAAGTAGAAACAGCCAGCCATGAACAGACATGCTAGACGTTTCGGTGGCACGTGCGCTGTATAAATTCATTTATCTCCGAAACGAAGCATTGTACAAACAACGTTTTATTACATAGTCCCGACACCTAATTTTCCACGTAGAATAATAAAACAAAATTGTAATATATTTTTACCGTCAATGGAACATGAACTATGACCCAATCGAAGACCCAGGTGCAAAACTTCAATAATTGGAAATTGTTTCATCATAATATTCAAATCTTTGTTCTTGATAAATCGATAGTAAAGGAAATTACACGCGCGACCATCAGGATCGTGATAACAACACTCTCGAGATAATCATTCAGGCATCGGTAGAATCGCGCCGAGATAGAAACGCCATATCGCGTTACTGTGGCAAGCACTTGCTGCTACGAGGATGTAGGAGTATATCATGATAAATCCCAACAATACTCGCGTATCTTGTTTTACGTTACCCGTTGATAGTCGATCATTCTCGGCGAGCATCCATCGAGTTGGTGAAAGTGGTCTAAAATTGTACCGAACACCCACAATCCGCCATTATTTCACTCGTGTTCTCTATGGTTTTTTTCAATTTCTGTCCGGTACATTGACTTGCCGGACCGCTTACATAAACATGCAAACAAATTGCGAACATTACGCGTTTAATTATATAATATTTATATTCTGTCTTATTGGTAGCGAACAGGTCGACGATGTTAAATGAGCATCGTATGTTCATTGCATAATAAATGTGTGTTTAGCTTTATATAAATTTACGCTTGCTACCGACAAGTTAATTCACTTACATAAATCTAGAGATGCCTAAACGTTAAAAAATTTAAATATACATATACAGACGTGAAATAAAATTTAATCTCTCCCTTGAATGGTTTGAAAATGTTAAAAATTGAAAGAAGATTAATTCAATTTAAAAGAAATTCTATCAGACTGTGTATGCATAAGATACTGAAGCAATTAGTAGATATAATGCTGTGTGATTTTCGGAGGTGTTTAAATAATTCGAGAATCTGCGAAATCAGTCGAGCTCCATAAAAATTGTGCAGGAGGATAAAGGGGCTCCCAGCATATTAAATCGCTGATGAAAGGGTTCCTGTGTTACAGGGTCGCGGAGACGTCGCTTCGTTGGTCCGGAACTTGCTTGGCCCGATTTACGGCGATGGTGTTATCAATCTGCTGATACGACAGGCCCGGGACATCCTGGTCTGCGCTTATCACGGCAACTTGGAGAACTTCCTCAGGACTTATCTCTCACCGGCCGCTTCCTTGATCGCGGAAGTGAAGACCATCGCTTCCGAAACGGTGAGTCCTTCCGTTCTCCTTTCGACACACTTATTTACAGAAGTGAATCACACCTATAGAGTACCATCAGGATCAATGAATAAAATAAAAAATTGCTAAATCTTCCATGTGCGCACGTACCAAAACAATTCCAACAATTTTCGAAACCGGCTGATACGCGCAAAGATGTACCCGGTCAGTAATTATCCGAGAAGATCACGGTTTTCTAATTATAATATGGTTGCATCGGTGAGTCGGTCTTTTTCACCAGTTATGTCTGTATGACAGCTCTCGGATGCACGTGAAAACTGGTCACGGCGGAGTGTTCGCGAAGCAGAAAATGTGAAAGAGAGGAGAGAATGTCGTTCGCCGGACGGATTGTTCCGCGAAGCGATTAAAGTAATCAGTCGCGTGCTCACGTCCAAGTATGGCCGGATACCTTGGATCCAGTTCGCGGACAGTTGCGAAATCTGAGTTATCGCCGCTCGTCACGATGACACGGCCTTCTATTTATATAATGCCTGACCGATTTAATCGCCGATGAAAGCAACCGATCGAAGCACCGGGAAGCCGACGTTCGTTGCTCCCTGCGCGTCTTCCGGGGATGCTGCTGCTGCTGCTATTCCACTTGACCTGACACTACATTTCCTATTAAATCTCGTAATTCATTTATTACTGCCGGGAAGGTGTTTATGCAATCTCTCATTCTCATGGCTGATTTTCTAAACATCCGATTCCTGTTGTTATAATTTCTATAATTTGTTATAGATCATAAATTATTTAATTATGGGAAAAATGAGTAGATAACATTGAAAGCAGTGAAAATATTCGAAGAATTTCAAAATATTCTTTTCGACTTACTAAGATGAATAAGAAATAATTATATAATTATGACTAAGAAATATGTATTATTTCCCAGTTAAAATTCCACGCTAATAAAATATTCGATTAGATCACGGTAAAAGCTCGCCCCCCGCAAGGACACTCCTAATGACAGTGCTCGGCATTAACACCGGGGAATTCAATTACGCCTGGGCAAAAATCCACGAACAGAAAGAGAAAGGCAGGGAGAAGGAGATCGAGCGAGAGAAAGCGAGACGATCGTCGCATAGAAATGCAACCCTTCTCTCTCACGATTGCCGCTAATAACCCCTGTAGTTGCGGGTAACCGTCTCCCGTGCTGCAGAACGACACGGGGGTGGCGACGACGCGTCGAAGCACGTGCCCTCTCGAGGGTTAATTTGTTTAAGTCGAGGGCTCAGCCAGCAGCACGAGGTGTCTCGAGAGGGCGTTCCGACCTCACGTCCCAAATTTCACTGCACTCAACGATTCGTGAACGTTAATTAAAGCTTGCAATAGACGGGACCGGCTCGGGAGCCCGAAAATCGCCGGCGCAAGGACAGTGAAGGGTTGATTAGGCCACTAGGAGCTTAGGCTTACGTCTGATCCGTGATTGCGAACTATTAGAAATTTGCCAGCTGGAAGCCTGATACGGAGATTATTTTTGTTCGTGGATTTGATTAAAAATTTTACTAAAATGGTGATAATAATTAGGGCCACTTACAATTTTTCAAATTTTTTTTCCAAGATAAAAATTTCGCCACTTCATGGGCGAATTAATGAAATTCCAACGCGGTCGGTAAATCTGAAAGATACCTTTCCCAGCATCTCGGCGATGATGTCTCTTAAGAAACCCATTTTAAAAGGGATAAAAGGCGCGCAAAGCAAGAGCGCACGCGGCGATCGGCACCGCGCTGCCCGTTCGCACACGTGACCGCCATTAAAAACACCTTGAACGTTCCCGGTAACGAGCAATTTGACTCAAGTATCCGGGGGCCGCGGTTAATTCCTATGTTTAAGAGCCGGTTGCGGCACGACAATGACCATTAACCCGGCGCGAACTAGGCGAGCCGAATGAACTCGTTAGCGGGTATCGTGTTTCCATAATTCCGGCCGATACGGGCAATTTTCATGGCACCGGCCACCGTCGACCGTTCACGGCTGTTTCTTCTATACGTATACTACGTTTCTTAACTCCTCACGCAAGGCTGCATATTTTTCATCGAATCGTACAGTGTTGAACCAGATTCTGAAATTAAAAAAGCGAAACCTACTGCTAAGGGTTAAGGGAATCGAATCCGTAAATCGTGTCTAGCTAAATGAAATTCCTCCGGTCTCGACACCGCAGCAACATATCCGTACAATAGAATTTACCGAGGATACGTTGTCGATAAATTGCCGGCTGGCCAATAAAGAAAACGATGCGCTCTCGGCCACACGACAATTTGGCAGATATGGGACAGCGATGTCCACCGGTGGAAAGCGGAGCGAGCCTCTTCCCTCTCCGTCTCTTTCTCTCGCTGTGTGTTCCGTCGCTCGTTAGCGCAGAATTTCTGAAAGTAGGTAGGCAGAGAACCGGCGCGTTCTACCTAATATAGGCGAGCGTAACCGAGTGGATCGCCGCCGCCGTCGTCGTCGCCGTCGTTGTCGTCGTCGTCGTTGGTCGACGAACGCACCAGGCACCGACGAGAAAGATCCGGCACTGTCGATCTGGAAATTTGTCCCCTGTCCCGGGTGAGCTGTTCGGGGACGATTTGGGATCTCCTTCTTTGGGAATGCCACTTTGTTCGCGTCAACCGGCTAATAGAATTCAACCCGGCAAAAGTATTCCTATGGGCGCAGCGTTCCAGAGCCAAGAGATGGGAACCGTTTTGCCGCCCAGGAAACTGGTTTGCCGGCAACGGAATTATAATAGAAACGAGCCTTGCTATTTTGAAACCACGGTAATGGGGAGTATTCCGGATTGCCGGGATTTCTTCTGTTGCGAGCAAATTTTTGAGAGCTCGAAATCTGCTGACTCGGAAAGAAAAATCCGAAAGCTCGGTAAAAGTTAAAACGCATCTTCCCATCAGCAGAAACCACAACTACGTTTATTTCGCAATTAACCGAAGTCTGTTCCCATTCCAGTATTTCTGCAGGAAAAATGCAGCATCGATTAGGTTGACAAGAGACACGGTCCCCGGCTTGGCAGAAATGATCCTGGCGTTAAATACGAGCGTCCCTGAGAGATAGTCTGTCGAATGCGTGCCGAGAGTGGATTACCTAACGGACAAGTAATTCGATAGAGCTCGCGCTACGGCCAGGTTGGGATCCAATTAAATCCGATGTGTGTGCTGCTGAGACTGGTCGCGCGCGATTCGTGTTTCGCGATTTCCAGCCCGGCCCAATGTTTACACCGATCGTTGGTTTACGGCGCATCCGTAATCGGCCCGTATCAACATAACCGATAACAAGGCTGCTCTCTCGCCGTAATACTAATAATTTTGCGGCAAGCGATCACCCGCCCCACCGTCCACACGAGGATTGGATGATTTACGAAACGAGCTCTCCTCTCGAAATTGCGGGACGCCCCGAGGGGACACGCGTTCCCTTCTGTCTCTCTAGTCGCTCTTCATGATCTCCGTTTCGACGTTTCTCCCGTTCTTGAAAAGTATTTCTACTCGGGAGTATATTAACCGTCTCGCATACAAATTATACTGTTTTCAGCTGCTTCGATAAATTTTAACGTTTTGCATGTTCATTGAACAAATCCTTCCACAGATGCTTAATAATTGCTTTTGATCCCACAAACATAATTTCCACCCGATACCCAAGAAATTCCTCTTTAACGTCTCTCGAGGACTCTATGGAGGTAAAGGAGCTGCCTAAGACGGTCGGACCTAACAAAAGACCAAGTCAGTCGGTAGTCTAGATAACAAACAGAGACACAAGTAGAAACACGGCCGGGGCAGATCAGGAAGAATGGCATAGAGCAAGGTAGACCAAGGTAGAGCAAGGTAAAGGATCGGCGCACGTAGCTCCCTGATCGAGAGGCCTGCCAGGTGGCCAGGAACCACGGACAGCAGGCATCCACGTAGTCGATCCTCAGGGTGTGTATAGGTGGACCGTGTGGAACGGGACTGGCGAGGCACCGCCGCCAAAGAATAGTAGTAGGTGTACCTAAGATAGTAGCGGCGGGAGAGAGAGCATGACCATCGAAGACACCGGTAACGGTGCCTCGTCCGAACTGATTGACAATGATTGAAGGCTGCGCCGGGTTTCGACTACGGGACTGTACGGCCAGGTTCCGGCGGGTTCCTGTAAACCACTGATATATATTTCTGCCGTCGCTATCCGACCATCTTCCTTTGCTACGGGGACTTTAGAACCTGAAGCATAACTGCTCTCGAAGACACGGACTGGTCCCGCATCAGGATGCAGCTCTTCAAGATCGATACGAATGAATTTTATAATTTATTATCCATCTTGTATTGTTTTCTTGCAGAAAATCGTAAATTGCCTTCTGATTTTGAGCAGTCTTCGGTGGGGGCGAAGAAAAGTAATACGAAAAAAAATTGTACAACAAAATTTTAAACGCCACTCCAAAGAGGAGACTCTAATCTTCAACCACGCGTCGGTTTTACTCTTCTGAAAATTTGTTTAATGTCGCTGCGGTCGATTGAATTCGAACGATTTCACCGAAAGAAAAAATCATTTTTGTTCTTTCGCTATCTCCCAAGACAGAGGTACGTTTTCGAACAGCGATCGAATTAGATGCATTCAATTCATTTCTGCGTTCGAACGAACCTGTTGAAGTGCCAGAACAGCTCAGAGTGGACCGCCTCGAGCAGAAACGGGAAAATCGACGACGACGGCCCACGCTCCCCGTATCGGCCGGTTTCTCGATCATCTCGATCCCGGCTCACGTTGCCATACCAGCTCCTATAATTTTCGACTGATTAAATTAACCCGATCTTTCCTCGATATATCGCGATAACTCGCTCCCTAGGAGAAACACATCGATGACCGAGTTCCGTGACGATGCGACTCCGAACGTTTGAGCGCGTGGGCGACGTTCATTTAGAATATTGGGATTCCGCGAGAGAGAGAGAGAGAGAGAGAGAGAGAGAGAGAAAGAGAAGGACTCGATCGGTCAACCCAATCGTCCGGAAAACGAAGGATACCGTCGACGAATCTAGGTTGAAGACTAGATACCGTAGCCTTCGGAGGGGAAAGAAAAAACGGGAGCACTTATGGGGATACGTGGCCAGAGATAGGAGCATTGATTGGGATTGCCGAGTCGCCTAGGTTAGTAGATCCACGCCGATGTCCTGGATCTACCGGTGTGCAGTCCTCCATCGAGGGAAAAACGAACTTTCACTGGCGTTTTTTCCGCTCCTCATCTTTGGTAATCGCTGCCTCTTTCTTCAGCGTTCTGAGGTTTATTCTCGCAAATGATATAGACAATTTCTATTTCGCATAAAGATCCGAAAGATTAAACATGCGCGTGAAACGACAGAAGCGTCAGAAGCGATTCAGAGGGCCGTGTCGAACAATTCGAGAAAACTGACCCAGAGGTCACGGTTGTTCGTCATCGTCCCTGTGTATCGAGCGGAACCGAACACTTGTCGCGACTCTTTCGAGACATCGAGCCGCGTAGTCGGAACAAAGCAGCGCGCCAGGAGCTCTTACAGGTAACGCAGGTAACGCGGTTTCATTATCATACAAGGTCGACACCGGAGGAATCTCGCGGAGAGAAATCCTTTTGACGCGGAGCATTTGTCTTGACGAAGGCGCGCGAGGCTGTTCGATTTTACAGCCTCGTTGAACAGGGTCGGCACGCATAAGCTCGCGCACGGATCGCTAGGATGCTCTCGCGTGCAGGAGATGCCTTGAATTTTCATTTTTGTTACGCGCCGCTCGTTGTTTTGCTGCACGGCGAATCGACTGGGATCTGCTAACGCGGTTGGGATCGTTATCTTTATACGATGCTGAGGAAACGCGGGGACCGAGACGCGCTTCTTTGCAATTTGAAGATTTTACGAATATCTTCGAACGAATTTATGCTCTTCATAATCTAAACGTGGCGTAAAGATTGCGTAAGAATGTCCCCCTTCTAATTCGTGCTCCTGAAAATTCAGTTCGAACATTTTTATCGGAGCATTGATCGGACTAGAAAAGCGTCCTCAGGGTTCAAGCCACTCGAATGAAAACGACGACACGTCGCTCGGTGCATAGTTGATGATATATCGGTATCGAGAAGACAGTATCCGCGTGCGGCTACCAGCTACTTAACCCGCGACCAATCGGTTACGTACCCGGCTGGTTGCATTACCTACCTACCTACTTGTTTAATGGCCTGCCAGCTACCAAACGGGAATCGACCTCCATGCGAGGGACAATGAGACTAGGCATCTTCGCTTTCGAAGTGGCTACCGTTTCTTGTTTACCCGTTCCCTTGCAGGATCGAGACCCTTCTCGGAGGCCTGTGGCTAAGTCTTTATTTGCTGAAGAAACTCTTCCTCGGCTGCCTCTCCGCCGCAGAATGCTGTCACTTAAAATGCAGAAATTGTTGCTACGTTCTCGGAAGTAGCAAACGGGCTGCCACTCGGGCTACCGTTCCTAGATATTTGTTCGCTTGTTACCTTGATTCGAACTGGATACGGGTTTGCTACTGCCAATCGCAGCCAAATGGAGATCGGTTCCCACTGCGTTTTTCGCAATTAAGCGAAAAAGCTCCATAATTTTTATTCATACGTTCGTCTGTCTTCGATTCTCGAGCGCATCTCCGCAGTCCCCCTAATTAAACGCGACGATCAAACTTTTCCGAAAGTTCGAAGCGATCGCGACGGGTGACACGAAACGCGGCGAACAGAGGGGACACGAAGCCTATTAATTAAACCGAGTTCGGGTGAACAAAGGAACTCCGCGGAACTCCGTTTCCTTTGTGGCCGGGGTCTACAGCCTCTCGGATGATTTATTAAGAAAGAAGCCGCAGCCTCGCAGCTCCGAAGCAAGAAAGCCGGCATAGTCGGAGAGGCAGTCGGCCGGCCAGTCAAGCAAGCACTTTTTCCGCCGGAGCTGAAAGTGTTTTTCATGGGTTTTCTTTTCGGCGAGACCCCGCTATCAGCCGCAGCATCGCTTACGCGTATCACAGGCGGCTCATTGTTCGCGGAAGATTCAATCTCTACGAGCGAGCAGCCTTTCTCTGCTCTCCTGTATCCGCGACAGAGACCGAGGGTCGGCTTCAAGATAAATGAAGCGAGTGGTATTTTCCCGAACTGCTCGACGGCTTTTACGTAATCCGGATGTTCTCGCGTTTTCTGGCGTTTCCAAGGGAAAGATGGGATAGGTGGACGGATTAGGATTTTCGTGGGTGTGTTAATAAGTATGTTGCACGCGTATCATACGTATTTTTAGGGCAGCCTAATAATAATTGGGGAACTGGAAGAGCTCTGCCAGCTTGAACCGCTTAACTACGCACGCGTTCCTCTCGATGGTAGATCGCGATAAGATACACCAACGTTGCTTGTCATCGTGCGCCAGAGACGAAGACAACGTTTCTTTTCCGGTCTTGCTCGGTTTCCTCTTTAGCTTTGTGATTCACTCTCCGTTTCTATGTGCTTCCTTCCCTCCGTTTCCGCTTGGAAATGGCGCTTCTCCCGCTGAAGTATCTTGATGGGATCGAAATAGGTTCTGCGTTCATGCTAACCTCTATGCTTTAACCCCAAAATTTATTTAGATTTTATAATATGCACTCTGATAGTGAAATTGATATTACACATGAACGAACCATGTTGTCTAATTTTTGTTCTCTGAATGTTCAGTTCAGTTTGAAAAAGTACATCGATCGTCTGAACCATGGGGTTGACTGAATCGCGCAAAAGTGAAAGCGCGTGAGATGTGTTTGGCGGCTCATTAGAGTTGTCGAGTATGTACTTGCTAGAACGCAACATGCTAGGAGCGCACTCTTACCAGGACACGTAGCAATGCTCTCGAGTGGACGGAGATTTGACAGTTGGTCCCGGTGTCCTACTCTTTCGCAGTTTATTCTCCATTAGTTGTGCAAATTTCATGCTCGAGAGTGTGCCTCGAGTGGACGGTGACGTAGAGGCTGACCGAGGGTTAGTCCGATGTAGTAAAGCCATTGGGAGTGCGCTGTGACGTTGTGCCGGGCTGAATATGCATAGATTTGCAAATTTCAATCATGCAATATCTCCAGGTGGTTCAAATACGATACTACTCGTTTTTATTTGCGTGGAAGCTTTGAAACTCATCTGAACCTAAGCGCGAATAGAGGATGAATGGAGCTAGCCTTCAGGTCAATTGGAAAATACCCGCTCGAATTAATTCCTCCCTCCGGTTTCTCGATATTTCATTAAACGTTCCGACGTTCCGTATTCTTTCTTTTGATATTACTTTCTACACAGATCGATTAAAATGTCTGTAATGATTGAAAATTTCTGAAAAAACCCAGACGAACCAATCAACAACTCTCTTTTCCAAGGAAGCGCAAAGCCAATCATGATTTACCGACGAAGCGACGCGAAAGTTCTAATAAAAACAACAATCTTGTTTGTAGCTCACCCGGGTAGAGTCGCGTATCCGCCTGATTTTCTTCGGGTAAAAGTCCGTCGCTAAATGATCCTTCGGAGAGACATTGGTATCTATCACGACCGGGAATGATTAATTTACTACCCACCCAGTCGCGAGTGAATCAATATTTCTCCGGTAGCCGTTCGCGCGGAAGAATTTCTTTAGATCACTTTCGTGCAACTGGAACTATTGCAAGAACTCGTTCGTTGCAAATAATCGATGTGCCATAGTTAACAACATTCTTTGCAAGTCGACTGCGGAAGGGTCAATATTTCGCTTTGGTAAAAATTTGTCCATCGACCGTCCTAAAAACTCCATTAATGCTTCGCAAACGTTTCGAAATCCGCGAACGCGTTATAAACGCAAAGCCCCCGTTGATTGCCAGCGGTGCTAAGAACAACAGGACGTTTGACAGCAAATTGCAGTCGCATGTTCGGCCGATGGTTTTTCAGCGGCAGCGTAACGAACAGCCTATTTAGCACATGGAAAATAAGTTCAGCCTTGAGGGACGCCGAGAGGGTGCCCGGCCTTAGCCTGGCAAGAAAGTGGCGCGAAGAAACCCGGTGAATCAAACTGCTTGCATTTCACGAAGATTGGAAGGAAGATTGCGCGGGTTTCTTGCGGACAGGAAGGACGGGACGCGACGGTACAGGACGGTTTCCGTGATGCTCGCCCAGGTAGTTAATAAATTAGTCCCATAACGTAGGCCTCGGCAAAAACTAGCGCTGCTCCGTAAAGCCCCGTATAGTGGTTCGCAGAGCGCGCTCCTCCAGCTCTCGGTTGGTCTCTAACTCGCGGGGGAGAGCAGAGTTTGCTACCTTAAACAACCAGCACGCGAGCTATCTGTAACAGCGGTCCTCTTAAAGGAGATACAATTTAATTGGAGCTCGGTTTCCTCAGCCTTTCACCTAACACAGACCATCCGACTCTGCCACGCTCGTGTTCCGGTCGTCCAGGTTTCACGACGCGCTTCGATCGCGAATTATGGCCGACAATAAAGTGATACGTAGGAAACGACAATGGAAACATTCTGGACGATCGATCCGGTGGGATTCAGTCGCCGATCTTCCCAACACCCTCGATTCCCGAAGATCGCACAGCCAAACACAAGCCGAACAGTTCCACCGGACCTCTCAGTTCCCGAAAATCCACCCTCGGACTACCACAATTAAGCCCAATAGCGTCGGGCAGGTGTGCAGTACCCACATTATATCCCCAGCAGAATAGATCCTTTGTGCGGGTACTTTATCGATCTAAATTCAACTGGGCCCGAAGAATAACCAACAAGGCAGGCTCTATCGATCTCCATCCGGCCCGGTCTGCTCGGTGATTTCAGTCTATTGTCTTCGAAATGTATGGCATTAATGCCGCACAATTTGCACGTATTAGCGAACCGAAAGGGCTTGCAGATAGCGGTGGTAACGTATAACGTTGGTTTTCCTGGTCCCGACACCGAGTTACGCGTGATAACGTCAACGGAATAGAGAAAGTGGTCTTCGTAAATTCAGCTGTGTACAGTAGCTCGAGAAAGCAATCTCTCGGTAAGTAACGGCGTGCGTTTTCCGTTTTGTCTAATCTATTTCTGCCGATGAAAAGCCTCGTTGCTCGATGCTTTCACAGATATAGCAGCGGCAGCATCCTCTCCGCGAACGGAGCCCTGCAGGCTCCGACGACGTCGACTTCTTCTTGCTGCCTCGTCGTTAACATGTTGCTCGGGCCGTGTAACTCGTTTCTGGTGCCTGTGCACCCCGGATCATTATTGCTAGGCTGTGCGCGCGAGCGCCGAGCATGATCGTCGTCTGTTTTTGAAACGCAGCCGCCGCTGCTGCCGTCACTGCCGCCACTGCCGCCACTGCCGCCGCCGCGCGCTGAGTTACAGGAACATTCACGTCAAATCACCGCTGCCTTAAATGGCCAATATATAATGCGATTGATGTGGAAATTGACGGGCCGGTGGCAAGAAAGCTAACCGCCTACGTATTACCCGCAAATCGAGAGCCGCCGTTACTGCACGGCGAATTGGGAACTTTCATGCGTGCACATTTTTTGGGAATACCGTTCCTGCATGCTCGGGAATATTATCGTACGAGTTCCGTGAAAGCATTCGCCGAGTGAAATTTGTCAAGAGACCATGGAAAGATCGATTGGCGGTAAGTGTACCTCCGCCGGGACAAACGACCAGTTTCAGATTTTTTTTTCGTCGACATTGTAAACGTGCTTTCGCGACTTCAATCGTTTTAAATTCCATCGATCCGTTTTCCGGTCTAGTTGTTTTAAATTGACAGTTTTAAAAAATTCTTTTAAAAAAATATATGTACAAGGTGTTACCAAGAAAATAGTGATAAAATCAGTGTGATAAAAGAATCTGATTCAACGCAAGTTCGCTGTGTGCCTCTAACAGCAATTTTTCGCCGTAATAATTACTATACCGAGGTAATGCGTTCCCCACAAAACTAATGCGACCACTCTAGCATCTATCGGAAGGAACAAGCCGGGGAACAAGTATGCTCGCGTTCCCATATCATCGACGTGCCAGCTGGTGCAACGTTGCCGCGATAGTTGGGCCGGAATATACTGCACCAGCAACTTTCCACGGTCGTGTCGCTTCGGATATTAATTGAATGATCGCACCCACGGCTATTCATTATGCACGCGTTAATCCGACCATGCTGTGTCGGGTCCCGGCGCGTCTCGTATCCTCTCGATCCCTCTCTTGCGTCTCGCCAGCTCTTTCGGAAGCCGATTAGGCGTTCTGTAATAAATAGATCAGCTCGGATAGATCTCGGATGTTAGCGTCCGTGAGACAGACTCATTCGTTCGCGTCGGTATTTCTGCGGTCAGGCTGGCACCGGGCTTTGATGCGTTAATTTGTGTTAAAATTGACTAGATAAATGAAAAATTTTACTTACAAAAAAAATTCGATGAAACATTTTTCAGCAGTATTAAAATTTACGCCTCCTCTTGCCGTGTTACAAAACATGCTAGTTTACGAATTCGTAGCGGCTTTTATTTCCGCGGACCGGTCTTCGCACGGTGGAACACGAGGATCGAGGGCCGGGGAATCTTCAGCGGTAAGATGCCTTTTTTTAGCGGCTCATTATGCGGCGGCGGCGCGGCGCAACACCGGGAGAATCACGGGAGTACCATTATCATTATGCCTGCCCGCGGATAACGTAATTGAAACTCTAACTGCGTCTTGGTAGCGTCGCTACTTATTACCGCGGCGCTCGTTAATCCGCGCCGAGGGAAGCCGATAAGGCGAGAGAGGCACAGGTGCAGCTCTCGCGGCTCGATGATAATGGATCGACGTATAGTGGATCGCACGGCGCGGCGCAGCGCGGCGCGGCGATACGCGAGAGGCTCTCGATCCTTCGGGGAAATTAAATAATTACCGACAGTAATCGATCTGTCGGACCGATCCGCCCGATATTGATGACAACCGAACGAAAACAGAGAGCTCTCTTGCGCTCGCGGTGAAAGCGTTCTCGGTAGTTCCACGCTTGTGATTGATTGTCAAGGAGATTGAGTAGCGCTGATGTATGTCGTTCACTCGTGGTACACGTATACCCACACGGTCGCCTAATGACGGCCGAGGGACCATTCGCGGAACGATGCGAGGAGCCGTGTAATCGATCGCGAAACGCTACGGTGCTTTCGGCGATCGCGTGAAACGCTTGAACGAAAAATCGCATAATGAGGACCTTGACTCCCCGGTCAGGGTCACGGTCAGGGTCACAGGCCTGTGAACCTTGGTTTGTGTTCTGAAGGATAATATTTTTAATGTCAATTATTTAAAGAGCAAAATTGTTATTCTAACATTTTAGAACTGAAATGCTTAGGATACAGAAAATTAAATCTTCTGTTGAAGAGAAAGGACCTTTCGTTGGAATAAAAATCTGAAATTGCTAAACGATACCGGACGAACACTTTGTGACACTTCACTGAAAATCTGAGAATTGTTCGTTCCATCTTATCGAAATCGCAATAACAAATGTTCTGGGCATTGTTCAACAATTTTCTCAGCAACAACTGGTCCCAGTGCGTCGCTTGCGATTCTTATTGCACCGAAACGATCGTTTTCACGGTCCAGGAAACTTCCACGGTCGAATTAATGTTCGCCGAACGTTCAACGGACGTTTTACCGTTCACGGACAACGATTTGTAGTCGAGGATTTTTGCAGAGTCGTTTTGCAAAGATACGCGCCGATTAGAGTGGTCTCTATCAGAGGACCGGGAAAACTTGCGACCTCATAAGCTTTCCGCGATAGTATCGCACTGGTTACAGCCGGGCGTGGGCGTATGAAAATGTTAAAGTCGCCGGAGAAAGTGTATCGGGCGCGTGCGTCGTCGTCGCCAGCAAGCGAGCCCGCGCGCGCCTGCGATTTTCACGGAAGAAATTTTGCACGTGGCAAGATCTCATCGTGATTGGAATAATTATGTTTTCCCGGGTCCAGATCTCGCTCCGTGTCCAAACAGGAATTTCTTAATCACTATTATTACGTCGATCCCCTGTCTTCGATGTATGTCTTGTAATTTTTTCGGTGACGTTTTTCAGATATTTGGGGCTCGATCAGGTGCGATATGTAACTTGATAATAACGACCGTAGTGTGGTCAATTTAGAAAGAAATTGTTATCAAATCGTGGCTGGTTTGAATTCGAAGAACTATTTAAGCGAATACAGATTGAAAATTCAATCTCGGTGAAATTGAATAAATGCGAAATTTTTTGGAGACCGATTGAATCAACAAAAGATATCGGTTGATTATGATGGACGGACCTGTTGGATATTCCTCAATGGAAACAAAATGGAAAGGTGACGCTCTCTATCAGTTTGAAAGAAACTAGTTGTGTGATCGAACATCGAACACGTGTGCCATTCGTGTTTACAGGCTCGGTTGAACGCGCCTCCTTGATGAAAGGGTAACGCGTGCGCCATTACGCTTATAAAAACCTACAATAAATCTCGCTACCATGCGTGGTAGAATAATTACGGGAGGACAGCGGGAAGCATTCATCCGCTTTTCACTTGGCTCGTGTTACCGGTGTCGATGGATTCTGTCGATGAATTCTGTTTTTTTCTAAATTACGAAAAAATTGCATTCGAAATTTTCCAGTGATGATTTCTCGATTATTTTATTACAATCGTGTATTTTTTAAAATAAATATTTAACGTTCAACAATGATTGTTAAAAGTAAGAATTGAAATTGATTCGCTCAAAAAAAAATATTCAGGCTTGCTCGTGTGTATTGATTAAAGGCGATGACATGAAAACAGGTATACGGATTATTTATGCAATGTTTTATGAATGGAGTTTTAATACTGTTTTTGGAGTAACGTGTTCAGCCCCTCAACGCACGGTAAAAGGGTTGACGAGGGGTGAGTTCCGCATAAATAGGGTGCAGTTGAACAGTTAGGCTCTCGACCGCTAGATGGCGACTGGCTTCGTGAAGTTTCTCGCTCGACAAAGTGTGCAGCGAACGTTACATCTACCAGCAGCCGAGAAGCAGTAGTTAGCTTTGCGCAGTGGCGATATCGTAACCAATGAGGCTCTACCGAGGTGCGATTATTGCTAGTTGAAAACTTTTACCAATACCCCGCCAAGACGATGTGAAAGACCATCGGCTACGGCAATTTTTGATAACCCCTACGGGGGTTGCATACCATCGTAAACTTAATTTTTCTGGCTAATTTTTTCAGATTTTTTCAAGTTTCAAATTTGTAGGTATACTTTACTAATAGACTTTACTAATAGACACTTTTCAACTCGATTTTGGAATTTCACTTGTTCCTGATATCGATTCAAACACTTGTACTCTGGCACACTGAATTGTGGATGTCCTCCTATGTTTTGTCTGACATCAATGTAGTAGTTCCGATTCCAGTATACATTCTTCTTTCCTTTCATTCACGATATACCCGCACATATCTGTCTTTACACCAGTCCATTGAAGTCAGTGCAACGAGAACCGCGGTATGGCATTCAATTCATGAAACTTTTATGAAAGAGAGCCGATCACGAGCAACGATAGAAGCAACGCCCTGTCCTGTAATTCTTGGCAATTCTCAGGCTTCCACGGGTGCGTATTGTTACGAGATAATTAGATGAATGTAAGCAGACCTGTTCCACAATACACCTTCATATCCATAACCATTGTTTTCATTCGTCCACATCAACTCCAAATTCCCCAACACTGCAAGACATTTTATTTCACAAATCTGTCACCAGTTCAAAATTACTGTCATTTCATAAAATTATAAAAAGGCCGTGTTTCTTCTACGACGTTTCATTTCGAGATTCCCCGAAAACGTGTAGAATCACCCGCACTGCGTAAATCAAACGCGTGTCACCTGCCTCACGCGACTGTCCCCTCGGTTTATTTTCATTTCATTGTCCTCCGCTCGTTTAATCCAGCTCATTGGTTCCCGATTTCACCGCGGTAAACTTATCGATTTCACTCCATCCGGAGCATCGATCCGCGCGTTTTACGCGGGTCTTTTAAAGACGAACTGCTCGAAGACCTTGAATACATAGACGCGCAACGCACGCACGCGTGCAGTAGGTCCGAGGCAGTTTTGGGTCCGTCGACCTCGTGATTTCCGGTGTCGGCAATTTAGATGAATAGCGGCGCGACTGGCATTTAGGCGGGCGCGTTTAGGCCAGCGTTCGAAACTTCATTCAGGACGGACGACACACCGCGATTAACCTATTTACCTATTGATCGACGAGGTCTTCCGGCAACCTTGTTTCGACGTGGATCGATGTGTACCCGCCGGTCGTTACGCGCAATTACCGGCGTGGATGTTATCTCTGTCCTGCAACGGAGCCGCAGTCGACGAGCTATCCTCGTGGTTATGCAATGACGTTCACCGGGGAGAGTCCTGCAGCCATTGACGCCTTCGATGCAGTTGCAGGATCCCTGCACATGTTAGAGTAAACACTGCTCCACCCGTCAAATCACGAACCAAGAAAAACAACATTTTTTAAACTATGAAATAGAATCGAATTATTTTGATATATTGTAAGAACGGTGAATCGAACGATAAACGTGATACACGAACAACGTTCTCACGAGGTTCGGGAATAATCCGCGGGACGATCGCGCTCGCGAACTTCCGACGAATCCTCGGACGCGTAATTACCGATCTCGCGTGTGAGTAACGAGCGTCCTTATTGTTCAAACGCGTCGGCAACGTTTAACGGAAAGCATTACATCATTATGGAAATAAAACGGCGAGTACCGTTCCACGCGATCATCGCGGAGTCGTTTGAAAACGCGCTTCGTTAGACCCTCGATCCTCGTTCCACCCGCGTGGTTTATTAGCATCTTATAATTGATTTCGTCGATACACTCGGTCACGGGCACGCGATAACTTGCCGCGGTGATTCTCCGCTACGTCGGACCAGCAATCATCCTCAATTGTCCTGTCATGAAGGTTAAGTGAACTGTCCCTTGGCGAAATTGCAGTCCGATCTACCCTGCGATGCAGTCCGCAGTTTCAACTGCTGTTCAACCGTCTTTTCCCCGGTTTCTAATTCGTTTCGGTCATTAATAATCCGTATACACGCAAATCAACGCTAAATCTACCAAGCTGTAAAAATGGTTAGCGTGCTTAGCCTAATAAAAATGACATCGCAAAATTTTATATAGATTTTCAGTGATTTTTATCGGATACAAAAATGTGTACGACCATTTCCAGTGAAAGCGTCGTTATAATTTCAATAATCGTAAAATAAAAAAACCGGTCATCTGACAGCCGGTGGTAGGTTCAGTGCTGAATAAAATTTTCCAATTTTGCCGCCTCCAAAATGGAAGTTTCTCTTCGATCCCTCGAAACCTTCATTTCTGCAAAGAATGCGCAGAACCCCATTTCGCCGAACGATCTTCAGGTCC
The DNA here is from genome assembly GCA_028454225.1 of Lasioglossum leucozonium. NCBI lineage: Eukaryota > Metazoa > Arthropoda > Insecta > Hymenoptera > Halictidae > Lasioglossum > Lasioglossum leucozonium. The sequence continues at coordinate 18,998,700 of CM052221.1, read as the reverse complement.
GTTTCGCGTAAAACTATGCGATCGTTCGCATTCCGCCGGAAGTTCGGTGAACTCGCGGCCGGATAGGGATGGTTTCAGCCACCGGGAGCGACGGTTCGAACAATGGTCACACCCCATCGACGAATCGGCACGCGATCCATCCCCCAACGCGGCAACCATCGATGCCGAGACTCGGTTCGAAAGTCGTTACTCCGGAAAGACAGCGGCGAAGACCTCTGCATCCGTTTCCGTACTTTTAATCGTGTAATTTCCACCGGGCAACTTCGCTCCGTTCCATTTCCGGCGCTTTTGCGGTGGAGGGCCGCTTATCACTGGCTTCCACGTGGCGAGAGAAACTTGCCGTGCAATTAAAAGTCTGCCGTCGTCGATCAACAGCCCCCCTGCCACACCCCCCGCAACCCCCTTCTGTCGCCACAGAAAGGCGGCGCGGTCCGACCCACGAACTTCGCGAAAGTTCGCGATGATGCACTTTGCCGGGTTTCGCGGGGGCGGAGCCGGAATTTGCACGCGTGCACATACCGGGTGCGGCTTTATTCGCGAGAAAATTTATCCGACCATTCGAGTCCGTCTTTTTTCCATTTAAATCGAACTGTTTATTCATTCGTACAATTTCTGTAACAGTCAGGAACGCAGAGAAGCGTATACGTACCGGAAATCGAAGTCTTTACCGTTCAATCGGGACTTTTAGTGTCTCTAAAATCCGCACCACCCTGTACACGATCCTTCGCGAATTTCTGCGAGTACGGTCGAGAGGAGGAACTCGTTTCGCGATCCCGATGCCAGCGCCGCGATTGCCAGCCGCGATTTTTATCGTGGCGCGTGTGCGTCGGCAATATTATCCGGGCTCGGTGTATTTTTTACGGGGAAGTTCGTGGCCCGACCTTCCGGTTGCACGTGAACAATTCTGGGAAACGTTGATGAATCTTTTGGGACGGGTCGTCGTCGTCGGGCCAGCTAACAGGGCTGCGTTTTAATTGAACGCAACGAATAAAGCTGCTCTTTATTCCGGGCGCAGCAACATTATACGCTTGCGAAGAATCCGGTCTCGCTACATACGTTCTACAGTTAATGATGGGGGGTTAATATTACTTTACCTTGGCCGCCTGATAAGATCGCGCGTGTGTTTTTTTTTCTGTTTTCGAAACCGGGAGGTCATTGGCATTTTTCTGTAGAGTTATGCGAACCAGCGAGTCGCTTCCAGGTGCTTGTTTTACGAGGCTAGTTGTTAGTTCAATTAGTGCTGGATTAATCGTTGATAGGCTGCGGCGATGTTTTACGCGTTCGCTACAAAACGGTAAATTGCATTGTTATCAAGCTATGAAATCTGTTTAAAAATTACTGAATATTACTGATAAAAATAAACTGTGGTTCGAATAATTTCCTAAGGGATCGGAAACGATCGATGAGAAGGCTAATATCAATTTCGCCGCGGTTCACTAACAAGAAGCACCCTCAGCCATAAGCACTCGCGGCTAAGAGCCATCGGGTTCGTTCGCAGTCTCATTGTTTCCGTTTCCATGGTCCCGCACGGCTCACGAAAACGGGAAAAACGATCCCCTGTATCGGCATCGTTTCTTCATCCGCCTCGAATTCACGGTTAATCGTGGCCTGACCCGCAGGTGACTCAATTACCAGATACACGAGCCACCGGCGCGGCGCGGTGGATATCGAGGACTCTCTCTTTCTCACGTTACGTATCACCACCGCCTGGCCGGCTAGGCGATTCCCGGCTCATAAATCGAGCTCCATCAAAATGAAATTTTCCACGGTGCTGCTGGAAAAACCTGGAGACGCGGAGAGGATAGAGGCGCGAGAGCCTTTCGGCTTGTACCCGTTAATTGGATCGCCAGGAGCGACTCCAAACCAACCACGACGAATCCACCGATGGGTCTGCGAGCATTCGAATAAATTCGAATATGCGCGATATTCCGCCGCGTACAATGAACTCGATGGATCATCCGGAGTAAATGTAGAAAATGATTTTAAAAATTGGCGCTAGGTCGCGGCAACGGAGAACGCAAGAAAAATGAGTTGGCCGGCGGCCACGGCGCGCCTGCAGCCACGGAAGATCGGAGCAATTTCGCGTCTCTTAAGTCGGTTTCCGATGGAACACAGGCGGATCCACGGTGAGCGCGTTTAAAGAGGTCCGCGGCAGGCTATTTGTCTTCGTTTTGCGGTGTTCATGCACTGATAGGAACGCCATTAATCATACGCTGGTCGTACGGGGCCCAGGGCCCCTGCGGACCCGATATCCATTATTGCGGTTACGGCGAGACACTGACGCCCGATGGATTAATTGCGTATCACGTCGTCACGCCGATTAGAATATCTAAGGTTCTGGCTCTGGCCCCCGGGACAACCGGAACCCCGTCTGCACGCGTGCACGTTCCCTCAATTATAAATTAAATTCACTGTGGGATCTTGCACTCCTTCCAGTCCAACGTTTCACTTCGGACCAATGATATGGGAAAGTGGCGATGATTTCGGTGGGGGTTGCTCGGTAGAAAGGGAAAGGATCCGTTTGATGACGCTTGATGCGAGATCTGTGACGCAATTCTAACAAATTGACAATAACAGTGTTCTTTAATTTTTTCGAGGTTCTGCACATATTTGTCATAATTCACAGTTCTGCGCTGTCCCACTTTCTGCAAAATAAAAAATTTTCTTCTTTTTCTAGTAATTAGCGACGAAAGCAACAGTTTCTTTCGGCGAATTTCCGATAGAACTGTGACGGTAACCGGCGCGCCGACAGATGAGCCCGGGGCCCGGTGCTACTTTGTGCTAGGTTGTACCTCGCCTGACCTACCGGTGCCCGGCACGAACATGGAAAAATATGTAAATATCGGGACTCATCCATTATCCAACACGGAGAGAGAAACTGGAGAAAGAAGGGAACGGCTCGTGTGTACGCGCTCGCTCGTGCATGTGACTCGGGACCGGAAGGTACAACGACCCGCACCCGCACCCGCAATCGCGCGCGAAACCTTCCCGTCGCTGTTTTAGCAACGGCATGCGTATCGATTCCTCGTGAAATTGTGTACGCGTGTGTGTGTGTGCACGTGCGCGCGCGCCCTGTAGTTTTCCTTTCTTTCTTTATATCCCCTTTCTCTCTCTCTTTCTCTCTTTCTCTTTCTCCCCCTCTCTCTCTCTTGCTTTAATCAGACCCCTGCGCTCACAGTTGTTCCAAGCGTCGAGAGTTCGTAAATAGTCCCGATACCGGACCCCCTTTGTTGTTGTTTTGACTGGTGCGCCGATTGCGAGAGGGAACTCGAGACGGTTCTTTTGCTAGCTGGTTTTAAGTTATCGAATCGATGGCTTCGGGCATGTTAATTGCGAGAGTGCTGCCGCGATAAGCAGCTACTTTTGCGGTGATTTGTTGCCCGTGATTGGCGCCCTTCGACGGAACGCGATCATTGGAATCCTGGAATTTTTTTCAAATGTTTTAATGCTTCCTTCGGTTTTCTTTTTTTTTTTTGGAGAGTAGGAAAAAATGCGACGAGCATTTGTATTGATTTTCGTAGCGATAGCAGTGAAAATATTACGGTGCGGATAAGAATTCGTACAGATCTAGGCTAGACTAATAACATGCAAAGAACCTGGAATCGCTGGGAACATTAAATCCAGCAGAAGCAATAATAAAAATTCATGAACTTTCTGGCCGATCGATCGTACAGAGTATAGAGGATTTTCTCGAAGCAGTTCTTGTGGGAATATCGTAGTCGGCGTATATGTAGGATACCTCAGGGCGGTTTTCAAGTGGAATTACAGGGGAGTATCAAGACGAGAGAGTGGTGACTATACCGCTGGCTCTTGTTTAGCGGACCGCGCGTTCATCCGTGTCTTTGGAAAGTGCGAGGATAAACAGTTATACAATGGACGCGCGGCGTAATGCGAGTGCTGTCGGTGCCCTTTTCCGTTGTGCAACTGTTTTACATAAGCCCGGAAAACGGGTAATCGCAAAATACCTCGGAGATCACCCCGTGTATTCGATTACCCTTATTCGAATGCAATCGCGTGACCTTCGACTCTTTCGAATCGAGAATTTGAGGAGCGAAGAATTCACCCCAAAGTAAATGCGATATCTTTTAAACTCCATTCTGAACTTTCGGAATTTCTTGCGATACTTTATTATTTGGTTAAATATTGACTCGTCACCTCAGAATAGCGCCAGTGAATTTTGCACGCGAGGTTTCCGAGCTCTCAGCTTCCCATTTTGAATAAGGTCTGTCTCCCAGGGCCAAGGGGTGGCAATTCACCGAATAATGGAGAGCCCAACGTCCTACATTATCCGGCGGTTGTTGGTTCAGGCTGTTATCTGCCATCTCGCAGGAATGCCGGATGCCGGGAAGGGTGGCGGTTTTAGGTAATAGTTCGCGCAGGGTAGAGTGCCGCCGAAGTTCCGGCTGCAGGGTGAATGGCGGTTGTTACCCCCGTTGCTGTAGCAGACGGTGATTTTTCATCCTGACGCCTCCGCTCTCCGGCTAATGCGAAAATCCTTCTCCCCCTCGTTTCCTCGCCCCTCCATCGCGCCGGTATCATTGAAACTCTCTGTCTGCTGACCTTTCAACCTTGAGGCTTCGTTAACACCAGCTGTTCATTAAAATGTCGCTGGACGTTGTTTACGACCGGTGAATGGAGGGCCGTGAATGGGCGTTTTCTTTCTTTGCCTGTGTTAAGTATTGTAATATTTCAGCGTGATGCTCGCTTCGGTTTTTATCGTGTTTCGGTGGACAGCCATTGTTCTGTGTTCGGTCTCCCGAAAGAGAGGATACGCGTCGCTTTTTACCTTTTTTTCATATTCTTAATTATTCCGCGTCGATTTTGCTTGCCGCGAGAGGAACAATAGAGGAGATTCGAAAATGTTGCGGAAAGAGGCGACTTTCTAAAAAACGGATAGAATTAATATTCGAATCGGTAAAATAATCATCGCATTACCTGGAACGCGTTCGGGGTGACAGTGCCAGGCCATCAGGGGCTCGTACACACGGGTGAGCCGGGTCTGTATCAAGCCGTCGGAAAAGTAGTATGTTTGGTGGGGATGCGGTGTGTCTGGTGGGGAGGAAGGGAGCCCAGGCAGGGTTCCGAGCGCGTCGGCGGCGCTTAAGCGTCCGTCGCGGGGGCATTGCCGTCGTGGCCACAGTTACGATCCGATCGAGCGTCTCGCAGCGCGTTGTGTGCGACTCCTCCGCAGGATACTCGCTGCGAACCAATCGGCCGGACACGTGTTCGTCCCATTCTACATTCCATTCAACGCATACAGTGATCGAAACGTAATCGCACAAAACCGTGACAAAATGGTTGCTTGAGCCATCCTCGCGACACCTGGCCAGAGGACGTTACTCTTTCACGTATCAGTGTATATCCACTTTGTACATATCCAGTTAGAGGACACGTAATTCCTTGGAGGACCGGTGTATTGGTCCGAAAAGATTTCCGGAAAGGACCCCAGGCGTTCTGATGGTTTCCTGACAATCTTCGCGTGTATCCAGTTAGAGGACAAATTCTTTGGAGGATCGGTGTGTCGAGTGCCAAAAAATTAGCAACCTTGGTGTGCAGCTGGTCAGAGGACATTACTCCTTGCAGGATCAATGTGTTGGTTACCAATCGTGCTCGTTTCACAGAATCCTCTGAAACGAGTCTTGGTGTCCTGATGTTAGCTCGACCATCTTAGCACGCGTCAGGAGGACACTGCTCCTTGGAAGATCAGTGTGTTGGGTATCGATAGCCTCGTTGAAGGATTCTCGGTGTTCCGTCTCAGGATTCTCGCATCCTGGGGAAAGTGAAGTGGCTTGTTCCGCGAACACTCTCGACTCGGTTTTCGGCGCGCGTCTCGTGGCCCATTCAGCCGGCCGCTGGTGAATGAAGCTCCCAGGGGCCAGCGGCTCGCCGTAGGTCAGTTTCTCGAAGGAGGTCGTACATCGCGGCCCCGCTCCCCCGCCCCTCGTCTTTCGCCTGGCCCCGACACAGCCCCGGAACATGTCCCCCGGGTCCAACCCGGTCCTGGACCCAGCATCTCTTTGTTTCACTCGACGCGAATCCCATCTTCGGAGATGACAAGATCTCGAGCTTGCTCTTGGTATCTGGAAGCTTCGTTGCTTGTAGCGCTCTGCGGAGTCCCGTAAGATTCTATCAAGCTACTTTGACGGTTTTTCTTTTTTTTTTTTGTTTCGTACAAGTGCCTTCGATTCCTTCGAGTGTTTCATCGAGGCGACTTTGAGCTAGCGTGATCGTCGTGAACTTGTCAGTGATCAGAACGAGTCGTGACCATAGTGATTCGTTGGTATTTGTATTCGTGGCCGAACGTGGTTAACAGGACCTTGTGTGGACAGTGTGTGGTACCGGACCCTGCGACTCGGACCGAGACTCTTTCGGATTAATCGACGCTGCTGGTCTCCCAGGTCAGTGATCCTTTGAGCTTTTGTTTTTGAGTCATGAAGCTGAAGGGGGTTTGATTTGGAAGTGTAGGTCATCAATAAAATTGTTTAGAGAGACTATGCATGGATTTTAGGTGACGGTGAATCAGAAATTGTTCCGATTTGGTTCTGTCAGCTGCGATCTCTTCAGGCTTAGAACGACGACGGCGATTAGGCTGCACAGTCTATTTATAGTCTGCGTTCACTTTACGAGACAGTTTTCTGCATGACGATTACTTTCTTTTGACGACGCGTCGTTCAGTGTTCTTGCGACAACGTTTTCTTGCCTGACGATTCATTATCGAACCGTGATTTATCGGTCGAAAGTACTCGCCCAACGTTTATGGTTATTGACACTAGAGTGATTAATGCGTAAATTTGATAATCCTTGTTTTATGCTTAGAAACGGAGTCTCCTGCGCGAAGTACTGTCCTAATTAGGGTATAAATTGACAAGTCTCCAGGGTAGCATTATCTGCCCCAAAATTAATCATTGAATTACCATAGAACATTTGTACAGTTATGAAACTGTAATGGCATTGAGTGCACAGTGAACATGACAGTAGGTACACGAGTTATGACAATATCGTGCGCCACGATAATAGACGAAGCCAGCATAACCGTGAGGCGATAATCGTCCTAGGACAGAGAATATACGGTGAATGTGACAGAATTCCGAATTCGAGGTCATGCGGTTTTAACGGCGCAAAACGTGAGAATATGGCGGAGCGTTGTCACGAACAGGGACACAGGACCCTTTCCGTTATGCGGTGTTGGTTGTTGCTCTGGCGACGTTAGAATACAAATCGATATTTAGACTGACATAAAGGCGAATGTTGCTCTCCTCGAGCTGCTTTCTTATCTCTTACCTAATCGGATGGTAATTGCAAACACAACGGAGCGTCTTTCCGAGAATTTATGGGTCTCTTCTTTCTTTGGTCGGATCAGAAATTGTCAGCTATTCGGTACACAATTCTCCATCGATTAATCTCTTCGTTTCTTCACATTATTCTGATAGAAATTTATTTTCATATCAAATGTACTTCTCGTAATTTGTCTCTTCAATTACTCTCGAATGCCTTGACGTTAATGGAAACAGCTGATAATTTCACCAGAACAGCGAAAGATTCCAAATGTCCATTCAGTATGCAATCTTATAGTAGCCGTGAGTCGACAAGAACCACAATGTGCTGACTGCCACCCGTAAATGACTCCATGATTTGACTAAATATAGGAATTAAATCATTTAGCGTGTAAAACAGTGGAAGACTGAAGGAACAATCAGTATGACAAATATTAACTTTCCTGTTTTCCTTTCGATTGATAAATTACGTCAATTTTGTCGGAAAAATTTTACGGCTGCTGGTGTTCTTAATTCTCGTCACTTTCCACGTGTCTCGTTCTGTTATTACTTTTTTACATCTCTTACCGAGAAAGTTATTAATTCTCTTCATTCTTTTCTCTTTCTTCTCGGAATGCTGATTCATTTGCTCGTTTATTCATTCAAGTCCTGGACTCGACGATAGGCTGTAAATTAAATTGACTTCAACTGAACAAATTTCATAAAAACATTGAAAAAAAAATTTTTTTCTGTCAACTTCAATTTTTCCCCCACTCTTCCGACATCCTGATACCAGAAAATCGTTATCAAGCGTCGACAAGAGCTGGAGTCGATACGATAACCCAGAAAACCCGCGACGACAGGCATTTATCGTCGATGCCCGTCGACGACGTCGTCCGTCGTGCACGAAAGCCAGTACCAATAAAACTCGTCCTAGCCCCTCTTCTCCAGGAGTGGTATTAAATATCACGAGGAAACGGCGCGCGGCGTCGCGCTACCATAAATCGCTAGCACGCTACGGCAACGGGCTGCCGGCCCGTAAATCGGCCTTGCGACACGTTTATTTCCAGCCGGCATTAATTAAAACGAGCCCGCGCCCTCCCCTCAGCCCTCCCGATTCCTCCCGCACCCTTTTCCGCAATCGTTTCCGCGCGCGGAATCGCTGGAACGCGAGATAATTGCGCAACGCGTACCGTACTGCTGCGCTGCGCTGCTTGGAAGGGCGGAATATAGCTTGCCGCGCATGTTCCGCTACTCGTCCGAATCTGATTTCCATTCAGGGCGTTGACGGTGCCGGGTCCGGATCGCGAGATCGAGATCGAGGCTCGGAACGAGTTTGACAGGTCGGCTCCTGTGCCACCACCTCGGAACCGTTTTTTAGCGGAGACACGCGCCGCGAAAAACTGTGTCGCGAAGCATGAATGGTCGCGCGATCACCTTTCGGATCTTTCTCCAAGGCTCTTTCGAGAGCATTTCAACCCTTTCTACACTCGGCTGAACGCGGCGGAGATACATTCCTGAATCGATAGAGGAAATTTCAGCCGAGGTATATCTATGCGTGCTGACAATCGGGCAGGTGTTCGATTTCCTGTGTTGAAACTACATACATGCATACGTTGTTTGGTTCGAGCGATTTTATTTTGTCGTTAGTTAATTTTTTTAACACAAAAACTCCTGCGTTAATCGATTACGTTCTACAGAGGATGTCGAGCAGCCCTCGTAATTCCCTCTGAAGCACGCGGTGCAACAAACGTCCAAACAAATTAGCCTCGTTATTTGCGATAGTCGCAAATCGCGAAACGTGCCGCATGCGCTCCACAGCACAAGGAGTAGAGAAAGAGAGGGGGATGGGGGGTGGATGCGAAATAGTCAGGTCGATATTTTCCTAGGTAATTTACGCGGAATGAAGGGAACGTGCAATAAACGTTCGCGCCGTCGATGCTCCGATAATCCTTTTACGGTCCGGCATCGGATCGAAGCGTGCCGTACGATAGAGCAATAAATCGCATCAACGATACTTAACCGATCGCACGAAACGAGCGTCGACGTCCCGTCGAGAAAGTAATCCGTGGCGGTTTCTGCGTTCGTACACCGTTGTGTGCTAAAACACACATCTCTCTCTCCCTTTCTCCCTCTGCTCTCTCGAGGTGTCCGTGTGTGTATGTTTTCACCGCGGACGGATTATACTACTCGAAGCCGAGCGTACGATGGGAAAGACAACGGACAAGGAAAAAGCGATCCCCTAGCAAACGAACATGAACCGTTTAGCACGATCGACGCCGGTAGAACACGGACCCGTCCGAAAATCGTCTCGTGTTCCGGCGCGAGCGGTTTCGAAACGCTGAAAACGCAGCTATCAAGGCCTCGGAACAACGTTAGCCCATTCCGTGAACCTTGTACGCGGACGATATACACGCCCATCGAACGATACGATAACGAGAGAGAGAGAGAGAGAGAGAAAAAGAGAGGGAGCAAGACCCGGAGGAGAGCTAAGGGGGCCTCAAATCCACGATCGCCGGAGCGTGAGATCGAACGTCGAGTCCCCACGATCGAGACGCGATTAACCAACCGATCGAGACCGTTTTTCTCACGGCCCGGAGTTTATTGGTCGCCATTGGCGAATCCGTTTTCGCCGATCGAAAACTACGTGTCAAGATTATTCTGCAGCTTCCGTTTCTCGCGGATCCAACCTGACCGGATTGTACCGATTAATCTACGGTCACGATCGGTCTATATCGTAATCTTGCGGATCCTTCAACTATTGGATCCCCGATCTTTCGGATCCTCCGCTAAGCGAATCCCGGCATCCATCGATCCCGGAGCTTCCGTTTTCCGCGACCCCGAACGAGAATCCGCGAATTAATCAACGGTCACGATCGTCCTACATCGTGAATCGTGTTGACTTCGATTTCGATCGGGCTGAAGTCGAGAAGTCGTGTGTTTGACTTCTGTAATGTAAGTCCGAAGATCGTTAGGTCGTGTAATAGGTCGCTGCTGGATCGTTGAAGTAGACTTTCGATTGATTATTTAGAAATTGAACTTGTCAGCCAAGAGAAAAAAAATGAATTGATAAAAATCGACCACTTTCGTTGTGGAAGATTCCGGTTTTGAGGAATTAATCCTGTGCTCCCGGCAGGGTCTGAATGAACGCGGGAGCGGTACAGTAGCCTCGGAAAGAGGACAAATAGTCCAGCAGACGTTCTTTCCCGGTTTTATCGAGTTATTTCAACGGGGAATCGGTCAGCGAAGCGTTGCGGCTCGCGCACAGAGGGGGCTCGACTCCCTCGATACTCATTCATTTACTCGTTTTCTCTCCCTCGAGCATGCTCCGCTCGATGTTTCTCAGTTTTTTTTTTCTTCGCCGAGACACGCGGTATCTGATGCGCGACAACCTAAAAGGCAAAGGACTCGAGTCGTTCGTCGTCCGTTCAACCGAGTTTCTCGTTTTCGCGTGTATACAGTCGAGACTTATTTATTAAGTACGAATCCGCGGCTCGTAATTATTTCAGTTGTCTCTCATCTCGGAAACTAACGTCTCTCTCCCTCTATCTTCTAGAGGGGAACACGCAAATGCGTTGTACCGCTGCCACACGATCTCATTAGCGCGTTCCTGTTCCTTTCCAGGAAACACGCTTTGTTCGACCGTGTCTTCTCTCGCCTCTCGAACCTTTTTTCTCTTCTACCTCTCCCTCTCCCTTCTTCTCCCTCCATGATCGTTCCTAGCCTAACCTTTCTCGCTGTTTTCCAGATCCAATTACCTTTAGCAATTTATCGCCGACGTTTTATTGCCGTCCATAATTTAATGAGCAGATGGTACTCGTGTGTAATTCAGGCAGGAGATTCTAACGCACTGATTACGCGCAAAACTAATTTTACTCCGATCGCGAACTAGGATGTGTCTGTTCATCAATATACCAATCCATCAATATACCAATTCATCGATATACCAATTGATCAATGTACCAATTGATGAATGTACCAATTCATCAATGTAGAATGTCCTAGGCACTCGAATCAAAAACCACGACAACCACGAATCTGTCGAATGGTACCAAGCGAACGAACGGTACGAAGTGTGCAAAAAATCGACAATAAATTCGGGGAAACAGTTAAACGGCTCACCTCGCCGTTGAACTCCACGGACGAGAACAATCGAAGAATCGATTCCAGTTCACGGTTTAGGCGATACACCCAATGGGTAGCCTGGCGAAGAAAGAATGCGGTGAATATGCGCGGGGGAACGCAAAGAGCCGCTGGATACGTCGTTATCCTGAATCGCGCGATCGTCGGATAAACGCTTGTTAGGTATCGCTGCCGGTGCCCAGGAAAAGTCTTTAATGGCTCGCGCCGGGCATACCGACCCGATGGCGGTCTTTGGGAATGAATAGAAACGAGGTGGCCGCGAGTTAGCGTCCGGCTCCGCGAGCGAATTCTTCGTCGACGCCTTGACGAATCGCCAGGGGAGCCAGCTCTGAAAACTCCGCTCGACCGCGACCGGGGCTGCTGCTGCTATTACTGTGTCGCTGTTGTTGCTATTGCAATTGCTACTGCTCGGTGCGTCGACTTCATTGAGAAAGCGGCTTTCGTTTCGCGGGCACTTTCGCAGGACCGATTCGAATTACGACTGTCCGGAAAGGTGCGCCAAGGGTAGCGTTGCGTTAGATTCAGGAGAATTGTGTGTCTCCTTCAAGTAGGAAAGTGAGAATTATTGAGAACGAGAAATTGGACGCAATTTTTGAGTGCAGCAAGTATACCTTTGGGCCTGCGCACTATTGGACTCCCAAACTCGTAAAACCTTGAAATTCCTGTCTCCCCAATCCCAGTCAGCGAGGTCCCCGACGCGCGCATCAAACTCTCGGATCCCAGCTTGTCGAGTGACGTAGCGAGCGCGTTGTCGGTGCATTGGCCGGCGGGGCCCAGGCAATATCAATGATATGAATTATCTAACTGCGTGGGCGTAGCTGTGCAGCCTCTACCAACAGAGCAGCACCGACTGTCACGGTCTCCCTGCGAGATCGGGCACGAGCACACTGTGCGAGCCGGTCGTGGCTTACAACGGCGTGCCGCGACGCGGCACCTCGCTCTCTGCTAGCCGCGCTAATAAAGACGGCTGTGTTGGCTCTGGTGCTCGGTATTAGGACGATAATACTCGACGAGGAGAACCGCTTGGCCGGCTGCATACACGCATTCCGCGCTGCCCACGGCCTCTCGGCAGGTAGCACGAGGTGGTTACGGCCACGGGGTAGGCTGCTGCGAAACACCAGGGGGGATCGGCGGGGTACACAGGGGGAGGGAAGGGGGTACTCTATAGGGAACCGTGGTGCGAGGGGAACTCGAAACAGGGTGCGGGGGCAGTTGCGCGTTGCGTACAGAAGGGTGGACAAGGGGAAGGAGGCGGTTAATGGCACATAATCGAGCCGATACGTGGGCGATGTTACTCGCCGGCTCGCGAAACTGCCGATTTCGAAAAGGTAGATCGTGAACGGGCCGCATTCCCTCCTGGTTGGCTGGCTCGCCGACTCGCTGGCTGGTTGGCCGACATGTTCCCAGAATGGGGAGCCGCTTCATATATCATAATTGCTGCCAGGTGCACAGGCGTCCGGAATACCGAGCCGGCTGATCGGACACGATGGACCTCGAGCACTTTGCCGCTGACAGAATGCCTCCACCTCGCGCTCGATACACTGTCAAACCAATTTTTACTCTTTCCACGATCCCTTTCTACGGTACGTGTCATAATTTGTTCGTATCGCTTCCGTTCAATTTTTTTTCACAATTTCTCGCGCTTTTGTTATATTTAGAAGTTACAATTGATGTCTTTTATGGGAAAAGAATTTCAGATCTGAGAGCTAGCTTACGTCTTTCTCAGATTTTAGAGTTTTAGATTTCAGATCTTTAAGCTCGCTTACGCCTTCAGGCATCAGATTTGCAATTTTAAAGGCGGCGCGAAGTCAGTTTACGTTTCCCAGATTTCAGATTTGCGATTTTCAATGTAAGAAACGAATCGTACAGCTGCAGCACAGTAGCAGGAAGCGCGGAGAGAAATTTCCCCGTTCAGATGATTTCAGTCGCGTTCCCTCGCAACGTTTCATCCTATCGACGGATCGTCGAACACGCGGCAGAAGACCAAGCATCGGTTCGATTCTTTTCTTCCTTTTTTTTCCTCCGGTTTTACCGAGCTCAGAGCGAACTTGCGGACGATCGTCCGTGACGATTGTCCCGTGATTTATTGCACGGTGCATCTATGCACGCGAATAGTTGTTGCAGTTCACGTGTATTCCCTGCCACGTATCTGCCTCTGGAGAAGCGCGGCTGCATTTGCCAATGATCCGGAGAAGGGACTGCGAATTCGCGAGCTTTCTCCCGATTACCGCAACCTACGCTGCTCAAATTCCAAGTTCATTTGCCTGATCGATCGAACGCTTTTCCCGGTCTGCTGTCAGGTTAGCTAATCAATGCAGTTGTGTCACAATAAAATTATATTTTATTTGAAAATCGTAAGAAAGTCTCTGGAATACAATCAACGATATGCTTCCTGCTGTAGAGTGTCTCACTGATCGAAATAGCGGTAAACGGCTTTGAAAAGCTCTGGTTTCCGAGACGCAGGTCTCGTTGCCACACGAATTTGTTTTCCCTTTCACTGGCAAATTTTTCGCAACAGTTCGTGACGTCGTACTCGTTGATATTTGCCTTCGTTGCGTTGTCGCGGCCTTTGTGTTTACTACGTCGACGAGAGAGACCACCGTGGTCGCGTGTTCGATACGCCGTCGAGCACGTTCCACGCCATTGTTTGCCTTTCGTAATGGCGGCCGTTTCCGGTTTCGGTAATCTCTCATTACTGGCATAACACGATTGCCCGGTAATTGGTCGCACGGAGATCGAACTAGCGCAAACAGACTCTCGCGGTTATTATCAAGGGTACTACTACCAGAGCCTAGTCACTGTGGAATTATCCTTTCTCCTTTCTGATCTTCTTTCCTGGTAGCCCGAGGATTCTGCCTTCTCGAGAAAATCGAATCAATTTTTTTTTCACATGCTCCTACCAATTTGGCAATTTTTTTCCAAAGGAATTCGATGCGCAATCACAGCTGTTGCGAGTTCATCGAGTTTGCATAATTCCGATCCTTTAAGACCGCTGATCACGCACGTGTTGCTCCGAAGCTTCTCTTCAGATTTCTCAAATTTCGCAGGATTCAATTTTTTTACCGCGTTCCTTTGTTTTCAAATTTTCTACGCAATTGAAAGTGTATCTATAATCTTGATCATATAAGACTAGCGATCGCGTTACTCTTACATCATCAACGAACACGATTTAAATGATACTTCAATAATATACAGCATCCCATCGACGCACAGTGGTCGAAACGGGCCCGCTAACTGGACAAAATTATTGTAGCATTATTTTAAAACTTAAAGCCACAGTGAAGTAGATCATTCGATTTGTCTTGACGTCAACTACAACAATATGTAATCAACACAACATAGTGGCATTTAAAAAATTAATGTTTTGTAATTTTTTCTATTAGGATTTATAGACGATTGAATATCGATCAACTGTTGTTTGAAACATTTTTTTGCCAGATTATCTGAAATGCTCAAAAAACCGTTGTGACAATTGAGCATTTGCACCGAAAAACTGACAGAACTATTTCAACATCATTCTATTATTATTTTATTATCGCACCGCTATTAAAATAAGAAGTAACGATGCCTGACGGTGCACAGTTATTAAAATGGACTTTCTAGCTGAATCAAACTGTTTGTGGTTTACGTAGAGGAGAATCATAGAAATGATTTGTAATACACAGACATTGGATTACTCAAAATTGTCCCAGACTCGGGGTCGCAAAGAAAATGAATTTTATTGGAGACTCAAAATTTGTATAAAGAAGTTGCAACAGGTTTCAAAGTAAGACCTCGTAAGACTATGTTTTTGCAGGGCTGTCAAAGTATAAATACTATAAATACTATATACCTTTTCAGGTATTTTCATTTCTAAGCAAATAAATAATGCATTAGAGTTTTTTTTGAGATTTGTACGTGGGTTCATGGTAGTATCCATCACAGGATGAAAAATTGCACAAAATATTTTGCACTAGCAGATCACAATGAGAAATACTAACGAATAGTGAGGTGTCGAACGATGATGAGGAAATGAGAAGTTAAAAAATGAGTTGCGGGTGAGGGCATACTTTATTATATTGTTATAAACAAGGGTAAAAACAGCTGCAATTCTTCTTATCTGATATCTACCTTTGATTTGTCCAGCTAGCGGGCTCGTTTCGACCACTGTGCGACGCGCGAGAATTTACATACCTATGGAAACCTAATCTCAATTCCCAGACCAATTACAGCTGGTTTCCATGTAGTACGGTATCACAGCAATCAAATTAAATCAACCGGTCCCGATCTAAATTGAATTCTTTGTAGGTGTTCACGAGGCAGAAATTACTCCTGCCTCGAGATAATTCATATCTCTTAATTAGAGGCATTCGCCCGAAGATACCTGGAGGAGAGTATTCTTAGATATGAATGGAACGCGTACTCTGATTTTACTTTTTATGGCTCAGGTATGCGAAGAATGCGGCACGGTAACGACGCGTTAACAAGCTGCTGCTCGGGAGCGCGTTTAATTTGCTCTCGGCAGCGGCGACTTTCCAAGAAAAATTCGTGTGTCTCGCACTCACGAAGATTTCCGATCGAGAATCGATGAAATGGGCGAGGCTGTGTTTTCTATCATCGTGTGGCAACGCCATAACCGTGACACACGGTGGCAATCAGTCGGCGAGCTTCTATTTCGCATCGCGTTATTACCGTGCACCGTGTTCCAGGTTATATGCGTAGGCTGCATCTCCGTGGATGCAACGAGACGCAGTATGCACCGCGTAAACCACCATCTGCATTAGACGCCCCGAGCTGCTCGGCACAGGCTATTCTGCACGTGAGGCGATTTCTTTTCGGGAAAAGGAAAGAAAAGGGGATACCGGGAAAACTATGCGATCACTGTAATCCTCGGGACGAGGATTCGTTACTGCCTGATCCGATCACGCGGGGAACCGTTAGATTCGGTTGCTGGAAGCGCACCGAGAAAATTCGAGTGTTTTAGGTCGTCGAAGCGGAAAATCGCTTTTCCATGATGAAAATCACAGTTTTCAAAACATTTTTAAAACGTCGTCAACGAAAAAACTCTTTCACCCTTCATTCGAACAGAGAAGAATTTTTTTATAAATTGAGAAATTAAGTTCTAAAAATAAAATGTTTGAATTTACGCGTGTTTCACATATTGAACGACTATCCACAAGAAGAAACGATGGTAAAATTATTCTCCCATAGGAACTGAACAGTTGACTAAAACAATGTTGAAAGAACGTCTGGCGGATCCGTCCACATATTCGATTTCCATTCACGTTCAAGCAGCCACGCCCCCGCTTTAAGAAACGAGTCGCGAGGAAACAGGCGGTCGTCGTTGTAGAAATGGCCTGGCGTCTCGGAAAAGAATAATCCGCGACGAAGCAGGCATTTGACCCCGGTTATGCTCGGTTCGCATGACAGGTTGCGCCTGCAATCGTCGGCTTGTCTCTCCTCTCCTCTCCACCTCGTTTCCCGTCGGGTTCGTTATTTCCGAGCTGTTCCTTCCTAGAAAACCAGTCCGGCGTGAGTTCGGAACGATCGCAATCTGTTCTGTGTGCAACTTTGTTGCGCTTCTCGCTTGGTCTGTGTACGCGTCGCGTGTCAACCCTCGTTTCTTCGGGAAACGAACCTACGACCATCGAAATTGGATCTTTCAGCTTCGGTAGCCGTGTACGATTTCGCGATGGGGAATCGAAATGTCGTAGAACTTCTTCACTGAAATTCGACAATTCCGGGAGAATTTCATCAGAGCTAGTTCCGTATCTTAAATACATTCTAATTAGTATTTCTTCTCACGACGATAAGGTGATTTTAATCTGTCAGAACAATGATTCCCAAAATGCACCTCAGAGACATTGAACAATCGAACCAAAAATCGTAGTGTCGAAACTTATCGATTTCCAGCGGACGATTACGATAACGAATCGACGGAAACCGATCTGGTTTCCTTTCTGAGATAATTGCAGGCGTCGACGTCGCCGTTTTTGCGAGGTGGTACTTGATGGTTTCGCGGAATCCCCTACGCCCAGGGAAATCTCCGGCTCGCCGATCAGATGCGATGCGATACGTGAGGTGGAAAGCGAAAAAACACGGGCCGGGCGTAATGTTATTTGTGGGAATAACAACGGCGGTTCGCCCGGTTGCAGACGTTGCTCGACAAGCTTGATATATTGCGTGGGCGTCGGCCAACCCCTCGCCCCGTTTCAATTCCACCCTGTCTGCGAGCCACGCCAACGAATAATCTCGCGAGCCGTCTGGGTGTTGCGAGTGAAATTCGTTGAACTGCCATTTTTCGCATTCCATTACCGCGATTAGACACGTTTCTTCTGTTACCACACGACTTGGCACTGTCACTCGGCTGGTCAAGGTCAGTACCCTGCTGGACCATTGCCAGGATCATGGCTTTTTTCGCGGATGTTGACCCGTGCGCCTTGGCGAGATGAGAATTTATACCTGACGACATAAATCAACGAAATACGTCGCGAAGGTGTACGACATTTTCGAAATAAGCGATTTTATATTTGGAACCAGTGACGTAAAATTTTATTTTATGGTATCGACTCTTTCGTGTTACTTCATTCGCGATTGTTGCTTTACATGCACACATCATTGATTCGAGTTTTCCTTTCTTTCTGTACTCTCCCCATCGTGCCTATCACATCTGCGCAAGCATGATTAATAGCTGTCTTCAGTCTCGATTACGTTTTATTTCCATGCACCGCAGCGACGTTACATCAAACCGAGTCCCAACGAGGCCACACGATCGTTCGGATCAACTTTTCCTCGTTTTTGCTACGTGCACGCGTTTCGGTACGATCCCAATCGTACGAAAGATCGGCCATTTCTATATTACCGAAAGTGACTCGGTGTTCCCGTAAACGTTCAGACAAAACCATCTCCGCTTTCACCTCGATCGACGAACACCCTTTCTGGCTGCTATCTGACCGCACGTCGATCTTCACTCACGTTCCCCAGTGCTGTTTGTCGATTTACGGTGGAGAGACTGTGCTTGGGTCTCTTGTGACCCCTGGCTTTTCTTCTGAGATCTCGAATTTTTTCCAGACGAATCAAACATTTCTTAAATGTTTCTCGTTTAACTTCAGCCATTTCGATCAGAATTGATTATAAAAATGTAAATTTGTCCGACGATGTGTATTGTCGTTACGAGGGAATTTTTCGGGCCATGGCCATCGGTCAAAGGTGTTTTTCAATTTCTTTCGCCTCTCGCAGAGCAGAGACGGTTCCCGATAATGGTTGCCTTTGTTTCAAAGCTGGTTATTAATTGTACTCGTTCGCGACGAGACGTTTAACGTCACGATCGGCGCCTGGTCGCGTTCGATTCGGACGTGGATCGATGCGTTCCTCTCCTTCTCTATCTCTCGCCTCGTTGGAAGCTGACTCGGATTGCGCAACACAGACATTTTTCCTCGCTTCTGCGAGTTCTTCTGCGGGTTAGGCTCGCCTCGCTTCGAGCAGGAAGTCGCAACAGTTAATCGTTCCTCGGGAGCTCTAAGGGTGCACGCTTACATAAAAACAGTTTGCATTACGGTTCCCGAAGGTACGCGAAGGTACGCGAACTTTCTCCGGTGGCTTTCTTTGAACCTGGTCTTACACTTTCCTCGAATCAATTTTATTAGTAAAATCTGAAAGAAAACTAAAAAATTTTAAACATTCGATGGTACGTCAAGATCCACACTGAATTTAATCCGAGATCCAACGCGCTTACGAATAATGTGAAAAGTCGACACGTTGAATCACACTTCGCTCGAATTCCTCGGCTCGCAGATTCCACAAGAAACCAACAATAATCTCCGTGATAGTGCTTTGAATAATCCATTCGGTGTCCCACACGACAGGCGGGAGACAATAAACGCAAACGAGAGGCGGAAGAAAAAGAAGAAGAAAAAAATGAAAACGAAAAAAAGATCGAGTAACAGAGTTTAAACGAGGCTCCGGCGTTGTTGTCGAGCGAAATAGAAACGAGAGCGAGGGAAGTAACTCTTCTGAATAGACCCGTCCCATGGTTCTGTCGCCTCGGAACCACTTTCTTCCGCAGCGTCGCGGAATATATAGTATTCGTAACGCTCTCTCGGGCCGAAGAAAGAAGAAAAGTCGTCTGGAACGATAATCGTTAGTCACGCCGCCGCCTCGTCCCGTGCTCCAGCGAAATACGTAACAAAACTTTCGCGAGCGGGACAAAGCTCGCGCACATCCAATACCGTACACCTACTCGGTGTTCTAGTGTTTTCCATTCGTGTCGATTTTGTTCGTATCAATCCACTTGAATTTTCATTCAGCCCTTCGCACTCGAACTTCTGCGACAATTGGGTTAGGTGCTTCTCCCGTTTTATAATTTTTACTCCAATTCTTCGATCTTCCAGAATCCTCTAAAACTTGCAATTTAATTCTCCGTAAAAATTAATTCCCCATAAAATTCTCTTAAAATCGTTCGTGCCTACTCGATCGATTGCATTTTTCTCGAACTCATTTTCCCGAATGGTATTTGACGAGCATTAGCGATCGAAAGGGGACACCCCGTGTGCAGAACGGGTCAACGGTCGTCGGTTTTGCTCGACGCAGAAACGGTCGTATAGACCCGGACTCACTCGGCCGGTCGTCGAAGATTTCGCAACGCGGATCAGGCGTTTGCTCTCGACACACCGACGCGACACCGAGACACGGCGCAGCGCGACGCGGCGCGGCGTTCTCAGGTATGCGATAGCGTGGCACACTCGGCATTTGCATGTCACGTTGTTCAGCCCGCTAAAGCGCAGGTAAAAGCGGGAAGGCTCCCACCCCGGGGCTGATCCGGGGATTAGTCGAACGATCGACGCAGGATCGGATCCGGCCGCTCTGATCGATGGAAATCGTGAGCGGCGCCCGATGCCATCGGCACACTCGGGAAATTATCGAGTCATAGAGCGGACCGACGGAAACGTTTCTACGGATTCGATGTTTACGAGCGACACTTGTTGCCGCGCCGATTTTCATCGACTAGTTCCCGTCTTGCCGGTTCCGTACAGTTAAACCGCTTTTCTGCAACCCTTGCGTGCGGTGCGAGAGAACGTACGGTGCAACGAGGCACTGCGATTTATTCAGAGATGTTTCGTGTCTCTTGCAATATTTTTCGCGTTTGGAAAAAGACTTTTCTCCTTCGGTCAATAAATATTCCTGAAAATATTGCACGCTGGTGAACGAACACAATGAGCAAGTCTATATTTAAACTGGACGTTCATTGAATGGAATGTTTAAACTAATATATAGCCGGCAGGATCAAACGCGATATCCAATTATCTTCCTGGCCCGGACAAATTGAAAATTCCTGTTGGAAAAAGATTAAAAACGAAAACACAGGGATCGAAATACGACCATCTACCGCGTCGGAATTCGCATTCGGTTTTCCGCGGAAAAATTGAAGCCCAGAGAGAGGAGAGAGAAAGAGAGAGAAAGAAATGGAGAGTCGACCAGTTGGTGGACCGGTTGCAGGATTTTTCCGACTCGTTCCCGTCGAACGTTTGGGATAATTGATTCGCGTCTGTCGGTGACATTTTCAACGGTTTTTCGTTCGCCGGCCGAGACCAATCGGAAATGCAAGGGGGGCCGAGAGCGAGTGCATCGAGCGAGCATTTGCATTCTGCCCGGCATTAAACGCGGTTTCATAATCGTCACGCTGCTGCCGGCGCGGCTCGAGTGTTTGTATCAGGATCGGTCCGTGTATTTACGGGTTGACACTCTCATTCGCTCGGTTACGCAACTGCGAGGACGCGGGATTACTGCGACCAAAAATTTACCGACCTGTGATTTGCTGTTGTCATTCGCGTTCCGGATCTTCTGAAATCTGAACCGATGGAGTAACCGAATAAGGCAGATTCTTTCCGTATTTTGTGTTGACTTTGTCACGGTTATTCGAATTCATTGTTAGGGATTGAATCGACAATTGTTTGCAGTAGTGATTTTTTCTACCGAAAGAAAAAAAAATATTCAGCACTTTTAAAATAAATTCTCAGAGGTCCCTTCTTCCAAATCTTTTTTACCGAAAACACATTAACTTCGGACACGTAACTATTGAGGTAAAGGATACATTGTAGCGAATTCTAGCGTTTATGGGACGATGATGAGAGACAGGCGACAGTAATGAAGACAATAGCTCGCATTCGGAATGCAAGGTACGTCGAACTCGTCGAACACTTCTGACATTCTCGGGACACCTGTGCGCCGAACAGAGGTATAAGAGAAAAGAGCGAGTCGCTCCATCATCGCGTTAGCACTCGTAAAACGTAAGGGAGCACGTGTTCCCCGGTGCTCGGTTAGCCCATTCTTTTTTCGTTCGACGGGGAACGTTGTTGGCAATCGTGTAGACACAGGTGGGCCGGTCCCGGTAATGCGCCCGATGCGCCCGATGCACTTTGCGCCGCGTGTACACTTCCACGTCGGTGTCAGCGTTGGCTCCTGCAAATGTTAACCGGTATCGAGCGCGCGGCGGACCGGCTCGTTAACGATATTCCCCTTCTCGAATTAACCGCACGTAACCGCGCGATAAAACGCGGCCCACGTTGCAAAACGGCGCGCGGCAACGCGCGAAAACGCCGGTGCAATTTGTCCGGAAGCGGCCGATGCAACAGTTTTATGCACTCGTTCGTGACGACTTCCTCGCTCCGTTCCGTTATTTTAATCTAGTTCGGATCTATTATGCTTCTATTCGCACGCTCGGGGGTCGTTCTT
Organism: Lasioglossum leucozonium; assembly: GCA_028454225.1. Classification (NCBI taxonomy): domain Eukaryota; kingdom Metazoa; phylum Arthropoda; class Insecta; order Hymenoptera; family Halictidae; genus Lasioglossum; species Lasioglossum leucozonium. The sequence goes on along the minus strand of CM052221.1, from coordinate 18,976,594 downwards.
CGCCATTGTTCTCGTACGTTTAGTGATTAAAAAAAATATTTACAGGTACCAATTTTTGCGAGGCTAATATTTTTTAAACTTTCATCGTTTCATGTGTAGATATTAAGACCAAACGGTTGAGCAGACGAAGGTTCGAACGACCTCGAACGCGGCGCGAAAGTCATCTCACGGGCGTCGGTCCCAGAAGATAGGATCGTAAAATGGTACAATGGGTCGGGGCCCGTTAGCGCTGAATCAATTCGCAGCCTCTCATCGCCTCGCCTAATAACCATCGTTCAGGGCTAATGTACACGTTTCCTTTAAATTATCTCGAGCTCGACCTTGGTAATTAACTTCCGTGTCTGGGCCGTACGGTTTCCTCGATCGCACTGGGGACCTCGTACAACTAGACTGCGAATCTCTTCGCAGAATAGAAAACTGTCTGAATTTCTTCTGTCGATGGTGTCGGCTAAAATAAATAGAATAATTGCGTAACTCGCGTCGAAACGAAAATTTCGCTGCAAGTGCAAGAGCGGTGCGAAAGAGGCTGCAGCAGCTCTCTCAACCGAGCCAGTGATGCATGTTACTGTACGAGCTGTACGGAATATGATACAGTCCCTCTGTGTTCCTCTTTATAAGGCCGCGCGCGGGTCGGGAATCGCGCGTAGGGCCCACTTTATGTACTCTCTGGTACCTAGCGGGATTATGTAGTGACCTATGTACCTCGTGTGTTTCTGCGTCTCCTCGGCGGCCCGATCCTCACCGATCCTCCACGATCCCTGCGTTCGCTTTCAGCCGCGTGGACGGCTTCGTATTGCAAACTGGGCTATTACACGCGATGCAACCGACCGCTCTTCTAGAACAATGCACCGCGTTGCGCTCCGAACGAGGCGGCGCGGGAATGCAGCGCGTGCGACTGCGTTTCCGTTCGATCGCGTCGGATTTAGCACTGCGCTCGCAGATCCACGGTAATTCATCGATCCCTCGAAGAGAGTAAAAAAGTACACGTCTTTCGTGGAATGACTCGACAAATTTGAACTTTGCTTGTACGTATTTATGATATCGCGTCTGTTTATCGATAGAAAAATATATGGTGAACTGGACGCCGTTTCCCTAATCACCGTGAACGTAGAAGAGTGTCGTTAAACGCCGACAACGAACCGACCTTCCGCCGGGGAATTAAATACGTGCGGCGCTACGCGGTCGAGTTAATTAATGAATCGTTCGGGAAATTGATCGGAGACCGTGCGCCTGGTAATTACGCTTCTTCTGGAAACCGGCAAGACGCTTAATGGACCAGAAATTATTGCCTGCTGCGAGTGTACTCGACGCGCTCCCAACGGATTCGAGCGCGATTGAGTAATTCCGCTTGGTTTTCAGGGTGACGACATCTCGAACCGACAGTGATAATCTAGTATAACGAATATGTAGCAAACATTTGAAGAATTACAAGACACAAGCTAATATAATAAAAAGCAATTATTTAAAATTAAGCAAGCACTAACTAAGACAAACATTAAAAGCAGATGAAAATTCTGAATGCAAAAATTGATTATTCCAACAATTCTGTCACCCAAATATAAACTTGTGAGCTCGTCGGGAGATTCCATCGATGGCAGTCACGGCTCAGCGGAACAGTCGACTTGGTAATCATCGCGAAAAACGACGCGAGCTCGTCGAAAGCGTTCGCAAAATGGAGAACGGCTCTCATGGAGACGTTTTCAAGGGTCATCCAGCTGGTAATTCATAGGAACGCGGGAGGATATCGGGTCGGATCGGCTTACACGTGTTCCACCAACTGGCGAGAGCAAGTCGAGCCACCCTGCGATCGATTGATCGCGCAACAGGCGGGAGGTACGACTCCGCTGAAGGCGAAATCGAACGTTTTTCCACGGAACGAGAGAAAGAGAGAACGAACTAAACTGTCGACGCTGGCACACGTTCCACCCACCTTTTCTCCGCGAATTCCTGTTATTAATTCCTACCGTGTCACGCTCTGATCGAGGACTTTACAAGGGCCTTGTTCCACCCGCAAATTCCTATTGTTGCAGCCGCGATTGATCACCGGTTACGCTCAGCTTGCGCTTTATTGTCGTTACCAACGGCTGTTGGTCGCTTTTGTTGGCACCACGGTTCCCGGATTCAAGTGGAATTTTAATTGGCTCGTGTGTTAGATAAATATGTGCCAGCTTTCTCGCGTGAACTAAACAGTATTAACATGTTGGTGTCGTGGAACAGTTGAAAAAATTGCTCGTGAAATTCACCTTTATTTGTGAGAAAGAAAGAAAATTAATAAATTATGAAATCTTCGCAAAGATATACATAATTCCGCACCTACTGGACAGGAGAGAATCGGTAGAAGCACCCCGCGCGATCCAGCCAATCACCGTAGTACCATTTCCCACCGTGGGCATTGCGCAATCCGTTTCTCCATCGAGTCTCGTCGATTTTTCCATCGAATTCGAAGCACGCAGCGCGCACAGATACCCGATAACCTTTAATCTGGCCGTCGAATGAATCAGAGTCGCATTATCGCCTGGCCCCTCGCGTCCACCGTCTAAGTAACCATTACACGATCAATATACACAACCGGGCAACGGTCCAGGCTCGACGCTTATTCAACCGGTCGATTGTCCATCGAGCGTACGACAGATAATGGCGCTTGTGAATGAAAGGATTGACGAGCGCAAGCAGGTTCACCGTCTTGTAGCTCCGAGATTTTTTTCACTCTCTCCCTCTTTCTCTTTATCCTGTGTGTGGACACTGATTATTTGTAGGGTAGACACGATCGTCGGGAACACAGCCAGGCAGCCGGATAATTGAGCGCACATGTTCCCCGTGTTACCGTTTCTTTTTCTACCTTTTCTTTCGGCCCTCGAAACCCGCGCGCTGCGCGCTCTTTATCTCGGAAACTGCTGCAGCTACACGAGAGATTTTCTTGCGGAAATTAACCTTTGAGCGTCGCCGATTTTACGTGGAGAAGTTCTGAAGTTTTTGGCGTCCGGTCTGCGATGGTGAACAGGATCATCTAGTTCTGCGATATTTCCTCGAAAATCTCGTTTTTCTTGTGTTCGCGTTCTGTAGGGTTTTAAATAATAATGTTAAAAAATGGTTGTTAGATTTCAGTTGTACAGGGCGTCTCAGAAATGTCTCAAAACGTATTTGACGATGTACAATCGGTATGAAGAATGATCGCCCTGAGCATTCTCTCGTTCTCTCTCCATTCTCTCCGGGTCTCGTGTGTCCGCGAGATTGCGTGTCGGACGAATAAGCGGAATAAGAGATAGAGGCAATATAGCGGCGGAATGGAATTGCAGGGCGGCGTGGCGGTGCGGTGGAGAGACACAATGCTTGTTATGCATTGTGTTCGGGGGGGCCTCTGCTCCGGTTCCCTTTTCACTTGCGCACCGCATCGAGGGAGCAGCCGAAGGCTTATTAGTTTCGTATGAACAATGTGTGTCACAATTTATTCGGAATCGGCGGAGTAGCATCGCGCGGATTGCACCGGGAGCGGGAGGGGGGGGCTGGATTGTTTGTTGCACGCGTTGCGTATGCCAGGGAATATATCTGCGTGGATGCGCACAATGCTCCGGAGAAATGGATTAGTCGAGGATCGTCGTTCGAGAGCTGGTTATTTTGTTTGGCGAACACGGGATATTGCGTGTTTCGTGTCAGCGGGATTCGGCGATAAGCAAGAAGCGCGTCACGCGATGCAATCAGAATTTTTATTCTTTGACGCGCGCAGGAGTGAAAATTAGATTTTTGAGCGAATTTCAAACGCAAGAGTTTGATACGAGGTTGTTTTTAAATTGGATTTCGAGGTTATTTTCTTCCGTTTATTAGCTTCCCTTGAAAAACGAGTCAGCTCGAACCACACAAGACGCAGGAAGACGAATTTTTCCAGATTTGATGGGACATTAATTGCGAAAGAAATTATCGGATGAAAATTCGATCGTGGATCTCGCTACCGCGATCGCGTCCAGAAGCACCGGTGCTCCTGCGATAAATCATCGCGGCACGCCGCGCCGTCGCCGATCATAATTTACCCGGTGAATAATAAACAGCGTCGAGCGCAGCTATTCGCTCGCGAATTTGCATCTCGGTCCCCGTTAAGCTCACCCACGCTAGAGGGTATACTGGGTGTTCGTTAACAGGTGAGAGAAAATCTTTCTGCAAAATAACAATCGTCAAAAACTATTGTTTGCTTAACAGTTTAAAAGTAATACATAACCGACATACACGCGTTAGCATCGATCTGGAAGATCCTTAACGAAAGATCGCGGATGGATGTCGAAATATTTGTCCTGCAGGGTTATGGTTGATATAATTTGCGAACCATAATGTGGAACATCGTGTACATTAGAAGACGCGGGAAACGATGGCTCATTAACGCCGGTCTCGCCGACAGAAGTCGAAGCGCGCGGTGTTTCCGTGGCTCGGCCGTACGCTCTTCGCGCGAGCACGCTCGGCTCCGCTCCGCTCCGTCCTATCGTCAATCTGCGAAAGGTCAACGCTTGGTCTGGAACGCGAGTTCATGTAATACGATCCCCGGTAGCCGGGGTAACTGAAATCTCTTTTTCTGTCCTTTCGGAAACGGGTGCTTCGTGACGCGATTCGTGCCCGAAAACCAACCATTCCCCGCTCGTGTCCGCGATCTTATCCGCCCACGTAATATTACGTCCGAGAGCGGCGTCGACGAGACCCTCCGGAAGACACTCGGGCCACTTTGCGTCTCTTGAATACGGAATAGGAGGATGATGAATCGCGCTCTTCTTATTAACGTCATAGCTGAATAATGGCTGTGAGAGAGAGAGAGAGAGAGAGAGAGAGAGAGCACAGCTTTTTCGCTCCGTTGGTAACCTGTTGATTCGGTAAGTGGCCAAGTAAAGTTGTTTTTTTCAGGAGTACTAATATTCTATCGAATCTTGTCCGCAATTAAATTTATATCAGCCTTGAAGACTCCCACAAGAGCTAACCGAGACTACGGTTGACTCGCAACTGTTCAGGAATACAATGAGCGTGCTGGAATCCGCCCGGAAAAAGGCGTAGTCGCCGAACGCGTCTAGAATGCGACTCGCGGGGGCGGTTTTGCACAGGCGGATAAGCGGTTCGCCGAGGTTTGTTATCGCGGACGAATTCATTAGCTGTAATTATTATGTAATCGGCGTCGTTGGGTCGCGGGGCTTGGGAACCGGCGCGCCGCTCCGCGTCGGTGGCAGTCGGGCACGTCGGGCCCGAATCGATTTTCAATAAATCAACGGGCCCATCGGCAGCGCACACCGCGGCCGCTTAGTATGCGCATATTAAGCGAGCGGGTACACAGCGGGCCCCCGACGTCTGTTTATCCTCTTCGGGCCCCGACGCACACGCCCGTTATCGGCTGGTTTATTTCTCTCCGGGCCCCGGCGAGCCCGCACGCGTTTCCCAATTAGATCTAACGTCGTTCCGAACCGATTTCGAACCGGTACACGCGATCCCGATGAAGTTGCTCATCGGAGTAATAACCAAAAAAAAAAAAACAACCACGTGAATGAATATTTTATGAAATTGTTTCCGAGGATACGCAAGTATGTATGTAGCAGAAAATTATGTACGTTTAAGAAAAACTGAGCAGAACGAACGCTGTGTCTGTGCTTTCGTTTTCGAGGAGCATCAATTTCGTCCGGGACGTTTAGCATCAGTTAAATCGATAAAATAATTCAGCGTCGCGGGTTTTCTCGGATGGAAATGCATTTACGGGCGGCGATGAAGCGCGTCTCTGTTGCGCGTCGAGCACGGTTTTAAAATAGGTGAAGTGCGGCTCTTCGTGAAAAGAGCGTCGAGACTGCGCTGCTAGCACTTCGTTATCGCTCCGGTGCTATTGACCTTATATCGAAAGCACTCTCCGGCCACGGTTCAACGTATTTAACGAGCTCGCATACCATCAAGGATCCGTGTCGAAACGATCGTTCCACCGCGAGCGGAATACTTATTGTTGCCATTCTCGGGACGACATCATCGATCCACGGGTAAATCGAAGTTGTTCGTTTGTTCGACACGATCTACGATCCCGGTGATCCTGCACTTCTCTTCTCGAAACTTCCTGCGCAGAAAAGTCACAGCTAGAAGCACGATTTTCACTCGAACCACAATAAAACGACCATACAAATTCGTACGTCAATTTTACGAATATCGCTCTAAAGAGGAATAGATTCAGCGACGAATAATTAATTTTTTTCTTTTAACATGTCCAGAAACATTCCAGAAATACTTTCGTCTATTTTCAAAGTGAAAGACATCGCGAAAGGGTTTAGTTGTTCGCGGGAATGGCATCGTTATCGCGCGCTATACCAAAAACAAGGGGGGCTGTCAGCTATTTCGAACGCGATTCGCGAACGCGTGACGATTCGGGGCGGGCGCGTGCGTTCCTCGAATAAACGGAGCCCACGCACCTCGGCACGCACGCAGGCACTCACTCACTCACGCACGCACAGGAAAATACAGGATCTATAATAATCGCGTTGGCCTGGTCAGTGACACGACACCTTAAAGCACGCTCGCTACCGAACGAAAGCGCGATAAGGAGTTATCCGGCCCGATGAGAAACGGTGCAAAGTGCGCTCGCGATTAGGCGAACCGCGTTTATATTTCCCCGACGACGACGACGACGACGACGACGACGACGACGACGACGACGACGACGACAACGACGACAACGACGACGAGACGCTCGTAAAATTCGACTCGTTTCACTTAGGTGTCTTGTCCGCCGGTATCCACGGCTATATTAATTATTTACGGGGCGTACCGTGTAGTCAGGCTATTTCTGGCCTTTAATGCGACCAGATAAGCGCGGCGGGCAACGATCTGCTCGCATTATGCTTCGCTCCGCGAACCCCTGCCCGCTGCTCTCGCCGCGATCGAAGCGTTTTCTGCTCGGTTCGCGCGTCGCTTGTTCGGCCGCGTTCCCATTCCCTTTATTATCTTTCCGACAACAGTATTTCCATATAAACTGTGACGCGATGCTGGACGGCTGCCGTAAATTCTCGGCAACGATGTGGGATGTGATTTTACTAGCGACACATTGTTGATCGCTTCGACGTTTTACGTTTGACGAGTTCGCGATAGTTTCCGGCGTTGGAAATCGCTGTGCTTGCGCGCTTGTTCAATCTCCCACCAAATTTCCATCGAAAAATCAGAACCTCCGAGAAGGATCCGATACATCTGGGAAAACATTCGAGTAACGCTCTATACGATTTTGAAAAACGATTACTTCTCACGAAGTTTACTTACATCGTAACAATGTGCGTAACCTCCAAGAAATGAAGAATTTCACCAAAAATTCGAAACTCTTGCTAGAATATTGAACAAAAACAAAAAAACAATCTGTGAAAGTTCAAGAATATCGATCTACCACCAGCTGGTGAAAGCCAAGATCATTTGCAGGCAACATCGTTCCACGAAACTTTGATTGACAGCGACCACGCCAATTCCGGCTTCGAAACCAGGTTTCCTAAACGCGATCGCGGTTTTCCCTGAAGCCGGGCCGGATTCCGTGCAACAATGCGAGTTCCCCCGTATTATAGCATAATCGACCGCCGACGATATACCGGCGTAGCCGTTCGCATAAATTGCCGAGTTTCGGGCCCGGGGTTCACGCGAACTTCCGTGCGACTCCGTAACTCAATTTGCCATGGTTAGTCTGGGGCGATCGTTTTGCAAAAGAGAAGAGAAGGAGGGGTCGGCCACCGATTTCATAGTGGCTGGCGAGAGGTGACTGCAAAATACTTTATCTGTCGGCTCGCATCGCGGACTTTGAACGCGAACATTCAATAACCTGAAAACCCGGCCACCGGAGAACTGTAATTTGCAACAATTAGTTTCACGAGAACGACGGTAAGTTGCAGCTTCGAATAAAATTAGCGGCCCGAGCGAAATGCTCGCTGCATAACCGTGCAAAGCGGTGCAAAGTGGTGCAATAAAAATCCCCTTCCCACCCCCTTCCGGATACCCGTGATCTATGGATCGAGATACAGCGATCTTTGCGGGAAAGTAGCCATCGGTGGCCAAAAGTATCGGCGCTGGCCCCGTGATTAATGGTGGCAGACAATATTGCTCTATCTAGATTAAGTGGGCTGATTAAAAAACTGGCTTATTACCAGAGTTTTTACCGCGATCGAGCAAGTGGCTGTGATTTATGCGCACGGTGTGCCACGCCGGTACTTGGGAAAATTTAGAAAGTGAAGGCTCCGTTTACCGACCATTTTATCGAATATATGTATTATAACTATCAAACGTGTTTTTTTTTTCGCAATAAACATTCTTACACCACGAATTTATGAACTCCGCCTCGGGATCTTATCCGAGACTAAAAGTTACTTAATTCATATCCGAAGCATTGTAAAGTTTTAAGGAATTCATATATTTCTTGGAATAATTTCTAATATTTCAAAGGGGAAAGTGGTATTCCAGTTATCAAACTGGCAGGGTCAACTGTAAATAGATAGAACGTCTCTAGTAGAACAACTTTCAAAATTTCACCAAATTTAATTGGACAGGTCGTTTTCGAAATTCGCTCATGAAAATGGAAATTTTCAGGTAGCATTCAGGCCAGTAATTAAAGTGAACAAAGAGTTGGCCGGAGGCCTCGAGGCGACTAGATACATATAATGGAACACGAGAGAACAATCCAGTTTCGTCGAAACAATCGCTACCATAAAATCGCCGCGACTGTAGTGCGCGTGGTGGACACTGTCGTGTCTGTCTCGGTGGACTTAGATGGACTACCTGTTTCTACCGGTTTGGTATCGGCGCCAACGCTGCGAAAGGCGCTGTCTGCCTTCGCATACCTGTATACACGTGCGCGACTTCTCGTGCGCAAGACACGGCAAGAAGAGACAATAGATGATAGAAGCGGCGCATGGAGACATGCCAGACCACTTTTCTGCCGTGTCGAAGGGGGAGAGAGAAAATCAACTTCGTCGGTTGATCCTGGATCGACGGTATGTTTGAAATTCATGAGTTGAGGAAAACCGAGGCGATCCACTTGGGACTGAGATACTTCATACTAGGATCTCGAAAAATATATACAATAAAGTACGAAGCGCTACGAGGAAATTCATGAAACACAGGCTATACAGTCTAGACTATATACTATGGTACAGACTAGACTATACAGTCTAGGAAGCGATAAGGAGTGATAAGGAATTGCAAGGAGCATTAAGAGGTCGTTCAATTAATTTTCTTAGCTCGCGAGCGCGCCGCGCAATTAATCACCGATTACGGTGATTTAGCTGTTGGTCTAAAGTCTACTTTGTCGGAAAGGTCAAAGGGAACGCGAATCGGCTGAAAGTAAAGCCTAAATTAACCCGAATTACGAGTCCCGAGCCGGAGCGCGACCGGCAGTGAAAACTAAATTCGACGTAAACGCTCCATTCACGTCGGGCTTCGAGCCGCTCTACCAGAAGAGAACGGGTTTCGAGGTTTCACCTAATGGTATATTGTACTCTCCGCGCTACTTTTTTTTCTTTTTCGCGCAGGCCATGCGCTAATGCTACGCTACTAGGGTCAGGATAATTTCACACTGTCTCCAGATGGAGCGAGAGAAACCTAAGGAGTACGGCGTCCCGCGTGAGAAACGTCGCATGATCCTCTTTTGTCTCGTGCTCTCTAATCTTCGACCAGAGACGTTAGAAAATCTGAATATAATGTTCCCTCTCTGTCTGCGGATTGTATAAATGGTCACTCATTAAGCTCCGGTATCCCTGAGGAATTCGTTATTAATGTACCGTCGGAAGATAGTGAAAGCTGAAATGTCAGAACAAGAGTTAACGCGTTATTAAGCTCTCGGTTCGCGATGTACGTTGGTCGCTCGAATCTCAAAATAATGTATTCACGGAGGAGCACACGTGGAAATTGTAATTGCACCGAAACTTTTCCTCCGTCAGCGAAAGAAAAACATTTTAGGCTGCGATGCCGTTTAAGCTCTCCGGCCACGGCCTTTGAACGGAGGTGGTTCGCGAAGAAGTCAAAGGAAGAAAGCGGTTTTGAGAAAACAGCGGCGGAAATGCTGCGAGATGAAAGAGCAGCCTCCGATCTAAATAAAGGGAGGAGCCGGCAATATCGGAGGATGTCGAACCGGAAACAGGACAGAGGGATCTCATGAAATTTCATCGATTGTCGCCGGTTGTGTCCGCGGGTACGTACGAAGACGACATAATTTTGATCGGACGATATCGTCTGGCCACTCGGCTCGCCCCTAAGATCCTTATTTATTCGGCCGGGGGCCCGGGGCCCTGGGCCGCAACAATGACGCATAATAAGAGTTTCGCAGAAAGACTAAGGCGAAAGAAACGAAGTCTCCCGGCGCGGAGGGCTCGTGACCGGCGTTATCTAAAATACGAGTTCCAGAAACTAGAAAATACCGATCAAAAGGGAGCCACCGGACGGCGAAGGGCTCACCCCGGCTATTTTTAAGAAGGGGCTCGTGCGAGGGTATCCTATTAACATACAATAAGGACATAATTCTCTGCTGGCTCCTTCGGAACACAGGACGCCGCGTGCTCCGGGCCCTCTTCGGGAGCTCCCGCCAACCATACTCCGCGCCCTTTATGGTCGCGACGGGATACAGGAACAAAGGAACGGGCAATTTCGCGTATTGTCCAACGGACACTCCGACCCAACCTAAGACTGATTAGGAACCGAGTCTGTCCCCCGAAAACCGCGCGACAAATGGGAATCGATGGCGACTCTCGAAAATTTCGAGGCATCTTTTCCTCTCGACTGTCCTCTCCTTGGCGTAATAGCAATCTAAAAAATTTGTAAAAAATTACAAAAACATAAAAATGCATAACAAGTACCATTCCACCGAAGGACTTGCCTGAATGCTTGCACCCAGGTCTTCAAGTGTACGCAAAGGGAAATAGAGGGGGGGACCAGTCCCATCAGCATCGTTATCGAGCATCTGCTCCCGTTCTCATCTGAGGGCCCCGAAATCCCGATAAAGGCAAAAAAGAGGAGCGACAGAGAAGAATACGCGCGGTGGGCGTGTCGGGAAGCCTGGCCCCGATTTCGGGCCTGCTCGGGCCGCTCGGGGCTGCGTTTACGATCCGCTCGTAAACGCAACCGGGTCCAGTCAGCCCTCTCGGCGCATCTCGTTAACGCGCCTCGTAACTTTATCGTCGAGAGAGGGTTTCGCGACCCGTTTATTACGCGCGCGCTGCAAACAATATTCCGGGGTTCCTCTCGTCACGGGGCCGAGTCTTTTCACGAGAGAGGGAGAGAGAGAGAGAAAGAGAGAGAGAGAGGGCAGCTTACCCTCACGGAGAGTATCCGCGGGATTTGCAACCACGCGGTTCGGATCTCTGAATTATTTATCGCCTTTGCGCGTTTCGTCACGAAATTGCTCTCCCTTTTTGTCTCCCTGGCTGTTTCTTGCGTAACGCGTCTGCTCGCGTGGATTTTAACGCGAGGAATTTGTCCGAGGACTATACGACGCTTTTCGAACCGTAAATTCTTGCGTAACGGGGACCACCTGTGCACAGGACAATTATACAGTTTTATCTTTAATCAGAAATTATTTGATTAGTTTTCTGAGCTTTACTCGGCTAAATGGGCTATCAATTTTTTTTTAGTACAGGACCGTTAAAAAAGAATTGTAGGTCTGGAAACAAATTCCAATGAATCCTGTGCTTGTTCGATGAAAAAACTGGGGGATGTTTTAATGAAAGGGTGGCAAAAGCGTGGCTGAATGGTTCATTGTTCCGCGAGTACTCGTTCCACGGTGAAGTCCCACTCTCGAGATACCTTGAACGATAGTTCCTTGACTTTGATATGATGTAAGAGAAGAGGCCTCTGTGATTCCTGCCGGTTTTTCTGAACCCGTGTGACTGGAATCCTTTGTGAGAGAGTATCGATGAAAGTTGCGCCGACTCGCGAGGAACAGTCGGCACTCTGATACGTTTAGCGATGGTGACTTTGGTATCTTGATGGCGGTGCGCCGAGATTCAGATAGAATGGGAGCCTAACGGGTCCTGTTTTCACAGTTTTAATGATACCGCACGGTGGATCTTGTTTCGAAACGCAATCTCCGATCCTTGAGAAAACTGATTTCCCATGATCCCTGAGATTCCCGACTTTTTCGAATATTTGGAGATAGCAGAGGGACTTCGAAATAAATTCCACTATTGCCTGAGGCAATATCGATGCGCTGTTCCCGAAGCTACCGCCGCGTCTCGGCTAACTATAGTCACCGTCAGTTCCTCGACTCTCCCCGACGACGTTATTTCCAACATGGCACTCGGCCAGAGATACGCATTTACTAGTCTGCCGCTTACTCGCAACTTTGAACCGCTCTATATATAAACAGTCTGACAAAAACACTGGTGCTAATAGCTTTTAATTTTCTGTTTCAGGTATGTACGTTCTTCGTCCTGTCTACGAATCGAACAAGATCCAATCTTGCGTCCGTGAGTGATCGAACTTTTATTCCGTACGTAATTCTAAAGGTTTCCACGATAATTAAGATACAATCAAAGATCTAATACCGGCATTGCTCTTCCCAAGCAACAACAAAACAATGAATTTATTGGGCCATCCGGCAAAATTTATCCGACAGTATTTTCTCTGAAAGTGTAGCAAAACGTCTGAAAAGAAGACCGTTCTTTCGCGTGCTATCGTCGAAGCATATAATTGTGAGCACCGAGACGATCGATAAGGGATTATTGACGTACGGTTTCGATCGGGATCGCGGCTCCCGTATCGTCGGAAGCGATCGAGGACGCAAAAATCGAGACCAGGCCGGCACCTCGGGGCCTCTTCTTCTTCGTCTTCTTCTTCGTCTGCTTCTTCTTCTTCTGCTGCTCGGGTCGGAATTTTTTTACGAGGGCGGCAACCGGTGGAACCGGCGGGCTCACCACTTGGGCCTTAATTTGTTCGGGCGCACTTAGGTAGTCGCCTTAACAGCCCTTAAGACAACGTCGCCGACCACGGGCTCTCTCGCTCGTGTGAACGTCCATTACGGCCGTTAAATTGAACAATTGCCGTCGATGGGATCTCTTTTAAACACCTTCGATCTCACGCGCGTACTCTTCCCACGCGCGCGAGAGACCGCGCCACGTATGAAATTGTTCCGTTAGACGGGATCCCTCGAAAACATTTTACGGAAATGTTTGCCTTTTCCCGCGTACACGGACTCTCGCGTGTGAGCCACCGAACACGAAATCTCGTAAAAATCCTCCTGCGCTGCGTTCTTAAAATTTTTATTCTCGTAATTCGTTTGCGCTTCGTATTCGGGATCGTTTCTTACGATCGTTTCCTCTTTTAGTTCGTGTGGTTGGAATTTCGCTCCTTACGGTTCGATACAATATGTTACACGTTGCTGCGAAGACTGGAATTTTCATATATTTTTTTTTCCTTTGCAAGATTTTGAGGTTAAACGGAAGAAATTCTGGAAGAGGTTCTACTATACAATGAATCTTCACAGATGACACACTAGGTACTTCCTTTAATATCTCACTTTTTCGAGGGCGTCCAACCTGCAGCACGTTCCCCAGAAGAAGAAGAAGAAGAAGAAGTACAAGAAGAGGTCCCTCATCTCGCAAGAATAATAAGAAGAATAACAAGAAGAGGTTGCTGGCTTCCGTTCGTCATGAGTGGATCCCATACATCCCGATCCGGTACGGTATGAATTCAGTTATGAGAGCGGCCGATACATATTCATGACTGAATTCATTTGCCGCGGAGGAGGTTCGGCTGATCGCGGCGGTCCACTCCGTCTCGTTCGCCTGTTGTTCTCTTCGTGGCCGTGGCTCTCTATTCATTACGTTTCTCGCATAGAAACCACCAAGACAAACAGAGAGAGAATGAGAGTGACAGACAGAGGTACAGATAGAATGAACTATAAGCGAAAGAATACAAGAAAGAAAGAAGCTCCCTCCTCGCCGAGGGAGTATAGCGTCTTCAGCAATTGATTTCAAAGAGGACCGCCCATTCGTTCCTCGAATAAAACATGAGGAAAGAATTTTCATTCGAATTACACCGGCACGTATATACATATGTATCTCCGTATGTATATATGTATACAATACGTGTTCGTCGTACGTGACTACGTAACCCCGTAATCCCGACGATGTAACGCGCGCCGGTAGACGAACCCCAATGGCCCACCGACATTAACTATCCTATTACGATCGTGACGATAATACCGGCCAGACGCCCGGTTACCATGCCTTTATGAACCGGCACACCGCGATCAATCGTGTCGCGTGAATCGAACATGAATCGACCACGGAAAATCGTGCGTGGAGGATCGCTCAGTACGGCAACGTTCTACGTCGACCAGCGACTACTCGACGATGCTCCCGACAGTTGTGCTTGTTTATCGTTATTTCTTCTGTGCGAATTTCACCAGATCCTCTAATCGTATCTATCTTAATCTACCCGGAATCACTTTCCACAAATTGACGGCACTAAAAGTGTCTAAACGTCTAAACCCGACCATCTGAAGAAGTGCGTTTGATCTTGAGCAAATCCGACGATCGAGCAGCGGTGGACGCTGGGACGGAGAATCGCCTTTTTCCCAAGCTAATAGGACGATCGGACAACGTGCATGCCGGGACGGAGGACGGCCCTTTTCCCAAGCTAATCGAATGACCGAACGGATGAAGCTATTGAGTAACCGTCTCTGCGGTTTACTCCGGATAAGCAGCTCGTAGCGAGAGAGTGTGTCCCCTGGTCCCGTTGTCCCGTTGCTCGGCCAATTGGCAAAGCATAAATTCTCGCGATCGTAAAGGACAATCGGCGTCTTCCGAGGCGGTGGAGACTATCACTTTCCAGGTCGTCGCGCGTGACGGAACACCAGCAGCAACTGCTGGAAGGGCGCTCCGAGAGTTCTCTACCGTTGTAGAACCGAGAGGAGGTTGGTAGTCGAAGGTGCTCGCAGCAACAGCGAACAGCGAACGACGAGGACATGTCCCGGTCCCAGCGGCTATGGCCAGCGCCATTGGCATCGACGCGACGCGAGTGTTACCATAGAATATGCAAAACGCCGTTCGTTACGCGCTCGCATAAAAATACGTCTAATGCCGGCGCGGCGCGGCGCGGCGGTCGACTGGCAGCCGTGCCAGCTCTCGGCCCGGCGTGCCTGCCCGTTGTTGGTAATTACGCGTTGCAAAACAGAGACACGACATCGACGACCCTACGACCCTGTGCTCGCCTGATCTCGGGACCACGGGCAGCCTGCGAACGAGAAACGATCACGAGGATGAGCCTAGGAGACCTGGACGCGTCACCGAATCAGCCACCAGATTTCCAGCTGATTTTTACCATCGGCTATTCGGATTCCAAATCCGACGATTAATCCGAAGATGATTGTCTAGATACATTTTTCATTTCTTTACCGGGCTCGTTAAAACCGCAGGTGTCTCTGAACAGTTTACTAAATTGTTGAAATTAGAGGAGGGAAGTCAAGTTTGAGTCGCAAAGACGTTCTTGGATACGGTGGCGAAGTTACGCGACTCTGATGCAGCGGGATGCATTCTCACGGGTATCTCTACTGCGTCAGATAAATGTCGTGCCATCGGGACATAGATAAATGATAATACTCGTAGGATCGCCGTTCGCTGTGTACGTACACTCCTGGAAAGACAACAGGATTGAAACGGGAATCTCCGGCGCGGCGCGGCGTCGCGATAACGTGTTTATTATGGACTCGTTATCAGCTTTTCAATGCACCTTCATCTCTAGCGTTCAATCTCCTCGACATTTTTTCACCTGTTTCCTCGAACCAGGATGAAAACATTCGTTTCTGACTTTTATCTCGTACCGTGTTCGATTATTCACTCCAGGCGAACAAACACGATCGTTTTTCACTCATTCAATTGTTTATCATTCAATTTATCATCACAGATTTTTAATTTGATATTTCAAATTGGCATTTATCTCTCGCGAATGATTTGGCCAACGCTTATTCTTAAATAGCCAACTGTACTAACTGAATATTATGCGTAATAGCCTCTCTCTGCTCTCGTTCACTGCTTCTAAGTAAACCTAACTTCAACCCAACAATCACTTACCAATCATAAACCAACAAAGTACCATTTTCCTCTTACCAGGACTCGAGACAGCTACCATACATCTTGCAGGTCCGACAAATCATTAGCATAACTCCGACAAATATCTCGACGACGAAAAATTATCAAAGGATAAAAAAAATAGTTCTACGAACTCTCGGTTGGTCCACGAGAGTCGCCAGGAGCGAAGTAGCAAACTCCGTGCTATTACTCACCGTCGAATTGCCGCGAATGTCAGCTAATTCGCATTTTTCCGCGTCCGGTCGATGTCGCAAGTATAATACGAATAAGTTCCCGGCCGATCGAGCGTGGGTGTGCCTGGCTCGAGTCGTGAAATACTCGAACTTGTCCGGTTCTACGTGATCCCGGTGAAATCAGCTTCGCTCACACTTCTTTGATATTTTTCATAGGTTTTTCTATAATTCATTCGTTGCGACAAACATCAAAATGTTTTCCGTATACTGAGATACGTTCTCCGAGGTACGTTCGTCGGGATAAGTTCCCAACGGTTCGGGACACGTTCGTAGACGCGGTGTCACCTGAAAGGTCGATAATGAATCCCGCAGCTGGACCACGTCGATTGGTCACGTTCCCGGCGAGTATCGATTTTGCTAAATTACCTCGGCTAATGTCACTCGCTTCGTGCGATTTCTCTCGACGGCGGCTAATCTCTGTCGGAGAGGAAATTTTCGAACTGCGCGAAACACCGAGAGGCTTTTCCACGCAACCAATGCCAGAAATGGCAGTCCCTCCTTCTCGCTCGGCTACCCAATAATTACGATGATTGGCGGTAGCCAGCCGAGAGTGTGCCGAGGCATTTAAATATCACCGGGCGCCGATTAAAAGTCGGATTTTTCATGCGCTCGTGGGAATTAGGTGGATGTTAAGCGGTTTTATAGGACTCCCAGACCCTGGCTAGTCCGGCGATCGAACGATCTTTCGGACTAAATAATTCAACTGTCCCCAAAGAAGTTGTAAAAAAAAACTTGATATCTGCAATCATTGTGCAACACGGTAGCGAAAGTTAGCGTACAAAAATTTTGTCGAGTTAATTTAATACTGGATACACACCATCTCGAGGACCTGTAGGCTAGCAGCTAACAGTGTGAGAGATGTAGGAAAGTGTTGTATAATTTATTCTCGGTGGTAGTTTAGCGGAACTATTGTGTGTTTATCGAGACGCGAGACGGTGTCGACAGGAATCGTTTTGCGCCGGGTGAATCATAGATTAGTGGTGTGAACGCGGCTTAAGGTAGATCCTCCGGGTCCCACTGGGGTCTTAGACCGTGACCGGTCGACACGAGGCCCGTCACACGATCGCACGGTTCCCGATCTGCCGATCCTCGTGGTCGATTCTACCTCTTTTCCTCGCCGTCTAAACTGTCCTTGGATTTCGCCTATACACGGTGTCCCTTTAAAATCTGCCACCCTCCTCTCAACCACAATAGCTCAAACCCTTACCTCAACTCTCTTACCCATCGTCCAATCGATAGAAACTGTAATTCATTTTTTAGTCAGCAATTAAATAAACATACGTTTTGGTCAATCGAGTCCTTTGAAATTACACGCTCCCTGCTCCAATCTTACAATTAGTATGCACAATCTCCATTTAATTGTTCTATTGTTCGATCATACTATTCTCCAGAGTCTAGACTCTAGACCTTGGATGTTAATGCAAAATCGCAACCAACAATTATCTAACTATACATTATGTACTTCTCGCAACTCCTACTATAAATTTCTGATAGCACAACTTTTTAGCACAAGGATTTAGATGGAACTTGTAGTCAGTTTACGTAACGACGATCATACGACGCAGATCTTTCTATAAAATGCTAGGTAGGCGATCGGGTCCTGTGTTTAAAGGACACCGAGTGTGCAGGAGCCACGAGGCCGTGGAACTATTGTGGGATCGTGACGCCGATAGCGGAGCCGGGCTGCATCGTTCCCGACGTCTCGTTGGTGTCGTCGGCAGCAGCGGCGATAGTCGTCGGCAGCGGCGGCGATAGTCGTCTTCGTCGTGTCACCGTTCCATGGCTCTGCTGCACTAGTTTCCCTGACCGAATTCGAGAAACAGCCTTCGTCTCTCTTTCTCTGTTTCGTGAGAACCGCGCGGAAACGTCGCGAATAACGTCAAATCAGATATCAGGCCTGTTACCATTTTCGGAGAGAGTGGGTTGGGCCCTTTTCACTAATTAATTGCACCTCCATAACGAATCTCGATAAAAAAAATCATTGTAGAGTGATCTAGACTCGAAAAAGGTGTGCCAAATCGCCGTCTCTTCCCCCCAGGACCAAGCTCGACAAAACAGTTCGCGCAGAGATCGAAATCAGCGAGGAGGGTGAATAGCAGAAGCAAGTCTGCGGTTTTCCAGCTCGATTCCCGGGGTCCCTGTGTTCCTTTTCCCTTTTGTTTCCCCCACGGCGCGGCGTGTCCCTCCCTCATAAGACATTCATATATTCGAGCGATCTCGACGGGTTCCACGGGTTCCTGGAAGACTGGCATTAGAAACCGGACGGGGAACCGGAGACCGGCTCTCCTTCCTTTCCGATTTGCTCCCGGGGGGCCAGTGTTTATCTCACCCGGGATCCCACGGTGGTGGCTTTCGTCCTTTGACCCCCCTTCTCTCCCTCTGTTCCTCCGCCCCTGCCACTCCGCCCCACATGTCTGTCCATGTGTTCGCTTCGTTCGTTCGTTCGTTCGTTCGCTTCGCTCTCTCGAATAGATCGTCCACGGTGGATCGCACGATCGAACGGCAGAACGGCCGCGTACCACCGCACCGGCAGATTTATCGCTATTTGATCGTCGCCGTCCTATTGATATACCGTTCATGGTGTTTCCCCTCCTTTTTTCCCTCCCCGTAGCCGGGGACGTCCGGTGAAACCGAGAGCGAGACCGAAGAAATCGAAAGCGAGTAGTCAAACGTGTGCACCCGCTTCTCCGGCTACCCTGTGCGGTTGCACGCTTACCTGCGGGGTGTTGGTTACCTGGACCATCGGGCATTCTCATTCTCCACCCGTAAGATTCGGAATTTTTTTTTAATTTTTAGAACCCTGGAATCTTCGTACTGATATAGTGTATGTCTATGTATCTGGACATTTTTCTGCACAGTCTTCGAGAACAAAGATATTTCCCAAGTTTCTTGTGTGTACGCAACGTTCGAACAAAACGCCTGAAATATCGAGCGCCGAATAGGCATTGTAAATCCGCAGGATATAATTGAAGATCTCATTGTTCTGCTCGGGCAACGGTGACGATACATCATCGAAACAGGGGTTTGCGTAATTACTTTCCGCTAGGGAGAATCGCTCGCCGGTTCTTTTAAATAAATCAGGGTACACGTTACACATTAACATGGAAAAGAGCGAGCATCGTATATTATCCGTCGCATAGCTCCACTGACAACCAGGATACACCACGCTGTGTCTTTGTCGAGCGCGAAACACCGCGTCCCAGTGTATAATTCATCGTGTCACGTTTATCGTTTCCGCGACATTTTATTGAATAATGAACGAGAAATGGTAGGAGCGCTCGCTTCTCGAGATCTTCCCGTTCCTATTGGTCTCCGTAGGAATTCCAGCATTTACCAACATAGCTCGTACAAATCCTCTCCCCTTTTCTTCCATAAAATTTT
Source organism: Lasioglossum leucozonium (assembly GCA_028454225.1). Taxonomy (NCBI): domain Eukaryota; kingdom Metazoa; phylum Arthropoda; class Insecta; order Hymenoptera; family Halictidae; genus Lasioglossum; species Lasioglossum leucozonium. Next base: position 18,956,931 of record CM052221.1, on the reverse strand, counting down.
TCTGTAAGAAATTCAAATTATTCGTGAAATTACATATTTTACATTGAGTCGATTCAAATAAATTCGGAAAACTGAATTGTCTTTTTCCAAAACCATTTCTCCGGAAATCATAAACAGAAAAACACATATCAATCATTGTTTTAATAAGAAATTTGACGAAATGATTAGGCTTTCTGCGCAAGAACTTTCCACCGGAAGTGCAGGTTCAATCTCAGCAACCGTAGTCTCTCTAAAAATGATCAGCCATTATCCCCTGCGCGAAGCATCGAGAATAAAGTGCCAATAAACATGCGAGTCGGTAGAAACTGACCGGGGTCCAGGCCAGAGAGAGAGAAATAAGTCAGAGAAAGCTTAATTATCGTTCGAATCGCGGCACGAACGCGTGGACGCGCTCGAAATTTAAACTCTGAACCCCGCGACGAGACGAGTTGGACTTGGAAGAAGAACGATGCTGAAGAGGATCGTCACGTCACGGCGCGCGGCGCGGCTCGGCTCGGCGTCTTCTCGTCGAGAGAGTAGGAGAAAGAGTAAGGATCCTAGGCGCGATCCTAAGAGTGTTTAATGTCACCGCAGCACCTGGACCCGATCGGCCAATAAAGATGCGATAGGGGAATCGCGGAGAAAGCGGCCTGTCTCGGGGTCCACAGGCTCCGTAGGGGGCCCACGAATATCGATGAGAAAATGGTGGGATCCCAAGAATGGCCGCTCGTTCCTTCTCAATCTGGGGTCCCGCATTTTCCATTGACGATGAGTAGACAAGTTTATTTATGGCAAATGATGCAATCGATTCTAGGTGCAATAAACAAAATATGAAAGACAATGCGAGAATTTAGAAACATCGATGCATTATTGAAAATTTATTAAAATTATTAATGACAGGAAGAAAATAAATTTGACATGCTCATGGACGATTTAAAAAAGAACTAAGTGTATCAGAAAAATTGACGATTGCTCGTTTACAAGGAAACATCTCTCCCACAGTATAAATTCGGAGTTTGATTCTAGGAGCGGCGTTCGAAGCGCAGACTCGAACGCGTGGTAAGTGGTATCGATCGGGCTAAAAGCGGATCGATTCGCTACGGTGTAAATAGCTCGATCGAACAATCGAAAGTAGCCACCAGAAGTGTGTGTTGCTCGTGGGGCGCGAATCGAGCAAACAGTGAAAACCGGCGAGAATCGATTTATACGGTCGATAGGTTCTCATGCGGGCGATCGGGTCCCGATCGACGGGACGCGAGCGACGGCGACAATCGGAACGCCTTGGTGCGCGGCTCTGCCGTTCGAGAAATCGAAACCCAAGAAGGAAGAACACGCCCCTGGTATATACCAGAATTATCTCGGGGGCCGGTCGTACCGAATGATTTTCTATGCTCTCGTGCAAACCCGCGCGGCGGAATGATCGCGCAGGCAGAACATAGTCGGAGTACACATATAGTATAATCCCGGGACCAGACCCGAGCGCTTTCACACGTGTCGCTGAATTACGGGATCTCACGTGGGCGGCGACATTTTTCTGCTCTCTCGCGCGACCCGCGAAATACGAGCGAAATACGCGCTCGCGAAACCGCGACGGTCTGTTCCGCCTTTGGACACCTGGAAACTGGTTCGTGGAAACGCGCCGAGCACCGCGATAGCAAGCGATCTTTCCGATTAGCCGAATCCCGGCGAATTCGGCCGAGCTCGAATCTCGGACCGAAATGAAATAAAAATATTTTTGCGGTGGAAATTGAAAAATCTCGACGGGATCTTAAGCGCGGTAAAAGCGGAATTTCTGGGGCTCGGATCGACAAATCGGCGCGATCGCGCGCAGAATCCCGGATCCGCTGACACTATCAATTTGTAAACAAGCAACGGCGGCGGTGCTTGTCACTGTGCAAAAAGACGCCGCGTCGCGGTGCGGTGCGCCGGCCAGGACGAGTCTCCGAGGAGGCAAAAACGAGTTGCGTTTCCACGGTTCATTACTCCAGGCTGCCGCACGACTATGTTACATCCATATTGCATGATCCGAACGGACGCCTCGGTCACTAGGAACTACGTACATACTCCGGAGCTTTCGACGATTTTCCAATGGATCTGGCAACTCCCCGCGGGAGCACGGAACATGTCTTCCACCCCATAAAACTCGCGGACATCGTAGATTCGATTGAAACGTTTCCGTCTTCCACGGTTCTTTCGACGATCGAAAAAAAGTCGCGATGAAAAACAACAAACAGCCTTGAGGTCGGTTTGCTTCTGCAGGCTGAAGATAAAATTGATAAAACAAAAAAAAATGGCGGTGCGCAATGTCCGTTTTTCCACGGGGATTCTAGGAAAACTTGCTGCCAGTATTTCTTGCAGCTTCTGCGTTCGGTCGAACACAATACGATATCGCTGTGGTACAATACAATACCGTCCAGTCTACACATCAGTTAGGGGTTAATCTGCCTTTTCAATCTCTGACAATGCAGAACACAATATTCGCAGCGCTATCAACATCGGCAACGATAGATCGCCATTGATTAAGATGCAAAAACGTCCGAGCGCACTTTGTGGCAAGTAAAAGTGTCGGAGGCGCGATCACCGTAGAGAAAGTTCCTCCATAGACAAGAAAAAAAAAGATATGCATTGCGTGAGAATGTTTTCACTCTCGGCCGCCTCCTCTCACTGTTATTAAGCGAACTGGCCCGATCTATCTTACCAACCCCCTGCGGAGAGCTTCGAGCTTCGCGCACGCGCTCGCGAATCGGCGACGACCTCGTCCCGGATCGAACACCTAGTTTCCTAAGCGTACGCGCATGTACATATTCCCCCGCGGAAAATCGTTCCGAACCTCTAGGCGGATTCGAATGAAATCTTCCACAAGCCTTAACGAGCCGCGTCGCCGGCTTGATAGATGCTGATGCGACCCTGTCGGCGAAATTTTCATATTCGCCTTGTTCAACCGTAACCGGATAGTCCGAGCGAGACGTTCTCACGTTCGATGCCCGGCCATTTCTACAGAGAATTACTGGATCTTTAATTTCAACACTCTGAACCGAGCATTAACGATCGAAAAAATTGTTGAATCCTCATCCGAGGAACACGTCCGAGGACACTTCCTCTCGTAGGATGCACAGGATCTCCGTTGCATCCTGCATCAAAGCATCGTCGGACAGCGTTCGATCAGATATCAGCATCCGGAGTCGGGCTTTCCACGAACCACCGTATCCGTTCCAAAGGGATAGAAAATGTGAAGAGATAAAGAGAGAGAGAGAGAGAGACGACAGCACTAAAGACGACAAAAGAGGAAACGGGATATAAAAAAAGGAGTGCAAGATGCATTGCTGGATGCGTCGACGCGTCGCGTGGCCTTCGACGTGCGCGGAATGACGCTTCTCGAATCGACGACTTCGAGGGAAGATCGGGACAGAGAGAGAGAGAGAGGGGGGGGAGAGAGAAAGAGGGAAAGAAAAAAGAAGAAAAAGAAATAATTGCGGGGGCATCGGTTCCCCGTAGAACAGAGTCTTGGTCGATCGTAGAAAATCACCGGTTCTCCGACGGCAATTAAACCCGGATCGGGGAAGACCCACGTCAGGGCTGTAGCGATTTCGCCGAAAGCGAGGAGGCGACTTTGTGCCTCGAACGTGTAAACGCCGGCGTTACAGGGAAGAAACGATGTTGGGTCATCGAATTTTACGAGCAGGTTCGTTAGGCGGACCTTGGGTCCACCGGTGAATCCTTCTCGTGTCCGAATGGTCCGTCTTTTTTTTGGTGGATCGGACGAAAGATGGAGAACGTAGCCAATGTGTTCCACTAAGCAGAAGAATTCGCGTGCCGAAATTCTTGGTTGAGCAGATTCCGAAAAATGTTCTTGCCATAATAAATAATAAATTCGTGACCTATTCGATGTTGAATAGAAAATCGTCCGGGAATCTTCCAAGGGTTAATTAATCCCCGACGTTTTCTAAGGGCGAGTGTCCGCGTCGGATAAAGCGGCTGATTATTCTGCGTTGCACCTGTACCGCTATGTCTCTCGCGATCTTCCGCGAGGCTCGTTACGTAACGCTGCCACGACTGAGAATTTACGCGAAGAAACAGGAATACCAATTAGTCTGCGAGCGAGTCGTGTGTGGATTTATTCGGGCCCGTTCGCTCGGTCAGCGCAGAGCTGGTAACGATCCTGGGAGCACCGGAACTAAAATCTACCTGATCATCTTCGAACGTATAATTTCTTCGATCACAACAAAATTCCAACAAAATTTAGTTCTACAGGACACCACATATAAATTGTACTATTTTCATCGTTCTGGGTACCGATGAATTCGGAGAGCGGTGCCAATTCAACGCGCATCGACCCGGGGAAAAAGTTGATTTTTCAGGGAACGGATAGCTGGGACTTTATTTCCGGAGTACAGGGAGTTCAAGGCGGCAGGACTCTAAAGGACATCGCGCGCGCCAGGATGCCATCGGCATTTTTTCTCGCCTTGGCAAAAATAACCTCGCGACAGGATTACCGCCGCGGCAATTGCACAATACCCTGGATAATTCCGTGACGGTGACCGGTCTTCACTCTCGCCTCGTTACCGCCGCGCCGCAAGATTTCTGCCGAGCGGCATACTGCGTTCTTCTCTCTTTCCCTCTCTCTCCTCTCTTGTTCGTTCTTCAGCGAGCTTCGGCTCGCCGGTTCCTGTTCCACCGGCAGAAGAACTGGAATCACGGTCTCTCCGCGTTCTTGCCCGGCAGCCGGTCCGCCGATGATTATCGTGCTAACTGGAGAAGACCCTGTCGCCTTTTGCTCCCTGCAACCAGGAGACGCCTCCTCGGAGAAATGATCGTGATATATCTGATCCGCTGAAACAGCGAACGCCCGCGGGCATCGGAGCCCGACCTCGAAACATAGTTTCAAATCGGAACTATTTTTTTTTACTAGAAATTCTCCGCGTCAATTGTGAGAAATCATAATTACTTGAGAATAGGACCCTTATCCTATTATCCTATTATTATCCTGTTATACCTAATCGAATCGCTTCCTCCGTCACCGTCTATCCATCATTGTACAACGGTAGTGATCGTTTAGCGATTTACCAGAATTTATCCGAAGAGAGATTTCTTCGGTATTGTCTAGAATTTTTCCGACGTCCACACCATGCGCGAGGGATTGCGCAAGAAGATCGCAGACACGCGCGCGCGCGCGATTGTTCGCGGGGACACTTCGCGAAGCGAGCGTAAAAGGGGAATTAATAGACGCTTGTTCGTTTCGGCCGTATCAGATTCCCTCCATTAACAGTCGCCGATGAACGAAAAGGTCGTTACAAGCAAATGCCAGATAGTTCCTCAATGGATTCACGATCCCCGCAGGATCGTTCCGCTGCGGCCCGTGTTCTCTTGTGTTCTATGTTCTCTCCCGAAGCTCTCCTCGCCAACTGGATCCATTAGTCATCGGGCTGTTCCCCGGCTATCATGTGACCCGTTGATGTGGTTTCCATTCGACTGGGTGGTCCGCGAGAGATATGCCTCGGGCAAATCGGATTAGAACCTGATCGCCTGGCCTTGCTCTTCGCCCCTGGAAATTCGTGTGTCCCTTGAAAATAGTGCCTTCGGCAAAAACCAGCGTCGCATTATTCCGATTAAATCGACCGGAAGACTTCCCAGTAGACTGCTAACAAATTTTTGTAGACTAGAATTTTTTGTTTCATGAAGATTAACCTATTAGCCTAATGAAAGATCGTAATAAAACCCTTCACAAGGGTATGTAGTCTGCCCGATAAGTGTACTTCGCGTATCAAAGCAACGTCGGCGGCACGAAACGATGTTCCCCCGATAACAATAAATCTCAATCCCGGCTGTAAACACGACAAAACGGTGAACAATCCATCACGAAAAACGTCTTCCTCCCGGAAGCCGACGGTACGTGAGTTGCTCGGAAAGGTCAGGGTAGACGGGGACACGGGGGCTAAAGAGGGGAGCTGAAGAAGGGGGCAGATGCTGGCCAAGGAAATATATATGTTCGGTTACTACCTCGCTTTCCATCGTTAATCACGGCAGTAAATTAAACGGATCCGATGCATCATTATCTTCGCGGAATTACAACGTTCCGTGCCCCGGCGTCGAACCCACGAAATCGATTCGAGCCGTTAGACGCCGCCGTGATAACGCTACCAGCAGCTAACTGCGGTCAGCTTTTTGCTCCCGAAAAACCATTTCTTTTACCATTGCGCGTTAGTCGATTTTCTTGCTCTTAAAAATGCTCATCGACGCTAACCCGAACCCACGACGTCTCGAGCATCGGAGGAAGAAGAGTACGTTGGATGATAAAGAAAGTTTGTTAATAAAAAGAACAGTCGAATCAGAATTTAGGGGCAGCTTCGTCGAAAAGCTGGCACGCGAGCCAAGAGAAGCCGTACTCGGTTCCCATACGGGTCAACGAGCCCGTTTCTTTTCCCGTTCGATTAAAAGGGGTAAGCCTCTTTTTCTAACGAGAATGCAATCGCTTCTCTCTCGTTTAACGCGAGCGCCACACGGCCCGACTCGGTGCAACTCGGTGCAACTCGGTGCAACTCGGTGCAACGCGGCGCAACGTCACGTCGCACGTCACTCGTCTCGTCTCGTATATCCAGTCGAACGACACACCTGCGAGCTAATCCGATTACCTGCCGCGGATCGACGCCCGCGTATCCCGTCGCGATCGTTCGAAATCGCGATCCACAGTGAAACGACACCGCGATTACGTTTCAGTCTCTGTGCGCGCGCGATCTACCGAGAACGGTGCCCTATTTTCGAGTGTCCTGTCGCGTGACCGGAGGAAATCGAGACACTATGTTTTAGCAGAAGTGCCGAGCCCTGTTCTAGGCGCTCGACTAGGAGAATGATCCATCGAACGGGTACCCAAGCTAGAAACCGATGCTGGAACATTTCGTAGGACTGTGGAGAATTTTGGACAGTGATCAACCGAATCGAGAATGGTTTATTTATTTTTCGAAATTTAGTTTCCGTAGTGTTTTTGCGGTTTTTTTACATTTATGATTTTCGGATCGAATCAAGATCGAAGGATCGATGACTCGGGTATACGGTACAATATCGGGCTACGGTACAAGTGCCTGACGATGGTAACATATCGGATACAGGTAGACGAGCAGACCCATCGACGATGAACTGTTCATAATCGTCTAACAGGTGACACTGGATGGTTAGCGCTCTCTCTCTCTCTCTCTATCAGGCGCATAACGAGCGTTTAACAAGCGGTTTTCAGGGACTGAGAAGGAGAGATTCCTGGAAGCCACGGAAGACTCCTGATCATCAATCTCGACTTACGTGGAAATGGTCCGCCACTCCCGGGGAAGATTGAATTAGAAGTTGATGAAGGTGAGAGAGGGATGATGACTGCCTTTTAGATTTTTCTGCGTACGAACAGTTCTGCGAAATTTGTTGCCCAAGGAAAGAGCCTGGTTGAAGCGTCTTTCGCTTAGAAATTATTCAAATCGATGCCGGAACGTCCTAGCTACGACTTGTCTATTCGAATCCTTGCTTTGTCGACAATTCAATTAGCAGATCATTAACTACTGGCGGTGATTAACAGGAAAAAATATCGACGCCATAATTCTGTCTATAAAGAAAATTCTCTTCTCTGTGTTGAACTTTCCGAAAGCACGCTCGGCAATTCTCGTAAATTCACGAATACTACCACGGATTCGTTGACAATACCAATTACCACGATTCTATTAATACGCAGAGATGTCTTGCAGTTCATGCGCGTTACTATAACCTGATCGAGGTACGTGCAATGCTCCCACATACTCCCACACACTCGCGGGCCAGGTTCCCGGGATCGTCGGCGATTCGCTATCTCGGCGCGCGAGTATAGCCGCCGATGGGGCAATTAAGTCGTAATCAGTGCTAATTAGGCGAAACGCGAGCGCCGGTTCGGGCTCGCGGGTCGAGAGCAGCTTGCCGCCGCTCCACGCCGCGCCGCACGCCCACGCGTTTTCTCTGTTTCACCTCTCGGGACCGGCTTTCACGCGGCGGGCCATTAGCCACGCCATGTCCCCGCGCGTGTCGTCAGGTCCGCGGGGCCAGAGCGGGGCCCCCGGAGCAATGGGACGCGACCCGAAACGAATCGTCCTGGATCAGGCCCGGTGTTAGATCATTCTGGGGATGGCCTGGCCTTGAGAACCGTGGCGTTAACGATTCTCTGCACATGTTTGTCGACATGATTGTCGAAACATTCGAATTTTTTGAAATAATTGAAAAATGTCAGAAATAGCCGGAAATCGTTCGAAGTCGTCAACCGGGAATAAATTGCACGGGAGCATTGCAACCGCAGCCGCTGAATTAAAAATATGTCCCATTCCCTCGTGTTACAAATGGTCGGCGATTTTTCCGCGCAGCAAATGCGAAGATCCGAGGTACAGTAATTATAATCCCGGTACCGTTGCGAATAGTCCTGCAACGTTTCGGGTCATTAGTGTCGGTGATTTATACGCGACAGCACCGACCCAGCCTTTGCCTTATCAGAACGGTTTCCTCGCCGAGAATGGAGGAACGATAGATAGTTTTCCTTACGGTGGCAAAGCCTACTATCGTGGATTTATAGGCTTATTGATCGGCGCTTTTCTTCTTCCACCCGACGCGGCGGCGCGCGGCGCGGTGCGGCGCGGCGAGGTGCTAGGGTGAAGCAACCCAGACACGGAGAAATAGAAGCTCCGAGAAGAAGGATTTTCCACGGGCTTGATGGAACAAGATTTCTGGTCGGCCGTTTTAATGAGGGTGGACAGTGACTTATGAAACTTCGCTGTCTAGATAAGGAGATTTAGCGGCGTTCCAGACGCGATATTCAGGTTGCAAGCGATGTATTTTTTGTTCTTTCGGCCGATTCCTTGTAGAAAGTTGCTGTTGCTCTCGTCCATTTTGACCCTTTTTGGTCCTCGGAATTTACGGTGTTGATAATTGTGTTGCGGTACTTTATGCAATTGCAGGTTTTTGCAGACTGATTCAAGACCGCGTCCAGTTTTATACGTGTAAATGTTGTTCTCGTTAGTATGCTAATTGCGTTTGATTTGATATTGCTAAAAATTAGAACTGTGCCGAACGTTAGTACAGTTGTTTACAATCTCTCCGTGTGTTTATATAAAGTCTGTTCTTATCGCTCTGCTAATTGAAACACACCGAATTCCATGTAAGCAAAATGAAGACATTAGGAAATGTTGATATAGTCATTCATCTATATATGTATCTCTGCAAAGATAATGTAACGTTATTACCTTGTCAAATTAATTGGTTACATGGGATTTTCGTTTTATTAGATAAAACGAGTTAACGTACCACGCGAGACCAACAAACGCGCCAGTGTCTGAAAATTTTGAACTTGAAGAACGCAAAGCGAAAAATTTGAGAATTCCACGTACATCCAATTGAAACGCAAACGACAGCTTCTTTCTTCACTTGAAATCCGATTTTCCTCGGCGTCAGCTAAACCGTTTCTCGCGTTTCGCCTTGTCGGTACACGGCCCATACACAGCATAAAGCTCGCGCGGGTCTGTGTACGCGACTTTATGGTCTCGAAAGAATATCGTCGTTGTCGCGGGAACGTTAAGCCGCTTGTTTATCTCGGCGACAGTGCCGGGCGACAAAATGTATGCAAAAGAGAGTCGGTCCGCTTACGAGAGGCGGGAACGAAGAAATCTGTTGCCGCGCCGCTTTATATTCGTGTCTACATACAGGGTGTCCTGTAACAGGTGGTACTGGCCGAGCAAGAAGCGAAAGTACGTGTTCGAGCAAATCGAAAACCGAGAATGAAAGTTTCTTGTCGGAGGCGTCCGGTACCGAGGAAATCGATTATCGAGCCTCGCGCGCTCGTTCTATCGCCATTACCGTCCAATCGGCCGAGTGTTCCACATCAGATTGTTTCAAATTTCATGCTCTAAATTTATAATCGATTGACCGAATTGCAACAAATTTTTCACGCTTCGCCCTCCCCGTTTCCCTCCCACCCCGAGTCGCCGAACCAATGAAACCATTTAAATACCCCCACGAGTTTCTTTTCTACTTGCCCAGCAACCACGCGCGAACCTTCCGATGAAACCCTCGCAGTCTATGGTTATTCCTGCGGGGTAAACAGGCCCCGAAGAAGCCGAAGGGCTTTGCTCGGGCTGCTTAGCATAACGGAGCATCGACGCAGAAGGTCCGAGAGTGCCCGGCACACCCACCTCGATCCTGGGTGGCAGGTCGTTGGTAATAACCCCATAGGTAGACCACCGCGAAAGCGCAATCTGCGCTTAATGGCGGCAGCCGCCATGAGATATCGCGATACCAGTTCCTCTCCTCTCCGCTCGGCGTGGCGAGACGATCGCGGCATGGTCCGCGACGTGTCTACACGCACCGAAGACGACGACCCGCAACCAGAATCGTACCCTTCCTCTACCTGGCGGGTGTTTATGCGGCGAATTTCGTATTCAGCCGAGAAAACCCGCGTCCCGAGTTCGCGAACTTAACGTACACCGTGTCCGACAACTTGTCCTCTTGTTACCCTGTCGGGACTCCCATGGGGAACCCTAACCCTTTGCAATTTATTCGCATGGAAATCACGCGAGCCCCCTTTCCTGCTTTTAGAGCAACATGGAGCCTCCCTCGGGAAACCATTGGCTGTTAGCGGGCTCCTAAAATCTGTCACGTTAAATAATTTGCAAGACTGATACCAGAGGCGTCGGATATATTATGTTTCCCTGAAAAATGGTACGCTAGCCAGGACCGTAAGTTCTTGGTAAGGCTCGAAAACCGGTGACCCTCTCGAGCGAAAAGAGCAAGCAAGAGTTCAAGTGACGCGTTCTCGCGAGCTGAGAAGAGGAAGCATCGCCTGTACATATGCGACGCACGTGTCTCAACGTTTACTCATGTTCCCCACGTAAAGAGCAGAAAGAAACGAGCAAGAGAAATAGAGAGAGAGAGGTTTGCTCACGTCTTCTCAGAAAAATACGCGCACGTCCCGCCGCGAAACAAGCAAGGGGAAAAAAATGCACGCGCGTAAACGCGCCCGTCCTCTGCGGATCGTTCTGTTCAGCACGCAATCTTATTAGGGACGTGACGTCGCCGAGCAGGAAGTCCCCCTACGATATTCTTTCGTCGATAAGGATAACGAGGCAGGTCAGTGAGCGGCCGGGCCACGAAGCCCGCTTAATAAATCACGTTTTACCCAGGCCGCGCCGATTATCCACCTCGATCGACGATAACTGTCTCTGCCGATGCCTGATAGAACTGCATCCGGACTGTGGGACCTCCACGATTTTCGTATGTTCAAACAAATATTTCCATCCTGCTTGAAATTTTCTCTATCGCGCTGAATCCCTCCTGAAGCGATCGACCTCTTGCCAAGCGATAACGAGCAAAGGGAAGATTTCGAGCAAAGGTTTAACAAGCAACGGAACTTCGTAGCAGGAGCAGACATTGACCGATAGCGCGAAACACTTGGCTGCAATCCCGTTTCCCAAAGTAATTGGAAATTCTTAGTAGGAGCGATTCTAACTGTCATGTCGGCGCGGCGCGACCGGCAAGCAGTAACCCGTCGAAAGAAAATTCTCGCGGGAGTATAAAATCGGTCGGATCTATCATAAAGTTAGTGGGTAGTGTCGTTCTTCGATCTACCTAACGATACCGGTGTACCGTGTACATAAAGTTCACTCGCGTGCGAAAACTTTCCTGACACTTCCCCGAGACTTCGGATCGGACTATGAAAGTAATAAACACATCTACAAAGTGGAACCTTGGACTATCTCTGGATCCGCCAGGCAAAAATCAGGTTAGAGTACCCGCGAAGCAGGTCACAAATCACTCTAACCTTTCCGCGGCACCGACGCGCAGCTTAAAAAGCTGAGAGCCGGCTGACTTTTCCGAGATCAGTCGAACAGATAGCGGATATTGAAAGGTCGGCCAAGATTGAAGGCGGCGAGCGCACCTAAAATTGATAATTAACTCTTTGCACTTAAGTGGCGACTATGAGGCACCAATGAAAATCATAATTCCACGCAATCTTCGTGTTAGAAAATTTGTTTGCCGATAATAGATCGCTAAGCGTGTTCGGCCTTTCTCTTTCGAAGCGAACGAACAAAGTTGGAAGCAAGAGAATATTCGTCGCATTATTGCAAAAATTTGCTGAGTCGACTTTTGAAATTAGAAGAATATTCTGGGATCCAGAGCATCTCGAATTTCGAATGATTAATATTCTCACGCGTCAGGATCGTCGAGGAAACAGGATGTTTAGCAGCATCATTGCCCGTCGAACAGCAACAAAATCTAAACCGGCCGCTCCTTCTTGCCTTGTAATTAAGACGAGATAGGAAAGTGCTTGTGGTCGGGCAGTATCAGCGAAACAGTCGATATATAATCGCGAGGCCGATATTAACGTTCGAGAGTGGCCGCGTGCTCTCACTGGCTCTCGGTTCTTATTAATTGGAATTATCCGTTCCGATACAACCACCCTTTGGTCGCTCATGCGTGCTCGTGGATTCGCCTGGTCCCGACTAGTTTAAAGGTGATTAACATTTCACGGTGCAGTGACGATATTAGTCTGTTGCTTCGAAGAGACGTTTACAAATCCAGTCGGTCGTTATTAACTTCCTTCTACTTCGAGCTGTCGTCCTAATGGTGCGAATCGCTTGTCCGGTGGGAATCGGCGAGGAAAGCTACAGCTGCAGTGGGCGGAGTTAGGCCACGCCCTGCCACGTGGAGCCACGCCATTGGCTGTGGCATTTGACGACCGATAATATCACTGTTTTGATCTTGGTTTACATAGTATTCGAGTAGTATCTTCTGCTTACTAAAAGTAAAAATTATTTTTAAAAAATCAGGTCAATGTAATATACAGTGAACTATCATTGCTTATTGCAGTGTACGTAAGTGTGATTAATTTTCCCTCGAAAGATGGAGATTAATGTCGAGGAAAAACTCGGGGATAAGAGGATAATTCTCGGCGGATCTGAGCGCGTTTTACCTGGAGGAAATCGATCGATTTATCAATCGAGCCGGCTCCCATCAATCCGCTTTAATTTACGCGAGGAAAGTCAAGCCCGATAGCTAGCAGTCGATAATAATTAAGTGGTCCGACGTTCGAGCCGCTCGTTAATTATTGGCATTTTTAGACGCAGGCGCCCGCGTGCGCTCGCGTGTGTTTCCAATCCATGTGGCTTTCCCGCCTCGCTGAGTTATTTCGTTATTCGGCGAGAAAGCACCGATTAAACGGCCCCGCGAACGATTTACGCTTGTCTAAACCCGATAGCGAAATGGAGGACGACGCGTGTAAACGCTGTTTCGATCGAAATCCTTGCTAGTCGAGGATCGACGCGCGATGTTCGACGAGTGTAGGCCACCCTGAAGCGTGTTAACGCGGAATCGAGGAGATAATTCTGCCGGGAAAATTGCTTGCGCAGTATTTTCGATGCCGTCGCTCCGACCCGCTCGTTTCGAATCGCGGTGAGAATCGAATTCCACGTGGAAATGCAGTGGTCGAAATTTCCATAGTTCCATACTTATTTAGTAATTGTCACGGAGTGATAAGATCGAAAAAAGTCGATACTACTTAAAAATATGTCGTATTTTATAAAAATAAAAGTAAATCAGGTAAGTAAGTATATTTTTATACTTACACGGTACTCACACTGTTAAAGATAAAGGAATATATCAGCTGGAACTATAGTCATTTCGCTGGAATTCTCAATAAAATATCAAATATCACTGTAATAATCGAAGCTATACGTAACAATCAGAAATAACAATCAAGAAATCAATCGTATTCGAAGAAGTAATCACGCATAGTAGTCAGTTGGTAATAATGAAATATTCGATCCATAACGATCAAAAACGGGAAAATTTTTAACGAACCTATGGAAATTTCGACCACTGCATATATATTTTCAGACTGTTTTCCCTTTGTAGAGAAATTTATAATCTAATCTAATTAGATCGCGTCCGATTTTCTCGCAGCAAGTTACAAGAGTCTCAATGTCCACAATTTTTCTATCAGAGATTCAGCGGGCCCTTAATTTTCCGTCTTTGAAGCTTGTGGGAACGGGTGCATTCTAGAAGATGCGTAAAGGGGGCGGAAGTGAATAGAAGCGATGCGCATCCGAGCGCGCCGCTATTAGAATCGCATTAGGCACGCGGAAGGCGTCACCGGCAATGAATCACGCGGCGACCTCATAGGTTAACGGCCGAAACAATTTCTTAATTGTTTACGGCGGTCGCCGGCGATAAATCGACGCTCATCTGTTAATCAAACCGGAAGGGAATGCTGATTATCGACAATCACCGATTATAATCTGAATAGGAGGATTTTTCTAATTTGCATACACAGTGAAATCGAAACTAGTCGCTACCATCGGTGCGTCGAGCGTTAATTTTCCCGGGCGCTGGTTTAATTGCACCAGGGAATAATTGCTACGTCCCAGAGTGCTCTACGGACGTCATGGATCTCGCTGGACCGGACCGCAAACTAAATTAATCAGCGCCCTGTCCGTCGCTTTTTGCTGCGAGGGTCTTTTAATTGATTAGATGATGGGATTACTTTGGAGTAATTAGGTGGACGAGGATAATCGAGTGTCACGCATGGTTTATCTTATTGTTAGGGTTTCCTTCCTCGATCGTAGAGAAAACACTCCTCGCAGGATAATCTGATCTGGACGTACCAGTTTCTCTGGATCGTTCGCTATTAAATCGTTGCATGATTAGATCGAAGTATCAAACGAGTATTTTTCTCGACTGAATTATAAAAATTTCCGGGCTCGTTAAGTCGCGCAGAATTAAGATCGGTACGGATGATTCTCCAATTTTTCTGAATGTTAATTTATTAGGTTCGGGCGGCGTGCTTTTAATTGGAAGGTGTCCGATAGCTAAATTGTCAATTGGTTTTTGCATGGACGAAGATGTTCGTCCACTTGTATTTCGCTTCCTGTCATTCAAAGAAGCCGTAGACCCGCGATTGGCTTATCGTTCGTGCACCTACGGCCTATGTATGCACTTTGTTATCCTATTTGTTATAAGAGTCTATCGGGTTCGTAGAATCGGCCAAATTGCCCTCGATCCAGAAAAACTTCGCGGAAATCGCGATACTCATTTTATTGACCTCCATCACCGTGCCAACTAGCTGTCGGAATGTCGATCGGTACCTAGTAGCCTCGAATTCGTAATATTTCTCAAACAAAATTGTTAGATTATCAATAAGTTACCAGCACAATGAACTTATTGTTCGTTATCAAAACTAAGTCAACTATCTCAGAATCGTATTTCCAAACAGAGATTAAGAAGTATCGATGAAACGATCTCAGAATCGTTTCTAAACAGAGATTACAAAGTATGCTATTTGATACTTTGTTTCAAGAGCCGAACTGGGGGGGGCCTAATCCCCCCTGGTTTCTTTTTGAGGTTCCAACGGTTCATTCTTTCAGTGTCAGGCAAAGCTAAGAATTCTTTTAAAGCGTTTCTTTCCGCGCCGTGAAATAAAGTAGAGTTTTATTCAGAACTACCAGTGTGCACTGATTAACACCCATTTCCAATAATGTAACTACCGCTCCTCACGACTAATTCGTATTTTGCATAAAAAGTGATAGTATAATCTAGCGATAATAACATCGGGCGAGTCTCCCGCACACAAGCCGAAGTCTCGAGACTCGAAGTAGAATAAGACGACACGTGTCAGACACTCGACTAGTTCCCATTGTCGCGCGACAAAGGGAACTTAAACGTTCGAGATTATGCGGATAGTATTTTACTAAGAACGTCACGGACGTTGTTAAGCTTGGCGTAAACTTGGAAATATTATTTCGTAACGTAGCGCCGTGTGACCGAGGAACGTATTGTGCTCGCAGGGAAAATCCATTGTGTCAATGCTGAATAAACGTGAATCATTTATAAATGTCCCTAAAAATTCACTACCGTGAAAATTGTTAAACTGCTTCATCACGAATCTCTCGTTATCTTTTAATAAATAATAAACGCCCGAGCGCAGAACGTTCGACGGCGTTTTCTAGCTAACTGTAACACGATCGATCGAACTTCTGACCGAAATAAATCATATGCAAGCGCATAGAGTACCGCGATAGAGCACGCGAGAACGGATTCGCCGCCGAATTCAATCTCCCGGTGGCGCGCGGCGCAGAAATCTATGTGCCGCGTCGTTGTTAATTCGATCCCGGCGAGCGGTATTTCATGGTTTATACGATCATTAACAAGAAACCCCCTTCGGGATCATAAATCCCGTCTGATTCGCGGGTAATTAGAAAGGATGTCGATCGTCCCTGATCCTCCGAACAGAAGTCCGCGGCCGCGTTTATGAGGTTCACGCAGCCAGCGTTCTATTAGGGGCCCCGGCGCGGCGTAATGCTCTCGCCGCGTCTCCTATAAATCAACCGGGGGCCCGTTGCTCATGTGTTTGTTCATTAGGTTCTTTCCGACGGCGAGCATCGCGCGCGATTATCTGCCCGATTAATCTCGAACCGGTCACCGGAGCGGCGCGACTATACCAGCCGGACGTTTTTCCCGGTTTCTTCCCTCGGGACGTCCGCTTATACCACTCTGCCCGACATACTCGGTCGACCGAGTTTGCTCTCTCTCCCGAGAGATCAAATGGTCGGGCTCTATCGACGACTCTGTGCGCTCTAGACGATCGAGCAATTAGCGCACTACCGATCCGAACGCGATACCGTCCCGGAATACGCAGGGATATCGTATTGAAATTTCTTAATATTCAATTTCCTAGAACTTTAGAATCATCCCGACTATTTTAATAAATCTTAGACTGCCGGAGAGCGCGAAGCCTGTGCTTTAAAATAGTTGTTGTTGCGTCGCGATGCGGCGGTTTGTTCTCGAGATATAGTCGTGTAAAGGCAAAGGTAATTTTTTACATTTCACTACCTCTGTCTCTCTCGCACCAGCAGTACCTATCCCTACTCGTCACTAGTAGAGGCAGGTCACAGATTTCACTGTTGCTATTAGTGCATGCTATTATCTCTGAATGGGATCCCCCACTACGTCGGTCTCACGTGAACACTTTGATCGCTCGTATCTCGAGAACGGATTGAGATATCGACATGGGACAAAATGCGTTCGAAAGAGCATCGATTGTACTACCATCTCCGCCTGTCGATACAACTTTTTCATCCCCTTATTGTTTCTGGGCGAGAAATTAAGTACAAATTACTATTCTGTGTATCTCCATCTTGCACGTAACGCACAGTCTATAAGAACAGAGGATCTCGCTCGGACAACTTCCGGGGGTGGTCGTCTTCGGCCGGACGATTAATCAATGAGCCCTGCGCAGAAACGATAGAGCAGGAAGGGTCGACGATAAAAGCTGAAAGGGAAGAAGTAAGGGCGGGGAAAGGAATGGCAGGGAAGGGAGGTGGAAGAGGGACAGCCAGGGTCCCGGTGGTTCTCTCAGATTTATCATCGCCCGGAGCAACGGACTCCCGGGCGAGCGGCGCGCATTCAATTGCCGTTGCCAGCTTATTCGTCTCCCGTTAATCCCGGCCGATCGTTTGTTACCTCTTAACTCGCGATCCACGGCCAATTATTCTCGGCATTACGCCCTCTCCGCGAACGGATCGGGCCGCACCACGATTAAGTCGGCAAACGGTCTCGAGGCGGTCGCAGGTGCCAGCCCGAGACCCGCGGAACAGGAAATCATTAACATACCTAATAACGCATAACTCGCCGCCGCTGAAGAACCACTCGCCAGATGGAATAAGTTGATAACTTGGCGATATGTTCAACCAGTTCTGCTCCGGAATCCCCCGGTGGCCCTTCCCTGCGCCGTTTTATTCTCTGCCATTGTGCTACTATCTTTTTTTTAATTCATGATCGAACGGGGAAGCCGAGATTCGAAGTTCCTTCGTGTTTTATGACAAAGTCGAACATGATAAAATTTTGAAAGAGTAATATCATCGAACGAAAAATTGTTTTGCATACATCGGTCGCGAAACCGGCCAATCTGCGACA
Organism: Lasioglossum leucozonium; assembly: GCA_028454225.1. Classification (NCBI taxonomy): domain Eukaryota; kingdom Metazoa; phylum Arthropoda; class Insecta; order Hymenoptera; family Halictidae; genus Lasioglossum; species Lasioglossum leucozonium. The sequence continues at coordinate 18,938,997 of CM052221.1, read as the reverse complement.
AGAAACCAGCGCCAGGGTTGGCAATCTCTTCATACCCGAACCAGCGCGGCTCGTCGCGATATTCCAGCGAAGATAAGACGGGGAAGGTCTCGTTCATTTCGCCGAGTAATTAGCGGAGCTTGTACGTTCTCGTCAGAGGAGTGGCGCTAGTCATTTGTTGCCGGTTGGTAGCGAGGCTACCGAGATATCGCGACGACGACACCGAAAACACGCTGACACTCTCGTGTTTGCTTAAACCTGACCGCTGCTACGGTCCTTCAGGAAATAAAACGGACAAAACTAAGGAGCAATGAAACCGTCAAATGATAACCCGGTCGGCGTAATCCCGTGAAATTATCTTGCGGCGACTCGGCTGAGTGTTGCTGGGACGAGTTCGGGTTTTTGGTGGGCTGGCGACCGAAAGGTTCATTAACACTGTGACACATTTTTAATTGATTCGTTTAATTTTCGTTCCGGCATATTCTTCGCATATACAGGTTGTATAATTTTGTTGTAAATAGTCGAAGACAAGTAGTTTCGCGAATGTTTCGTGAAACGCGAATAATAAAACTGGAATATCTACCGGGCAAGCCTGTTTAGACTGCATTGAATGAATGCGAGCTATAAAATTAGGTTTCACGCAATAAATCTGGAGCGCGGAGTTAATACGAACGTCTCTCGTTGGTGACTTGAATGCGTGGTAAGTAGCTTAAGACCTATTCATACGAGGCATTCGGTGTCTGGCTACTGAAAACCCGAACCCATTCACACGTTTCTCATCCTTCCAGTATCGGAAACGTTTGAATGTATCGTTTAACCCAATTGTCGTCCACTGACCAAAAATAATAACTTTAAATAAATTAAAATACAATTCCAATTGGAAGAGAGATTGGATGAAAATAAATTGAACGAAAATACATGGAATTAAACTGAATTAAAATACATGCGAGTAAATTGGATTGAATTACGTGGTACATGATAAACTAGATGAAATTGGAAAAGAGCTATGAGGAAGTATTTTCCTGAAAAGAGTATTTTCCGCTAACGGTACATGCTTTAGTACAAGATTCCCGGCAGGAAGTGGCAAATACATTTCAGTGCGCCGCGGCGCGCCGGTAGGAAGCGGCGGAGGGGTCTTGGTTGATAGTTAACGTGTTAATCCAGAGGCAGTTACTCTTCGCATTAGGTCCCGCGTGACTCGGTAAGCAGCTTAAATTGTCAAGCACCTCGAGGCACTTCCGACGCTTGAATATCCTGCCGCGTGTGCTCTCGGAAGATGGCTTTCTAGAAAAAGCACGAGGCGAGCGTGTTGCCGAGGCTCACGCGAGGCCTGTCCTTTCAGGAATTCATTAGCGCGTTTAGCTTCGAGTGTCCTCGGAGGAATCGTCGCTTCTTAATACCGTGGGGATACGTTCGTTGGACCATTCTTTTCTTTTTTACTTTTCCATACACGAATCAATATTAAATGTTCGTCTACGATAACCTATAGTAATAATCGGAAAACGATGAACCGAAGCTCTGTAGTCCTGGAGCCCTGTAGCCGCTCTTGCAAAAATGTGGAGTGGAAACTTGATACCGAGGATCACGAAGGAGTCATGAGAGAACAGCGAAAGGTTTAAGCTTGTATATCCTGGAAATCGAGAAGAAGATGATCCTCGGGGGAGAAGACGATTGAGAGAAATTATTTTAGTTACTCGCGGATGCGGCCATTTTATGAGCGTACGTGTTCTCCGCGAGAAGTTTGTCTCATAACGCGAACTCTGAACCGAGATCCGAGTGATCCTCGATCACTGACGTAACTGTACAGGTCATCAGACAAATTTCCTTCTTTCGTACTGTGGCTGTTCGAACGGTGCTTCTCGACATGAGCGCAATCGCGTCTTGAAAGGGAATCGATTGTTCCCGGGCAGCCTATAGTTCTCCCTTTTGTCATACTTACGTTGGACATCGCTTTTGTTCATCTTCTTCCTAGTATCCTGAAAAGTTGATCCGCCAAGTCTAATGAATAGAAAAAAATGAATTATTTCGCACGCTTCGCTTCCCGTTGGAGCACGCGAGAACCGTCCAAGATAATAAATACCCGGCGGGTAAGAAAAGCCACGGACGATAGTCATCTGCGTTTCGACGCCCTGCGGACCCCCGTGGGCCCCCCTGTGTTCCTCGGTGTTGATTTCGGGCCCCTACGGAACCTTATACGAGCATAAATCCTGGTTGAATTTCGTCCGAGGGGCTTGAGTCTCCGCCGAGGAAACTAATTCGTGGATCTGGGACCATGTTGACAGCGGGGATTCTCGAATAAAAATCTCTTCTTTATTCCCTGGAACCCTGGAAAATGGTTGGAACGTTTTATTTTAGAGATTCGTGGGAAGATTAAGAATTTATAATAATTCTCAATTGAAATTATTTTAATTACAAACGCCTCTATCTTCATCGTTTACGGGTATAGATCGTGCCGGTGGTGGTGTATACATCGCGATTTGAATCGGCACGAATCAATCGCGCGGAGACACGGAGAGAAGTATCGAGCGCGCGGCTTGTCAACTTTCCACTCCGATAAAATCTCGTAATCAACATCGGCGAAAGGCTTCCCTTCGGGTGCGTCGTACATCACCCGGCGTATTCATAATAGCCGCGACCATGCTCGAGCTAAGTATACAGTGCACCTTCGCGTATGGAGAGCAGGTCAAGTGCGTTTCTCGGTGTCCAAGAACGAGCGGATAACGCGCGCAACCTTTCACGGCGCTTCCTCGCTCGGGGCGATGCTCTGGTATTAGAATCTTCCGCTAGTACTGATAACAATAAAAATATCGGAATGACTCGATCGAGGCTACGGCTGCAATTTTGGAAACCTCCTTTCTGCTCCAGTTATCCCGAACAACTCCGACGCTGCTTTGCTCGACTATACTACACCACAATGTTCGCAACAGGAAAGAGAGTTCACGCAGCAACCCCGCACAGAAAAATAATAGAATACTTAAATAAAATGGGATACGAGGTAAACGGAAAAAAAATTATAAACCAGTTTAAAATCAGCGATCGTGCGAGGAAGCAGGTAGCCAGATTATTTCCTGGGATTCGAGCGGTTTCGCACAATGCAGCCCCGGGGTTGCGAACGCTGAGATATTGGCCGGAAGAGAAAATCCGCACGCGAAGCGTAATTGCGTTCTCTCGCGGGGGACAACGGCGACGAGCGACACCGCGGGATCGATTTATCGATCGGATCGATCGATCGGCGAAATCTCTTTCGCTTTCCCGGCGTGTAAGCTCGCTCCACACACCACGACGACGGTTGTGGACTTCGTCGCGTGGCAGCAGTCACGACGATCCTTTTCCACATTGGACCCCGAGCAATCGAAGATTACGATCGTATCGATCATTCTTTTTCTCGTGTTCGTCGCGCGCGCGCCGCTCGAGTTTCACCGTGAATGTCTCTATCCACCGGTGGTCGACGGCAATCATGAAATGTTAGTCTACACTCGAGAGAGTGAGAGAGAGAGAGAGAGGGAGAGAACATCGCGGTATCATTAAGCAATTATTAGCACTGTTCTCATTGGCGATCGAGTGCTGCGGTGATCAAGATACATACACAATTTCACGGACACAAATTGTTCATTGGCTGCTGATCACTCGCATCCGGTTGTTTGACTACCTGTTGACCGGAGAGTTATTAAATCATGGGCTTCTTATCAGCGGTTTTTGCGGAGTGTTCGTTATCTTTGCGGTACTCCGGTGATCCAGAACGATCGTTTGATTTGTAACGTTACGGAATGACTTTTAAAAGATTCATGATAACCGAGAATTTATTTTGTTGAAATATTTTTTACTTCCATTGCTTCCGCTCATGGGAATTTCGCACGGGTCAGAACGGACCCGTGTCGGTCCGTGGAAGGTGGGTTAGACGATCCCAGTGGACCGATTTGCCAAGCAGCGCACGGACACGACGCATTATAACATTAAATCTCCGCGAATCCTTAAGCCCCCGTGAGATCCTTCCGGACTCTCGTCTTCGTCGCACCACCCACGTGGCCGGAGCTGTCGAGCCACCGATCCTTTTCATCCTAAACGAGCGATTCAAAGCTCGACGTAAGGTAAATCCCCCGGCATAGTCACGGCGAAGTCGTATATATTTCGCGTGTAGCACATGCTCGCGCCGAGTGCCCGTACTCCCCTACCCCTCCTCGCCGTTCTTCCCCTCCCCTCTTGTGCCCCTCTTGTGCGCCGTGTGTGGTCCTTTTATATAATTTGTTCCCGGTCTCCTCCTTCTTCTTCTTCTCTCCCCGGCCTGTCTGCCTGCGTGCGCTCCTCTTCCCGGACGATTGCGTTACGTTACGGCACTTCTGCGAATGTTTGCGAACGTTCGCGAACGTTTGTTCCACCTCCGTCCGGAACACACGGTTCCGTCAACGGGAACAATGGCCGGAATCCTGTTCCGCTTAATTTCGCTGAATGATGACCCCCGACGACGACCACCAAAACTGCCGTGCATTGTCTTTTCGAGACGGCGAGGCTGAATTTATTTAGGTTTCATGCAATTTTTATCAGCGCGTCTAGAATCCCGATGCGTTCCCTCTACAGCTAGCAGTGTCGCGGATATTCTATTTTGTGATTCGCGTTAAAATAAATTAACTGACGCTACCAGTCAGAAGATAATATTTCTTTTCAATTCACAAAATCCACAAGGATGATCGTCCGACGCAACAACGCAAGAAAAACTCTAACGCGATGGAACCCTCGTGTGTACCAACCTAAAGAAATTAGTGGGCGAAGCCCGACCTCTGCAGCACCAACTGGCAAAACAACCGAGCCTAATTTCTCGGAACGCGATCGCCGGGTAAACATTGCCGCGGTAATTCTGCGAGTCGGTTTTATCGCGCATTCCGCCGTCAGTCGGTCAGGTGAGAAACGTGCGATTCACCTTGCGTCCTTAACTCCGTAATGCCCTGCGCGATACCATTCGGTAGAGCAACGGTAATTGCAGACGTGGAAACCACTGCTAGCCACAACAGCTTAGGAAAAATTAAACAATCTGCAAAATCTGGCCAACAATTGATTCCTCCGTAAGATCTCTGGTCCACAGTGTCCGCGCAAACCGCAAGATTTATGGCAGCCGCTTGAAACGACCGCGGAAAAATCGTTCCGGGTTCCCGGGGTGTTGTCTGTGTGCGCGGGATGATTTACGATAGAATCGCGACGAGTATCGATTACCCGTTGTGTGACGGCACGTTGCTCAGTTCCCTAAAGAGGAGCATCGTCCACATCCACTTTCGCCTTTGCCGGCATGCAAATCGCTCTGTAACCGAGGCCCGGGGACCGGCATTAGCGGTATTACGGTTTTCTAAATGCGCCCGCTCGTAATCTCGGATTTAAGTATCGCGTAATGATACTTAAAAGTATTTTTCCGGCGGAGATGGGTTCCCACAAGAAACACCTGCAATTACGGGCTATTACCCGCGGCCGAGAGTTTGTTTCGCGGGCATGCTCGCCAAACGATTTTTTGCCAGACAGCCCGGAGGGTGGCCCCCGTCCAACCACGGAGACGCGGCCAGGCGGCCCACGGTGGCCCGGGTCGAACCGTTGACATTTTCACGGGGCTTTCGAACTATAAAGATCGTCGAAATATTCTTGCAAAATCTCAGTACGAAGGTCTTGGAAGTTTTTGGTGAAAAAAAAAGATCGTTGCCAATTTTAGTGCGGAGGCTTTCCGCGGATCTGCGGAGAATCGGTGGATCTTTCACTCGGTTAAACGTGAGAGGCCCTGGATCGCGGGTCCCATGGGCCCGGATCGGTCGCGTGGGAACCGGTCGGCCGTTCTCCCGCCCTTCTTTTCCCCGTTGGAAAATTGAATGGTACGAGAGGACGCCGATCGATCGTTAGACGACCAATCGTTTGCCGCTTTACGAATCGGCCGGTGAAATGGCTCCGATAAGTGCACCGATAACAACCGGTCGCGGGGGCCATCGTCTGCACGCGTGCACACCTTCGTCCACCAACCTCTTCTAGCCTCTTTGTGCGCCTAACTTTCGGGCCCATCATTTTATAGTTCGAATGAAAATTATGAGTAGAAAGCGGCGTGTTCCCTCGCGTCTGACGCGAGCTTCCTGCGCGGGTCGATGAAAATTGAGGATCGGGGCACGTCGAGGGCCCCAATTTGTTACGTGTTCCGCGGAAATCGTTATCCCCCCCCGGGCGCCGCGGTGCGATCGATTCCTGACATTTTATATTCCGCTCGGTCCGCTCGAACATTTATCGATCGTTAAGCGATGACGGATAAATAACGGAACCGCATCGGTACTGCGTTAAGTGTCGTTGCGGAGGAAGCTTTCTAATGTCGACATCGAGTTGTGAAATTCGGGACGATGATTGTTTCATAAACTTAAAAAATCGGCTCGTTTGTTGCAACTTTTATCCAGTCGGACGATCTCCTTTGAAACTTTTCGTGCACTATACTGCAGCAAAGTTAAAAATGATCTCAGCAGGACCGTTGCTCGGGGTGGGAGCAGCTTTCTAGGAAGCGTTGGCCGAAACAGTTTTCAACTTTCTACCGCCCCGAAAAATAAAAGTGCCTCTCCGAAGGAGAAAACAGTGGCCGAGCATTTTTCTTTATTATCCCCCGATTTTTGTCACTTTCATCGCCGCCGCTACCCGTCTAGAGAGACGGTCCGCGTCTCAAAGAACCCGCTAGTGAACAGTCTTGAAACTGCTCGCTCGCTTGCTCGGGTGCGAGCAGCAGGATTTCTCCCGCGTCGAATTTATCGCACGGCAGTATTTGCACTTAAATGGGAAGAGGTTAATCGCGCGTCGCCGACCTCTCCGCGACTTCTTCCTCGGAGCGGTTTCCGCGCGAAAATCGCTCGCTCACCGTGCGCTTTCAGTCGCAAAAAAAATTCTGCAAGGTGCGTCGCGCTGCTCCGCGACCCTCGCTACCCAGAAAATCCTAAATTGCTGGAGAAAATACTCCAGTTTTATCAAAAATCAATTCCCCTCTTCTAATTCCACAAATATTTTCAATGCTCAATGTCGATTTTCTGATGATACTTTAAACATTTTGCTGGAGGAGGATCAGAGAATCAAATTTCCGGTTCGTGGTTCTTGCTCACGAATGTTTCCTTCTAATTGTGAGCCGCTTTCCCGAGAGACCTCGCGATCGTTCGCCGATTGATAGCGGCGCGGTAACCAACGTAATTGCAGCGTTAAATTCATACGTCTGTCGGAGGTCGGGACGGTAATTGGTTTATTTGTACGCGCCACTGGCAGTTCTCGCTTCCCGGTGATTTAAGTGAACCGGTTTTCTTGGAAACGAGCCGTTTCGGGTGCTCATCAAATGCGATCCGCGGATCATTGCGTGAAACGTTGCGTGGAAGCTGTGTTTCGGACCTTTGGATCCGCTTTTTATCGTTCCCTTAAACGCATCCCTTGGGCCTTGGATTGTCATATACCTACTATTCACCACCAGCTGTGCGGTTCGTTGACCTGACCGTACGTCCCTTACCGTTCGGCACTGTCGTATACCCGAGGCCAACTGTGTAGTTCGTCACTGAGTGGGCCAGTGACCCACATTTCCAAGCAGCAAGTGGATTTACGGCTACATAAGTGAGTTTTTACAATACATAATTCAAAATTTCTACTCCTTCGCTTGTTCACTTCTTCTTCGCGGCGAACGACTAACGCTCCAGCGAGGGGATCCGCCTGTCATGCTGAACCATCTTTGCCTACACGCGTCTAGGTCGCGCTCTGATTGGTCAGTGTTTTTCGTTAATAACTCCTAAACGAAGCCCCGTCGGACATTTTTGCAAAGGAAAATGTTGCTTCGAATCACCCCAGGAACCTCCCATTTCCGAGAGCTGTAGAAATTTTGGGACACCCTGTATAATGACGTCGAATGTGTAAACCGTTAATGGGAAAAAATAAACGATCTCGATTGCCCACGAAGGGTTGAACACGGTGGCGTAAACTTGTAGAATCCCGTTATCGAATAACATCGTTCCAAATAACATCTTGCAGACGTTACACTCATGCATCATTCTCCGATTAACCGAATCGAGCCGCCATAATCACAGTTCAGCGCGCAGCAATTACACGAGCGAACAATTTAATTGATACACTCGGATTGTTTCAATGAGCTCCGACGCGAGCCCTGCTCGGTAAATAAGATTTATTATAATAGATCGAGGCAGCGAGTTTGATTCTCATCGATTCTCTTAATTCATCCGCGGTCGAGATACGGGATACCGTCGCGCCGCGCCGGAATGAATGAACGAACGAATGAGTTTTCATCAATCGCTGGAACAATCAATAGCCACGGATACGCGGCACGATGAAAACTCGTCGAACACGTGGATGCGATCGGTATGCAAACCGGTCGTAATTCATGCTGCCGGTCGGCGCGCTTATGAGTGCCCCCCCGCGGCTTTTATGCGCGCGGCGTTTGAACAATGAAAACGGCTCCACTGAAATATTGTAATGGTGGACCGTGATGCATCGGCGCGGCGCCCTCTGTTCTCACGCGTTGCTGGATCTTCGATTTTCGCGTGACTTACCGGAAGTATCGGCGCAGCTCGCGATATCGCGGCCTCTCGGCGATCGATCATCGACCCCCCTCGATCGTATATTCGACGACGCTCCCCGGCCTCGTTGCCCGAGAACTCGCCGCTTCACCAATTTTTATCCCGTCGAAATTGTTACAATGTTCTCTTGCCTTGGATTGTCGCAATGAAATTTTGCATAAATTTTACCAGCTTCAGTCTCGATAATTATTTGTTCGTGACGTCTGGCTCCTCACAAATTTTTTCTCTTCTCGACGAGTAGAACGTGCTAACGTGAAAACAAGCTTTAACATCAATTTTGCGACAAGTCTTTTTTTAATAATGCCCTTTTATACACCGCGTACATTTAAAAAGGAATGCTTTAAAATTGAAACACAATCTCCGGTCCCGCGTAATCACTTAAAACCCGTCCGCGCCGGACCGAGCGATTAAAAAAGTGAATTTACGAGTTCCATTTGCGGCGTTCAAAAAGTACGATCGTAAACGATCGGCCCGATCGGGGAACCAGTTGTTTCACAAATTCCGGCGACGACGGTTCCAGAATTCGCAACGCACGCCCGATGACCAAAAAGCGAAACGGCCGGACCGCGGAACAAACCGAGAGAAGCTTGCTTTCTCCGAGTGCGAGCGTGTCCAGCCGGTAATTAACGGGACGAACAATATATTAGCGCGTGGTCCATTGCGTAATTGCTTAATCATCCCGATTCGATTTCTTCTTCCGCGGCGCGTTCGAGCTGGCAAACGTAGTTGCGCAATGAGCAATTTCGCGCATTCGACGCATTTCTCTCGTGCCGCCGCGGGTACGTGGACACGATTTCTTTCCTCGCGGTGCGAATCGAGAGCCATCCCGATTATGCAAAAACAATTATCTTCGGTCACGTATAAGGAGCGCAATTATTAAGCCGGTTAAACGGCAGTCGGCGCGGTACAGTGCGGAGCAGAGCAGAGCGTTCTTGCGAAAGCGGCGTAAAACGTCTCGCGAGTTCTCTCTCTCTCTCGCTCTGTTGCGCCAGCTCTCGTTCCATCCCGATTTTTTTCGCGACCGGTTTTCCTGCCGCGATAAAAAATAGGGCCGCTGGAATGACGTTCGTGACACCGTTCTTCGCGCTCGTCTCTCGTCGCTTTCGAGGGAACAGGTGCCGATCCGAGAGGCTGAAAAGAAACCCGCCGCGCGCTGGTTCAAATAAAAATTAGCTACCGTAGCTAGCAAAAGAGCTACTCGCAATGAAACTATTTAAGTACAAACAGAATGGATGAAAAAAGTGATTCATTTCCGAAAAATGTTCTTCTTGTGCTTTAATTACCTTCAAAAACAAGATTTTCTAACAAAATCCTCGCTCAAAGCGGTCAAAGCAATTGAAGATCTTACGATTATTTGTGTAATTTTTATAAAGTGTTTTTTTAATCTACGGAGTCTATCCTGAATTTCTTGGCTGTGTAGACCATACACAGCGAGTTTTGATCAGTATCGTCTCCCGCATGTACTGTTCCAATTCTCGAGCATCCTGAGATATATCCGGTGATTGAATTCTATCCTCAGCGTTTATATTCATTTGTAATCCACCTTCTCCGGACTCTTGCCAAATTACGTTCGATGGGTTGTCGTTTTTCGGTGTGGGATTTCTAGAGAACCAATAAAAATCAATAGGAAAGCAGGAAAAAAATGTATAAACCCATGAAACCGTCGTAATCTTACCCGCATTTCGCGAAGTTAGCCCACATCGCAGACACCTTCGTTCTGAACACGTTCACAGGATCATTGGGATCGGTAGGTTCGCGAGTCATGGCAATGTGGAATATATACTGCAGGTCATCAGCGTGAGCAGTTCCTGTAAAAATCATTTCGTATTACAACCATCTTTACGATAATAAAAATTTGAAAAATCGATTGATTATCGCGTACCGTTCAAGTTTTCTCCATTTTGTCTGTGCAATGCGTACGGAGAATCATAGGTTTGAATATACGAATAAATTGGCAAATTCCTATCTTGCTCCTTGATTACCCTGCGAGTTAGGTCTTGCGGTGCCGTGTAGTACCAGTCAGTCAAGAACTGTGAACAAGAAGTTAGTGATAAATAACATTAATATCTACAATTTCTCTTCGTTCGATTCCCTGTCTTTCAAATGTTCAATGAACGTATTTAACTTCTCCGATTATCGTTCTATACAATAGAAGACTTTAATTAATACAGAGATTTAGTGTAATAAATAGGACTTGTGGATTTACTGGCTCGAATGTAAAATAGCAAAAACACATTTAATGAATTTACACTCACCACAGAGTATTGCTTGGCTTTGCCTTTCACGAACCTGTCAAACACGTCCTGATCGACATCTAACAGTCTGTCAAAGTTTGTCCAAGTATCATTTAGAGTGCCTGTGTAACCAGCTGTAACATACAAATATAAAATATGCAATCACTATTGGCCTGCATATTCAATGATTGATTGCGAGTAGAAGGAAACCTGATTTGTTCGATTACTCACGTCTAGTGAAGCCAAGAGCTTCCTCCTTGGTGTGGCCCATCATTATGGCCACCTTATTGAATCTTCCAGTTTTGTACGACGTTAATGGACATTCCGTCAGGAACGCTCTATTGCCTGCGCTCTTCAACTCTTTGGTTGGTCTGAACGGTATACTGAGCTGAAATTTCCAAAATGATTTAACGAACCTGCCCCTGTCTTAGCTGAGATTTAATAAATAAATATGGATATTACCGTTTGCGTAATTTCATCCATATACTGGCTGCCATTCACGAGATCCTTCGCAGGTGCATTCATGTAGAATTGCAAAAGTGCATCGGAGTTCTGCTCGTTGTTGCCAAGGAAGGAGGCCAGCTGTTTCGCTTTGTTCATTGATTGCTGGGGTGTGTGATACGCCCATGGCGCCAGTGCTGTGCCACTCATGGCAATAGCTCTCACGAACAATCCTGATTCAAAAAAAACGGCTATAAAGAGACGCTATTTTTCTACCATTTCCAAAAGTTCGATTCTTTGGATTTTCAGTGCATCCGTCGGTGAATATAAAATTTCAAAAAATCTTTTCTGGATTCTCGAAATGTTCTAATTTGTTTCGGTCAAGATTTTAATTTCCTCGGGCTTCATTAACACTAAGCCTACCAAGTATTAAAAGTATCACATTATATATAAATTATTAGATATATATATTATATTAAACGTAAATGTTGCCTTATAAAAATGACAACACTAAATTTCTTCAGATTGCCCATAATTTTCAGTATAAAATAGCTGCTTGGAGAAGGAAATTGATTCCATTATTTCCCACAAATGAATTTTTATACTTTCAATAATTACAATAATAAATGCCGGTCTTTTAACCGTGGTAGGTTTAGTGTTAAGGAAGATGTTGCCGTACCTGCCGACATCGGTGACAATATATGGAAGTGAACTAACGCACTGCCAGCGCTCTCCCCAAAGATCGTCACTCGTCGCGGATCGCCACCGAATTTTGCGATATTCTGCTGCACCCATTTCAGAGCTAGAACGTTGTCTTTCAGTCCTGCGTTTCCCAGTGCCTCCTCTCGAGACAGTGACAGGAATCCTGATACGGGAACAATTTTTTCGTTATTGACAAAATTAATATTTAATAAAAATTTAAATATTTTTAACCACGCTCCAGTTAATTAAAACATTAATCATCGGAGGAGTGAACCACTTCATAAAATTTCTCGATAATTACCGAGTGCACCGAGACGGTAATTGAAGGTGACCACCACAACGTCCTGTTCCAGAAGCATATCTGGCCCATAGAATGCAGTCAGAGACGATCCGGCATTATAGGATCCACCGTAGATCCACACCATCACTGCCTTTCTATGCGTAGACTTCCCGAACGAAGTCTGTCCGATAATAAAAAATTTTTAAAATACTAATTTAAAAAAAAAGTGACGATATCGTGACGATTATACTTACAATAGGACTGAAAACATTCATGTACAAGCAGTCTTCATCCCCTACGTATCTGTTACCACCAGCTTCATCGATTTGTGGGCACGCAACAGCGTCCGCGGTAGCGTTCAACGTATTCTGCCATGGCTCCGCTGGCACCGGCGGCTGAGGCGACAATAGACAATTAATAACAGAGGTTGGACCGTGTCGATCCCTCGGCTACTGTTCACCACGCATTTCCAATTCAAATAGCGTCGATCATTTTTCCATTCTGTGATTTAATACTAGCTTTACAGGTACTTTCGTCGGACAGATTGTATCGAGTCACGATCAATGTCGCGTTCATAAAATACGAGTGACTCGAGATACATAATCATAAATGTCAACGTTCTACATATGTGTATTTCTATTCGGAAGAATTTTATCAGAACTATACCTGGTATCTGAGGCTTCCAATAGGCGGTTTTGCGTAAGGAATGCCTCTGAACGATGAGTACGGCTTTGCTTTCAAGAAAGTAGTCTTCACCTCGCCCTGCACAGGTCCTGAATTCGTGTGGATCACCGGAGTTAGCGCACCGAAACATTCCGACGAGAGCAGTAGAACAGCAGATAAAGCCAAGAGATGCTTCATCTTGGTGACAGCTCTGTTTTCTGCAACGATCAAATACCTGTCGCCGGTTTTCTTGGTACGATATCAATAAAATTCGCACGATACGTCAAGAAATGCACCACTGCAATTGTTCGCAGTAAACGTGAACGAGCTCTCACCTGCGGCACCGAACGACAACCGTTTTTCGCGAGAGGATCGACTGAACAGCACTCGACGAGGAAACTCGCCGATATATATCGCGAGTGGCAATGTAGCTTGAGCCACAAGTGACTCGAAGCCAGCGTGACAGACGTGAGTCATGCTTCATTGTGCCAACAATGTTGGCAGCTTGGGAAAATCCTACACGGCCTGTAGGCGAGCGCTTGATAACCTCGATTACGAAAGTGGATCCGTGGAACGCAACGAAAAGAGGTATGTTATCTCGCTTTATTTTCCTGGTTCGCGGTCATTTGCATTCTGATGACAGTGCCTTTGACGACTACGATAATGTGTCTTTACGTTTCAACGAACCGGTGCGGCGGCTATGAATTGTTTAAACGTGTGCTTTGTGGTACACCAATTTATCAAGAAGCAGCGAGGTCACACCGAAGTGGCCTTCATTTTAAGATCCGAGATTGCTAATACGCGAAGTGAAGTACTTTTTTGTGGTTAAAACATCTTTACTCGTCTGGGATGGTGTTTAAAAATTTCTTATAATTTAGTAAAAATCCGTTTACCAGGATAAATTCAGTATTGAGAAACCCGCGGATGATATTTACAAAAGTTTTCCTTATGCAGAATTTCCAAAATAAACAGACACAAAACAATATACATATTCATCGTGTCCTAACAGCCGCATCGATAAGATACGAATAATCTCTCACGGTCGCACAGTACAAACATTAGCTGAGATGCTCTCGAAGCCGTTCAAATATTGATATGCCCTCCGCGTCCCAGAATCAAGGAAACCGTAACATTTCGTTGCAGTTAATTCCAAAAAAAATAACAGAGATGTGTGCATTCACAGCTTTTAAATTATCGTATGAGGAAAACATGTGGCGAATTACTCCACAACGATTATAAAATGCTCCGCTTGCGTAACAACAACAGCGGTTATAAAGTCAGGCGAGTTTTCCGCATTATCGATCATTTTCTTAGATCGGTATGCTGCGTCAGTATCCGTTGTCGGATAGCGAGCTCGCGTTTGTTTGGAAACATTTGATCGAAGGGTAGGATCGTGAAAAATCGTGGTTTTCATAATATTCCGCACTTGTTTACAGAAAATTCGCGCAAACTAGTTAGCATTTGAGGTCGCCGAACAAAAACTATGACGAGTTCGTGTTCGCGGGGAACGATAAAGAACACAAGCGTGTGTGTACGTACCGGTAATCAGCAGAAAGCCACTGGCAGAGGTACGCCTTTCCACGGTCCCAGTGACACAGGTTTACGACTGGCGGCCGTAAAACGGCAAATCGATTATCGCCGGCTAACACTACCATGAATCGGTCGTTAATTCCGATATTCCGATATTATGGCGCATTGTACATCTATTATCTCGGTTTCCCCGAGACTAAGATCGTTATCGGCTCCGGGGTACTAGCGGTTCGTTAAATTAACAATGAGTTATCGCGCTAATGTCCACGATTTTCTCGGCTGACCCGCCATTAAAATGCAGGGGAAAAGCGCAGGGCCGTCAATTACCGTAAAACTTTCCTATAAATTGTTTAATCACCGACAGATTGTTTTACCGTGCTCTAAACTATACCTGCCGTCACGAGAGAACCGTACCGTTTCGCGCAGCTCGATTGATCGCAGCGAGCCCGGCAACCCCCACTCCACTACTCGTTCCCAATTGTCTCGACCGAGAAAGATTTACATTCGCGGTGTACAGACATGAGACAGATTAGAATGAAAGTATTGGGAAGGGAGCGTATGGAGTAGGCTCCCAATCAGGGCGAAAATGCGCAGCGATGAACGAAAATTGGTTCTCTCGCGGTACGGTTCTCTCGTGACGGCAGGTGTACCATTCGCTGTTTAGACCTGGCACAATCATCGTTCCAGTTTCATCGAGTATCTTCATTTTAATACTTGAAATTGATTTACGTGCCATTGGTCGAGGAGGTACATCTAAAACAATGTAGAATAAAATGACAGAATGTTCTTACATTATTCAATGTAAATGTTTTGCTACGTAGGAGAAGTAACTGCATGAAAATGATCGGGAAAAGGCTGACTATCGCTGCGATGTCCAGCGTACCGAAACGGAAGCGTTTAATTAACCGAGGAAGAAGAAGTTTATTACTATATTTACAGAGGTCTTCAGACATCTTCAGTTGTCGATCACAGGGGTTGAGATGTTGCTCGACAGGCTCGGAGGCACGAGAGACGTGGAAGAGAGTCATCGAAAGACACCTGGCGTACCGAAAGAAGATCGTACACACAAGCCAATGATCTATACCCGGTGCCGTCGGAGGCTTGCACCCGAAGCGATGCATCTCAGGCTGGTTGCGTGCCATTTGTTATTACCTGTGTCGTCCTGCCGGTGGACTCCGGGCAAAAACAGGGTGGCGATCTCTCAAACGATCATCAGCACGATGAAAGGAGTTTCATTATTCATCGATCCATCTCGTGGGGACACCGTGCAGGCAGAATAGGTGGGCCTACAGTTAATGATTCAGCAAGGGGAACCTTGGTTCTCGATGGAATGCAACTAACAAGATGTAAATAGCGTTTTCGAGGACGCCGGAAGGACCGCTCGCTATGCCTGGTTTCGTGTCCAACTTGGAAACTGATTATCCAAACGTGAAACGAGACGTTGACAAAACACTTGAACAAACTGCCTCTATGTTTCACAAAATATTTGCGCGAGATTTTCTGAAAATATATTTAGTCTTCGGGAATATGATTTATGTGCGAGAAATTCAACATGCGGAATCTTGGAAGATATGAAAATTGGAATATTTGAATATTCGCGTATTTGTATAGATGAAAAATGGTAAAATTTGGGAATTTGAATATTTGAAAAATTAAAAATTTGAAAATTTGAATATTTGAAAATTTGAATACTTGAAAATTTGAATATTTGAAAATTTGAATACTTGAAAATTTGAATATTTAAAAATTTGAAAATTTGAATACTTCAAAATTTCAAAATTTGAATACGTGAAAATTTATATACTTGAATGTTTGAAAATCGGAGCATACAAAAATTACAATATTTAAAAATTCAAGTGCACACATAAAAGCCTATAGAGAAATTACAGAAAAACGTAGCAACGACCCGAGGGGTGCATAAAGATAAAAAAAATGTGCAACAAGGGTAAGGATCGTCCTACGATCTTCACCTGGTGGCATGCGCCTTG
The DNA here is from genome assembly GCA_028454225.1 of Lasioglossum leucozonium. NCBI lineage: Eukaryota > Metazoa > Arthropoda > Insecta > Hymenoptera > Halictidae > Lasioglossum > Lasioglossum leucozonium. Next base: position 18,922,616 of record CM052221.1, on the reverse strand, counting down.
CGCCCAACATGACCAATGTTCGCGGTGCTCATTAATCTTTGTTGCATTCATTAAAGAAGCAGTAAACCACTCATTACTCGATCTTCATGGCGTTCTTGATGCGTGTATCCCGGGGTGATCCCGGTGGCAATCTCTCGTTCTAGAGTATCCTCCAAGTGGAGTCAATTTGAAATCCTTAAACGACATGATGAGCATCGGCCATCTTCCACTTCCCAGAACCCCGGGCTAGCTTCCGCAAATGCATACACGCACCTGAACAGTCATTACGAACGGTTGCATCCCTATCACGTGAACGTTCTACCTTTTCTCAAGTTCCGGGTTCGATTATTGCTACAATTATTGCTGTCGACATATCGGTAATCCTTCGATTGATCTCTGACACCGGTATTTCACTTTCCTGTTATTGAGAATCCATTACATGCTGGAATTCCCGTCTGCTCGCGGTGCAAGAATGTTTCCGTTTCACTATACTCGCGTTACCTTGAATAGTAATAGTGCTATCGTTAAGACAAATTCGGAAATGGGATCTACAATATTGTTGGCGGTGTTATTTTTGTAATTTCGCCAAATAAATAAATATTCCAGACATCTCTCAGCAGTAAAATTTAGAAAGAGATTCAAGGTAATTCGAGCTCACCTCGAAGGATAAATCAGAGGATCAATTTTTTCGTCTGGCTCGATAACGATCCGATAGGAGCTCTTCGGTCGCATAATAACAATCCAATAAAGATCGCGATCCAGCATACCGATGTCTAGACACCGGCCACCGTCTTCATTTCTCTATATCTCGTGGTCGTCTGCCAGGCCCAGTTTGCAACGAGATCATCGATATCTCCGAGCCGCGCGCACCTATGCAATTATAATAATTGTACCGCGAGCCGATCACGGATACACCGCCGGTCATAATTAATCATGGCGCGGCGCGGCGGTTCGAGGAACACGCGTCGATCCGCGACAATTAGAGTGTCACGTCAGCGAAACGGAACGGGACGATCTAATTGGGTCCTGCAGGAAATATCGCAGGTGAATATGTTCTCGCGGTGAAAACCTCGGCCGCGCGCTTTATCATCGTTTAGGTTCGTGCGCGATGTGCGTGGCGGCTGCTTCAAGTACTGGTATTTGTACAGGCGGATTTTTATGCGAAATAAAAATATTCTGCATCGACTGCATCAAAGAGGGATTACTTAGGAGTGCCTTACATTTTTTTAATAATTTCAGTAGATCTTAGTATATAAGTTAGTATGAGAAATACAATTAGAAGCTCAGAGGAAAACTTTCGTTATCAACTTGAAGCGAATCCAACTTCATTGAAAACAATTCCCTCCGCAATCTCGCTAGTTCATAGGGGAAGTTAGAGTAGAGGTTAAAGTCACCGTGAACATAGTAGGATGCAGACGGTTCGATAATCAGCGACAGGATGCGCCTGTCTAGGGGAGAGCCAACTCCCCGTCTCCACCAACAAAGAATGTCGATAACGAAATGATTGGCAGTCTGCTAATTAAGCGACGCAATTTACTTGGCCGCTCTATATTTAGCCAGCAACAATCCACGAGTCCCGCAGCCGGTCGTCCATTCGCGAGAGCTTGCCGTTCCATGGAAATCGACCGTGAGGCGGCTGAAACTCTCTTTCGTTTCCACAGCTGGCCACCGCTTTCACAATCCTCTAAACACTCGTTCCCAGGAGACAATGTTATCTTCCGGTCCTTTCCGATGTCTGGGAGAAAAAGAATTCGACAGCGCGATAAGAACAAGATCTCTCGACTCCGAGATATCATTTCTCGATCAAAGATTCGACTTTGTTTCTCCCGAACCACCGTTTCTAATAAGTACTTCGTAGCTGGGGATGTCTTAGGCTGAAATATCAGGTTCGTGAGAAAGAAATGGAGCTGATGTTGCCATCGCACTGTGAGAATGGTTATTTTATTGTTTCAAGTGTCAAGCTGGTTATAATTCTCATAATTGTTAAAGAACCGGTCGCTTTCATTAGCCAAGTTGAACGCTCCTCGACGAACACTCGCGGTTTCGTTTGGCGCGAGTAGCTTTTCGCTTTCGAATTTCCCCTCATCGGGGTAGAGCGATCGTTTCGCCAGCGCTCTCTCGTCATCCCACATTGCCAAAGACTTCAGGTGCAAGCTGAAACCCGAGTAAACCAGCCGGGACCTGTCCGAGTCTGTCGTGTCTCCCTCGGACCTGACCTCGCTGGCCTCGCCCCTCCGAGGCTGGATAACAATCGCGATAATTACACCGTGAGAACGATAATTGGCTGGCGGGCGCGTTGCCCCTCTGGTCGATCAGGCTAATCTGCGCGAGTCCCCGTCATATTTTCATGAAATGTCACATCAGATAATGGGGCCGAGTTGCGCGACCCGGAAAAGAATCGAACGTTAACACACACATACAGAGAGTGAGAGAGAGAGAGAGAGAGGGTGGGAGGGAGAGAGAACAGCGTTAAATCGCACGGTGAAATTGCGAGCCGATCGCGATTCGGTTCCTCGATCCTCGATCGATCTCTGACACGGGGCCCAGCTATGGTCTAAGATACCGATCGAGGCACCGCGAGACCCGACGACGACAATGTTGAAAGTTGCCACGGGAGGTTTTCTTTCGCGAGCCGCCGGGAGACTCGTGTCCAGTTGTTATCTGTCACTTGTGAGAACGTTGTTTATGATATCTGATCGGTCCGGGACGCGGTGTTGCTGTCGCGTCGTTTATCTCCGCTGAATGATGGATGCCCGTGGAATTGCTAATGTTCCCGCCGGTTTTCTCTGCCAGAGAAAACTGCTCCTTGGATAGAGGCGAGTTGGCCTACGTGTGGATGCCAGCTGGGAGCACCGGGTGACTGGAGACACCTGATACCTGTGTCTTCGCGGGATGAGATACTGTGGCGGAGCTCGATGTGGTGTAGCCGAAGTTGTTGGACGATGGTGATCGATGGGATTTTCGAGGGTGTGATGCTCGTGAGAGGGATTTGTTGGCGTTGTCTTGCTACCTGGTGGCAGTGACGAGCCCCGGAAATCTACACGAGGGGGTTACAGGTGGGTTACTTCGTCGTTGCGATCGATTTTTCCAGACTTTGCTCGATCCGAAAGCTTGGGTACATCTTCTGGTTTTGCTACCCGGTGGCAATTCGCAGCCCCGATAAGCAATACGAAGAGTTTAGGTGTTTGGTTGATCGATCTTGTCCGATCTTAACTGATTTAAACGCTCGTATGTGTCTTTACGGATTCTAGAGGATATACATCATTCGATAGCAACTTTAATAGTGGTTTTGCAACCTAACAACAATGGGTAGCTTCGATAAGCTACACGAAGGGTTTACAAGGCGGGTCCAGGCTTGATCATCTTGATCGATCTTGACTGATCTGAACGCATAAATGTATTTTATGGAATTCTAGAAGATATACACCGTTCGATAGCTAGTTTAATGGTGCCACTACTGTTTTAGTACCAGGTAGCAACAGGAAGCTCCGATAACATGTACGAAGATTTTTTTCCGGAGTGGGTCTCTTGATCATTTTAATCGATCCTCACCGATCTAAACGATTAGATGCGTCTTTAGAGATTCTAACCGGTATACATCATCTGATAACAGGTTTAGTGTCAGTTCTGTAATCTGTTAGCAGTGGGGGTCTTCGATGAGGTTCCTGATTGTTGGGGCAACTTTGACATTTATTTCTTGAACACGCGCATAACAGTCTAAAAAGTGTTTTACATAATTTCAAGTGAAAACCTCTTCAACTTCACCGATGGTGTTCCATCCGGCCGGTGCGTCGTGTTCTTCAAGACGTTCTAAGTTAGAACGTGTTCGAGGAGCTGTATTGTCGGTCAGGCGGAAAGGAACGTTGAAGTTATGCTCTCTTGGCGCGGCCGAAACCGCGTTCAAGATAATTTAACGATCGTTTCGAGAGAATTGACTTTCCACCGAGGATCGACCGGTTGTATAATTCCCCCGGGAACCAAAGCCGCGACGATGATTAATTGGACTCGAAGAAATAGTCGCGGACAGAGAGCACCGGCGCGGCGATTCTCTCTCGCGCTTATGTGAAAACGCGGTGGCAATAACTTCGACCAAATTGATTCCACCGCGCGAATTCCGGTTCCCAGACTGTAAATCTACCTGTTGCGAATGTCAAACGCTCACGCCGCGTCCCAATTGATTGCGACCTGGCGGCGTCTTTGCCTCTACACCTGCGCGTACTTGTCGCGAGCCGGCAAATCCGCAGTATCGTTCCCGTCGAATACTTTTTCTGTTTTTGCCAAAAAAAAATCTTCCAATCTTTAACCCCGTCGTACGCTTCTCAGAAATTGCACGAGAGTGCATCGGATAATATTTGGATGGCGGGCAGAATCGTGTACTCGATCGCACCCGGTGAAACGCGACAGTCGGTCGCACGACACCGTGATCGCGATAACAGCGACGTGTTAATCGGCACCCGCGATCGCCTCGAACGGGACTCGGACTTATTAACTCGATAGCGACGCCAGTGCCCGATGAATCGATCGTGATTCATGAGACGAATGCTCGAGAGCGGTAGCCGAGCGTACGCAGAGCCGATCCCAGATACCTCGATAATGAATTGCATCGTCGCCTCAAATGAGCCACCTTCTCTCTATCGATACCAGTTCGCGCTTACCGATCGCTACCTGTCGGCGATGGCTGAAGAGGATCCCGGTGATCGCCGGACGATCGCTTAATGAAGCTGTCGCCTGCGATTCATCAACAGCCGGACGATCAGATCGAGTAATCGAACCAATCAGGAACTTGTCTAGGATAGTCGCACGCGATCACCTAGGCTAGATTCGAGCGAAGCAAGTTGTTTTCAGTTTTTCGGGTAACAAACAAACTTTTCTTAGCAGACCAAGCCGCATCTGCAATCGCGGTTTCGGCCGCGTCGAAGGAGCATAACTTCGACGTTCCTTTCCCGACCGACAATGCGGCTTCGCGAAGACGTCTCGTGTTAAGTCGTGTCTTCAACTTCGCCGGCAGGGACCTCTGTCTCGCGGCGTACCGGGTTCTTTAAGACGTTACCGCCGCGATTTTACGAGACTCCGCGCGCTTTAGAGGCAACAGCTGCCATTCGAGCCGGCTCCTCGGTTTCCTTCTACGGCGGGTTTTCCCTTTTATTTACTCCCGGAATTATATGAATTAATATACGGCCGGCTGCCTGGCTGGTTTGTTAGCTGGCTGGCTGGCGGCGTTCGACGTGTACACACTTTCTCTTTTATCATTCCCGTTTAATTAGTCCGAAGATACACGCGACACGGCCGGAGAAACGCCTGCGCACACGCGAGCCGTTCATTAAGTGCATCGCAAAGCGATCTGCGTTTCTGACTCTCGTACGCGGGGGGGAAACATATGGGAAAGTAGAAGCGAAGAAACCCGCGGAGAACCTGTGTTTATGGTTTCATCAACGGCGGATTCGTTTTCCGAACGTTTATTACAGCCTCGAGACGCTGTTGTCAATGGTCAGCGTGCAACCGCGAGAGGGAAGTAAGAAGTTGTTCGGACGGAATGTTCATTAAGCGCTGTTTAAACGAGATTTATGGCAACTCGAGCAAGAAAATCGTGACAGACTGTCGCGTTACTGTTTTTTCAAATGAGGAGTAAAAATAGGCAAGACTCGTTCTCGACTCGATTAAATAAAACAGTTCTGTAAGATGTATCTGTAAGATGCTTTCAAGGGTCGGTTCGTGCGATCCCATCAACGTGGCTATGATCAAAGCATAAAAAAAAGACTATTTGAAAGTCCTTTCAGCAAGCTCCTCGTGCGTCACAAGTCTCGCAGCTGCCCCAGGTAGTTGCGCAATTCCAGTAAGTGCAGTTTTAAATAATGTCGCGCGATTACTCGCAATTAGTGTCCTCGCGGTAATTAACCCTTGCGCAACCCTCCCGCGACGAATCGCCGAAGATGGTGATGCACGTACCGATTAATATCTCGGCGAAATGAAGATTTGCACGGGGGGCCGGTGGTGGTGGTGCTCGCAATCTCGTATTCAATGGTGCCGAGAGTTGTGCGAGCTGTCGTTTCATAACTCGGAGCCTTGGGAACGTTAATTTCATCGGGACGAACCGCTACCGTGGACCGTCGGCTAGAAATTTGCCGAGCGAAATGGCTTCTATCGAGCTTCGAATCTTTCAGTAGATAAGGTCGTGTATGGTCAGACATGACGGAATACCGTGCAATTACTTTAGCCTGGAGATTGATGGACGATGTCTTCGAAGAAATATGGACAGAGGAGGGATTAAGACGTCTTAATATCATCGGGGACTAATTATCGGGAACGTAGAATGTCTGGCTTTATGGCTGCGGATATGGCGCCGTCGTAAAGCCTGACTCCTTCCTCGCCGACAAATTATAAATAGCATTTCACTTTTCAGAAAAATACTCTCCATCGGTAGGACCTTCTTACGTAGCACTATCATCTTTTCTATGGTTTTCGAGTGACGGAAAAATTATTTGTGCTGTCGCGAGAGCTACCGACGGTGCTGAAACAGGATTTTGGAAGTGCTTTATTTTTTGTTGTCTTTTACTCTGGACAACTTTTTTTATCGTCTTAGCGTTTCAGCTTAGACCGTCGAGTTCAACTGGTTAGGGCACATTCGAAATCGGCACAACGCGATAAGATTATGGTTTGATACCCCGAACACTGGCTGACCATGTCCACGTGGACAATCAATAGACATTATCGGCGTTTGCAGATGCAATGGGAGCTGAAGTCTGGCGTTGTGTTCGGCGATCACTCGATTTCGATTAGAATCGAGCGACATAGCGGCGACAGTGGTGGCTGGATTTAGCCTGGAACGACTATGAGGCCAAACAATCGGAAATGCTTTGAATGCTAGCGCGTGTAAAAAAAAAGATGAAACAATTCGAATATATTTCAACTATCATTATTTGAAATTGTTGGAATATAAATCTCATCTCCCAATCTATATGTAAGTTTGTACCTACGCGCCAAACTTGGTCGCCTGACTGACGGTCACACGACCAGGTACAACGTCACGCGAGGCGACGCGGCGAGGTTAGAATTAATAAGTACATGATAAAGACACGTGCTTCAGAAATAAAGCTATTTGTTATTAAGGACAATTGTATTGATTCAGGTATGTTACCTTTTTGTAAATATGTTATTAGCCTTTAGCTAATAATCTGTAAATATGTTTATTCTTAAATACAGTTGTTTTTCTGCATCAACGAGTGTGTCTTTGATAACCTACGAATCCGAATCCTAAATTTGCTAAGTCTTGAAAACAGACTTACATATATATTATATGCAGTATGAGCGAGGCGCTAATTGCGCTACCCAGCGCGTAACAATGTTATATAGTCTTCTCGGGTAACTGTCGTCACACTCTCTCTAGTCTTGTACGTCTTTGTGAATACATGTGTCTTGATAAAGTACTCTTATTAAATAAACTGATCTGGTATCACACGATCTACTGTACATCCTCCAACAGAAATTTTGGGTCGCGCGTAGATAGTGCTTGGAACACTGCGGGATGTTGGTCGAGCGCAGGCCAAGGAAGGCAGAGAGAGAGAGCCACGGCTCGTTTAAAATGCAGATTAGACGTTAGGCCGTCTTTTAGAGCTGCTCGTTTCTGGCGACACGCGCGCCGGAACCTAGCCTTTGCGGCTTTTCAAATGACTCCACAATGGGTCTCCATTTGCGGCGCAACGGGGCCCTATTTGGCGCGACAACCCGCGTGTATTTGTCTTCAGTCTTTTGCGATAGCCTCGCGATGCAAGCCGAGGCATGCACTCCTCCCGTGAGAATGCGCCCATTGGAGCTGTTGATGCTCCAATACCTGGCATACATTCGAAACTTGATAATAACACGGCTACGCTATAACGCGAACTGTAACGTAGCGCTGTGTAACGACGGATTTCTCTCTGATTGTCTCCTAGATCGATGTTTCTGCTCGCGCGCATTGTTCTGCAGCTGTCGCTACAATTTTCTCAGTGTTCACCTCACACTGTCATATGAATTTATTGTATCAACGTAGAAATTTCCATGGAACGTTCTAAATTGTATAACTTTGTAATTAAATATTCTACTTCTAACTGCACACAGAGCAAAAATGTCAAATTCTGTTCCTATCGAATACGAAAACAATCGTCTCATTTTCGGTCGAACAATATCGGTTCTCGTCAATTGTCGGTGGACATTCGCCTCCAATAAAATCCGGCAACAAGTGTTCGCAGCGCCAGTTGAAAAACTGCATAAAATTTGCCTGTGCGTTGGCTCGTAAAACGCAAGCCAGCGAGAGATTGGGATCGCAAAAGCCGAGCAGCCTACCACCACTGCCGGCGCGCCGAGCCGCGCCGAGCCGCGATGCTTGACAAAACAATGAGCGGCTCCGAAAGATCTCATCAGGCTGTTGCGAAGCCGGGACTGTGGGTGCTCGTAAACTCTCGGTGTTCCCAAGTAGAATATTACACGGGTTGCGCTATATTATTCATATCTTCGCGATTTACAACAAGGCCGTATCGGAGAGCCAAGGGACCGACCGCTTTCTCGACACTTTATGCCGGCGCTTTGGAACTGTTACTTACGAACACCCGTAACACGTACATACATACACGATTCAGTTGATAAATTTTCAGGTGGAAAATTTTACACGAAGATCTGCTGTCTAGTCATTTCAAACAGCTGTGCAGCTGATCGTAACGTATCGATCCGTCTCGATGACAAAAGATGGTAGGCGGTTAGGGACGTGTAATGTCAGAGGATTTGATCGGATAGGGCTCGGTGTAAGTTTGTTGGAAAGCAATCAACGTCGCCGGTGACAACAGAGGACAGAGAATCGGCGTGTCGGCGGGAGGCCGGACGTTTATGATGGACGCGATAAGGAGCGGGGCTCGTGGCTGTCGCCGCGTGTCTCATTAGCGGTAAACGGTCCGCGGGAGATGTATCTAGCCCGCCGAAACTAACCGGCTTTCACTGCGCCGTGATTTACCGATCCAGCGCCCTTCAATTTACGTCGCGAGTCGCGCCCCGGCTTCTCTCTCCCTCTCTCTCCCTCTCGCCCTCTCTCTCTCTCTCTCCCACCCTAGGAGAGAGAACCATTCCGGCGCGCCGCGCGGAATACATAGAGATAGGAAGCGTGTAAATCAAACCGTTCAGCCCGCGATCCTTGCTCCGGATCGTTAAGCCGCTGGATCTTAGATCCTGCCGAGAAGAGACCATAAAGCTCGACTTGAAACGGTTCCGAAAATAATGACTGCTTAAAAGTGGTTGATAAAGGTTCATTATTGGAGGAGTTAAACAGGGTGTCTTAAAATATTAAATCAGTAAAGTAGTAAAATATTAAAAAAACATCTTCACTGCTTTGATAGGTATCAAACAAATTAACACATTCGCTGCCAACTACAGTCTGTACCAAAACTGCTCGCTACGAGATATCTCGTAGTGTTTTTTAAATATTTATATTATATTTTGTGAAAATCTCGAGTTTTCCTTAAAATAAAATCATGGCAGCCAGGGCAAAACGCTCTAAATTTGATTGGCAGTGAATGGGTTCAACAGAAGTCTTACGCACGGTATTTAAATTTAAATAAAAAACGAAATGTACAGCGAGATGAAAATTTTTCTCCGATATAAGACGACAACTCCCGGACCGGCTTTCGCCGTATTTCGGACGAGGACATGGTCGGAGTAAAACTGTGGCAATCCGGGTGGCCGAAAAGTGGTCGGTCTAACGCCATAATCTTCGAAGAATGGAAACAATGCGTTCGCGAGCGGCATTGTTCATTCATTTGGTTCGCGTGTCCTTTTCGCGCTCACGGCCGCTCGAGTCCCGGAATCTGGGCCAGTTCCTGCTGGCCAGCACGTTCGATCAACACGCAAAGAAACCGCAACACGTGCCACGCAACACACACGTACATATATACATATACGTACATAATATGCGCCGTGCATGTGCAGACCGGCGACTTAATTAAGCCGCATTCCTCAGTCCAATTGCGCAAACTTTTCCGTCGCGTGATATGATATTTCGACGCGCGACGGACACACGCCGATTACCACCACCACCATCGTCGTCCCGTGAGAATCGGTTTTTCATGATCGGTATCGATACCTCGCTGGAATTCGACTGTCCACCATCGACAACGCTCCCAAATCGCTACTCGAGTATGCGACTTTATTATCATTGTTATTTATTACCGCGACACTGAGAGCGTTCTCTCGTATCTGCGATCTGCAGGATTGACATAATGGACCGAGGTGCGGTTCGTTAGCAGACCTGTTGTTGAGAGTTAATTTGGGTATGCACATTCCTGGTCGCTAGTGATATAACTTCGTTCGCAGATATCGTTGTGCAGACATTTTGTTTTCTGCGGCTGAATGTTTGCATCGCGATATTGCCGATTGCTCGACGATGTTTTACTCGGTGAATATAATAATAGCGACTCAGGGCAGTCTCCTTGGCCTCGCGCGCTCCAATAAATCAGCACGCATCGCAGTCGATAGATCTAACGTTTATAAAATTCGGAAATCAGTTGGAACAGATAAAAAGACGGGATGACCTCCACTGTTGTTCAATTAATAATTGACAATTATGGCAATCGAATCTGTTTTTCCACGATCGATATCCGTCGGACGTGCGCCCGCGCAGAGAGGGGTAGGTGTGTGCGGAGAGATGGTTCTTCTCGTAAAAACTGGCATACCTCTTTCGAATCCTCGTCCCGTTTAATTTGCAACGGTTGGTATGCAGGCAAGGTGTGAGCATTCTACCGGTCGCTTTTATTCGCGCGTTGCGCCGTCTAATTGCTTACACGTTGGGCTGCGCGCATCGATGCACGTGGGCGAGAGACGAGGGGGGCGCGCGCATTGCTGCGCAGCCACGCTGTCCTTTCAGAGATTCTGACGAAGAGCTCCCGGAATCTGATGCGCGCCGCGTAAAATGTTCTTCGCGTTTCATGGATTCGATTTGTCGAGTTTCTGACGCTGGTATCCCGACACTTTGCAATTTTTTCCAGGGAAAATGGTGCATCGCACGAGCAATATAACTTTGGAAGCTGTTCGCGTTATCTTTCCAGAATGCAAATATATTTTTTTCGACGATTTTGTCGTTGAAATTCCATCGTGGAACTTTCGATCTTCACGGAGGCCTTCTCCGGAGAAATGTGGCGAAATTATCAGCTCATAATTCCGTTGCCAAAAATTTGATCAATCACGAGCCGGGTATCGCGTAGCGTAATGCATCGATTTAGATGCAAACTCGCCGGTGTTTCAATCCGGATGCGCCGGTGTGCCCCCGACGCAATTTTGCGGCCCGATTAAATTCTGGCCGCATTCCTTCGGTCTCTCGCGGGTAACGCGAATGCAGAGTGAAACCGTGGGACAACTGTGGCGGTCCGGCGCGGCTTGGCCGTGGAAGAGCATCATTCAGCCGGAGCACGTCTCCTCAATTTTGGGCGGTACCCCCGCGCGGTTCGCCGTTGATTACTCTCTAATCAGCGTGATTAACATGCGGCGGGGCTTGGATCTCCGCGCAATTGCTCTCCCTTTCGCGTGTAACTTATTTAGAGGAATTTCATTAGCCTCGCGAAGCTTCCGGCTTGGTTTTAATTAATCGCGAATGATTGTCCGTGGGGCCTTTTCAACGACCAATAGAGGGATCGGATTGATGTGGGAATGGTGGGGGCGAGTCGCCTTCTTCTCGCGTGTTTACTGGCTCCAATATTCTTCGATTTGTTTGGCCAGCGGGGGAGACGACGTTAAGATTCACTTTTTTATTAAATGAATTGATTATTTGTTGGATACAGTGGAATTAAATGATCTGTTACAGGGGAACGAATCCGTGGTACCGGAAGGCTGGCCTCTGACGTTGGGCAGACGTGGCCTCATCCTGCAACTAGGAGAGCTAGAAGCCTCCGCACTACGTCTCGGGGAATGTTACCTCTGCATACGCAGCGCAGCTGCAGTTGCAACCACCTCGGGGAGCGGCGAACCGGCGGCTGGTGAAACCGTCGAGCGGAATACCGTCGAGGTGAGTCATGTCCCTTTGTCATTTTTTTTCGTTTTATTCACTGTCTCCTTACAGCCTCCTAGACTTCTCTGCACCATTCCTCGAAAACCGTATCGCTCACTTTCAAGAAAAAAAGACAGCTCGGTTATTGTAGATAGCGATATTTCAACATGTCCAACTCTTTAACCGTTCAACTCCACCGTGAACTGTCCACAGATCGCAGTAGTTTGGAGAACGACGTCGATGAGGGCCCCAGGGTTCCTCGGTTGGGACCGCGAGGAGGAGTTCATGGACTGGCGGGAGGTGTCTCGCAAGGGTCAAGGTAGCTCATCGGGCGTAGGCGGTAGCATTTCGGGTGCCCAACCCTCGAGCACGGCGAAGGCGACGCGTCCTCGTCGAAGATCTCGCGAGGAGCCTCGCGCAAGAACCAGGGAGGGCTTCGCAGTCGATCATCGTCGCGAGGAGACCCGCTCGATCGACAGGTTGGAGTGCAAGAGCTCGAATGAGAGCCGCGAGACCGAGGCCGAAGAGGCTGGACACGCGGTGATGAAGTCCAGGTCGACGTCAAGCGTGAACACGTGGAAGCCAGACCTCGCCGAGGACTCTGAACAAACAACAACAACTGCGACAGCGACAACAACCAGAGTCAGCTCGAACAACTGTTCTAGTCTTTCCGGCGACGAGAGCCGCGCAAGAGTGAAAAGGTGCGCCAAGGTTGTCTCGTCGTCGACCATGGAGAAATGGAAGGAGACGGCCAGGTGCGAGACTAGGAGCAAACTCCTGGCTCCCGAGGACCTGAAGACACCCCTGAGACTCGACAAAGCTGTCCTCGAGCGCAAGAAAGTTGCCAGCGACCCTGATCAGGATGACAGATTGCAGAATCTCGACGATATCAGCGACGACGATCTGCCGGCTTTCATCGGGAATCTTCTGATTTCTGTGGAGAGGAAAATCGAAAGGGTTTCGTTGGACGACCTCACCTTCCCTTGTCCGGCCTGCAGGAATATCGATACCGACGATCCGCTGCTGGGCTGCAGGTGCGCAGGGGATGATTGCAGCTGCGGAGCCGGGGAGGACACTTGCGACTGTCCGAACTCTGGAAAGAGGAAGGAGCAGTCTGCGAGGAGCTTCGAAGTGGCTGGCATCAAGCATATTGACAGCGACGACGAGGAGGAGGTGCGGATGGGATTCGGTGAGTAATTTTTTGTTTCGTTCGTCGTCTCATCGATCGCGTAAAAATTGCGAAAACTGATCCTCTCGTGACAGAACTAATTGCATGAAGATCACCGAGTTAAAAAAGTGACAAGGTTTTATGATACCATTCGATTTCCGAGATTCGGAGAAGTTGAGCATCGCCCACGACTCGTCCGGAACAACTTTATACAGAGGAATGATTTATCGAAGCTCTCGATGAACTTGAAATTCTGTCGGAAGCGAGGCGTGGGCGGTTAGCCGTGGTTAAGTGGCTACTTCGCGTCACGGCGGCCATCTAGGCGCCTCCTTGGAAAAACTTTGACGCCGGCCAGACGTATGCAATGTTCCTGGAACGCATTGTGTCTGATCGCTAGCCGGAAATTGTGCGCGGAGGTCGATTTCGTGCACGTGGGCGGACAAAATTCATTTGCTGAAAAGCCGGCCGTTTCGGAGCCGCGTGGTCAACGTTCCCTGCGAATTCTTCGCAGCATTTATTCTCGGAGAATTATTGAAAAGAAATATACGTCGCTTTTCGAATGTAATACAAGCGAATCAGTCTGAAAACCTCACCGAAGAACGCGATTCTCGTACGAGGATGAACAGGAGCTCCGACGGATGTATCGTCGATAAGTCACGTGTCCCGACAGTGCGACATTTGCATTTCGAGAGGTCGTGTTTAATTAGCAAGCCGGCGGACGGCACGCGCGCTCCTGGAATCCCGACAGCTGGCTCTGACTGCGAGACTGTTTTCACACCCGAGCGATTTAGAACCGCGGCGAGCGGAATTAATCTTGAACACACACGCGCGCGCGCGTACACACACGGTTTGTTTTCCCGTAGACCATAAACCGCGCGCGCAGAGGCGTTCGCGGATAGACGACCGACTTGACTTTCAATTTTGATGTGTAACCACCGTCGAGCTTCATTATTCAATTCGCAGTAGATTAATGGAGACCGCGCTGACAGCTTGGGAATACGATAAGCAGAAATGTTTGCTTATAGATTCTTGTCTGTTCTGAGAAACCAGAAATTTATTTCCCTTGGACAGGGATTCGTCCGATGGAAAATTAAACAATGATCTTATCAAACGTTTTATTGTGGATTTATCGAAGTAGGAATTTTTCGGTTGGGTTGTATCGAAGAACGTTCAATCACATTTTTATTCCAGTTTTTAGTCGTTTCTGTCTTGCGGTGAAGCGTGAGAAAATTCGCATGGGATTCCAGAATTCAGATAGAATTTATACTTTGTTGATTTCGTGTGAAATTAGCGACGGTAGATAGAGAACCGAGGGAAATGAAATACCGAAGGATTGAAACGATCGCGGCTAATCGCTCGGTCGGAAAACTATGCCGTCGATGCACGTTGATCTAAGGCGGATTGGGGACAATCCGCGCAAGAATGTCCGCCGGTCGACAGCGCAAGTCGCGGCATTTCCCCCGTCCAAATTCGAGGAACGACAAGCATCCCTTTCAGGGTGCCGGCTCTCGTTCCATCGAGCGAAACGGTGAAAAAAACGTGCGGAATGGTTCCCGTTCACCTACGCGACGACACTAAACCGGCCGGCAATGGAGATCCGTATTACGTAAGCCGTGTACAAGGGGAGACAAATACCATAAGTCACTGTTACGTTGCCGCAAACACACCGCTAATGACATGCCGCTCGGGTGGGTGGCGAGAGAGCGTTTTGGCCGTCGGAGTTCTTTCTCTCTCTCTTTCTCGCTCTCTTTCTCTCTCTCTCTCTCTCTCTCTGTCTGTCTTTCTTTTGCGAGCTCATGCTGCAAACCTGTCGGCGGCGGCACCAAAGACCAACTCGCCGGAAGACGAGCGTGGGAGGACGCGAAAAGAGATCGGTCGAGTCACGGAACCTCTCGCGACCCTAAAGGGATTCGCCTTAACAAACGCCCCTTTTATTTTGCACGGTGCGACATCAACAATCTTCTAGATGATTCGTCTGCTTTTGGAAATCTCGACGAAATGCATTAATCAATTTCATTACGATCTCCCGCAACATTAAAAATAGAATTTACTAAAATGCCAGCTTCGTTCCATTTATATCGAATCAAGTATCGTGAATTGTCAAGAGTCGTAAGTTCACGTGGAAGACGCTAAATACCTTTCGCAGACAATTCGCATCGCACAGTAACAGTAAATTTTCCTCTACGCGATCCCACGTCAATCCTCGCCGCGTCTAAAGTGCCATTGTCCCCGCGGCTATAATCGACCGCGCGGCGTCTATTGATTTTTCATTTCTCAGCCAATTCAATTATCCGCGAGGACAATTGGATTAATTCAGCCCGGTAATTCCCTTGCTTCCGACAATTGAGTTAGATGGCTTGATTCCGCGCGCGGTTGTTTGCCCCGTAGCGTATAGCGGCCATCGTGCCCGGTATTAAATATCAGAGCCGGCATTAAGGACAAAAGCGGTTGATGGTTCCAGCTTGCGAGCGAGCGCCTAACCGAGTGCCATAAGGGGCACTCGTCGATCGATCGAAACACGCGATAAACCGTACAGAAATCAGGGGAATTTCTCTGTCGTCGACGGTGAACTAAACGCTGTCGTCACGATCCGTGTCCGTTGGATAAAGTTGTTTGTTTTGACGGACAGAGAAGGAGAGAGAGAGAGAGAGAGAGAGAGAGAGAGAGAGAGAGAGAGAGAGAGACAGTCGGTCTTCAACCATGCGAATAAATGCCCCAGGAATTACACGGGCCATTACCAGCGACCAGTTTATTTTCCAAACAGGCACACACGCACACGCATCGTGGGGTCCCACAGGAAGAAGAACGCGAGGAACAACGGGGCGGAAGGCCATTACAAGCTTCCTCTTATTAGGACAGCTACCCCTCGCGATCTCGTGTTACCTGTGAGGACTTTAGGACGGTGCCAGCCATGGATGAATCCTGTCTCCTCGCGACTAACCCTCATCTTTTTTCATGCCGATGATATCGTTTTGTTAAACGAGACTCTTTGCGGACAAAGCTGCCGGCGGAGGAGGGTGCGAACAAGAAAAACGTATAAAATATTAACGAAAATTTTGGATATCGCAAAGAACAGTTACATGCCCCTACCTTGAATCACTGTCGCGTCGTTCTCATGGTACCGGGCTCGATCTTCCGATTGCCCAAGACTGTCAATCACGGCGCTATTGTCCGCAGATCCGAAACCTCGGAGATTGACCCAGAAACGAGGCCGAAATTCCTGTCGGGGCTCGTCGAGATACCGGGAATCGCCGAAAACCGTTCCCGATCGGCGTGACAAGAAAGCGCGGAAACCGGTCGGCAACGTCAGTCATGCTGTCAACGTCGAAGAACCTGCGACTCGTCTCCACGGCGTTTAACGCCACGAGATCGGACGTGACTTTGCGCCGGCTGTCGCGTTTCATTAGCGCGCGCCTTATTGTCCGGCTACGGCTTCCCGTTCGTTCGCGATCGTCCCACTCGTTTTCAAGCGATTCCTCTTTACCCGGGTCTCTGCGGACCGAACGGTTTATCTCGTTCCTGGAGCCGTGATTCCTTACGTCATCTCATTCAATTACACCGACACACAAAATTTCAACAATTTCAATATAGAAAATCGGTCATTCGATCCGGTAGGTTCAGTGTTAACCATTCGATGGAACGAAGCGAACCATTTCGCCCTCGCAATCATCGCTGGGACCATCGTTCATGGATCAGAGTCGCATTCCTCGCGCAGCCAACTTGTCATGTCCCCCTAAGGGCTTCCAACTAACCGATTCCCTTTCCGGCGTTGTTCGATCGTTCCCCGAGCCCTTATATTCGTCGATATCGATGCATAGGCAACGGAAGGCCCCGGCATGGAAGATCGTTTGTCCGTCGAATGGTGGTCGATCGTTCATCGATATGTTGCGCAACAGAGCATTTCCACGTCGCGATCTATCCTTGGGGTCTAGATAAAGCTGCCAGCCGGGTAGCTTGTATCACTATGTCATCGTCGGTGCATTTCGCATCGGCCTCCCGTGACGATGCTGTACACCATGAACACGCACACCGTCCGAACGGTGCGCGCGAGAGTCTTATTAAGAAAACGACTTCTCCCTGTTTACTGAACCATGAAGACTGGCTGCTGCTGCTGTTGCTGCTGCTGTCGAGGCTATAGCACTTCGGTAACACGGCTACCATAGAGGATAGGTCGAATTGAAGCGTTTCGGTGTAGGTGGCCTCTTCGATATCGAACGATTAACAGAGAGACAGAGAGAGGATAACATTAGAGAAGACCAACGGCGTTTCCTATACCCGGTGGCTCCCATTGATCCTCTCTATGGCGGTCCTCAATCATATCTACTTAAGCCGGGGGAATCAAGCTCACCGGCTACCGCAAACAGAGGCTGTTCACCTCGACAGAGACCGGCCCCGCTTCGCGGCGGTACATAATGGACGATGTTAAACGCCACGATAAAATAGTGTCTGCGTTTCATGCTCCGCCGGTCGGTCGCCCGTTTCGGTCGCGAAATACTCCGCCGACGATTCATTCCGCTGTTAGGCTAATCTGCGCTAGCAACGTCGCGACCAGTCTCGATTCTCCTCTTGCTCGTGACTCTGTACGTATAATTTTTTAATCGGTTCGTCTAATTTTCTGACACTCCGGTCCAAAAAAAGTTTTGTTGGAAAACCTGGCTGCAAAAATAAGCCAGATGTCGAAGGATACAGACAGTGTCTTTGTTTGCTGTAACAGTCCCCAGGTCAGAAACCGAAGGACTGCAGTTTATTTTACGAAGAGGGTCCTGGTAATAAAACTAATGGGCTCTTCCAGATTTAGTTTTCTCGAGTGGGCCCAATAAGGGTTTTTCCGCTCAAGACTTTCTCCTCTTTACTTCACTTCAGTTTTGGCTTTCGAACCGTACAGACGTCTTCCGAGTTTTTCTTAGTATAATAAAGTATCGCTATATATAGTCATAGTGAGTTATTTTATTTAAACTAAATACCCATTTCCTTTAAGTTTCCATTTAGATTAACGATATTTTTAAAACACCGTTCTGTTCTATCAACAAAATGAAGAAAATAAATATTTGAGAATTTTCATTTCGCAGAACAGTCCCCATTGACAAAACTGAATCGACGCTACGCTTAGCACGAGTCGCGGAAAGGGAGCGAGCAAGCGAGCGATGGGGAGAACGCGAGCGTCATTACCGCTCGATAACCAGTTGCCTTTAGCCCGCAGCTCTCGCAGCCCCCAACGCAGATACTTATCGGGCCGTTCTGCATTACTGTCTGAAATAAAATCGTCGGTGGAAACGGTTCCCGCCATTAAATCGCCTTTGGACACCCAACCCGAACTCGAATAACGCGTCGGATCTTTTCGCCGGTCGTTTCTATGCATCGCGATCGCCGCTGCAGGTCCTCGCTTATATCCGTGGTCTCGATCATCCGGGGTCACGAACTCTATCTCAAACAACAACTGCTTTCTGTGATATTATGCTTGCAGCTTGGAAGACATTCGATGACCTGATCTGTCCATCTCGGGCGGTTATGTGGGTCAGCTGTTTGTTAGAAAGGATGCTGAACTTGTAGACCGGAGAGCATCTAGAGGGACGTTTAACACGATCAACAATGGATGTTCCGATCATTTTTCTCTCAACTATTAATATTCGTGACTCGTTCGGCTAATAGTTTCGTATCTTCAACGCTGGATTTTTAATACCTAATGGATCTGAAAAAACATTGTCACAATTCTTTGTGTGAAGATTTTCGAACCTACTTAAAATCGAGGCATGCGAGGTTCTCAAACGTGTCAACAGGTCAGGTTAATTAACGCGTGCCGTTCCTCGCGAATTTTGACGGCGCAACGGAGACGAAGGAATTCGCGAAAAAATGAAGCAGCAGTGCGAATTAGCGTGTAATTAGCGAGATCCACGAGGCTTTGTCGATATAAACGACCGTGGGTGGGAACATCCGGCGGCGTATTGTCCTGTTTCATTATCACGTAGACGTTCATTGACGAGTTCGTTACTCCGGTCGGTCGATCGGTTATTTGCTGTAGGTGTTTCTATCCACGACGCTGACAATGACTGGTCAAGATAATTATTTGAAGGAAATTAAAAAAAATATTTCCTGTTTTCGAATTTTCGTCAAATAGCCTACGATAAAAATTAGTAAATTTTGCAATCTGCTAAGAATTTGATTTGTCGATGATCACAGCGACGCTAACACTGGCTCGGTTGTAGGATAGGCCGACGCTTCTCCCGAAGACAGTTAACAGTTCCATAACCGTAACTCGCTGCTCGCGAAAGTAAACAACGCCCCACTCAAAAAGTTAAAGAACCTTTGAACAAACCGCCGCTCCGCTCCGCGCCGCGGAAACATCGTGGTCGGAAGGATTCATGGTAACGGTTGGCAACGGTTCGCGGTTTCACGGTCCCCGGCCCGAGGGAAGGTTAAACTAGAAAATTGTTCCGACGATGATTACGGCCGAGCAAAGTAGCTCTCTTGCTCGTTTGATCGCAATCGGCTCTGGAGTGGCTTATCTTGCGACATTTCTTGCGAACCGTCCGAGATGCTTTACGAGCCGCGTGTGATTCATTTCCATTTATGAACAATATATCACGGGCAAATCATTTACAGGGAAGACTCTCAGGATTGGAGAAACGGTTCGTTCCGAAGTTCCCGAACCCGATTCATCGGAGCGAGAGAAGTGATTCGATGTTAATTTCCAAGGCTTCGAGCGACAGACACAGAGCATCGGCTCTCTGTTCCTTGAACCTGACCGATTTAATCCGACAATCCCTCGCCGCCATTATCCGGCGGCGTTTGCCATTCGAAGTTACTGAAATCTGGCGCGACTGGCTGTTAGCGGAAGCAGTTAAAGTCGCAAATGGAAACTGGAAATGATCATCCAAGCGGTGTGTGCTGCCGTGCGCGTTAGCCTCCCAAGTTTCTTGGGAGAGCTCCGCAACGACGGTCAACCGAGCAGAGAGAAAGAAAGAGAGAAGAGAAGAAAGGACGGTTCGTTGAATACCAACGAGAACCTCTTCGCTTCTTCTGGTCTACTCGCGAAAGGACACGGTAATTGCCGAATCGTTCCGCGTGCGAATTCTATTTGCAAGCTGAAACCGTTCGTGACGCGAATCGGCCGTGCCGGGGCCAAGATTATAGACGGATAGGCTCCGGTGGGTCGTCCAGTCTCCGCTTGATGCATTTCTGGATGGAAGATAAACCGGGAGACTGGCTTTTGGACGTGCTCCAACGATTCTCGCAGCACCGTTTTCATCAAACCGAATGTATTCCCCTTTCGTTGGACTCGCAGAGAATTGTTTTTAGACTAATATTTAGAAAAATACAATAATAGTCGCTTCCAGAATAGCGAAGTACATCAAATTTATGGTGCCAGGTGCCATTTTGGTACCGGAACGGAGCGACGTGTAATTTTTCATGCAGCCACGAGAGCCCTGGGGCGCCGAGGAATTTATATCCGAAAAATAAATCTTCCGTATCTGCAACATGGCGTCCGAGTGTCACGAGGTCACGCGACCGCGAAAAATCATCGAGCAAATGGAACGTTACGCGACGCGACGCGGCGCTGCGCGGTGCTAGGGAAAGGCAGGAAGAAAGATGGATAGGAAATGGAAACGTTTAAATCGCGAACGGCTCCTCGTAAAGCAAGCAGATCCAATCAACCTTTGGTTACAAGTCAATCCGAGTCATCGTCTTATGGTAATGGACTTTAGTTTCCTCGTCGCGGTCCTCCTCTGGGAGCCTCTCCCATTCAAAATCGCACGGCCCCGAGCGATTCCTTGTCCACGGCCGAACGCGATTTCTAACGCGGAATCGCGGGTTTATACGGGAGTTCTCTCTGCCGGTTTCTCGGTTTCTCGTCGGCGTTAACCATCTCGCTGTATCGTGGAAAACCAAGAATAATATTAACCCAGATACTCGGTTCCTTTTCGTTCTGCTCGAACTGCCGTTCAATGCCGATTTTCGATGCTAATTTCAGTCAACAGGCGTGCAAAACTTGCTACACTTCTATCCCGAACGCTTTTAACTGGTTTCGAGTCTGGCCAATTTGTTACGCGAGAGTGTCGGTTTTAACTAAATGCGCGCGTTTCCCGATAGTGTGGCGAATATTTTACGGCGACCGTTTGCCACTGAGAAGTAGTTGCAAGGGTGAAAATTGCAGAGAATTGTCGAAACCAGGGATCCTTTTAAAATAGATGTTTGCATCTCTTCGTATCGTAGTAAATATTTCAGAATCGTGCCAGCAATTTCTATCGTAATTCTGAAGAGAAGCGGAAGGTTCGTAAAGTGGAGGATTGTTAAAATCAATGGTGTGAAAATTATGGAAAATTATTCAAACCGGAGAACATTCTAAAATAAATGTTTGCATTCACTCATTGTTAAATAAATCCTTCTTCGGTATGAGTTACCAATACCAATTTTCCAAGGAATTAGCAAAGTGGATGGTTGTTACATCGAAAGGCGTGAAAATTACAGAAAATTGAAACCGCGGTGAAAACAATCCGTATTCTACTTGCAAGTAAATGGCATTTCCACTGTGCCTTTCACAGCATTCTGCAGGTGTGGGCTTTTTTTGAGAAAAATGTTACACGGTTGGAAATTCAGTGGCTTCTCGCCGCGTGATCCTGTATCGATTTGATTACCTATTGTTCACGTGCTGCGTCTAGCCTAGGTATTATTACTTGACAACACCAGCCGAGTAAAATGGAAAAATCTGTGAATTATAATTGCAGATGAACGCATTGTGCGTATGCACCTGCGTCGTAAAAATAAACAGTTGAATTATTCATGCGTGCGTTGCCGTTCTTTAGGCTCCATTATTTTCATCTCGTGGATGTTAATCTGCGGTTAATTCATTCGCTCGGATAATGTCTTCATTAACAAATTCGTTCTAAAATTAAAACGCTTCCGTTCGATCCGAGGAAACCTTTTACGGCAAGATCGATGTTCCTATTCTCACTTGAAATTTATCCGAAATTAACTTCCGAACTTCCGAATTATTAACTTCCGAAGGGTCGCGGACTTCTCCAATGGACTTGTCGGTATTATAGTTCGCCGTTTGTCTGGTCAGGGAGTACGAGAATCGCGCCCGATTCAGTAGATGTTAGCAAAGAGCAGATACAAGCCGCGTCAGAATCAGGCTTCGGTCTGGTTTCTATGAACCGAGGAACGGCTGCATTCGCGGGACACGGCGTGTGCAGCAACATCCGATTGCGTATCAGCGACCTCGATCGTCCCCCGGTGCATTCCCCTTTCCCTCTCTTGTTCTCCCCCACCCTGCCATTCAGATCATTATGTCAATGATCCCGGCTAGATCCGAGAGGAGGAAGCTTCTAACGCGGCAGCGCGAGCCTCATCCGCATACGACCATAAACTTCCTGATTCCCTTAGTCGCGGACCCTAATTCGTCCCGCGAGCCAGCTGAATTTTATTGCGCCTTCGGGATGCATCCACGTGTGTCCAACGATTCGCATTTTTAATTGGCCGAGTCTCGACAATATTAAAAATTTATATTTCCTTGCATTAGCATGCACGAACGGAATAGAAATTTGTATTCTTATATTTCATTGGTAGACTGAGCATTTCGTATGTGGAAAAAAATTGCCGGGTGCAAGTTTTCAAAATCTAGAGCAGCAAATCTCAGGTACCATTCCACAATATTTTTTTTTGTTCAGCTCCCTAGCGAATAACGAGCGAAACACTGCGGTCGCATAATCGCCGTCGAAATGGGACGTTCCGCGGACGTTTTCACCGCGATTATGCTGTCCAAACATCTCGAGAGAAACATTTGTGGGTACAAGAAACGACCGGTTGGCCCGTCGAAAGGGAATGCCGAGGGGCAGGGTGTTCGGTTTTTGTGGGAATGCGGTCAGGCGGCCCTAATCGCTTCATTTTACGGCGTTTCAGGTGCCGGTTGCTACCGGTTAGGTCAATCCCGGAGACCTAAGATCAGAGGAACAGAATACACACATATCGGTTTTGCTCGGGAACGCTGCTGCTGTGTTCTCGCGAGCGCGAGCACGCGGTAGGTGCCATCGAATTTAGGTTAATGCACGTTAATGCATCAAACGTGGAACCGGTTTTTTCCACGGGTGTCGTTTCTCAGCCGTCCAATTCGGATGTCCCGTCCCGTTCCGTTCCAGTCGTTTGTAGTCGTTACGTATTAATCACGCTGCGAGGCCTGCTGCTTTGTACCGATCGGAAAACAATGAGATCGATCGAACGGTAACGATTCCTTCTCCGCGATCCCCGGAGACGCTTAACCGAGCCTCTGTGATCGAACCGATTCGATAATGCGGTCGTTCACCTGCCGGCACAATTGCTCCCGAAAGTTCCGCAAAATTACAATAATTCGTTCAACGTATTAACGACAACGGTGTTCTAGTCGCTCGTATTTTGCATTTTTTTCAAAACGCTGGTGGAATTCGTCCTGAAGTAGCAAAGTTAGACGGAAAATGGCACCGAGACAAACACTGAAATGACTTCCTGTTGGGATGACGAGGTTAGGAGCATAGAACAACAGTATAATGAGCGTGAATTAATATTATTAGCACATAACACAATGTGAAACTTTATTAAGTAACGGTTAACAAAAAGGTAAACTGTGTATTGAAAACTACGACCTGCTCGGTAGGCTAAGTGCGCGGACTGACTCGCCTTCCTTCTTAGGCCCTTTAGCCTGTAAAAAATGGCGACGCTGCAGAAGGCAATAAATAGCAGCTCAAAAAAGACCTTTCCTCCTCCGAGTGTTCCGTGCATTACGGTGTATACTCCAACACTTCCAGTGATTAATGTCACTCAAATCCACTGAAAATAATGGCACCTAGACAAAGACCGCAATGTCTACTATAAAAAACTTTTACGTAGAGAAAACAGAAGCTTAACAAGTATTATAAAGTCCATTCGAGCTGAGCAAGGGAGGAGAAACGGCCCCGAGACAAAAACCGCTGAAAATTGGAGAAACAGCTTAGGTCTGAGTTTGCGTTGTCGCCAGTGACAGGGGAAGTTGATTCCCGGTTTGCGTATCTTCGAATTCAGGACGACAAGCATACTCTCCGATAAACGGACAACTATATTACTCTAAAACGCGTGTCGCGACGGTAATCACAGTGATCGGTGCCGCGCGAACGGTCACGGGAGACAAGACCGGGCCCGGAATAATGATTGCAATTAAAACGAGCGATCGTCCGGGACGTAATTATCGGGCACGCACCGACGCGTTATTTACGCGGTCTACGTTTGACTGCGATTAACAAGAGGATTTATGGCACGCGACGGCGCAGCGCGGCGCGGCGGATCGACAGCCGCGGATTTCTAATTTCTCGGGAACGAGCATAACCCGCGGGCACGATCGCGTCGGTCAACGATCCACCGGCGATTAAATCGCTGATTGGACGACGTCACGCGATGGCGGAACAGCTGATTCCGCTTTCGATGTCTTTGCTGAATTGGACACCGAACTTTCGGCCCCCTCCCCCTTTCTTTCGGAGAAACGCTGCCGAAACACGCGATTTTGCCCGATGGGACCGGTTTTATGGGTCCAGAGGGATGGCATTGTTCTGTGCCCGAAGTCGAAGGCACAATGAGATTGTCTCTGGATGGATTAATTGGATAACGATTGGTTTTCGAGAGGTTTCGAATAATTGCGGAATTTTCTGCTGTTTTATGGTACAAAGTGGACGAGGGTATTTTTTTGGGACGTGTAATTTTCGTCCTTTTTTTTTTGTTAAAGTCGTGATTTTTGTGAAAGACGATCCAGTAGAAATTAGTTGGAACCCCTTCCATCGGGCAAGCTCCATTTTGTAATCGGTAATTTTAATTGGTGGTGGATATTAAAAAAAAGAATGGTTAGTTTGAATTTTCAATAAAAATTCGCAGCATGTTTACGCTGTTCCCGGTCGCTTTTCCTGCGATTGTGTTCCGCTCGTTCATTTTGTCCGTAAGCAGATAAACGTCAGAAAATAATGGCAACGCGCGAATAGTTCCATCGTACGGTCGCGCAGATCGGAGTTCCGCGAAATCGCGAACGATAAGCGGTGTCGGATAAGCAACTGCGATTCCTCGGCCGTCCCTTATCGTCGCTGTTAGTCCCCTTTGTTCTCCGGATGGTCCTCCATTGAATCATCTCGCCCCGAACCGCCCCGCCCCCTATATTGTCTCGCGGGATTGTTGCCCTCGTTATCCGTGCAATTAACGCGCCGGTCGTTAACGAGTCTAACTGCTGAAATTTCCATGCAAATCACCGGCGCAACGATGTTTTGATACGTTGTTCGTGCGAAACGTCAGAACGAAGGAATCACAGGCTTCGGGAAATAGCAGCTTCGGCTGCGGTATATAGGGGATGTCTTAATTGACGGGATTATGGTTGGAGAGAAATGACGGCGCTGTGTGCGCCAGTGTCGGATGATTCTACAGGGAACGATCAGAATGTCGAATTTATTGACGATGATAATTAATAGCTGCGCGTTATAGGATTAACGATAGCTCTCGCGGACGATTATGGCAGCTTTGATCGACGCGGTGTCCGTCTTCATTCTGAACATGATCGACTTGTACAGCTAGAAACAAACTGGTTGCTGTCGGGCTCGAAATGTTTATGCAGATACGCATGTTTGTGGTGGACGTTCGTGAAAGTTGAAATTTAGTGAAAAGCCCTGCTTCGTCACTGTTTTTTCATAAATTTAGAAATAAAGTTTTGTTCAGTATTTTATCATGTGATCTTTTAGAAATTTGTTTACCAAGAGATTGGAGTTACAATAAAATTTTGTGCGTGTGTCTTTCGAGGATTTTTCTATTAAACGTTAAACACCATGATCTTGTACCAATTATAATAATCGAAGCAGTGATTTGCGTATTCTACAGATCATATCTCCAGCCAAGTTTACCTTGCATTATATAATACCGAATGAATATTCATAGCATTAAATGATATAGGCTGTGTCGATCTGAAGATATACATAGACATTTATACCTGCCTCATGAATAATGTTAATTAATGATACCAAGCGACTACATACGTACAATCGTGTTTTTAATTCGATCTGCAACCAGTCTGTTCTTGCTGTATCATTAACTTCTTAAACTTATTAAGCTTATTACGCGGACAAATTTTAATGACGTTCAGATTTTCCTGTTTTGTAGATAAATATAGTTACGTGATTCGGAGGTATTCTATCACGTAACGATTAGCACTCGGTACCTTTCGATTATTATTCTCATTACAAAATTTTATTATCTTGTTACGTAAGCGCTGAATTGTTCGCGACTTTCGCCTCAAGCAGTGAACGATAGAACAGTCGATTAAAAAATTAAGTGTTACTTGCCTAAGAATTAAATTCTGAGAAGGCGCAAATCAATTTACAAATGTACAGAAAAATCGACAGTCCAGTATTAATTTCACACACGTATCTTGCATTATGATTTAGCTGGTTCGTTTCACTGAAATGTCAGAAGAGAACCACGAAAGTTTAACAGAACAAGCACCGTAAAAGAACAACCAACGAGAAAGCCCTTTAGAACAGCAAGAGAACTGCAGGTGTGGCAGAGCGTAGCGTTTCGCAGCGGTCGGGTCGGTTTTATGCAACCAGCGGATCGGTCGGTAATAAAAGATCGGCGCAAAGTTATGCTCCCGTTTAAATCATCGGACTTCCTACAGTGCTTGGTCGGGTCTCATTAAACGTTAGCTACTTTCATCGGCGCTTTTGCGCGTTGTGTTTAAACCGTAAGGACGAGCCACAATAAACCATAAACTGCCAGCGAGGCGTCTTAATTGCCAGCAATTAATTTGTCCACGTCGTGGCTCGGTAGAAAGCGCTACAAAATGACGCCGCACCGCGCCGCGCCGGAACGCTGCGCGATTATTAGAAGGCGAAAAGATGCGTGCGTATCCCGCGAGCCGTTCACTATGCCGCTTCGTTCGTTCGTTCACCGTGCTTCTCTTCCTCGAAGGTGGCGAGGGTTAAGAGGTGAAATTAGAGGAAGCCGAGCCGCGTTCGTTCGGCACCGGCACGACGCGACGACGGGGGGAGAAGAGAAGGTCAGATTAAAAAGCGGATATTCCGAGGCTCGTTTCCGAGCCGGCAACCTTCAAATCCAGACGCGGCGCGTCGGCTTTGGCGCTTCCTGTTTCGTGTCGTTACTTCCACTATAAATTAGAAGTCCTCCGCTTGACAGAAGTTAATTTACATCTCAACTCTCGATCACGGAACGGCGACAGCCCGAACGATTTCACTTTTGTTCCGAACCCGGACACTAAACTGCATTGTATTGGGTGAGCGCGAAAGTTTTGATGCGTTTTAGAGCGAACCCCGTCGCCCTCCTATATGAATCGTTTATTTATAGGCTCTTCTATTTGTTGTGTAACGTCAGGTCGATTCATTTAGTAGACTAGAGGATATAACATGCAAAATAATTGTATACAACTCTCCATTACACAAACAATAAAAGAAGAAACAGAACACGGAAATCCACGATCGTAAACCATGCGTTAGCTAATGAGAATGATAATGGTCTATAAATTCACTGCTTCGTTAAGCCTAACCTTGACGATCAACGCATTAATGCGGCCATTACTATCATTCGGATCTATGTATAATAGTTTTCATAGTAAGAATCTTCCACATCTTATAGTAGGCAATGCAATTTTAATTAACAATTAAACATTACCAAAATGAAGTACACATCGTAGATCACCAAATACTCTTATTTTCGCAATGTTGTGCATACACAGGTGCATCGCAGGGCAAAGTTTCACTCGCGTCACAGGGCCTGGAGGGAGGGTTCGGAGACAGCGAGCAAGAGAGAGAAAGAGAGAAAGAGTTATTCGATACCCTTTCTCGTTGGGTGAATCGCGGTCATATTTGTGCAACTGTCACGAGAGGGACTTTTACGCGAACCCCATACGGTATTATATCAGATTACCGAAATCTGCTCGGTGTACGATTCCGTATAGTCGATTGAGATGCAAACGTGGACGGAGGGAGAGATCGGAGCCGTAAAGGATGCGGGAGTAACGAGATCCCTGTTGTCTCCTGTTTCAGGAACGAAAAAGAGAGCCGACGACGTGGTAGCGCCCAGGACCATTCACGACGTACCGGAACACGTTCTCACGTGTGGCCTCACGCTTCCTGGTGAGTAAAAACCACTACCCTGCGAGATCCTCGACCATACGCCTTTCAGTCACGAGCTTCCATCCCCGACGTGTATCCGAAACACCCGCCAGAAAAATTCTTATTCAGTGTCTAAGCTTAATCTTTAATATCCAGCTGATTGTCTAAACAAATTATTTTAGGTACTTCATTATTTTTTGTATTCATCGACGCTCCATCGAATCGTGAGAAGGACATAACAATACACAAAATCCTCAGATACTCTCCTTCCGCTCGCTTCAGCAGCGTCCCGATAGATAATAGCGCACCCCATGCAACAGGATCCGCTGAAAAAGAATTTCCCACGCGACCATTTCACCGACCCACATTTCCTCGGCGTTCCTATCCTTTGGCCGAGGACCTTCCTTCGCGAGCGCGCACAAACACACGAACACCTCTCGCCCCGTTAATCGTTGACAAAGCACCCGCGCTGGAATACAGTTAGACATCCGCGGATCCGGCCAGCTGAGAGAGCCCCGGTGGAAAGGACGAAGGACAAAGGAGTAGAATGCTGCGCGCGCGCGATTGTATGTACATGTATGTACGTATCGGCGAAGCGTCCTCAACCACGTAAATAGATGCGACGCGGCCGAGGATGCGGGGGCGTGTGAACCGAGAGAGCCTAACAGGGCCCACGTGGTGGGCGGGTGTGCCCCGGCTTCCGCATACTCCTCCGCGTTATCTTTCCGAGGCGACAGCTGCAACAGTATATCGCGCGAACCAGCTTAACCCTTTAACCAGACACTGTCCGATGCAACACCTTCTTTTTTTTTTTAGTAGATGACCGAGTGGTAGTCGAGAGGAATAAGTTGCTAAATCGCAAAATCGAATCGTGCGTGTTGTTGCCAGATGTTTCCCGAAGATCGAGGTAAAGATGGAAGTGGCTTAGAGGAAAGGTAGCGCGCGGTTCAGATGAAAGTTAGAATTGTATAATGCATGGGAAGTTTGTTTCCACGGAATAACTTCGGAGCCTGATACGTATGCAAAAAGGAACACAGTTGGTTGTATTCCGTCCGTTCGTTCGTTCTTTTATGATTCTTTCCGTTCCGCCGTGTTATTAATCAGTCTACAAATGTTCCAGTGAAAACCGAAAAGATTCCGTGAGCCGTGAGATTTTTTAACCTGGCGAACAATTATAGCGATCGCCTATAGCGTAGAAAGTAAGAGGCTCTCTGCTCCAAAATACGATGACGAGTGAAAGGAAAAGTAGTACGTATCTCGCGTTTCAATGGCTGAAGTAGCTCTCCTCGGCAGGGCTCCAAATCTACTGGGTGTCTCTCGCATTCTGAGAACCTTCTTCTCTACCATCTGAAAAAGGTTATCAAATTTTCTCCACCGTTCCCCTCTGTACGTAAAATCTCGAAATCCACCTGGTAGTTCGAAAATCTTAAAATCCCTAAAGCTTGCTAGCATCTACAGCACCCTCAAGATTTTCCATCCACATGTTCTTTGAGGTATTTAGCGTCCCCGAGTAGCAACTTCCAAGGATAATATCCCCCTAATCTCCGAAGACTCTTAGGATCTTCCTGCGCCCATAAAATCCTGAAAAATTCCATACTCTGAACCAGGCCACATCACGCCATATCCGAGCAGAGGATCTTTCCATTGACAACATCACATTAAGGAACCAGGTTCTTTGGCCAGGGAACATTAGTCGAACGTCGATAGTGTCTCCGACATTTCCCCCGAGTATTTCCCCTTCTGGTCCGTTCTTTCCTGCTTTCCGTGTTGCTCGTATCCAAGGATGTCTAACTGTATTCCCGTACTTGGCGGAGAGCTGCCGCTTTGTCGCCGATTAGCTGTACGAACCTCCTCTTTCCCTCTCTCTCTCTCTCTCACTCCTCCCCCATCTCTCTTTCTCTCGTTCTGCCGCTGTTAATGCAGGAAGAAGAGGAGCCGGTGAACGGGGTAATCGCTGCCACGCAGCGTCCGAGAAAACGGAACAGATAGGGAGCGATAACGATGTTGAGAGCTATCTGTTTTAATTGCCGCGTATGGTACCCTGTTTTTTGCGGCCGGATCGAGCAAATGAATTCTTGCGACGTTACTTCGCTCTGTCTCCTTTATCGGTTTTTGCGAGCGCCGTTCAATAAGGAAAGTGGAATGCCGGTGGGAAGACCGCGTGTAATCTTCGGAAAAATTGCCTAACAACCGATATCGAATCCACCGGGTGTCCCGCAACTACCCGCAAAACCATTCCGAAGAGGAGCCCAGTCCGAAGCACAGAATTAATATTTTTCCCGTGACGCACTTCCCAAGTAACTATATCCCAGAATTTTTCTTTTTTGTGTTTTCATTTGCTTTTCACATAGGTTTTCGCGTAAATAATTTTATATTTCACCCATCTTTTCGTACAGAGAATTTTGTTACTGTTAATTCTACTATAAATTATTATTTTAGATTTTAGTTTTCCAGCGAATGTTCATTAGCGAAACACGATATCCCAGGTGCATTTGTCGCGCGGCCTCGCGACGCGACGTAGACAATAAGCTTCCCGGTGCACACCGTAACAGGGATATACAGCAAGGATTAGCCGACTCTTCAACTTCCACGTCCTCGTGTTTGCATTTCTGAGTAAATATACACATTCCCAACCTTGTGCCTCGACTCCGCGCATTCTTCCGGCAGCGCGAAACTGTTCTCCTACACGCCAGCCAGTTTATTTAATTAATGTCGCGCGTTCCTGCCGAGCAGAGACTTCACACGACTTGTTTATTATCACCGTAGCAAAGTATTATTTCGCGTTCTTCCTGTGGCTATAAAGGAATTATCCTCCAGTTATGCTAGCTTTTCCGCTATTAAACTATTATATTGTTCATCAGGAATAATTTCGCGGCGTATCATCATGGTTCCCTTAAGAATAGCTTAGGAACAGGGTAATCATGCTGCATCCTCTCTTTCATGTGTTCGAAACACCGTTCGCGTGACTCATTAAAAATTTGTGGTTTAATTGGAACGGTCACGAGTGTTACGAGTGTAAAAATTATAATAACAGTGTTCATTAAACAAATAAAAAACCCTTGTTGTATTTCGTTCAAGCTTTCAATTGAATTCATAGACAGCTATAAAAAATAAATACGCGTCATATAATAAGCATATGATAATCGATGAACCAACACGAATTCCATCACGAATTCGAGCCCAACACGAATCTATAATGAAATCTGCTAGTCTTTCGAGTTCGCGATGATTGCCGATGTCTTCGATGCCTTATCATTTCATTAGGACGACTGTTATCGTGATCGATGTACAATCACGAGAGACAGATCGGCTCCATAAATCACTCATTGATAGATTTCTCCCGATGACCGGTTACCAGCGATGTAATTCGTACTCTGCGCCCTGATTGAGTAGGAAACAGCAACAAATTAATAACTCG
The DNA here is from genome assembly GCA_028454225.1 of Lasioglossum leucozonium. NCBI lineage: Eukaryota > Metazoa > Arthropoda > Insecta > Hymenoptera > Halictidae > Lasioglossum > Lasioglossum leucozonium. Next base: position 18,890,955 of record CM052221.1, on the reverse strand, counting down.
GCGAGCCGTTTAGCGTCGATTCGATTAAATCGGCCGTGGCGGAGGCCTGGGTTTTACCGGCCTGGGGAATTAGAGCAAATGGAGGCGTGCGTATATCCTCGGACGCCTCCGAGCGATGAAAAGTTCCCGGAATATGTTAGACAGGCCGGCCAACTTTCGAAACAGCGATCGGATTCATACAGCTTCCTCTTCCTGTTTATCCGCGCTCCCATCAAATTTTTAAGCAACATTCGATGACCGTGCTTCCCGTTCGAGAAAAACGAGGAAGCTTCGAAAGCGAAGTTTTTCACCGGGAAATTGAGACTTCCTAGCAACCTGTCAATTTCAGATTTTGCAAGAACCCGTCAATTTAAGATTGTGCAGCAGCGTTCTGAAATTTTATTTGCACATTAACGTGCCACAATGTAGTTCTTAACAACGGTATAACATTATCCTGGCGATCATCGTATAGCAATGCTATAAGGATACCATGACACATATCCTCCGCCATTATCGATGACGGATGATTACTATTATTTCAGAGATCGGATCGACGTTTGCTAGTTTACTTTCCAGCGATCATGAAGCTATGCGATGTATCTGAAAACCAAAGTTATAAAGTTCATTCTGACAGTTTCGATTGACTTTTTATAGAGGGAAATTGTTATAACATAATCCGTCACAGGATTGCATATTCGTTATGCGTTTACAGCATGTATCATTTCCTAATAATCCTTACCCGTAAGAATGCAAATATTTTTTAATGAACTTTTATAATCCCCGTTTATAAAAAAAAATGGAACATTAATTTTAATCCAAAGAACGTACATTGGGAATAATATTTTTCGAAGACTGTACGAAATTGAAAGAAACATGCGTGCAGTAGCCTCAAACGAAATATTTCGTAAATTTCAAGAAAACTCCATTAAATATCGTGAACGGTGGCACTTATACGAGACAGCCAATGGAGTTTATGGTCCAGTCGACCGGTCCAGATCATAGCGAGGCACTTAGCTCACCGAAGCTTGCGCGAGAAAGCGATCCCGGCTCTTCAGGCTCGCTCGTTCGGCAATAAAGATGTTCAGCAAGCCATTGACCCGGCGACTTCCATAATGTTCCCTCCCGCGGTCTATCCGAGCGATATTCTATCGTCGACGTTGCTTGAAAAGTTCACGGATAATTATGAACACGCCACGGATTAGAAACCGCCGATGAAAGAGTAGAAACGGTACACACACACACACACACACACACACTCATACACGCACATACACACAGGCGATAATTACGCCGCCGCGGCTGAGTAGAGACCTTTGTCGTCGGGGAGAACGAGTTAGTATATCCAGGTGGTATTTGACTCGGACCTTTGGCGATTGATGATTCGGGCCCTCGAATTGTGTGTGTAATTGGCTGGATTAAACTATGGACAAGGGTCGATTGGAAGATTCTGAGTTGAACGTCTCCCTAAGCCCGGGCTCCCTCATTAATACCGCGCGTTTCAATATTTGGAAACTATTTCCCCCGATAACTTAGCGCTGTTGCTATTTCGTTGCGCTTCCAGTACATAATTTCTCATAATTATTTGCAGGTGAATGCGTGAAAAGCGTCTTTCTTAGCACAAAGAATATATATCGAGATGGATCGAGCATGAAATTGTTAATGATTTTAAGTTTGACCTTCATCTTCGGAGTTCAAGGTTATTTGAAGATCGTGTCGAAAATTAAAGAAGATATTCCGGGGGTGACGCTTACGAGAGGCTTACACTCAGACTGCGGAAGAACGTCTCATACCCTAATCCCTGCCACCGTATTTTCTCGCACAGTCGCGTTTCTCCTCGCGGTGGAAAGCTCGTTAATATCGGTATTTAAACAACATTAGATAACGCAAAAAGATGAATGAAAGATCCCGACGAGACCAGGCGAAAACGCCAGCATCGCGATCGTCATAAATTCATTATTAACAAGCCGGGACAAATAATGGCCGGGCTGCGGAAAGGTTCGAGGCTGCATCTTTAATTAACGTCGTCCTGGGCCCCGAACACAATGAACAAAGTACCGCAAACCGTGCATAGATAATTAGTCTAATGCCTCGTCTTCGCATAAGCGCGGCCATTATCATAACTTGCCTATATACGGGTCCGCGGCCATGGAGAGGAGGCGATGCAAATTTTCCATCGATAAATTATCGTGCGTGCACCGATGATTCTTGCCGGGCCGGTCGTCCGCCGATTCCGCTGCGAGCGGCGAGAATTATTGGCGCTTTGTGCACTGCGCTTTTCAACGATGCACCGTGGTATGCACTAGCTGTTACACCTACGCTAGGCTACGAGGTCCGACCAGGTGGTACCAAGGCCGTTTTTCAGCTGGATGCACTGTGGCCGAGATACCGATGATGAAACGCTTCCTCGTCGCGCGGCGACACATTCTTAATCGGACTTTGATTATTGCCGGCGAGCTTACCCGAGGATATAATTAGACCGCGAGTCTTTATGAAAAATTGTCCATTACAAAAAAATTCCATAACGTTTCCTCCTTTAGTAGCAAGTCAAAAATAAAGAAAAGCATTCGATGTGCAGTTTTATATTTGGCTTGCTTTAGAAATTTAAAAAAATCCGCAAGAATTCGTTTCGGCTTTCGAGAGATGATCGCGCGCGGTTTCCCCGAAGTTGTCATGTACAAAGGGAAGACGAGGAGGAAGTGGAGGGCGGCGGCGGCGGCGGCGGCTATCGTTTAAAAACCGGTTAATGCCCGGTGGAGATGGAACATTGTAATTTTCGATACTCGATAATGACAGATCCGGGCGTCGTTTTAGGTGGTGGTTGGAGTCCGGTGCGCGGTGCCCTGCTACGTGAGCAATTACGGTTCCCCGGCCTGTGTACACGGTGCACGCAGCCAGAATTCAGGGTACGACCCAGATCCCAAGGAGCTGTCCGGCTAAGGTTTCGCCGAGGCCAATCGATAATTCCTCCCCGGCCTGATCGATGCGCCTCGCCTTTATTCGTCGCGGATTTTCCACGCCGCTAATTGCCAAGAATATTGGCCCCCTCTCCTCGCCGGCAAAAGCCGAACGCACGGGCCGCGGCGCAACGCGATGGGAACGCATCCAGCGAGAAAGCGCGAATTTCCTGCTACCTGCTACTCGCGTTTCCACGCTTCCGATTAGAAATTTATTGACCTAGACATTCCGCGAATTAATAGCCTTATGAAACTGCTCGATTCGAATTTTTCCTCCTGGCGAAATTGCTCTACGCGAGCTCGCGTGATTTGTGGCGGCGGGAAGACTGTTGTGCAATCTGCCTGGGAGAATATTCCCAGTCTGGGAAGTAGTGCGAATTTTGGCGACGCGGGCATTTCTCCGTTCTATCGAGTGACACGATAGAAAAGTTTTTGAAATGATAATATAATTGCTCGCGGCAACAAGAGGCCCTGGTCGGCCCAATTAAACAGCTGACCGACTTAGAAGGTCACCTGGATCGACGACGCGGAGATCTCGGATCTCGATCTCTCGATCCCGGCGGAGGGACACGCGCGATCTTCAATTGGTCGAGTAATTATTCGTTAATCGGGGCCGTGTTGGTGGGGGGAGGAGAGGCGGAGCAAAGTAAAGCGATCGTGGGCCTTGCCGCTCGGTGGTATCGCGGTCAGCGAAACGGAGAATTATCGTTTAATTAATCACGCCGCGAGTCATCGCCCGCCGCGTGTACTTTCATTCAATTATTCACGTTTCTTGGGCCCGAGTGCGGCGCGGCGGCGGCGCGGCGCGCCGATCGAGGCGTTCGAGCGAGAGAACCCGCTCGCGCGCTCTTCGATCCTCTCCCGATCCTCCCCGATCCCACTCGCGCCCGCTCGATCCTCTCTCGATCGCGAGACGCCCGGCGAATTATTATCTGATCAATCAGCCGGCGGAGTACGCTGTCCGATCGATCGGATCGAATCACTATTTCGTAGTCAACCGAGCGGAGAATAATCGGTGAATTAATCAAACGGGGAATTATCGTGCGATCGGGGATTCCATTAATCAGCGATCACCGGCCCGCCAGTCGCTGATTCTCTCGTTGCCTCGTTACGGAGCTTATTGTTAGATCGTTTTGATCCTCCTTCTCTCTCTCTTTCTCTTACTCCCTGTCGATGTCCGCCATCTTTCTCTTTAGTTCTCGCTCGCTTCGCAATCGGTTCGATGAATGATGCGATCGTCAGGCCTGAATCGCTTAATGAGACAGCCTGTATATCAATGTAATACGTTCCGAACTTTGCTCTTCTCGTTTCGGGGATTCGCGGACGATGAGAATTTATTCGTCTTTATTATCTCCGTAATTTGCGGTAATTAGTTTTGGCATTAGTGCCTGTCTCTGTTTGATACAGAGTTCATTCGTCGCCGATGCTGTGTTCGGTGGTTGTTCGCTTTCGACAATTTTATACAACTTTATACAGTTTCGTATAACTTCTTCTTCTTTCGAGTGACACAAAAAAATTGATTTTGCATCTATCAGGAATAAAATACAGAAATTGCTCGAGCACAAACATTTCGCGAAGGATTAACTCCAAATGGAGGTGGTCCCTACGTTTCCATTAATCTGGAAGTCTATGACGAGTATATACTGGGATATACACTTTCCGTCGACCCGATGCCACAAGCTCCCTCGAATTTGAATTTCCAATTCCGAGCTGTCACGCCGAACACCTCCCATCCAGCCACGTCGAGCCGCAATGTAGCATAATAACGGAAACGCCGGATCCGGGGAATGAAGTCGTCGCAGGGTCATAATTCATTCAGGATGCCACGTGACGCAGGGAGAGGAAGTGACCGAGGGTTGTCGCGACACGGGGATGGAGGAATGCTAGTGGCTGACCGCTGGATCCGATCGTTTCCTCTTGTTATGCTTCCCTCGAGAACAGTCGACGCCGTTCCTCTCTATTTCTATCATTCTTTACCATTTAATCATTGTACGCTGATACTATTTTGAAATTCATTTGAGAATGAGCGAGCAGCTTCACAGTCGATTGACCCTAAAAACTGGCATAATCTCAGTCCCACTGATATTACCGCAATTAAGAGTAACGAACCAGGAAACGAGTAGTATCTCAAATCGAGCACAACGAGAAGTAATTGATCACCGATACACACTCGCATTGAGATGGAGCAATCGTTTAAAAATCGCCAGACGCCGTTGCGCGTGTTAGAATTCTCGTTCGGTAAATCTTCGACGGCGGATTTCTTCTTTTCGCGGCGTTCCGGCGAGGAGCGTATCTGGCCGAGCAATTTAATCTCGCGGTTGGTCAATAATATTTGCATAAACATATCTGAAAAGATATTTCAAGCCCGATCAGGCCGGTCACCGGTGTACCGTTAAATCGAGGTCTAAATGAACGCGCAACGATTACTCAAGAAGCTCACTGTTGAATGTGCGCGGCTCAATGAGAAACGGGACCTAAATTGGCGGTTCTCATCGAATAGTCAACGAAAGCGAGGATCAAGGAGGCAATTCCGCGCGACACCGTGATCACGGCGACGACGTACAGTGAAATTTATTAGCTTGCAGTAAATTCACCTTGACACTAATCACGCCGAGCCCCTCACCGGAGGGGAATGTCACCGCGCCGCACCGGTAGTCAGACGAGAGACTATTTCTCCCCCCTTTGGAACGCGACTTCTTCCGAATATTGCCGATCCATCGATCACTCGAACCGAAACGCATTGTGCGATTAAAGTTCCGCGGATTCCTGCTTTTTTCTCGCGGCTCTTGGAACGCGGCACGGGCACCAGGATTTCTGGTAAAAACGATTTAATGTCTGTGTTTTCGATCCCTCGAACGTGACAAGTTGACTCGATTTTTAGATTCGCCGAATTTTTGTTCCTGATTTATTGCGATGGATGGAGCTCGTGGAGATGAGCGATCAATCATGAATGGTTAGAACCACGCGTTGCTGTTGAAAAATTGGACGGATATGGCTTGACACGGTCAATTGAGATTTATTGGGGTTTTTTTAGATGGGAAAAGTGGATTTTGATCGATTCACAAAGTTTTTGTAGCTCTGTCTCGTTCTCAGTACCACAAATTAACGGGCCAGTAGTACAGGTCAGCCATTGGTCAGACAAGATTACAAGTTTATCTTCGTACAGACACGATTTCTGTGGAAAGTACCTGTTACCAAAAATCTGGGCCGCTATTTAAGAGCTAAATTAACGTTCCCACATCATTATTTTACTGCAGTCTCCCCTAATTGTTTAAAAAAAATGTATATCAAGTTACAGTACTCGCGTTAAACAGATCTGAAATTCTTCATTAGAGGAGTCCAATGTACATTAATAGCAATCGTAAAGCGATGTCGTTGGAAAAAGTTTAATAAAAAAGATTGGGAACCAACGAAACAGCACGATGCTGGAGCGAAGAGAGCAGATCGGTATCGACGTCCAGTCGGTAGCTCGGTTGAATAATTATCGGATCTCCGGATCGTTGTCGCGACATCTGGTACGCTCGATTGGTCTCACCGATGACTTATTCCCGGCGTTAATTGCGCCGATAAGCGGCCAGGAAGCGTTGGATTGTTTCGAACGAGCGATCGGACGATCGTAAACGATTCTGACCATCGGTCGGCGTCAGATACACGGATCCCCACACACACATATATACACACCTGTGCGCCGTTCTTCAACGTCGGGAATGCTCTGAAACCGCGATCGAGAGATACCGGACAGATGTAAGTCGCTCCGTGGTGAAAGGCGAGCCGATTTTTGGAAATTAATGGGATCGGATCTAACGCGATAGCCGTGCTATTGTTGCTGCTCGGCACCGAGCCGTTTCAACGATCCTTTTATTCTATTTTTCATCTTGTTGCCCGAGCGATCCTGCGCATTAATTGTTTTATTGTGTCCGAAGCATTATCGTATCTTGAGACCAGAAACATTGACTCGAAATCATCGTGCTGACAGATGAAATTGAATAATGAGACTGCAACGAAGTTTGTTTCGAAGACCTTCGATTATTAGAGGATCGTTTAAATTGAATTTAAAACAAATTCAGATTAATCGTATATGTATTTACATTTAGTTGAACGGTTCGGTATTGTTTGCGCTCGGTCGCGGTTGAGAACAGAGTATCGATCGGTGGTCTCCGGGATCAACGATCAATATAAGATACGTTCGATCGCTCCTGGGAGCGTGACGTACGCCCACCCGTCGTAGACCCGTTATCGGCTGCTGTTATCACCGATCTGCGCTCCTGGAACGAGCTGTTCCGCGAAACATCGTGGTGATCTCGTTTCCTCGGGAAACTGACACGATGCTGGAAAAAATCCGAGTCCTAGATCCATTCCAGAGGAGATCGGGATCGATTCTGTGGAACTGCTTTTAACTTCCTTGTAACCTGGCTCGCTGAAATCTCTCGACGTAAATACGCGAATAAATTAATCGGTAAATGGAATTTCTATGTCAAGCGAACGAAGATGGAAATTGGAGCGACAAAGAATTATAGGAAAATTCATTCTACTGTTATTTTATGCTTGCCCTGCAGCGATTGGGTAGATGACGACTATCATTTATTAATGGTTCATTCGTATTGATATTCAATTTATATTCGATGCTAATATTACCCTGGGTGTTTAACCAGCGAATTAAAATACATTTTCATTGCCACACGCTGAGACGTTTAGTTTGAATATTAGAACCAGTTGTACGGCCAACGACGGATCGCCAGCCTAATCCCACGACAACCATCATCACCCCGATCCCCAATTCCCGTATCTCTGCCGAGCACCTTCCTCGCCGTCTCTCCCACACATCGGGACCCTCAGCTTTCATCTCGGCTGTCAGAGAGCCGCTATCTACGAGAGCCACGAGAGCCCGTCACAGAAACGAGATCCTCGGAAGAGGGAACAGCCGCGGCGAACAGTTCGCACGGATAATCTCTCGCGCTTCTATTAGGCGTACCAGAAAGTATGGTTGCACGCGGTGGTGAAAAAGTCGCGCCGAAAGTGAACCATCCGCTCGCTCGCACGCTTGCGCGCGCACACACGCGTCGCGTGTTCGTGCGTGGCTAACGCGCTCGATCCAATCCCGTCCGGCTGATAACCATAATCACGTAGCGGCCGGAGGTGTGCCGATGGCTCGCGCGCGAGGATGATGCGCCGCCTTTCTCCGTTTCCTGCGAGTTCCGCTGGGCATCGCGTCGACTGGCCCGCGTCCCAGTTCCCCCACCGCTCGGGTTTCGAAGCGGATCGGGCCCCCGTGGCGGGTCCCACGCCCGCGCGCGCGATCCTCGTTATTTACGAGTAGAAACGGAGGGTCGAGGGCGGACCGGCTGGCCTGTCCGAGCGCGGAACGAGATCGAGCTACTAATTGGCGAGCGAATTTTAATCGATCGCGAGAGGAACGTGCTCGCGCCTCCGCGCTCGATGGGACGGGTGCATATATGAGAAACTGGTCGTTCTACATTTTCCCTTAATTTCCAATAGCGTCATTCGTAAACTGTTGCATAAAACTATAACTGTTGGTTTTTGTGGGAAGCAGGATTAAGAAAAATAGAACGCGTTTCTGCATTTTATAGATGCAAGATTTCTCTTAGCCCGTTCAACATCGACTGACTGTCCGACTGCATCAAAAGAAAGAAGTACCCATGCCAGTCGGACTAAGGACCCTTAGCCTCATCAGTGTTTTAAACACAGGGCCTTTTGGGTGTAGGATTACTGGCGTCTTTTGGGTCTAAGAGGCCTAGTTGGAAAAATCAACATTCGATCCTCGGTATCTGCATAAACATAACAGAACCGAGGTGACGATAGATTAATTTTTGCCCTAATATCAATAATAACGTTAAAAGTAATGTAAAAAATTCCGCCACGTCACACGGTAGTAACGATCGGCTCCGATTTCTCGAGCCGTATGCCAGACACACTTCCAATTTCCGGTGACTTCCGCCGCGTCGCGCCGGCAGCAGAACGCACGTACGTACATACGTATTCCCCTCTCGTTTCGCGTTTAATGATCCATTTCTATGATCGATCCGAGCCCGCTAATTGGCCGCTAGATCTCTCCCATGGTTTCTCGGGAACGGTCACGATGGAATGATAAAGCCCGGGCGTGGTTTAACGTCATTTTAACGTCGCGACGTGCAGCCGGGGGTCGTAGGTCAGGGATCGAAACACACGTACCGCCCCCATCGAACCGCATATGGGACACACGTTTCGCTGATGGAAAGTTCCGATAGCAGATCGTTCCTCCGTGGAAAAAAAATCGATTCTAATGTCGTTCGGTTTTCAGCGGATCGCGAACGGGTCAGACCCCCAGGGAAGTTTCCGGAAACTGTTTCTCTCGGATCATTAAAGTCTTTGTTCACAATGGGAGAACGTTGGTTTAGAGCCTTTGCGAGGAATGAAAAATACCGCGGGGTTACCGGTTGACATTTAGAAAATCGTTTGCCGGGGAATTTTCCTCGGCAGTTCTATTGTGCCAGGGAACTATCTACTATAAATATATGTGATTGGGAGATACGAGGGTAATTGAACGGATTTGCGAGTGCTTCGATGTTGAGGGCCATTAGGCGATTTTCAGTTTTCGTGACTTCAGACTCGTTTTCTTTAATTATAGTCGTGGCAGGGTCCGTTCTACCTGATCGTGGCTCGTGTCACACGAATGTTGCGTTCGTTCATCTGTTGGGTATAATTTGTTGATCTGTTCGAATATTTTTCTGTCAAAATTCTTAATCGAGATTAGCTTCGTATCGAGTTTCAAAAAATGTCTTGCAACGCTTCTTCCATTTACACTGCGTCCAGTTGCACTCGTCTGCATCTCTCCCCGAATCTCTCATCAATCAACGGCGTCCGAAGGCCACTAATGAAGACGTTTCTGGAAACGGTGATGATGAACGAGCATCGACCCGTGAAACAGTTCACAACGGTCTGCAACAGCGTGTATACGCAGCGCAATCTATTTTTACGACGATCTTTATATATCCCGCCGATCGTCGATCTCGAGCGGCAGTGCGATCAATGGAGGAGCGCGAATTAAGCGTTGATTAATGCCCGCGAGAACATCTTATTTGCGGAAAGGCTCGGCGCGGCGAGGCGGCTCGACGCAAAAGTGCACGGGCTTGTTCGGTGCATAGGCACGAATGTTCCCCGGTAATGCGAAAGAAACGGGGACCTCTATTAACCTTCAATCTTTCACCTTTCGACAGACTATCGACTCCTGCGTACCGCTCGTCGATCATTCGACCGCGGACGGCGCCTCTCCTAACGCGTTTCCGTATATCTCGCGCGCATAAATATATCAACCCGTCCGTGTATTAGCTGCAAATTGCGCAACAAAGTATTCGACATTCCTGCGGACGCTTGTCTCCACCTCTCTCGCTTCGTGCGGGGACACCTTTACGTCTAAATCTTTCTAGCATGTTGCGATCAAATAATAGATTCAGAAATGTGCGTTGGAAAATTTATATAGATCGTGCGAAGAAGGAAAAAAATAATTGATTTTTCAAAGAATTCTGTTTTATTTTCTTACTGACGCTTTTGAAAATTTTTTAACACGAAGGTACCCGACGAAAAATGAGCCCGTGTGTCTACCTGTTGGCTCGATATTATAATTGCAGATAGTTTTGTGCGATTTGTGCCAGCGTTACCGGCGGATTTACATCGCGGTGTTGCGCATGAGAAACGTACCGGGTACCGATTATTCCGAGAAAAACGCGGCGGCGCGGCTCACCGACTAATTAAGCGATTATAGCGTCCCGACCGAGCTAACGAGTGTTAATCCAGAGCCAAGTCGTGCCCGATAGAGCTCGCTAGGGTCAACCTGCCGCGCACGCTCAGGTGAGCACGACGATAATTTTACTTATCAGTGTGTTTATACGGACTCCTCTTCCCGGCTTAATGTAAATGATTGTCCTCTTTGCCGAGACCCCAAAGGCCGTCCTCCCATTAGTCTGCCTCCAATTAAAATCAATTTCTTTAACGCGTTGAAACGGACGTTGATACTTCCTCTTCGAGGATCTCGTCGAGTGAAAATTCAAGACGTGGATGTACAATCCCGTTCACAAGTATTCCAGTCGCTCGATTCATTTTACTCGTATTTTATTCATCGGTTATTATGTGTTGTTTTTATGCGTAGACTTTTATTCGGACATACCGTTTCTTTAATACTGGATTGATCTTTCGGTCCAAGAGTAATTCTGCTCCAAAGGTAGAGTTTGACCAATTACGCGGCTGCATACCCTAATCCACGCAGTCAACAACTAGAAACTCAGTCGGACATACCAATCCCCTCGCCAACAGCGACAGCATCTTCGGGAAAGAATTCGTTATCGCAAAAATCCGCGCGTCGACGGAAAACTTGACGTTTCCCAGTCGTCTAATCTACGCGCAGAATCTATCTATACATCTATCTATCCATCTTGCGGATTCTTCGCGGCAACTAGCTTGTCCATTAAAGTCCGTCAATTCGCCGTGCATCACGTCGAAAGAATCCCCAACCGTGTGGGGGAAAATTCCCGGAAATTTATCAGTCATCGCGCGTGCTTTTTCACGAAAGCTCGCTGGTTCCCGGAAAATTACCGTTAAGCAGGTCGGAGATCCCAGTGAGTCGTGTCGTTTGGTAGCATAATCGTCGACGATGGACGGAACGGACCGACGAGGCTTTTATTAGCGATGGGATGAAGCATCTTGCAAGCAGATTCTCGATGTAGATTGTAAATCGTTAGAACAATGACGCTTCCGTTCGCGAGTTCCTCTTGCTTGGTAGGAACAACGTTTATTTTAGAAGCAACTTGTGCGAAACGTTACAAGTAATTGAAACTTGATAGCTTTTGGGAGTCGAGATTGACAAAATGAGGTTGCTTGATGAAACTGATTCAGGTCGGTAAATATATGGAAAACTTGATCCCATCCCTGGTTCCGAACGCGAGATTCCCGCGTCCGTTAGACGTCTGCGGCGTCTTTATACCGAAGCGCGACTAATTAAGCGATTAGCGGCTCGCTCGGCCGAGGGAGCATTAATCTGAAGCCGAGTCGTTGTGCCGGAGGATTCCAAGGTTGCCGATGATCGCTGGATCCGCTGGAAATAATCGGCCCAACGAAGAGCCGCCGTATACTCTTCGGAAAATCTTTCGAAAAATCCTGCCCGAGCTCGTAGTGTCTTAATAAAATTTGTATTTTTACAAAAAAAATGTTATCCACTCCGAACGGAATTTGCAACGTGGAATTTTTTTATGAAAGCCGGATCTACCAGGTCCGGGTTTCGAATATAGCCTGTGGAAAAATTGTGCGAGTCTCGGGATCCTTGGAAAACAGCTCGAAGCTCCGCGATCGAGAAAATGGGCGGGGAACGGAGGCCTCTCGGTGGGGATAGGATCTCGGTCACGTAATTAGAAATCACGGGGCGGCAATAAATCGAAAAACCAACGGCTAATGGCACGCGTATTGACGTATCCATCGGACTATCGTTCATCTTTCTCACGAGTCCGCGGCACGCAGTCGGCCTCGCGGCTACTCGCGATCCTCTTGGGCCCCCCTCTCTCTCTCTCTCTCTCTCTTCTCCGATTCGTTCGTTTTGCTATCGTTTTTTTCTCGATCTCTCCTGCTGTTCCCACTCCGCGAATCTCTCTGGAGTCTTTCTCGTTCCATGGATCCTTCGATCCCGTGTTCGTCGCTCTAGGATTCTCCGACTCTCTATTTCTTGCTCTAGAATCGTTTACCGAATCGAAGTTTCTCTTTGTTGCTCCGTACGCGCGACTTTCGGATCTCGTTCTATCGGCGAGCAGCGGACGAAAGGATCCCTCTTCCTCCAGCCATACGTGATCATAAGTACGGTTGATTTACGCTAAAAGCTAACTCGCCGTTCGGTCTTTATCGAAGGGGGTAATGCGATGATGATGGACGACCGACGATTTGTAGAGGCGGACTCCGACCGGCCAGCAGATATATGCGCGGCTCCGCCTGATTATTGTAACTCGATCCTGGGACCAGGATGCCGGGTAGAAAGTGCTGGAATTTCGTCGCTGCGGGAATCTATGATCGACCTGGAACCGTTCCTCATTTTTACACCTCGATCCCGCCGTTTCGAAACACAATCCATAATCCAATTACCCATAAAGCAACACACCCAACCAATAAAAAAAACACACCCACATCACCTACCACCACTTAATCGAAAATTCCGCTCGAAACAACCCCCATCCCCTCATCATCAGCGCACCTCGGAAAAGTAAACGCCTTCAGCGATAATGAAGCCGCCGTTCCTAGCAGCGGAGCAAATTCGGTTTTGCACTCCCTGCAGTCTCTCTCTCGCTCGCTCTCTCTCTCTCTCTCTCTGTCTGTCTGCTCTCCAGCTGAATCCAGGCACACGTTTCCAGGGAAACACGCGAGCGTTCCCCGGAGGCTGCATACAAAATCGGTCGGACGGAGAGGGAGCAAAGGGAAAGATAGAGAACATGGCAGACGAGGGACGGGGCAGGTTAATCGAGTCGTAAACATCGAACACTCGTCGGCGTGATTTCTCGAAGCGAGGAAATGCAGAGGAGAGCAAGAGAGGCCCCGGTCGGTCGCTTAGGCTCGCGACCTTTTTTTAACGATCCGCGCCGCTCGGATTACCATAACCGATCGATTACCCGGCCCGGCCGGCCGGCTCGAGAGCGGTTTCACCGCGAGATGAAGACGTTAAGCCTAGCACTGCCTGCAGCTCGGCCGACTGGCATCGCTGTCACGAGGCGCACGACGTCCGGATGGACGTTTTCACACATTTACCATGTGAATGCCGCGCTCTGACACGCTTCCAGCTTTTTATTCCGGGCACCGGCCGTGGCCGGGCCTTCCGCGGGGAAAAAGAGGAACCGCCGCGCGCCGGTTCGATGCTAAAGGAAACGCGGACCTGACGGGACATGAATATTGATGGCGAGATCGCAGTTTTTAGAGAGACGACCTCCAGACTTTGACCGTACGCTGACGATAGTTGTTGCTCCCGTCGAAATGTTGGTCGCGTTTTCCTGTTGGAAAAAAAAGTCGATTGGAAGACGACTGTGAGATGACAGTCTTTAGAACGCGGACGTTTATGTAAAATAAAAATTCTTCGTAAGAAACTGGAGTTGAAAGTTTACTTTCTGTTTGAATCGTCTTGAGGAGACGTAAATAAAATAACAACGCGGAAATATAATATTGGTATTCGTTAATATCGTGTTCCGGACAGAAGAAAATTAGAGGAGGCGAAAGAGAATGGACGCTGACACGCGTGATCACACGCTCACGACACGTGCCGTTACGACGAAGCGATGAGCATAAATGCGCAACACCTTGAAATTCGCCTAAAGGCGTACAGCCCCCGGGCGTTCATGATAATTCATGCCGGCGTAAGTTATACGGACGATTACGTGGTAACGCGATAATAATGCTCGATGCCAGTGGGCAGATACTCGGGCTCGGGTTTGAGCTCTCTCGTGCATGCCCGCAAATTCTCAGGGTGCCGATGCTAATGCACTTTCGGCCTCGGTTACGGGGGTTCCATTCACCCCGGCTGGATCCTCGATCCCCGACTCGCGAGAGTTCGGTGCTCCCTTTCTTCTTCCAGTTAACGTGTATTCAAGTTCCATTAGCGGGTAATTGGTACCACTAATGACAGAGACTGACTTGCACATGGATTAATTGAATAATTCTTACTTTATTTAGGATTTAATGGCAGCATCCTCGATAATCTGCGAACCTGCAAGTAAATTAAAAATAGCCTGTACCGACTACGAGACACGATTTGCATAAAATCGTTTTAAATATTCACCATACAGAGTAGAAAATTGAAAAATAAAATTTTGATACTTAATGGAATGAATAAATAGGATAGAATGAATAAAAAGCTTCAATTAAACTCCCCACGATCTCCTAGTTACATTTGTGTCGTGGTTTATGGAGACACCGCTAAGTGCAGCTGAATCAGCCGAAAGATCGGCAATCTTTAAGGCCTCGCGGATCTCGCGAATAAAAGATGATCCGGATCGACAAAGAGCGCCGATCGGCGAATGGCACGATCTCCAAGGAGCGACGAGCTTGTAAACCAAGATCACTCGTGAGTCTTGATTCCAAGCGATACGGGTGTAGGACGTACCGGTGCCGCGGTCGCGTCGCTCGGGTCACGATTAAGACAATAAGATTTTACGATGTCCCCTATTTCACGTTATCCGGCGGCGATCGGTACGTGTTCGATATGTTATTACATTTTCATCGAGCGTCTTGCCGATCGCGGCGAACGTGGCACAGTGGTCCGTCGTCGTCGTTTCAGATCCTCGGGAGCTCGAGGAAACAATTCGTACGGAGAAACGGATCGAACGAAATTAAATGCAATGTACATTCTTCGTACAAAACAAATATTTCCTGTTGCGGTGAAAAAAGGAGACACTTCGTTAACCGTCATTCTAAGTGGTGAGATGTATTTCTGTAAAATTCGATATCATAAATGAAACATAATTTGTTAGGATCTTTCGTGTGATAATTTCTTTATTGATTCTGCATATTGTTAAATTCAGGCCCGACAGAGTCGCGGAGGTTCAAGTTTCGCAACCGAAAGATTCCGCCCGTCGATGACCTACTCTGCGTATGATAGCAACAACGGCAGCAGCGGCAGCTTGGCTAACAGCCGATCATTTAATAACTTACGCCCGGCGAGAGATTACGATCGGCCGCGGTACACGGCGAAAACGGATCACGGCCTGTAATCAAATGCTGTTACCGACTTTTATTAGGCCGTTAATGCGACTCGCGTCGCGACGGAGATCATTTTTGCAAGACGCCCAGCATTTCCTTCTGATATCCTCCCACAGGACGCGTTTCGTAACGTCCGACCTGGGTGGACATACGTCCGAACTAAAACGTTCTACTAATAGAGCGATTCGATTGCGACTCGTGTCCAAGAGTGTTGTGGGTAGTGGTGGTCGGGGGATTTTTGCTACGCTCGTTAATCGCGAACTACGAGTTATCTCGTCGAGAAATGCTCTGTTCCGGCGATTATCTGCCGTTTTATCGTATCGTTACGTTTATCTGTAATATAAACCGCGGTTCGGTGCGTTTACTGTGGGATCGTTTTGATCCGAGCCCGTTTGTTTCGCGGCGTTTGTTCCGAGCTATAAATTAAAGTAACGCGATCCCGGCAGTCTCAGTCTATTAGAGTACTGAATAATTGTAAATGAGTGCGTTGAGCGGTTTTATGGGCCGGTCGAAAGTCCATGTTTCGAGAGAGTTGTTACTCCGACGACGAGTTTGTAATTATCTCGTCTATTCGAGATGATTTTTTATTGTTTTTGGTTGAAACTATATTTTTCTTCTGATCGATATCAAATTAAACCATTGATTTTCTGCTTACAGGTTACACGGACGTAAATGGCAGACCTGTTCTCGAGTTCGAAGATGTGCCAGCTACAAGAGAAGCCCTGAATGCTAAGAATGTGTCGTCTTTTATTCTCTACCTCGCACGCTTACACAGGTGTGTATTATTCTTTTTCTGAGTTTACGCATCCTCATAATTTAACGAGGAAACTGTTTCTAAAATAATTCTTTAAAAATATAAAATCCACATACGAAGAACAACGTTCAAGCTACACAGAAATAATCGAGTTTTCACATTCCCACCAACGCAGAAACAAGCTCCTCGGCAATCTAAAAAACAATCAGGCTCCATCAATCATCCGTAAACACAATGTTCCCATAGAAACTCACCGCTGACACGGTCTCCACTCAAATCTCTATCGATCCAACAATTTTCCAGCATCCTCGTTCACAGTTCACAGATTTCGCATGGAAATCCCTGAAACGCAACAAAATCAGTATCACTTTAACTGTCGGAGAGATCTCTCTTGCTTACGGTTGGAAACTCGGTATACCCCTTTCGGCTGTTGGCTCGAATCGAACGATTTATCGGCGGGACGTATAATGACTGGAATCGCGCGCGCGCGCGCGCTCGCACGGAATTGGCAATTTGTTAATCAACAGCGAGAGGAGGCCGGGACGCTTTCCAACAAATAAACGGTGCCGGTGCTTTCCGTAATAATTATAATTTTCCCGGGGCCCCGTGACGTCCCCGTCACGCCCACCATAATCACAGACGAGGTGCAAAATCGCGGCTTGTATATCGTTCTCGAGGCAACGTGCAAACCGCGAATTTCCACGAGCGGAACGTGCGGCGGCCATTAATTAGCCGACACGGGGGTTAGCGAAGGTTTTTCTAATTAATCTAAGAGCGGACGCCCGGCTGCCGACCGACGGGCAAACTAATCGCGACTAGGTGAAAAATCGGCCCCCGGTTTAGTAATTGCAGTGCTCGTCGCGCGGATAATTTAATTACCGCGAGTTACGGCCGAGCTGTGTTATCGCCGGGCTCTATTGATTAACACACCCCTTCAGCTGACGATCTTGGAATCGAGATCAGTCAGCCGGGTTTTCACGGGACGTCAAAATCACGGATTCTATACGAATGCATTTCTTAACAATGTCTAAAAATTTTGATGGACGCATTCTCGTTATTTCGATAAAGTAACGTGGAATTTTTGGGCGCTACCTGACCGAGATTCGCCTAACCAATGGAATTTTTGGCAAAAGCGTACTCCCGATAGCAACGGACGCGATCAAGTCCGGAAAAATTTGGCAAGTTTTCCCGAAGCCGAGAAAACCGGCTCGGTTTCCATCGAGCAGGGAATATCGGAGCCCGTTCGGATCAGGAAATCGTTGAATCGTTTATTGGAGGCATTCCAGGCATGGAATTGGCAACCGGTGCGGTGTGTCCGATGCCGGTCCCGATCGATCGGCACTCGTTCGAGAGACGCTCGGATATATAAACGAACGAACGAACGAACCGAACCGGTGGAATAGCAATAAAATAAATTGGCGTTATGCCCGATTCTTATCAATGAAATATGCACTTTCTCCGAACAATGGGCGTTATTACGTAATGCGAAATATATATTCAGTTTCCTCGTGTGTTCACTTTCCTCGATGCCACGATAATGGCGGATCGTTATTCAAAATTCTATTCCCGACGCGTTAAGTGGCGCATGATTTACCGCCTTTCTCGTGCCGCGCTTTTATTCAGGGACTGTCCGCGGCGGAACACACAAGAGAGACACCGTAAACACCGGGGGTTTTAATACGAGCGGGTCGATACGATCGAAATATTCCCCCCTTTGAGTTCGCTCTCCTGACTCTCTTGACTTTTTGCTCTTCCTTCCCCGGGAACGGTGCCAGCTCCCGAAAGAAATTCCCGCGGTGAACGGCGGCGACAAACACCTGTTCCAGGCCGCGAGCCTTTTATTCGACACCCCGCTCGACCGGCCGGCCCCATATTGTCGAGACCCGTTCACTTGAAACAATCGAACTTTAATATAAACTTTCTAGTCGGATTTCGTAGAAATTTTGCGGCTCGGTGAACGAAATAAGAAATTTTTCATTGATTTCTGCTGGTCGCAACCGACTCGGACAGTTTTTCCTCGTGATCCGTGGCCTGGTATTAACGCTGTCGGAGCAGCCGAAGATGCCAAACGATAGAGCGACGTTTCTCGAGAGCGAGCGGAGCCCCGAGCGGAATATGTATCGCGAGTCCTCTCTCTCTGGGTTGGCGTTCTTTGTCGACTCGCAACGAATAAGAACAGGAGAGCCCCGTGGCTCTGGCTGGGACGGTTGCACGGGGCACCATAAAGCCGCGCGATGAACGATACCGCAATAGGCTGCTGCCGTGGCTATCGTACGTGATATGTTTTATGAGCCGGCCGGCATACGAATGCGGTTAAACGAGCAGAGCCGAGGACGTCTCTCGCGCGCGAGCGCGCTCCTTCTGACCACCGGCCGCATCCTTTACGATCCTCTTTCGCTCCGCAGGGTTCAACGCCGATCGAACCCTCCTCCAACCTACTTGTCCCTCGATCGACGCATCCGAACGATCCTTAATCGCGATCCGATCCACAGAAAAACCCGCCGCATCCGGCTGTTTACGATCGCGGTTCACACTTCGGGGGTACATTGCTATAGCGCGGGCCGATCGATGCATGAGCGTGGGTGGCGTCTGCGATGTCTTCTTGCTTCTTAGGACCATTCGTTTCGACACTCCGGTCACGGAAATTAACACTTTCTATACCGGAAGCCTGTTGTTGGTTTTTCTGGGAAGCAGGATTAAGAAAAATAGAACGCGTTTCTGAATTTTATAGATTATAGATGCAAGATTTCTCTTAGCCCGTTCCACATCGACTGACTGTCCGACTGCATCAAAAGAAAGAAGTACCCATGCCAGTCGGGCTAAGGACCCTTAGCCCCATCTGTGTTTTAAACACTTGGCCTTTTGGGTCTAAGAAGCCTAGTTGGAAAAATCAACATTCGACCCTCGGTATCTGCATAAACATAACAGAACCGAGGTGACGATAGATTAATTTTTGTCCTAATATCAATACCTGTTAATTAGATTTTCAATAATCATAGGAATTGTATTATTGGAGTGGAATCATTTTCTTGCGATCGACGAGAAAGAGAGAGAGAGAAAGAGATTCAGAGTCCCGACAAGTCTATTTGTTCTTTTCTCGAGATCATGTGAAAATGTGATCCAACACGATTTCCCATGGGCAATTGGGAGCGAGTGAAATTGCCCGCGCGAAATTCCCGAACACGCGCGAGATTTTCCCATGGAAAAACAGTCGTTACCAGGTGAAAAATTCCGAAATTACAAACCCGGAATACTTGAAGCGAGCGAATGCTTCGCGTGACAAGCCGGCATTATCAAGCTTTCATAGTGGACACAAATCACCGGAGAGACAGGGATAAAAGTCGATGAAGACGTTCCGCCAAGCGGGAAAATATAAATTCTCCGCATAACAGAGATGTCTGGATCTTTTTCTTTTTTATGCAGCATAATGCACGTCGTTGTTGCAATTAATAGGGAACTCTTCGAGGGGAAACTGGGAATTTTATGAACTCACAGTAAAAAAGTAGCGAGTAACGATAAAATCTTCAGAAGTCAGGAATGATTTGGTCTCCCAGAATTTTGTGTCAGCTGTACATTCTTTCATCGAATTATATCTGTACAGACGTAAATCATACTCGCGTTTGTAGCAGCAGGCCCGGACGTATCAGATCGTTCTTATTAATTTTCACTCGCCTCTGCATAGACGTTTATGATCTAGAAACTGCTCGGTTAACAAGTCGATAAATAATCACCGCGCGCGCTATTAAATTTTCGATATACCCGTTTCTATAAATAATACGTCTGTGCTCTCGAGTCGTTGAAATATTCTACAATAAAATCGACGAGATTCGTTTCCGATGTTTGTTTCCTGCTTCCGCCAGGAAGTATTCGTTCGCGTCAAGAATCTGTTGCATCCAGTTTATGGGAGAATTCTTCGCGTAAAGGGTGGGAAACTTTCTAAAATCGATCTCGATGTCGCAATGGGTAAATCGAATACGAACGTTCCATTTTCTCATTTCTTATTTCAGAATATTTATTTTTCCAACTAATGTCGCCGTGGTGAAGAACGAAGAAAATTTATCGCCAACTTAAGGGACCGTTTTAATTTGAAATTTTTCATTTCCGAACGAAAGGGACCACTTCTAATTGCATACTTCCAAGGAAAAGATGTTTCACGATGCGCTGTTCGACGAGGAAACACAGAGCCGGCGTTTTCCCACGATTCCTCGAAACAATCGTCTCGAGGGGACATTTTCACCGTGTATAGCATCCCCGAAAAGGGTACGCGGAAGGTCGCGCGAGAGGTCTCGGGGACCGTTCGGGCTCTCGCGCGGTGATTACGCGTCCATTATTGGCGTACCGTCGATATTTTCCAGTGGCGAGGACAGGGAAAAGAGAAAGAAGAAGAAAGCGTGGATTCCCGGTGCGTAGCCAGTCCGGCTGGAATCCGCCGACGCCGACGAAAGCCAACAGTGTCATAATGATCCCCTGAGCGGAACACGCTCGCCATAAATCAGCGTACCGGTTACGCGGGATTCATTAGCATTCTTTTTTCATGCTCATTTCTGCGAGCTGCGGCGGGAAAGCGCGAGAACGACGTTGACATAGCGAGTGGGTCGAACGGTGGCGGATTATTCATTTACTCTTAGAAAAGATGCTGTATTTTCTGCATAAAATGAGGAAATGTGATTTTTCGAAAAAATATTAACACGCGCCGGATCGAATCACAGTCGCACCAATGGGATACCGGTCCCGAATCAATATGTCGACAACACCCGTCGATTCTATTTCCCGTATCAGATCGATTCCAGTCACCCAGAGACGGCTGTCCCTCTTAATTGCCGGGGCTGTCGAGATTTATTAGCCCAAGGTCGAGGATTTTCACTTCACAGCCGCTTCCTAGATCCAGCCAGGCAGAAACCTGTCGCGCGAGCGGGGCTGAAAAATTCGCATCGTGCTGCTCGATTTCGCGGGGATTGAAGGTGAAATGGCGCGAAAGTCTTGGAACACACGCTTGGTTCCCTCCACCTTTTCTGTTATCTTTTTTTTTTGCACGCACCGTGGGTGCGATGGTAGGCTCTAACGGTAGAACGTTCGAAGACAACGCGCGAATTATGGCGGACGATCGGGGACGAGTGATAGCAGACACTGCTGCGTGTATATCCAGAATTTTGTTTGACCGGACACGTTAGGCTCTTGTCGAGATTTTCCACTGTTTGCGCAGAACTGTTGCCCTTTCTCCGAGTTTCTACCGATCGTGGACTTTGTGCACTTTCATGTTCGCCCCTTCGCTGTTGCGATTAGGTGGACTCCTAACTAGACTCAGTTTTCGTCTGTATGTTCTTCAGGATTCTTCATGCTTCATAAAATAAAATCACCTTCATCAAATAAATATCAAAAACGGCCTGAAAGATCATAAAGATTCGCAAATTCCTATCTCTCGCGAACGAATAATACATTGAAATCCGCAAATGTATCGGAAATGGCAAATTCCCAGGACCGCGAAACGCAGCAGCGATCCTATTCGCGAATAGCAAAGAGCCCAAAGGACCGTTCCATCGATGGTCGTTCAGAAGAGAGACTCGGAGGAGTAGAACGAGGAGGGAGAGGAGAGAGAAACAAGAGAACGATGAGAGGAAGGAGAGCCCGAAGAGGCAGATACGATCTCGGAAGTGGGTCGACAAACTGCAGTTCCAGATCTTCGTCCCGGAGGGAAAAGCGAGATAGCGACGAGGGACGTTTCGCCGAACCCGTTACCGTTACCATGGTCGAACATGGCACGGGGGTGGCTGAGGGAGGCGGGACGAATGCACATGATGCGCCATGGAAGGGGGGAGGGTCTGCGAGGGAGGGCGAGAGGATTGATGCACGTCCATAACTCATGCAGAAACGCGGTCAGGTGCACAACTGGATCAACCAAAGATCCCCCGCGATCCTATCGTCCTGCGATCTACGTCGTGACTCCCTCTCGTGCGATACGCGATACGACGAGGTGCCTGGATCATACCACGTCCACTGTTGCTGCCTAATTGTTACCTGAGAATCCTCGAGAATTTGCCTGGAAAAATCGGCACACTGGGCCATTTATTTTGGAGAAATTGCAGTTTCGAGAAATCGTATCTTTCAGATAGAGGGAGAGAGAGAGAGAAAGAGAGAGAGTTTCGTTGCTTTAATCGTTTTTAGTTAGTCGATTCAACTCTAGATAGAATTGGTAGCGATAGTAAATGTTTCGCGGATCTATCGCATATTATACTCCGACCACTGACAGCGTCCATTATAGCGCCACCTTTGCCACGCCATTATTCTCCGAGTTCTCCAAGGTAACTTTTGAGCAGCAGCAAGAAGTTCGCAGGATTCCACCTTCGTTCCAGTTTTTTTTCTCGAACCCACGACGTGTTTCGTCGGAAGCCGATTAACGCCATTAAACTGTTGGGCGTGCGCGCGCGCGCGCTAGCTGTTGCGTGTCCAGACGTTAGACAGCTATTAGCGCTATTAGAACATTATTAAGGATATGGGGCTTCTTGTTTTTCTATTGGTTTCACGTGAGCTACGGCTCACCTACTCGAACTCCCAATCTTTGCTATCGTGTAATTATCGAATACCTAGAACGCGGGTAATTAGAATTCGGAGAACCCGATAACGAAATTTTTCTGTATTATTAACCATCGCGAACGACTGGAGAGACTTTATATTAGGTGTTGGAACATTTATGAATTCAATTTTTAAACCGTTTATAACGGCGTCAGCATTGCGACACTTCCAAGCCTTCGGAAACAAGAGATAAAGTACTTCGTATTCGATCAATTCTGAGAAAAGTTTTCATCGATTTCCGAGTGAGCGTACAGCAGATCCACGAACGTGGGACAGCGATAGCGTCCGGAAAGACAAGAAGACGAAGCGAAGGAGGACGATGCAGCATTCTAGCGGACGTTCTAAGGAAACGGTTAGTCGTGACGAGGTCTTTGCTCGACAACCTTTGCCCACCCAGGTCGCGGCTGTGGTTTTAGGTATACACACGATGAGCTGTCGCGATACCGAACG
Source organism: Lasioglossum leucozonium (assembly GCA_028454225.1). Lineage (NCBI taxonomy): Eukaryota > Metazoa > Arthropoda > Insecta > Hymenoptera > Halictidae > Lasioglossum > Lasioglossum leucozonium. Next base: position 18,867,534 of record CM052221.1, on the reverse strand, counting down.
CGCCGCTCTTCCACCAAGCTCTAGCTTTACAATGCTGCTAATGCACGGGTCTTCTTCTTCTTCTTCGAGGAGTGGGCAGTGGCGTAGGGTACCACCGACAGTTACGATCGAATTGTAAATCCACGTGTCAGAGGATTATTGCGGGCCCGTTCGACGGGCACCGCGAAAAGTCACGGGGTTAATTGAGAGAACGATTCCTTTTCCCCGTCGCGCAGCCGACGCTCATGGAAATCGGCCCTGTCTCACGGGAATCCCGATTTTACTCGCAACCTTTGTCTCGACGCAGGCTTCTGGTATCCCAGAAGGTGATGTATTCGCCGCGGTGGATTTTAACGAGTTCCTGAAGAAACGGAATCCTCGGACGGAAAATAAATTTGTTGCGCGACAACCACGCTTCTGCTTTCGACGTTCTGCGAATAATTTCGACTGTTTGCTCGTTTAACAACAATTTAGACACAGTTCTCATCTTTTTTTTTGTATTTTTAATCTCTCGCAATGTCTGACACATTAATATAAATTTTGATATTTTTATAATATGTCAATTATACGAAGTTTTTCGTAACCGAGAGCAAAAATTATTAACAGAAGAGGGGCAGCGGTATCTCGAAACGGCAAGTACAGTTCCTTCTGCAAAATCTCTGGCACGGCTGTCTCTTTGCTCGCAGTTCTGCTGTTTATTTTGCAACACTCGGTCGAGGGGGTCTGCAAACGCTCAGAGCGTCTTCTGTTGAACGTTTTCATTCGGTGCCAGAGAAGAATCAAAGGGACAGAGGGGTGTGGGGGGCAGGTGGAGGAGGAGGATGATGGTATATACCGCAGACTGATAGTCGCGTTTTCGTTTGACAGATGTCAAACGAAACAGACGTGAAAGGTACGCGAGGCGGATTAAAGCAATCACGAGCACGCGTACAAAGAGTGGTATTGTGGCCAGTGGATACGCCACTGTGAAGTGGAAGCATGATTGCTGTAAGTATGAAAGGGATCGAGGGGAACCAAGGGAGGGGAGAGAGGGGTGCCACTGGAGCCGCGTGAGAAACGCTGCATACTTACGCGAAACCACCCACGTGTCATAACTGAATAAGGATCGTGATACGCTTTTCCTGCATTCGGTACGCGCCGCCTGCGCCTTTGCGACTCCGTGTCCTACGGGCGGAACATGTTCCCGAGTATGTTTGTCGCCGGAATTGAAGCGTGGAAGCTCGGGGAAATTAGGTTCACGTGTTGCACAAGAATTTTACGACTGTGGGTTTCGACCAATTTATGAAATATGGAAATCTTGCCGATGGTTCGCCACAGTTGTACCATTGGAGGTATTATGCTATCATCGAGATAATAAAATGGAGATAATGAAATAATAAAATGTGTTAGCTAATATAACGAGTCGGACACTATTCAAAAATATTTCCCAATTTTCTCCTAAAAAATGGTAGAATACACGAATTCTTGTAAATTATTGCACGCGAATCAATTACGCGTGCGAGGAACTGTTAGCTCAGCGATTCAGCGCCCTTATAGCACCTCGTTGCATCTCGGGGCATGCATAATCGGTCCTCGAGGTGTCGACAGAGCGGCGGACGCCTCGTTTCACCTGGAGCATGACTCGGAGGAGAAATCGCGGCGACACGGCGCTCGTCACGCAGCAGATCTTGTCAACCGTTGTTGACTACCGTATCAACTAGGTGACTCACCGTGCTACACCCAGGAATACCTTCGATAATTGACTCCGGGGCGGTAAAACTTCCCCGTACCGCGAATAAATTCGAATTCGTCCCATGTCATCGAACTGACCGTTGCTCTCGTTTGCTTTCAGCGTTGACCAGGCGAGGAACGGATTCACCCTGCTGGTCCTCGGCGACTCTCCAGCCTGTCTGGAGTTTCTGGACAAGGTCCTGGCCCTTCTGAAGGTAAACCGAACCGTCGACACAATCCCCGGCTCCAACAATAGGTCCCCGTTCAATCCCCGATCGATCCTGCGGGACTCGAAACCGCCACAATCATCCGGTGTTTGTGTTACAGGACCGAGTGAGCGTTCCGCAAGTCTTGCTGCTGCAAATCTCCGTCCCAGACGGTTCAACAGACTCGCAGCTACCTTTGAGCCGCGTCAAGGTGAGCCATTAATAATTAACTCCTTAAACCTCCCACGCCGCTTTAATCATTCGGCGCGACAGATCAACGCGTACGAGCAATTCACTGTTTCTCGAGAACACTATAACTTATTCAATTACGGTATATTATTGCACAACTATTTCTTGAATTATTTCTCTCACTTTATAATTTTTCTTCTTCGCTTGATCCTGTTGGGAAAAATTCGTCGTCCTATCAGAAAATTATTGGCTTGTTCGGAAAGTCATTTCGTTTCCTCAAGGGAAAATGAAAGCCAATTTTTTAGCATTTTTTTAACATTTTGTTCTATCATCATTTGCGATTTTTCAGGCAACTTGAAATTCCATGCTCGTAAAATTCCAGTTTTATTTAGCAAAAAATTGAGTTATATGACTTTACTTGAACGGAATTACTTTCCTAGTTTCTTAAGAACGAAAGGTCGGTCCCCTTCGAGGAGAGACTCCTTCGGGTCTCTGTTTGCTCTGTGCTGAAGGGTTTCCAATTCTGCTTTTCAGACGACCATAGCGGACCGCGACACGCTGTGCAAACACATTCCCAGGCGGGAAGAAAACCACGACCAGTCGCTGTGGATCGCGTTCTATAAGGTAATTGAAGCCGCGCCGCGCCGCGCGCATTTGCATCGGCCTCGAGTGCTTCCTGCGGATTTTTTTTTTCTGCGCACGACAACTTCGCGAGCATGTAAATCCGCGTTCCTTAAATCCGGAGACCCGCTTTAAGGTCGGGGCCCTTGAGCCGACGCGACGCGACGTCGCTCCTCTCGATGTAGATCCTCGAATTTATGTCGTCTCCGCTCGTGGATTCGCCTGCCAGTAAAACGTCGCAGCTGCGCAAAAGTGTCCCTCGGAACGATAGCTTCGTTTCTCTCGGTTGAGTTATGCCCTAATTGCGTTTTGCTCTTGTTCGACCGGGAACCCAGTGCACGGCTTATGCTGTTTCACGATTTTTCCGGGAGCTTCTCGATGTAATGATGCACCCTTAGATCATAATTTCGATGGCTCCCGTTCTAACGAGCTCGCAATTTATTCCGGAACAGATGACAAGTGAATCCGAACCTCGTGACAACAAATTGCTCGAGCGAACGATCGCATTGACGGAGAGAGAGAGAGAGACGATCGAGAATGTTCTGGTTGGTTGACCGTATGTCACGACAGTGATTCGGCAGGTTCGATGAAAAATTACTATACCCGGGGACCGGGCCGTAATAATTGTGTCGGGGCTGTCCTCTCGAAAATCGAGAGGCAATTATTCCTGGGGAATTTATACCGGTGGCACTGACCGATGTTGACGATTTATCAACCGGTGCTCGACCGTCGGGACGCAGAAATTACCAAACAGATCTTCGAAAAATTTCTTAGTACAAGTATTTTGCGATTATTGAATTTTCGTAAACGTTAGTTATCGACCGCTCTAACAGTGATTTCGTAGCAGTCTTGTTCCAAAGAAAAATGTCTCTCGCCCCACCTCCTTCTCTCGTTAATGGGGTTTTAATGGGTCCCGTTAAGAAACAAAAAAAAAAAAGAACGAGCGGACGGCGGATATCTCGATGGCGATTCGTTACGCTCTTCGTAATCTGCTCTCGCAGTTGGTAGACACGCGCGTCCGGTGGAATTGTCCGTCTCTCACATTCGATCGACCATTTTATTCCGCCACATTTTTATAGTCGCACGAGTGATACGGAGAGAAACAATTTTTATGCCGTCTGATTTCTAGGATCAGTCTACTAGATCGCTCGTTTCCTTTTCGGTCAAGATACAGTCTGTCGAAAAAGTATGTGTGTAAAACAGAATAACTTTTTAAAAACGAGTTTAGATACGAGCTGAATTTTTTTATACATAGTCTCGGAAGGATTAATTTTATTATAAATGGTTTTGCCTCATTGAATCGATATCTATTTAAATTCCGTGAAAGGTACCCAATCGATAGATCCTTGCGCAAAACGAACAAACAAATGAAATCGATTAAAACCGTCTGATCAGCTTCGAAAAAATTCATTCCCGACGAAGTGAAGGGATTTGTACATCGGATTTCTTCGTCCGATTGTATCTAATCGATTAAAAATCGTCATCCGCAACACCCCGGACCGTTCGATCGATATTATCTCGCGTAGACGCGATCTGAATCGTAGATCGCCGTGTCAAATCGTCTCGCGGCTCGTCTTTCTCATTTTCTGATGCACGGGGGGCGCTGGTAAAAAGCCACGTTGACCGTTATCGAGTCGTCGGGAATGGAAAACGTCGGCGTGACTAATGTTATCGATTTATTGAGAGGCCCGATAAGCCGTCTTCGGGCGACCTTGCCGGCCGATGTACCCGCGTACGGAAAGCGTTACAAGGAGAAAATTGCACTGTTTCGCCGCCGCGCCGCACCGCCGCTGTTGCTTGGAAAATGTTTATAAATTATCGGCCCGGTCAGCCGATGCTCGCCGAGATAGCCGTTAACATAGCGCGTCCCGGTCGCTTCGGCGAGCATGGGATTCTTCGGCAGAAAGTAAGGACTCCCACAGACGCCACTCGGCTACCTATTTCCACCAGGTATCTTCGGAACGAGGATTTACTATGCGTGCTATGCGTGTATGCCTGCAGCGTTACGGTACTCCGCGCGAGCTCCTACAAAATTTCGAACTTTCTCGCCTGGCCGATTGTTCTCTGGCCTTTGTCGCGCGCATAGAAAATTTTTCGTTCCCATAAAGATCCGAATTGTAAACGCATTCGCGAAAATTGGAGCGCGAGAGTGAAGAAAGAGACCGGTCGAATCATAGATAAGAGGCGGTCGAAGCTCGAGTATGCAACCGATCGATTGACGTCTCAATTTCGCGGAATCATCATCTCTAAGATTGATCGATCGATCGTTGAATCTACCATCGCCGGGGGGCTGACTATTCGCAGTGCACTCGCTCTGTATCGCTGTCGTAAAGTGGTTCGAGGGTCGCTCGATAGCTCAAACTCGAGACGACGAGCAGCAATCGTTCATAACTCCTCGAACGAACTCGCATCTCTAGAGAATCTTCGGGTGGTCCGATAAGTGCTACCCGAAAGAAACCCGCCGGGCCCGATGATACATCATCGGGAGCAATTAGAAAAATCAATTACCGCTGCCAGTCTCCGATGAAGAATTAACCTTTAAAACCGTTTGTTACCTCGCTCCGGAACCCACAGTCTTTCGCTCCGGTGATCGTTCGAAAGCTGCTCCAAAATGTTTATTGCGCATGAGACTGTTGCATAGGAATCGTTGTACCTTTTACACGCCAGAATCTAGTAAATTTCTTGACAATAGGTAATTGTTGATTGTATAATATTGGTATTAATTGTGCTAAGAGTACAACAGCCCGTAAAGACGCACGCAACACTTGGCATTTGTCAGAGGGCTGTGGAACGCTTCGGAAAGCGGTCCCGCTGACAGCCAACGCCAATTAGTCAGTGCAGAAGCATTTCTCTATATTCCCCCCGCAGATGATTCCATGTGATTGGAATTTCGATCGATCGAGAATGCACCATAATAAGCAAATCGAACGGACTGGTAGCTAAGGTGTGCCTGTCCTGCATTCTGCGTACTTACGTGTGTCGATGTCGATACCGTGCAGCGTGGTTCGACAGCCAGTGCCTTCGTCTGCGACTATGTTCATTTTATATCACACCGACACATCACCTAGAACCATAATTTTCCTACCGAAAATACGCGAAACAATGATCACTCTTCAAGCAATTTTTATACCGCATAAAAATTCGCAATCTGATAATTACACAATAGGGAACACTTAGAAAATAAGAGAAACCTTTGCTTGGCTCAAAGAATACGTGTTTGAGCGCGGAAGTCGTTGCAGAAGTGGAGGCCAGCCCCTCTCCCTGATTAACTTTAGCAATTACAGTTTGAGTAATGGCGTGATTTCCGTTTTCCGCAGGAGTACGACAGCCTGATGACAGAGTGGCAGGCCGCGGGTCGCAGACTGGCCCTGGAGATGTCCGAGCTGAAGGAATGCAGCAGCCTGTCCGGAGCGTTGACGCCTCTCGGCCGGTTGCTGACGGATCCAACATTGAGGCGGACATCGCGGGACGCTGAAGAGGCGATCTCCACTCTCGAAGAACGCGCAGCACCGCTTCTGCACCTCGAGCACGTTAGGTTAGACCTTGTCCATAACTCCTGCGAACGAAAACGTCCTACCACTATTGATACCTTACCGATCCTCATTGTCCCGAGTATTCCCGTTTCTTCAAGATACAATCAGTACCTTCCATTCCTCCTGGAAAGTCAAATATCGACTATTGTACCAAATTGATACTAAATTTTGGTTATAACAAAGATACAATTAAAAATATAGGCAGATTAAGGATAGACAGTATGCGTAGAAAAGTTGTACAATGTTAATGGAAATATATACCACAATTTCATGTATTTCGTCCTGTTGTGCTCTGGGAAAACGTCCTGCGAATCTATAGAAGCGATTCTATCTATAATTTTAACAATATCTTTGCTAGACCAAAATCATCGATTTAGTAACATTCTCGATAAACATAAGGAGCAATAATGTGAATAAGCTTCCATATAGTATGTTCAAGGAGCCCTTCCCCAAGACTTCCTAAGGTTAATAATCGCGACGAGGGTCCCAGGGATCTCTCCCAGCATCCGGCCACTAAACTATCATCCATTCGTCTATTAATTTCACCGTGGAAAAATGTTTGATTCTTCCCAACAACGAATAGAAAAAAAAAATTCACAAGAAGAGACTCAAAGGCGATCCGCCTAGCGATGACTCGTCGGTATCCGTTCGAGACACCTAGCTTGTCAGAGATTCGCGGTTAAGATTCCCTCGGATTCGAGAGTGCTCGAAGACAGTTCGGCTGAAAGAGGACACCTATGCGTCTTTGTGTCGGTGCGGCGCGGCTGCGGTGCCTATTTTATAGAATAGTCTCTGCTCGAGGTTGAACGGGCGAGAGAAAGAGCATACTCTTACACGAGTAATCGGCCGGGTAAGATTCTCGGCGGCGCATAGCTGGCCCCGAAGGACATTTTAATGCGAAGATAACGTCCGGCGGCGTGTTAGTCAGCGCCCACTCGTGCCTTATGCGCTGCGGCGGACTATCGCAGAGTTAGGGTTCGATGTTTCGTTAGCGATAAGACGCAACAAGAATTCCTAACGGTGCGCCGCACAGCCCCGCGCGATCACGGTTCCTTTTTATCTTTCCAGATTGTCGGTGAAACGGGCACGGGGACTGGTCGAAGAGGTCGGGAACGCAGCCACCAGGCTCGAATCCTCCTTCGAGTCACGGAGAGCGACCATACGCAACCTCGCTGTCCTGAGAAGCATCGAGGACCAGGCGCACGAGGTGAGTCTATCATCTTACTGTCTTTCAGGCCTGATTTCTGCTGGGTCATAAATGACCCTCGAAGTGCTGGACAGCTGTGTAAACCTTTAGATAGTTAAATGACCGGGGTCGTCTCAACGTTTTTAATTTTTTTTAACATTGACTTCGAAGCAACGTACTCTGCGATTCTTTTAATTCTACCACTGTTTAAAACAGCTACTCCTATAAATCCTATAATGGATGATTCGCGCGAGAAATAAAGTATGCCAATTTGATCGAGACGTACGTATACCATGTCGAAGATCTATAGGCATCTTCACCCGAATTGCTTTGCAGACAGGCACTTTTGATCCGAGAACTTTCAAAGAGCGACTGGTCTAACGACTCGGAGATTAATTCGATTTTTATGGGACGTTGTTTACGGACGGGAAACGTTCCCGGTGAGATTGCTACATTAATAATGGCGGGAAGGAACGAACGAGAAATTAGAAACGAGAATCACGCTCCACGGCAGCTAATTCCAATCCTTCCGCGAGAAGAAGCTCGAGCTGAATTCCATGGTCGCCCGGAGGCCTCTCGTAGGAACATTTCGCAAGCGCACGAAGACATCCTTTGACGGTGCTTCTCGGGGCGCGCGTATCAAACAGCCATAACGCGTCGTTGTCGACGATTCTTGTATGTACCGGGAAACTTTCTATATGCGTGGCTCTACTGTTTGGAACGGTACCGGGTCCACGATGGACACGATATTCCGATTTAATGACTGAGGGATCGTGATCGGAGGAATGTGGAACCGTCGCTGGCACCTTGGCTGACGCAAATGTTAGCTGTAACTTTATGGCGGAGCTTTTGGAAAGTTGAGATTTTCGCTGCCAAGGTCATTCAACATCCTAAGAAACTGCACAAGACGCATCACAATTGGAAAAAATCTATCACCTCTCTTCTCTGCGAAACAAACTAACATCGAATGAAAAAAAAATAATTCTGATATCCATTTTAATAACTAGAGGAGTGTTACAAACTGCCAAATATCGAAGAAAGTCGAGTAATTGTCGATGAAAGAAGCAATCGACGACAAATAGAGCTGCGTTTACCTTATCGGCGGCAAAAGCACGTGCTATCCCCACGTCCTCATCGATTATCCCGCCTCGTCACCGTCGGCGTTCAGAGGAGACGCTCGTCGATTTATCGCGAATTCACGGTACGTCGATTGCGAGCATTAACATTTTTCCACCGGCGGACCTGTTCGCGGCGTATACCCGTAGACCGGGCTGTCAAGGAGGTCCTCGCGCGGAAGTGCGAAACCCGATCCTCCTTCCGCGATCTTGGATCGAACGTTTCCCACAATACGCCGCGAAGCTCGTCGGACCGTTTACCGACACACCGCGCCGCCTCGTGCCGGCGATGTCGTATTATCGATTAGCTTCGACCATGTGTAAAATCTCCCCCGCGAACGCTTTTATGGGAATCTGCCTCGCCTGTCGGCCCGAAACTATTCGATATACTAGCTTAGTTTCGCAATCCGGGCTCGAAATTCTTCGCTGTATTTCGAACTAGAATATCATGGACTTCATCATTTATAATTAGAGTTCTGGAATTTTTTCAACATTTTTGGGACATCTAGCAAAGTCTGAAAAAAATTAACAATGGCGAGCTTCAGCTTGGCTCTTCGAAATACGAGTCACGGGACGACATGCTCGATGACTCCCGCAAACGAGGCCGAACATCGGCTCGAGGTTGCCGAGGATGCCAGAAACGAGGTTAGCGAGGCCGCTGACTCCAGAGCAAACAGCCTGTGGAAAAGCCTGCCGAACAGAACGAGACGCGTCTGGAAGTCTCGAAGTCTCGATCGATCCTGCCTATCGTCACACACCGGGTGTCCCGGGATCGGGGACCGGCCAACCATGCGATTTTCGAAGTGAAAGTCCGACTCCCATCCTGGACAACGAGCCCTTTGTCTATCAGTCTGATGGGGGTGCCCCGAAATTGGAGTACCCTCGTCAACAGAGTTGTGCAAGTGACTCGCCCGATGAAAGCTGTTGATTGGCCGCGCCGGGCTGTTCATTCCACTTGGGAATGATGTGCTAATTGGTTTGGTGCATTAGCTAATCGACCAGGTTATTTGCGGAGGATACTGTCTCCGAGCGGTTGCTAGGTTAGTGCGATTATACAATCGTGTGGGATGTATTTGAATCGTTTTTTTTTTTCAAACGAGTCTATTGATTCAGCGTGAAACGTCCATGTGATCAATCTAAATTTTCGTCTCTTTACGTTCGTAATAAATCTCTAAAATTAGTTCGTTGCATAAACCATCGCGAATGATCGTTTCGGGGAGACGGTTATATAAAACGTTCGCGATTGTCCCGACGTAACAATGCGGGTCTCGTCGCGTCGTTTAATCGGCAAGCTAAGTCCCGCGGCTCATTGTGTTATGCTAATTAAACGTGTAATCAGTTTGTCGTACACACCACGTGCTCGCCGGGAGACGCGTGGCACAACACGATCCGCACGTACGCGCGACACACGTGACAACTCCGTTTCAGGCGGAAACACGTGGATGTACGTGATGCAATCGCGCGATGCCCATTGCGACGATACACGTCCTCGGATCATCCTGGACGCGCGCGAGGCAGTGGCATTTAGCGGCCACGTGCTGGGAAGAGGTGCACGCCGTGACATAATCACCGGGATGCTTTTATTTCGTGTTCCTATTTTCGTAGACGATTCTATGGAACGCGACATAAAGGGAACTGGAGTTGCTGGGGGACATACTTGATCAGCTACCCGACGGTAATAGCTGCACCACGATTTTTATTTTATTTGGCATTAAAATTTTTCTTTATCTCAGCATAAAATTTTTGGTAATAATTTTGTGAATTTTTGCAGACCGATTCGCGGGTTCGTAATTTGCTCGAGGATCGGTTAATATCGAACATTTTAAGAAAGTTCCTGACCCTCTAATGACACCACTGCCCACGTGAGTGGTTCTGTCTAAAGTTTCCCATCACTTTCTTGTAACTTTCTTCGTGGCGGTCAGTTGCTTAGTGTCTTTAAGGAGGTCAACGACACCGGTGACCGAAATTTTATGGAAACGTGAATCGAGATTCGATTTTGTTCCCTTCGGCGCACTCTCGAGCACGAAGCAATAAAACCGTCTCTGCAAAAATCTTTGAAAATCCGTCGGCTCGATATAAAGAGAGTTCAATTAAAAAATTATAGAAACCAAACGAAAGATCAGCACGAAATTTATAAGCATACCGTTATTTCTTTTTCTGTAGTTGTGGCAAAAAGTGTCGAGGTCCGGTTCGAACATTCGCGGAAAAAAACCTAGCGCAATTTACTGTAGAAGAGTGTAGCAGTAGCAGTGGACTCTGGAAGCCGGCGCGGCAATGCCAGCAGCAACGTTTCTCAGTCGTCTCCTCAGCCTCCTCCGACGGCCGATTCCTTTCTTGCTGCGAGTCGTTAAGCCCGCAAACGGTTGTTCGGCTTCCTATACGCACAAAGCGTTCCTCGATAATTAGATACGAGATGTGCTCCGCTCGTTCCAGCGCCGACGCGTTCCTCAACAAAAGTCATACACTCCAGACGTGTCGTTGACTTTCACCGGGCGATACTCGTCATCCATTTCATTTTCGATCGATTCGCAACGATCGAGAGATTCGATTCATCTCGAAAGCATCTAAATCCCCTCTAACATACAATTAGAAATGACTTAAGCTTAAATTCTGTTTGATTTTCAAACACGATATTGTTGATGTACCTATGAAAAGGTGGGTTCGAGTTTGCTCTCAGGGCGTTATTACCAAAAATGATTAACTGCGAACATTGTCAGGGATCGAACAATAAATAATACAGTCGCAGAGATTGCTCTCTCGACTCCCCACCAGATCGAGAACCGGAGATCTCGATCGGACAGCGCCGCAATTACGACAGGATTGTACCTCGACGTCGATGCGCAGCGAATAAACAAATAGGGTGGGCTTGCTTCTCGTCGACAACGCTCTTACTCTCGCCGTGGAACGTCTCTCCATATAAGACGACGTTCGATCTTGATCGAAACGATCGCACATCATATATCCCGGAGCGCGCGATGCTCTGCTCGATCTTTCTTTCTTCATTTCTTCCTTTCTTATTTTCGCTGGTTCCTTTTCATCCGCGTGGCGAACAGTGGCGCGCGTTGTGAACACAGGCGCGAGGAAGGACGCGTCAAGTGGGTCGCCACTGACAATTGTTTAATTGTTCTGACCTCCACGGCTTTCACGTGCGATGACGAAAGCTTGATCATTACCGAATGAGATATCGAATCATCTTTCTCGGTCCTGAAGAATCCTCCGTCGATGTTTAACCGTTTTCCCAAGGGACTCGCAGACAATTCATATTGTCAAAATAATGATTCAGTAAATAGTTTTCGTATGTACTGTTCGTCCACGAGATGGTGCCTCGAGAAATGACAGAGGGACAACAGGGATCTCCATTGGCTCCGCTTGATCCCCACTCTTAGTCGCTCGATCTTACTGCACAAATCGCCACCAGTGACCCCCACTGTCGACACATTCTTGAAACAGTTTTCGGAACCCGACATTCCGGCGTGCGATCTTCTCGTGGACGAACGGTAGAACAGCCCGACACCCAAGAAAGCCCGAAGAGGATCGGACCTGCCGCCGATTCAGCACACTTTCCCACACACGCCCGTAATTCCGTACGCGGCGCTCGCTCTCGTCGAGAGGGAGGAACCGGTGTTACGGCAATTAATTCGAACCCGATCGGTGCCCGCCTCTGATCCTTCTTCGTCTTATCCCCCCTTTTTCCCTTCCCCCGCGTCGACGACCACCTCTCTCTCTCTCTCCCTCTCTCTCTTTCTCTATCTCGCTTGCCTGGCCAGGTACACGCGCGCTATTTCCGTGAACCAAATACGGCGGTCGATCGACGTGCGCAACATAGAGGGCACGCCAGAGGACGAAGGTGATTGTTGCGAGACGATCAAAGTGGAACGCGTAATAACGGAATGCACCGCGTTGATCCGCTTCTCCTGCTCCCGAGGTCGTTCGTTGCAGGTCCCCGAGCTTCGGTGTCTTTCTTTTTCGGGAGGACCTGGCGTGGGCGTGCGCTGACGTCGAGAATTTTTAGTCCGAGAGGTTGTATTCAGAGCTGATGGATCGGGATTGAAGTTCAGACGGAGATGGAGATGTCCATCGGTAACCAGGATCTTTGTAAAAGTTTTCTGTTCATTTTTTCTCGTTCACTAATTCGAAGACCGACCTTCTAGTCTAAATTAAAATGTTTTAACCGTTTAGCTACTAATATATATTCACAAATGTGTTTGTTTAAACGCAAAACAAAAAAAAAAGAAAACTTGTACAAATGCTGATACACTCATTTCTTATGTACATATATGCGATGATTTATGAACATAAGAATACGAAACATAAACACTCTATGCACTTGTTTCATCGATGCAATCTCGATAAAATAAACAAAAACGACAAATCAATAAGCAACCCCTGTTCTCGGCATAATTCATCAAATCTATTACTGATGGCGGCTGTATCTCACGAAAGAGGGATAAAGGGTTAATGAAAATATCAATATAGTTGCCTTGGTACAAAAAAGATTTCTTAAAATTCATTGTTGAAAACGCTAATTCGAGCCAGAGGAAGATCAGACCCATTTCCATTCCGATCGCTATATCTCCGGATCACGTTCTGTACTTTCCACTAACCACCATGCCGGTGGGCCGCATTAGAAATTCCGGGCTGACGATTACGCGTTCTGCTCGCGATTCGCGAGATCTCTATCCCATCGGTTTCGCGAAAGTCTCGCAAAAGGAGTCACAGTCGCATCGGAGAGCGCTCTCGTCTCTGTTTCGTTTGTCAGGCACGGTCTTCCAACTCCCGGGTAGAATAAATTCGCGGTCCCCCGCGCGCCGTCCCAGAAAAACGAACCACAGTGAAAAATCCGCTTTCACGGTGCGACCGACCAGCAAGGGGGCCCAGGCAAATAATGGTAAATAATGCATGAACGTTGGGGAAATTGTCGAAGAGGTGCTTTTCTGCCGATGATCCGGCCTGCGCCCGTCACGGCCCGTTTTGCATAATAGCGAGTGCACGGCACATAGCGACTTTCGGTCGTGACGATTCCGCTCTCGTGATGTGCATTCCGCTTCGTGGGGGTTGGATTTTCAAGATCGGTTCCGTGAACTTGCCCAAGCATGATGCAGACCCCGCTGACGATACGGACCATGCAGTCTCTCGTTTTTATGCCGATTAATCAATTGGCGGTAAAGATTTGTTTGAGCGACGTTTGCTCGAGAATTTTGGTTCTGATTATTTTCATTAATTTATATACGTCCAGTTATTACTAAATAATACAATAACTATGAAAACTAGCATGCTGAAATTGCTTTGAACGCATGAAATTTTAACGACCACCCTTTGAATACACGTTTTTATGAAGACGTGTCTACGGACAGGAAGTGAAATTGAATTTCTCCCCAGCCCTTCCCTTTCATTCTAATTAGGAACGCTTGAATAACAATGACTATCAATTGTTCGACGGAAGGTACAACAATTTTTCACCCGGCCGGAGAATCGCCGGGGGGCGCGATAATTTTGCAGCGTCGCAAAAATCATTTAGACCCGCGATGCAATAAATAACGCGAGCGAAGAAGAAGAAGCAGAAGAAGAGAGCGGGCGCCTTTGTTCGAAGGTAATAAGCCCTCGGGAGTGCATAAGCGCGTGCTGCGCGTCGATGCGCGTGGTCAGCTCTCGGTGATAGGAAACTTGACGATTTCGTGGTCTATAGACAGTCGGACGTGGTCTTCGAGACAGTCGTCTGGATAGTCCAGAAGAAGAAAGTAAGCGGATAGCGTTCCAGTGGAAGAAACGCCACCGAGATTCCCTGGCGAACAATAAAGAACACAAAATCCTCGCAGCATCGACCGCTCCGGAGATTGATGGATCTATGACGCGGCAACGATCCAGGAGTAAAGAACCGCTGGGAAGATCAACAGGCAACATCAAAGGGATCCTCTCTCGCGGAGAGCCTTGTGTCCGTTTTATTGGCGGGAGATTTATGCATCCCGAGTCCCACGGATACGATCGATTGAAATTAATTGGAGGTGTCTAAGCTCTCGGCGAATGATTGATACGGGATTGGACGTTGAGCAAGAAACCTTGTCCCGGTAATGTTCCGTGATGAACGACAGTGTAATGAGTGTCGTTCCATGGTTCACTAATCCCCGATACACATGCGTGTGCGCACTGCTCGAGAGTATCGAAAGTGGAGCGAGTTTCGACATTTTACTCGGATTGCGTGTGTATGTGTGTGTCTCGCTCGTCAAATTCGTCCGATGAAAAAATAAAATCTAGATAACCGTTGCTCAATCCTTGTTAGCAGTTGTCGGTCAGCGTGCGCGCGGGCTCGGGAAAAAAGAGGGAAAAATAGGAATTCGTGTGCTTTGCGACCGTTTGTCATTAATTGCTTCGGTTAGGAGTCGTATTCTTTACGCTGATAGAATCTCTACCGCGAAATAATTGATCTTTTAGAGAGTTAGGCGAGCCTTTCTTCTCGTGCATTGAGACGTCCGTCTTACTGTCAGCTGGTCGATTTATGTGTGTACTCTACACTGTTTTCTTTTTATTTCTGGTTTCTGTTTCCTTGTAGAAAATTGTGTTCGTCGACTTTCTGTTCTACTCTTTATTCGATGAAAATAAATTGTCCGGTTGCATTCGGCAAATGGTAGGTGTTCTAAAGGGTGGTCCACGGATGGCAGATAAGATCTGGTCAGCAACTTTTTCCATTAGCCGGCGGTAACAGCCGGAAGAATCGCTTAGAATATAAAAAAAAAAACAGTGGCGCGCGTTGCGTCTGGTAATCGTGGTCTCGCGTTTTCCCAAGTCCGTGGCGAAGTGTTCGGGGTATCAGCTTGGAAAATCAGCTGGGAGGAAAAGCAGGCGATCGAAATGTTCGTTATGCAACGTCGGAGCAGCGTTGTAGCGGCGCGGCGTCGCGTCGGGAGCGGAACGACATTGCGAAAACAGCGATACAGACTCGAACAATGAGGGAGTCGCGGCACAATGGCTAGATAAGGGGGCGTGGAAGGGGGTTGCGGAGGGTGGAAGAGGCGGAAGAGAGGTAGAAGGAGGAGGAGAGGGCTGGTTGTAAAAGGCGATACACCTAGGCCCGTCGTCTTGCGTGCTGATATGCACGCGTGCGCTATAAATGCACGCGGCGGAACAACGGATGAATGCGAGTACTCCCGCGAGGGAAAAGTGTTCGCCTTCATTGGCTATGCCCGGCGCATCTCTTTATCTGATGGAAAGAAGCCGCCTCGCGAGCGAGCCAGACTTTTGCCCTCGTGCGAGATCGAGAACTTCTCGATTGCGCGAAGCGGAGCCGAGCGAAGCCGAGCGGTGCGAAGAGGAGCAAAGAGAAAAGAGGAGAGGTCCGTGAGTCACCGGGCCTCTCACGGCGCGGCGCGAACCTTAAATTCTTCCTCCGTTTCTAAACACGCTTTCTTCGACAACGAGGCACCGATAAATGACATCCCGGAGAGCATCGGGCTCCACGGACTGGCTCGTGACTCTCGTTTATCTGGCCGCCGCGCCGCGCCGCGCCGAGCCGCCATTGTCGAGAACACCCGCGGGAGACCGAACCGAAGATTGCGGATTTAGAAATTAACCCCGGATCGCGCTCTCGCTTTCGAATGGTTCGCGATGCCATGCCGGTACTTCCTGAGAATGTCTGAGGATGTCAGGATCGTTCCGAAGCGTCGTTAGTTAATACCGAACATACGGGTTCGCTTGTGAAATCGCTGTTTCATTTTTTTTCGTGAAAGACACGAGTATAAACATTTTTATTTGCATTTCAGTACGAACCGAACAATTTGCATATAATTTCCCGTAACGAGCAATTCATTGATAAATATGGACTGCCACGGTACGCCACTCTAGTCCCGTGAATAGAATCCTCGGAAAGGGGACTCAATGACCCGTGGACATCCTGTCCTTTGTGGGTTCTTTCGTGGAAACGATAAAACGTCAGCGACAACGGTGGGGGAGGAAGTGCAGAAAACAAGATAAAGAAACCAAGAAAAAAAAGGAGAGAAAGAAAGAGAGAGAGAGAGAGAGAGAGAGAGAGAGAGAACAGCGTGGTCGCCACCGCAGGCAGGAAACTCCGGCCGTGATTCTACCTATAAGGCGTTATGACACGCCGTCGAGGGCCGCTGTCCGCTGATTTGCATGCGGTTTCCTACGACAATGGTATCAGCGGCGGTGCACACTGCTCGCCTAGTTGCATCCTCTGTTGCATTCTACGCGGCCCGGGACCAGGGACCCAGGACCCGCGGGGTACGCGAGATCGCTCTTTTGTTTGCTAATAAATCATAATGTTGCGAATGTTACGCGGGATAGAAGATCAACAGGCCTGGCCCTTGTTACCCGAGAGCTTTCGATGGTGTGCTGCGCGCCGAAAGAAACACCGTGTTGCACCATTGCGCAGCGCTGGTCCATCATAGTGGGCTCGCGTAAGGTTGTCGGACTGGTTGCGAATCTGATATCGAACAGCTTTGGCTCGAATTTCTGTTTTTTGTTGCGATAAGGACTGGTTTTGAGAGACTGTTAGATCTGGTTGTTAATGGGGCTTCTAGTATGTTTTTAATTAAAGTTCGCTTCCGCGAAATCAATATTAATGAATAAACATGAGCGTGACACCGAGCACTTTCTCAACCTTCTTGCATATATCACAGTTTTTAACCAAATTTCAAGCAATGACGCCACAATATTATCAGAAAAGTTCATTTTTGATTCGATGTGTAAAATATTAAAATGTCAAGATCCATCGAGAGATTTTCGAACGACAAACATGATTTCCAATGATCCGTAGCGATACACCCGAAGCCAAACATGGCAATTTGACAACGCCAGTGTGTCAGCGAAGGCCTGACACAAGCAGAATCCGGTTGCTTTATCTCTAAAGCCTCGGAGACTGCAACCAGGGACAAGAAATGGCAACACGAGCGTCATTCCATCAAACT
This sequence comes from Lasioglossum leucozonium, assembly GCA_028454225.1. Taxonomy (NCBI): domain Eukaryota; kingdom Metazoa; phylum Arthropoda; class Insecta; order Hymenoptera; family Halictidae; genus Lasioglossum; species Lasioglossum leucozonium. The sequence continues at coordinate 18,850,077 of CM052221.1, read as the reverse complement.
GGCGTGAATATCAGCGCCTGTTATCGAAACGATGAAGCACTGGCATACTCAGATACCGAAGAAGATGTTGATATCCAGATTATCTTGTTCCCTTCTGGAATCCCACTACATCACGCGCGGATCCGTAAAAGGGGATTAGTGTTCGGGCGAAGTAAATCAATGCCGAAAGCTTCTGCAGCCTGCGTTACCCTTGTAAGCGATAACCATCCGGAGATTAGGATTAGAACGAGGGAGTCGGTACGTGGTAGCTAGGTTCCTGGGTTCGTGAATGGATTCTGTGCCATTTTGGGTTCGACTGCTATTTGTTGAGAGCTTCGGTGATCCTTTAGGTATTAATTGGGAATTAATTTAGAAGTTAATTTTGTGTTTGATTATTTTGATGTCGTGGAATCTTGCATGACGACAGCAATATTTAAAAAAAAAAATTATATATTAAAAATTATATAAAAAATATATATAAAAAATTGCGTCGCGTCGTCGATAGATTTCGAGATAATCGCAGCTCTATACACCGGGATGCGCAATGTTTACGATGCTCCCTCGAGGTGTCTCTTCCTCTTAAGCGTCGTTTCGTGGAAACACGACGAAAACGAGCACTGCCGGTTTCACCTTTACCCGTCAGGCGACCAATTACCTAGCGCGGCGTTTTTCGGCGTTTAATTAAACGTCCACGGGATTGCTCGAATGCGTTTCCCCGGGCCGGCCGCAGCGAGAGATGATTATCAAGATCCCATGGCTAGATAGCTGCGAGCGTGGTCGATACGTTTTCTGGAAATTAGAGGGCAATTAATTCGATTAATGCTTGTAATTAATTCCCGTTCCGCCGCGTCGGTCGCTTTAATTGAGTCGTCGCCGGCATCCTCCTCGGTTTAGCTTGAAAGCACGTCCCTCAAGGTCTATATGAAAGAAAAAGATAAAATACCAGAGTGAGCTCCTTAAAATTCATTCTCTCATTATCAATATACATGTTTCGATTTAAACGTAGACGTATACAGCAAATATAAATTTGCTTTCCCCACTAAAACGTTGCTAGAGTAATCGTTGCAGCTATGGAAAAAAAATAATTCTAAAATGGGTTAACTTCGCTATAATTGTTTAGCGGTCGAGACACCCTTGGCGGTGCCACCTTCGACGCGAACTTTCATCAAACCCGAAACTCGGCACCGGTACCGAACTAGTCGGAACTAGCGGCTGCAGGGAATTGCAGCTGGCAATTTAGATGGGCGTCGCGCCGCGTTGAGAATAGAAACGGAAGAAAACAGGAAAAAGTTGTTCTATCCGGTACGGGTCGGTCAGAGGCGGCGTCTTAATTAAAAAAGTTAGGTGGCTGTGCCTCGAGGAAGCACGATCGCGGGGCGAGTCCCCGTGCTAAACGGTTCCTGTAGGTGATTCCCGCGGAAACGGTGCAATTGCGTGACTGCCGGCCATCGGCTGACAGAATCGGCGTGCGCCATTAGCCTCTCGCCCAGAACTTACTACACTCGCTGCTGGGTATTATCCGGCGTCTTCGCGGCGAGGTCGTGGAACGAACTTCCGGACTGTGGTCCGGTGGTACCTTGCGGGACAACGTGTCGGGTGTCCGCTCCTCGCGACGCAATTAGAACGAAACGGAAGGTTAATGGGATTAACTGACGTTCGACAGGGTTATCGCACCCTGGGGAAATTCGAGGAGAGAGAGATTCGAATAATTGGTATTACGAGAACGGTCGGGCTTTCTTCTAGGGTTCGTAGAGAACGATAATGGTCGGGCTGGGACACGCAGGTTAGAGGGATTATATTGGTATCGAACCTGTGGCGATGCGGGATGAAGTGGGTTAGATTAAAAGATATTGAGATATCGACGACAAGGTGGGGATGGAGTTGGAGAAGAGGGGCAAAATCTAGGGAAGTGGGGAAACTTGTGGGAGGGAAGAGAGGAAGGGGCTAGGGAAGGCTAGATCAATGAAAGCCCGTTTAATTCCCATTGTCACCGGACCAAGAGCATTTCACTTGGAGACCCAACAGACCCTGTATCCCTCATCCTTCGGGACGCGTTGGGGAACGATCTCGTTCGAGCGTTCCGCCGGACCGCGATATCAGACACAGATTATACGTGTACACGGCGTGGCGAAGATTCTGTTAAGATACACGAGAGGCTCGGCCGTGCATCATACAAATATTTACACGGCGTGTATACACGCGCGGCTCGAGGTTACGCTCAGACATTTCGCTCCCTTTTACTCGCGAGGATCTATCTCCTCGGCATCTCCGGCGCGACTCTTTTCTACGATGCGCGCGTGCGCTTCTTTCTCGAGGCGGTCGCGTCGGTCCCCATTTATCTGAATTTTTACCGTTTTCGCGGACACGTCCGAGCGGCGAGATCTACTAGCGAAAGCGTTGCGGAAACCAGAGGACGAGTGTTCCTCCGTGTTATCCCTTCTGAAACATCTGGCGCAATTTTCAGCCGTTTTCCATCATCCGTTACTTCGGACAGTAATCTGGAATTATCCGCTGCTGGTTTTATCTGTCTGGTCGTTTGGTACATATTTGACTGAAGATGATAAACTTAATGGTACCGTTAAGAGTACCATCAGTGCAATTTCTACTAAATCGTTAACACTGACAGAAAATCGTATTCTACTCGACACCATTTTCTTCGAAACCACCCACAGCAGTTGTATCTTCTACCCAAACATTCGCAGGCCAACAAAGGCTTATTTACACTTCCCAGTGATTTCCTCGGCTCAAAAGCGTTCCTCGGCCGTCCAACAACCCTTCAGTCAAACACAATAGCAAGGGTTGTTTCAGCCATAGCGTAAATCTCCTTTCCAATGCAAAATCGAGTCCGCAAATCACCCGTCCAGAGATCGTCGTATTGTCGAGTGTCCTTGGTCTCGATCCTCCTAAATGCGTTCCCGGCCAAATGTAGAAGTACCAAAGGGTGAGCAGAGAGAGAGACAGAGAGAGAGAGAGAGAGAGAGAGAGAGAGAGAGAGAACGGGGGTGAGGTTAGTTATATTGGAGAAAGCGACAGGGAATAATACGAGCAGACCGCATCAAAGGCTGGCTCACGAATCGATCCAGTAATATTTATTCAGTCGCATTTAATCTCATTACACATTTTTAACATCAATTTTGGCTTCGAGATAATTCTGAAATTTTAACGTAACCACCATTTATCGATTCTTTTCGATTGTTCACTTTTGAAAAAGTATTATTGCGCAGCTAGTACTGACTGTTGGAGGCTTTACGGAGCAGGGAAAGACTTGAAATTTATTATAGAAAACGAGCTCGGGGTCTAAACAACGCGGCGTTTCAGGGAAAGCGGCAGAGTTACGATCGCGATCGTAGAATGATCGCCGGCTTCGCCATAATCGAGAGTCCACGCGGTGTTTCTTTCGGCGTTGCCGAGCGACACGCGGCCCCGAGTTATCGTCTTTACGCCTAATTACGAAGTTAATTGCGGAGGCGAGCGCAAGCCGAATCGGCCGGCGATCATCGGCGGAATTAACCGGCCGATTACGTTATCTCTCTCGCCCCCCCGTTCCACGGTGGTCTCTCTTTCGGGCTGCTACGGTATCCACTTTCCAACGCCGGGAATCTCTCAATCTCTCCTAACGGTTGTACGATATTCCTCGTCCTTTCTCTGTCCGGCGATAATCTATACCCATAACTCCTTGCCGATCGCGAGCGCTCTCGCTTCTCAAACACGTCCGTCTTTGTCCTTCGAGATTCTTACGTCGGTGGCACGGCACGGACACTTGTCGACGCTGTCAAAATATTGTTGGCGCGACTGGGAATGTCTCTGTGCTCTCAATCCTGCTTTTCCATCACATGTAAAATTGAAGATTTTCTTTATAACAATTGTTAAACTTTTATTTGTTAACTCCTGAAACTTCGTTCGCAAATAATTACGCGTCGCGTATATTATTATAATAAGTTTATTGAAACAATTATATAATAACAAAACGCTTATATAAGAAAAGAACTAACACGTGGTGGCACGTCGATTGCTCGGTTGGAACTGAAAGAGACATCGATCGAGATTAAACAATTGAATCGCCAAATCGCAGGGCGTCTTTCTATTGGCTACCGTCGAGGCATAGAGTATAAAAAGCGTACACTTCAACAGCAATATTAAAAATGATTTTAAAAAAATGGCATTTGTTCAATTTGGAGTTGGAGCAAAGAAAATAATTTCTCTATCGTTTCGCTCGGATTCCGAGCTGCCCTGTACCACGAGCAAGCAGAAAGCATAAACGTTCCAGCTATGATGAACGAACCTTAAATCAGTCATAGCGCATTAGCGGCACTTAAGTCTGCGAGCACGCCTCCGAAGAATTTTCCGATGTCGAAGTCCGCGATCGAATAACGCGGGAAGTCCTGTCCGAGACAGGACGATAATTAAATGTCCCGGGCCGGACGGTTTATGCCATTCAATTAGCGATAATTGGCAAATTACACAGACCGGGCAAGTTACGCGGCAGCGTTCCCCGACGAAACTGCGTGAACGAACGGTTACGATCGCCGCAATTTAATCGTGCCGAGGAGAATTCGCGTTTGAGGTCGCCCATGATCGACCGCGAAACCATCCGCGATCATGTTTCTTTCCGACGTGCCTGGCCAGAGGTCCTACTCGATCATTCTTTGAAAGCAAACCTCGAAAAACAAAAGAGACTCGCTTTCAACGTCCCATAGTGCACCGACGCGATGCTTCGCTTCGAAAATCAGCTCGATCATATTTCGATCTCGTGTCCGTATCTTTTTATAATGATCCAGTAGTTTAACTTGAAGGATGCAAGACACTCCAGCTTCGTGTGCTTGGTCTAGATTTTTCTAATAATCGAGTGACGTAGTTCAATAAAATTCAATGGAAATTTCTCGACTCGGAGACCTCGTAATATACTCGAAGAAAATAAAATTCCTGTTGGACTCTGCTGAACTGAATTAATAGATCGAGCATGCTGCAAATGGACAAAATGCATAACCTAGCGTAAAAGTTAAAGGTTCGCAGGTCCCTGTACGAGAGCCAGTGTCCCATTTCGCCGGCAAAGTGGAGCGTTTTATGACTTTCGGACGATCGGGCGATCGTCCGATCCGAAACGTTAAAATGCAGGGCGAACTGGTTGTCTGGAATTTGAATACGGGACCAGGGCGTCGTAGAAGGCGACAGGCTGGCTGTGTCTTCGTTTTCTCCGGCCATCTTGAAACAGGTTGCCCGGTACACGACACCTGCTCAGACCTGAAAATTCCTCTCCGAGAGGACCCTGGGCCCTCCTTATCGAGTTTGCTCATCTCCAATCAGGGCCTGGTCCGCTCCGACGAATAATCTCGCCGATATTTCGACGGTGTTAAGTCGGATACGGCGTTCCAACGTGTCTACTAGGGTGGCTCTTATTTGCTCTTGTCGAAAGTTTTTTTCAGAAATGTTTTGTTGACACTCGCCAGGATTGTTGAAATTAATTAAAAAAAATCTGTGCAAAGTTTCAGCTCGATCGGATAACGGGATCGGAAGCTCCATGGCTGTTAAACATTAAAATAATTAATTTAATGCTAATAAAATCGTTTTTCTCGAATATCTTCTAAACTATTTAACGCCTCGAAAAATATATTAGACATAACCTGTACTTTTATTTGTAAAATAAACGGTTTTCGAAAAAATCGAAAAATTTTTTCTGAAATTTGAAAATTGAAGTGTGGTTTCACTATCTTTTAGCAATAAACATTACCGAAAAATGTTTTTTTTTTTAATTTGCAGAATTTATTTTTTTTTGTATTGCATATTATTTTGCCGGAGATTCCATATAACATATATTTTTTTCAAAGTCTTAAAAATTTTCGGATTCCACTTTCTGATGGGTTAAGGTCTTATAAAAACAACTGTGTTTAGAATAATCCTCTAAAATGAACCGTTAAATAATTATTATAAGCGAAACCGTGGGACGTTGTCTTTGATTCGGCCGGGCGAGGCAAGCAATGCGATAACGCGTTGGTCGGCGTGGCGACCCAGGCGATCGTGCGTTGCGCGACGCGTTGTACGGCCGACCAACGCGTTATTGTATTGCTTGCCTCGCCCGGCAACCCGCGGCGTATTGCGCGGCTAACGTCCCACGGATTTGCGCACATTTATTTAACGGTTTATTTTAGAAGATTTTTCTAAACACAGTTGTTTTTATAAGACCTTGACCCTTGAGAAAGTGTAACCCAAAAATTTTTAAGACATCAAAAGAAAAAAATGTATGTAATTTCCTGCAAAATAATCTGCAATTAAAAAAAAGATAAGTTCCGCAAGTTCGTTTCCGCAAGACGTTTTCCTCAATTTTTTCAAAACCGGTTTGTTTTAACAAAAAATGTAATAGGATATAAAAAATGCAGACTGTCGAAAATAAGAACCACCCTAATGTTTACCATATTTGTCGTTACCTAAATAGAACAAACTAAAACATGATTATTATTATTCTGCGATATAAATTGTCGCTGAAATAAAATAGAGTAATTATTTATTCAGATCTCGTCACTTGGAACATTTAATATTATTCTTTCGGAACAATAAAACAGAATTTTTTTGAAATTCAGCTGCAAACGATATTGTAGCGAACATATTCGCGGCAGATTATTCGTCATAATTACACAGAGGCCGAGTGTCGAAGCATTTCTTCTTATAAATCAGATACGCAGTCCATCGGGTGACAATCCGAATGGAAATACTCGTTGCTAACCGATAATCGATCACGGTACAGTCGACAGAATTTTCATCGCGTCCTCATTTTTTCTGTTTCTTTTTTGTCGAAGTGTTCGCCAAGCTGCTCGATGATGAATCTCTCCGCGGGACGTTTCGCGCCAAGTGCATCGTGTACTAACAGAAAGTTATCGCAACTAAGTGAATCCAGATAGGTTTGTCGAGCAGGATTTATCGATCCGATATACATAACTGGTCCGAACTATCGGCCTTCGGTAATTGATCGCGGGCATGCGCGACTGCGAATATCCACACCGTAAGGCTTTTATCGAAATAAATATCGGCGAGTGTCAATTAACACCACTCGGCAACTTTGTAACGATCACCGAGCAAATTTCAATCGTTATGCAACAGATCGGATTCGTTTTCGAACAACGAACCCCCGCTGAAACGGCAATCTCTCTTTCTGCGTCGTAGCTCGAGTTCATTTTATTTATTATTTTGCGTATTGGTCGTCCGAGATTGAAACGAGTACTCTGTCGAGCACGTTGTTACTAACTCGAATCGTTTCCTACCAATATTTTGTTGCACCTGAAAAAATAAACGTCAACAACTGACAGGAACTCTCCGATGATTTTTATGGAGAATTCAGTCATATCTCACTGCGGTTTTCCAACAGCTTCGTACAAATATGTATTCGCGGTTCCAGACCCGGAAATTATTTGAGATTCATACGCTTGCTTCATTAACTTTCCTCGAAATTGAGCCTTCCACCGGCAATCCGCCGTGTTACATAGATTTCGGTGAGATCGACTGCTTAAACGATTCCGGATAACTTTTTGTCCGTTCGTTCGCCGAGTACGCGATGATTCTGTGTCAATGGACCCTTAATGACTTTATTCGCTTTTTTACAATGGTTTTGTCGGTCTCTGTTTGCCGTGGACTTTCACTTCGATTCAATGAAACTGTCTTTCCTCTATCCACGTGGTCCTAAAGATTGCAAAACACTGTCGGAGATTCAGTAGGTTTAATTCAAATTTAAATACGAACATTCACACAGAAACTTTCGATTTCAAACTTTCGCATACGAATGTTCAAAAATTCAAACTTTCACTTATACGAAAATTCAAATTTTCTAGAACTAATCGAATCGGAAAATAGCAGTACACTCGGCGATATTTATTCGAATCGGAAAATAGCAGTACACTCGGCGATATTTATTCGAATCGGAACTTTCTTCCAGAAAGTTAAATTATCGGTAAACCACTGCTCATTACCGAACAACGAACAATAAAGAAGCACCCAAACGAACAGGTTATGAAACAGCTCCTCGAAAACGAGAGAAAATCAATATACTAAATTGTTTGATTACCCAGTCGTTAGCCGCGATTACAATGACGTAACCCGCAATCATCATAAGGAATTCCAATTACATCCAGCAGAAAATCCAGTGACATAATGCTCCGTATCGAACGCAGCCATCCGCAGAGCGATCCAATTAAAAGTAATAACACTTGAAACAACAAACTCACATGTACGTGACGGTGGCCGTCAAAATTCGCTCGCCGACAGTGCCCTGGTGACTTCGATGCTTGGCAAGGCACGATCCGCAAACCGGAATCATTTCTCTTTCGATCTCATTGCTCGATTTCAATTCCAAGGTACAATTTCAGCCTTTGGGTTCATTTATCTGATGAACGGTTCGAACGTGATCGACCGAAAATGCATTTCGGCTAATCATAACCTTAACCTTGCATAAGTAGATTCTGGATATTATGCATTTACGATGGAAATCGGTGTGGGTGTGGTTTCAAATATTATCGAAATATTAGAACGACTTGGCAGTCAATTTTCAAATGAAATTTACAGTGGATTTTTATTATTTAATTAGCTTGTTTGTTCTAACGCACTCGGCAGCCATCGCTCGTACATTCGATCACGGTAGTTCGGAGGACGCGCGGACCGTAACCGCAGACATAATCGTCTCGATCTTCTTTTTCACTTTCAGAATTGGTGCTCTACAATTCCGAGGATCTCTCGATCGGGCCACCGCACTGGCACGGAATCAGAGTCGGCCGCGCAACGAAGCTGCAATTTCACGCAATTATCATACAAAGTGGTCCCCGGGTGTATCTGGCGCGAAGTTAGGCCCCGTCGTTGGGGCCCTTTATATTGCGGATCACGAGAGCACGGGACTTTCTCTGAAAATCACCGTGGCCCCACGAGGCTTGTCGATCTCGCCATGGAGCAGCGCGGCGTGGCGCGGTGTTATCTCGTTCACAGTGACGATCGATCGATCCTTCCGTCGATCCTTTGTCCGAAGCGACGATAAGCCCTCGTCGAATCACGGGACGTCGTTGCTGATTTTGCAATCGCCCCACCTCTCGCTGACTTTCGCATAAATTACACGCGTGTCTCGCTCGCGCGCCACGATTATTACGAAACTGTCGCGTCGTCGCCGGGACACGTCCTCCGTTGGGTGTCGCTCCGTCCGACTTTTATTACAGACGTGACCTCCGACACAAAGGGACACGGATAAGTATACTTTGTCGCCCGAGTTCGCGACACTCCCGATTTTGCGATCGGTTCTCGCCCCTGGTGGTCTTTAATGTTTCATTTTTAAAAAAGCACGCGGTGCATCGTTTTGAAACTGTGTACACGTATGCTTCTATGTACCGATAGTATACAGTAAGGTTTCTAAGAAAAACTGTCCATACGATCATCCTCCAGCTTTCTTTTTTATCAACACCTGGGGAATGTTGAAGAACGAGACTCATTATGGCGGATGTACAGTTTGCGATCTACCAGGAAACGGCTCCTAATCCCGAAGAATGTAACAAGATCATGAATCTTTCAAAGTTCTGTAAAACTGTTGGCCATCGTGATTTTATGGCTCGGAACATCAGGCGTCGAAAGAAAATTCTAACGAATTATTCAGTCATTTGTTACGCAAGCTGAACATCTCGGTTTCCTTTACCACCGGCCCGAGATCCGCTGGTATATTAGAGTCGCTAAGTCTTTTATTGCTTATTCCTTTTATAAGTAGAATGTGTGAATAGGCGAGCCGTTACCGACGCCGCGCCGTGAGATCTATAAACGGTGGAACGCAATGTGCTTGGTGCTTCTGTTGCAACGATTTGATAGAATCTTCGGCTCCATTAATGGAACACGAACGAATCTTGATTGTGCATCTTGTCTCGTTCCCAAACTCCGTAATTTTTTTCATTCATTCGCTCGAATAAGATTAGGAACGGTATTTCCTCACCGGTCCATTGTGTACGATGACGTAAATATACAATGAGCAAACGGGAAATTTGTTAAGCAGATATAATTAAAATAGAAGATAAATTTGTCTGATCTAGGTAGACATCCTTGGAAACTTTTTTTCGTCACTGAATTTAACAAAAAAATTGATTTACGATTGTTTTCCGTTGTTTTATTGAACTAACAATGAAACGTGTACCGCCGAACTCGGCGTAACAAAAGGTACACCGAACATGGCCCTCGTTTTTGTGTCGTGACTCTGCGAAAAAAAATCATAGATCAATTTTTTTAGTGTCGTTGTACAGAAAAAGCTTCAATCTTCGAATCCACGGAAGATTTATTCTCGCAAAAAATTTTTGAACGTTTCTACGGTCGTTTAAAGTTACACAATTTTCAATCGAAAACGTGTCTCCAGATTACGACCTGCTGCGTCACGTAAAAGAATGTTAAGAAAAAATTAACAATGCCTCGTGAAACGAGCTCGAGTTCATCGTTGAACGATTTTTTCTTACGAAATTATGACAGTTCAAACGTGAGGAATTTTGTCGAGAAATGGTAGTTCGGTGTCCGAATAGTTCACACGGAGTCATTGTACTTTATTTTGGCAAGGTTACGGGGAGAATATTTTCGAGGTCGATGACAGTTCGGGAGAAGTTTCGAGAAGGAGATTTGCGAAAAGTGTTTCGCGAGACAACTCGAAGATGAACGAATGAGTCAGCGTGGCTCGTCTCTCGGATCAGCGAGGAGCGGAACGGCTCTGCTCGGTTCCTGGAACGCTCTGGTATGCTAATTGCGATCCGCGTGCGTGCTCGAGTGCGCGCAAGCATTGTTGTATGCGTACACGTTGCGTGCACGCGCACCTTGATCCACCTTGTACAGCGATTGCTCGCGGTACCCATGCTACGTACGATCTAAGACGGCTCCCACCTTCCTCCCTCTTTCTCCTCTTGCTGCTCGTTTTTTCGACGCCTATGTCGTTCCCTGTATACAGGCTGCTTCATCGAGTCTATCACAAACCCACGTCACGAAGCAGTCACCATGAAAATGGTTGTCTGCAGACAAAAATATATCAAGTGCGAATATTGAAATTTTTTTAATGAATTGTGTTAAAATTTTTTGTTGAATTTATTTAAAAATTACAATCAAAGGCAAATTCACTCGAGCAATGCACGAGGGTTTATGAAAATACGGGGTGTCCTAAAATTCCTTCAACTCTCGGAAATGGGGGGTTCCTAAGGTGATTTGAAGCAACATTTTCCTTTGCAAAAATGACCGCCGCGGCTTCGTTTGGGAGTTATTAACAAAAAACAAAGACCAATCAGAGCGCGGCTACAACAAACGGACTCTGACTGGTCCAACGGCAACGCGACACTCAGCGCGGCCTGTCGCCAAGCCGGAATCCGTTCACTGTAGCTGCGCTCCGATCGGTCCGTGTTTTTCGTTAATAACTTCCAAACGAAGCCGCGGCGACCATTTTTGCAAAGGAAAATGTTGCTTCAAATCACCTCAGGAACCTCCCGTTTTTGGAAGTTGAAGGAATTTTAGGACACCCTCTATATCGGAAATAAGTACGAACCTAATTGCTGAACCACCCTGTACACAGGGGCCGAGGAACACGTGGAACCGCGGAGCTCGTTATAAGGGCGCGGTTACGACATCGAGTGCCGTTCGAAGCGGCGGGATCGATGGAAATCATGTTCCCGCACCACGTGATACCTCTTGGCTAATGGTTACTTGATGGTGATTAGCTCGGTTCGTTAATTACACGAGAGGGAGCACCGCGTGACAGCGAAACGTTCGTCTCAGGGACGAACGTGGTCGCGGTTATTGAGTTTACTGTCCTTGGATTTTCAGCTGTTCGTCGTTGCTTCACCCGGCTTTCATGACTTTGCTCGGAAGTGTCACCTCTTTTTTACTTGCTTATTAAATCTGCCATTCTTCTCTCCGCGACAGTGTATGACGAAAGATTTTAAACGTTCGCCATTGTCGGAGCCAAGGAGGACACCTAAGAGTGTCCTTTGCTTGATGAGTTAAAAGTTGAGACATGGTTGAAAAGTTTCGAAGAACGTATTGTAAAAACAAGTTTGTTTCTTTTTGGTGTTCAACTCAAGTGAAAGTGAAAAATGATCTTGAAAGATTGTCCTTACTCTAGAAATAACTTTAAAAGCGATTGAAAACATAAAAACATCTTACATACTTATTCCAGAGAGAACTCATATTTTCGGAGAATTAAATTACTGGAAATACTAGAGGCTTCGTAACTAATAATTGTTATAGACAAAATTTTTTTAACACTTCAAAACTTTTTAAAATTCTCGAAAAATCGTTGTATGAAACGAATATTCGCTCATGAATATTCAAGTGAATCAGCCGAATTGCATTCCAGTTCGCAGGAACTGCACTCTGTGCAGCCGATATCTCGTTGCACCGATATCGAGGGATCGATTAACAATTCGCCGGTCACGCGACGCATAAATATTTCGCGTCTGTATTTATCGTCCGGTGTTTATTAGAATGTAATTAATCGGCCTGGTGGATGTAGGTCGGTGCTCGATGCGGCCTACAACGAGAATATTTCGAGAGACCGTGGCGCGTCGAAGATTTAATTGAATAAGTATGTCGCGAGGGACGCATAACCGCGGATTACCAGCTCGCAGTGATCGCGGAGATGGTGTATACACGGGGTTTCGTCTATAACTGAAACACCGATGCCTCTTGGATAAGGTTAAACGACTCACGGGTTACCTGGTCGAGGCGTTTCGTATAGCTAGATCGGACGCGATTATAGTCGACGGTATTCACGTTTGGATTCCTTCTCGCTGCGAGCTGCTGACAATGGAACGCGAATCGCCGTGTGAAAAAATTTGTTTCGGTGCGTGCGTGGATCCGAATTGTTCGCTGGGGAACGATCATCTGCGGACCTGTGGTGATTGGAAACATTCTACAGAGTGATACACAATATGTGAGACAGTTCAAATTTAAATGTTAAGTTAGATTTGGTGCTAGTTAATATTTGAAACTTTAAGTTTCATAGTGTGGATATAATAATAATTATTATGATTTTATTATAAACCAACCGAAGCTCACTTACATAAATGTTTAGATAATAAAAAAAAAGAATTTACGTACAATAACAAAGAAGAGACATACACAAAAACTCATGGTACAAAGGGAAGGTACTATCCGATAATCCTACGTAATCGGTTTTTAAAAGTTTATAAAGACCTACTAAAAAGATCAATACGATTATATGTATGTATAGAGCGTTAGAGTCTGTAAAAATGCAATTTATTGGATTAATTAATCCATATGTAGATCTGAATATAAGTGTTTGAAATCCTGCTCTAGATCTCAATACACGTTCAAGTACGTAGAAATTGATTTGCATAATGAGAGAGCGATAATGAATACGATTATTAATTAAAATAAAAATAAGTCTCTGGTCAGATATTCTTCTTCGAGCAAACAATGTTTCGAGGTTGATTGTGTGTAATATTGTGGAGTATAATTGAAAATTTGAACATTCGAAAATTTGAAAATTTGAATATTTGAATATTCGAATATTTAAAAATTTGAATATTTGAAAATTTAAATATTTGAATATTTGAAAATTTAAATATTTGAATATTTGGATATTTAAAAATTTGAATATTTGACAATTTGAATATTAGAAATTTTGAAAGTCCCCGAGATCCGGAAATCCGAACACTTTCGTTTAAACCGAGGAACCCGAATTGATGTTTGAAACTTTCGATATTATAATTCGTAACTGAGATTAGAAAAATTTATCTAAGCCTGTACTTTAAATTTGCATTCTAAGATGCCACCAACGCTCGCCTAACAGCCTACGCGAGCGCACGTCGTCTAACAAGCAGCCCGCAGTTCCGTATTTACCAAAGGCTCGGTGCCTGCAGAAGTTTCCTCGTTTCGTGACTGGAGCTCCGAACTCTAATTACGTGTAAATATGCAAATAAAACATGCTGTACCTAGCACGATTCCCTGGCAGATAACAGAATATTAACATCACTTTAAATCACGGGTACATAATCGCATTTAACACGACCAAGGATTTCCAGATCTCCGTACTAGGCCATGAACTGCAAGAGCCGTAAAAATTTATTCTATCGCTAAAACGAAACAGTAGATGACAAAAACTACCGCTCAATATATCAATTACCGATGGCGGTCGTAAATTATCCGAGCGCGTTAGAATGAAAAGCATCGTCGTTGAAACGGAATGAAATGAAATGAAATGGAATAGGTACATAAATACAGTGACGCACACGCGGAGTTGAACGAACGTAATCGCAACGGTGAAACGGAACGAATTACGCGTGGAGCTCGGGGCGATTGGAGGCGCTCAATAACGATCAATGCCGTGTAATTATTTCCAGGATAGAGCGAGAATGTGAAGAAATAAACGATCGGGGAGGTGTATCCTGGGTGGTAGATTAGAAGTTTTCGAGTTGCACGGATGTTCCCGGCCGGTAGAGCCGTGCCTCGCGGCCCGAGACTCGCATACTTAATGACATGACTGAGTCCGAAGCTATTTCCTGTAATAAGGATCTTCGTCCATCTGCCTGGATCTCGAACGGTTACGCGCTAGAACGAAACATACGGGAACCCGTGCCGCATAATTCACCGGCCCAGGCTAATATCCGAGCCGGGGATGACTCAGACGTTCCTGTAAAATACTAATTGTTCAACGGTTCGCGCTGCGAATACATCTGTTTAGCCTGTCAAATGGAAAACGACGTTTGTCGTACGAAAATCACTGCACATTCGCAAATCAAAAAATTATTCGAAACAGGACGAATTAATTGCAGCGTCCGGAAAATTACAATCTCAAAGAATTAAATTCAACTTCTGAACCGATTTTTACTCGTTCAAAATCACACTAATTTCGCCGAAATAGGCGGGGAGCGATTTCAAGGACTTAACAGGTCGAAGCAAGCCTCGAGAACGTTCGGTCGGTCCCGAAGGGTAATTATCGCGACGACGCGACGCGACGATTCGCGGCCGGTCATTAAAATCGGGATCGGTGTTTCGGAAATGGAAGGTGTGGGCAATGTGGCGCAAGTATCATGGCCAGGTGGGAGGGGCGTGCGGCGGTGTGCTCGCCAGCAGAGCGTAGGTACGAGTTGACGGTGGATCGGGCCGGGCATCAGTGACTCTTTCTCTGCCGCAGCATCCGATCGTCTCTCGAAGAGCCGTGTGTGTGTCCCGTTCTCTCTCTCGCTCGAGGAGCCGCGTGTGTTCGAACAATTACACCGTTCCCGTGTCAGTGATCCTTCGACATGCGTGAAACGCAAGGCCACACCGAGCTGCCGATCACGCACGCGATTCGCAGACAACCGATACACCGGCCCCTGCTCGTCCACACGTAATCCCTCGATCCGATCGATCGATTTGATCGGTTGCATCCTCGCCGCTGGATCCGTGAAAACGAACGACAACCATGGTGACACGCGGCGTGAACGTTCTTCGAACGCGATGAACGGTGTGCTTGTCCTGTCGGGATACTGAACTGTTGACGAACTGTTTGACTTCGCCGTTCCGTTTGCTTCTTGTGTGCTTGCCGTTTGATCGATGATCAACAGTGATCCGGATAATCTGAATCTGTGTGTGGAGAGCGTTGGTCGGTTTAGTGTAGTGCCCTGGGGATTTGGAAGTTTCCAAACGGTAAGAGGATTTTTTCAGAGCTTTTTTTTCTCGATGTGATGGATGTTTGGTGTTGCGTGTTTGAGGATTCTATCCTTTTAGAGGTTACGGGTATTGGGGGAAGAGTACGCTAAACAATATTGTCTAATTGAATAGTTAGGATTTATGTATACAACGATGACATTGTTGTGACTCTCGAGAGACTTGGAAAGATTGTGCACCGTCGCTAAAAGCACCTCATTTATTATATTAATGTTCAGTGAACCAGTGCTTCGATCTTCATAGAATCGCTAAGCATAGTAGCCACACTATTCAGTCACAGTCATTGTGTACGCGTATCTACACTCTCCGCTTCGGTGACTTCAATGCATGGTAAAAGCGCGCACGGTAGCGTTCGGCGCTTTCAATGCGTGGTCAGGAAGCATCTGTCGAGTCAATCGCATTATTTCGAGAATTTTATTACTTGCAATTCATAAAAACACTATGGAATACCGAAAGCCTCTTTTACAAACCTGATCGCATACCAAACAATCGAAAGAAACAATTTAAGGATTCTTTAAATAATATTAAATAAAATTTCTTGGAGTGCGTTTAAGTGCTTGGGTTGTCAGAAAACATTTTGTTTAGTCGCGTTTGTTTGTCTATTTATTTGTCGGACAGCATGCAATCATGTCAACCTGTTCAACCTGTTCAACTTGTAAGCTCTTAGTTGAGCGATGTGGTGGCATCACTCATAGTCGTGCAAAACGAAAACACGAATAGCCTTCTTAATGTTAGACAAATTACTCTGCGATTACACCCACGTATTTCTCGGACACACAAAAACTATAAAAAATTCCGTAAAATCAATTTTCTGAACCTGTTTCACCAGAGTGCCCTTCTAAAAGGCGTCATCAAACTCGATTCAGTATCGGTCGATCTTTCCTTGTCCCCTCGTTCGGTGTGAAAAATCGAGCAAAAAGACTAACGCTGTAGCAGAGGGTGGCACGAAAGGGTGGTTCACAAATCGGCGTGAGATAGCGATCGCGGCACTCGTCGCGGCAAGTAGCAGGTACTCAAAATCGGGTCCCGGACCGGTCCGTAAACATTGGTACGCGACGTCCTACGGTGACTCCTCCACGAGTGCTCCCATGTCATGGTGTGTTCGAGGCGTCGCGGTGTGTGGTCCCCTTAAGGAGCCTTTGCAAGGGCTACACGACTCTCTGTTTCTCCTTTGGTGGACGACACGAGACGACGCGAGAGGAATAGAGGTGGTGGCGTGACCTCTGAAAGAAGGGGGCTACAGAAGAGGAGACCCCTATGGTGATTTACGCTTCGCCAATGGCGCCTTTTGTCTAGCCAACTGGCTGTCAGTCGTGTTTGATTTTCGCAATATATTACGAGGCCCGGCGAATTATATTGCGAACGGTCGCGGCTATAATTCAACGGCGACCGAGTGGCGCGCGCTCTTCTCGTCTCCTCTTTGACGCCAGTCGACGAAATGGAGCCGAACGTCCGGAAACAACGCTGTGTTCCGTTCGACGGACATGAAAGGTTCCCACGGATTCGTGGGACCATCCTCGGAGATGTCTCTGCCAGCGTACTTGCGATTTTTGGTTGTTGCTTGACACGGTACTTCCTTGGCGAGTCTTCTGAAGTTTCGATTGCGATTTACGACAGAGGGGGATTTTTAACAAAATTTTTACCAGGTCTGGAAATATCAAACTCGAACATATTAATTCGCCTCTTTTTCTTTTTAACTCTTTCTGAACGTAATTTCTAATCTTTCGTATATACCCAACGGACAATAAAATCATCATTGAAAATTTTTCCAATTGATTTATGTTTGATGAAGATCTAAAGACGTTTCGAGCGAACGATTCCGAAAATTTACTCAAGGATATTGGATTTCAAACTTTCTCTTTAAGGAGAATCGTACTGATAGAAACCGAGGGATTCATACTTGTCAGAGCCCTGTCACAATACGTTCGGATGATATTGGATGGGTCGAACGTGACTGAGCCGTGAACGATAGCGAGCATTAGAGCATAAAATAATATTTGACTGAATCGTGACCGCGCTGTGTATGCAGCTCGCTGTGCAGTCTTCTGCGATGTCGCAGTTCCGTCCGTTGGGGACAATTTTTCGTTTGCTAATTAAATCTGCATACTTTCTATTCTACAATCTACTTTTT
The DNA here is from genome assembly GCA_028454225.1 of Lasioglossum leucozonium. Taxonomy (NCBI): domain Eukaryota; kingdom Metazoa; phylum Arthropoda; class Insecta; order Hymenoptera; family Halictidae; genus Lasioglossum; species Lasioglossum leucozonium. Next base: position 18,832,322 of record CM052221.1, on the reverse strand, counting down.
ATTTTGCATAATTGTTCAAATTGTAAAAAATATAGTACAAAATCATTTCTGTTCGAGTCATTTCATCTCCAGCTACCGGTTTACAGAGATCAGCATTTAAATAAACATCCAGCCAGCTTCTCCGTTCTCCAATTAAATATAAAAACAAAGTAAACCACAATTCTGTAGTTTAATCAATCCGAGAAGCAAGATAAGCCCCATTGTATACGAGATTGCTGTATCGAGCAAAGCTTTTTCTCAGATAGCATTCAATTCAAAGCAAAAATCCGCAACAGGAAGCATAATTCAGCCCGCCGCTGATTGCTCGGAATGAATTATTATAATATTGCATTATATCCACGGTTCTCAAGAGCCAGTTTCATCCACCTCGGCCGATCTTTCCCCGATTTGAAGCGTATGCCATAATTAAAACACGATCGCCGCGCTTTAGGGTCTTCTCACGCGTTTACACTTTCATTTTTCAGCGGCCCGTGGGAACGGGATCCGATGACTATATTTAGAAAAATGGTAATTAGCGTGGTTATACGTTTTTTTTTCCACGGGCGATCATCGCAATTCGACACAATGGCTGCTCTGTCGCCGGTAAACAGGAAACACGGGTGCCGTGTAACCATGTGTCCGCCGTGTAAACGTTCTCCGGCCACGTGTAATTAGTTTCCACGCGTGTGCACAGTCACGTAAGTGGTCTCTCCCTCGCATTATCTTATCAGGGGTGGCTGGGGATTAGGAGACGCAGGCGGTGATAAATTCCACGGTTTACAACGCGCCGCGTCCCTTGGAATTGCTTCTTCAGTCGGAACCGCTGGAGGCACGAGTGAAAACACGATCGTAGAACGATTCCACACGAAAAAGTGAGTCGAAATCGTGGTGTCGAGTTTCCTCGTAGGGCCCCTCGTTCCCGAGAAAAAAATCATTCGAAAGCGCGTCGTCTGTCGGCGGTGGGAGGAGCCTCGACGATTTAGGGCGGCCCCGGGAAGTTTTTTCCCCCAAAAACGGTAATTCGTTACAGAAAAAGTTATGATCGGTTTTTTCATACGGAAGATGAAGGTTGTTATTTCATTGATTGGCGGTTGATGCTTATTGGCGGAGATTCTATTCCTGAAGATTCGGAACATTTAGAGAAAGGTCGAAGTGAAATTGATTTTTCGGCCGAAGTCGATCAATATTTCTCGGATCGGCTGATCGTGCTTCGTGAAATTGATCAGCGATCGATTATCGATCGGCGCCTTTTTCGATCGGAGTTACGCAACGAATAGAAAGCAAGTTCGGCTTGCGGTAAGTTTCTCGGGCTTTTCGAGGGTGAAACCAGGCGGCGGCGGCGATCGTCCTCGACAAAACGAAAACTGATCTCGTACAAGGCGTCCTTTAATTGGTCACGTTCGATCCGCTTCTTATCAGACCGGGGGACGCGAGGATCGGCCCCCTTCAGGCCCCCTCCGGACTCGGTCGTTTCCTCGACAAAGTGTTCCCGTGGGAACGATCGTTAATTGTCCATAAAATGCACTCTCACCTTGCGTCGTGCTAAAAGCAGAACCGTGTTCGAACCCGAGAGAGTTACGTATCCGCGGCAGGACAACGATGATCCGAAAGAAGCGGCGTGGCGGTCCCCTTGCCACCTATGTCGCCGTGGTTCACGATAGTTTTCTAAGAGTGTCATTAATCTTTCATTAGCGTTCTCGCCTAACGGGCGAAATTACGCTGAAGCGTGCTGGACGCTCGCTGATCTTTGTCGCTTCGGTTTCAAGGCCTCTTTCGGGGACGAAAATGATCGATGGAGTTTGCAGTGCATTCTAGAGCTTGAGTGATTTTTTTTCTACTTGGGAATGATCAATAAAGTTTAGAGATGATTCTATCGTTGTAGACTCGTTCCCTGTCAAAAATGATCGAGGAATTCTAAAGACTATTTACCAAGAGTTTAGCACAAGAGGCCACTTTGAAATAAACAAAAAACCACTGCTCCTTCTTCGTAGTTTTATGATTGATTTTAAGAACGAAAATGAAGAATGATGTCCAGAGACTGTATTAGCGATCTTAACTCTCAGCTGATTATCTACTATTACTTACGCTAGTGAAAATAGAGCAAGTCCGATATTTCTTGCTTCTATTTCAAGAATTCATCCACCGAGAGAACGAAAATGAACAAGTCCCCCCGAGACTATTAGCGAGTTCGAAGCTATACAAGTCATTTTGTTTGCCAGGTCTAATTCTAGTTTCGACGATGGGAACGAAGATAAATTGTTTCACGGCGTTCACCCCGCCGGTATATTCTCATTTATAATAATTAGTTTGCCTCGGCAACTGTACGGGATCCTCCGCGCCGCTGCGCCGCCGCGACGTCTTATTCCAAGCAATGAAATTTAAAGGTTAATACGGTATTAAGTGTTACAAGAAAGTTCATTAGTTCACGCGCAAGAAGTTAATGCAGTGAAACTTTGATGGTAAGTCATGGTTCTGGAACGGGCCTCCTCTCCTCTTCTCTGGTCTTCGAACGAGGTTGAGGACCTAATTTTCTTACGGTTGTATGGGTTTCTTGCGACTCTCTACTGAAATGCAAAGGAGAGCCTTGGCGACTGATGCTAATGAACTGCGCACACCGCGAACTTCAGATTTTCGACTCCCCATCGATCGAAAATTGTTTCGATCTGCCATAGAAAATGAAGAATCTGGTTCAGCCATTTTACAGAGCCATTTTCCAGAATGTCTAGCGGGATGCGGCCGAAGAAAACTGGATTGCGTGTAATTACGCAGCAAGCGGAGAGTGAGCAGTGTCGTTTAGAAGTGTAAACATTTTATTACACGCATCGCGTACGTTCCCGAATGAATCGCGCGGGATTCCAGCTCACGGGGCCCCGGCGTCGTGGAATCCCTTTTCCTTCTTGTTCGAGAGCAAACAAACCGTGTATCTTTATTACAGTAATAACTATAATCTCGGCTCCGAGAAGGAGAAGGCTCGCTTCCATATGGGATGGTGTACGGGGGCCCCGGGTTCTCTTCCTCGAAACTGCGTAATCAGTTGCCGTCTCTGCTCTCGAGAAAGAGAAGCTCCGCTTCCCTCCTCACTTTGAATCACCTTATCCGACTCTCCTGTTGCTGGATCGACGGTGGAACACGGTGGTGCGCACCGTGTTGTGCTCGCTGTCATTAGAGGAAACGCGATTAGAGTTGAAATAGACCCGGCCTGATACAAACAACTCGCGATCAAATTGATTCCGCCGGCAATTTCCGAACCGCGTCAGTATACTCGCATAGCGCTCGCTTCCCTTTTGTTCGCCGCGTAAATCGTTTAGCGTGATTCGTTAGAAATAATTGGAACCCTTGTTTGCCCGTATGCTGCGCCAGATGGGCCTCGTTTTCAAATAACTGACCTGTCGTTGACGATCTCACTTGTTAAGTACCTTGTCTGTTCGATTGAATTTGTTAAAAGATTTCGATTTTCCTTGGGTTTGTGTATGCGTGCCACGAATGATTATCAATATGCTCTACATATATTTCCGATGCTTCTAATCGTTCGCTCCTGTAGCATGCGCGTCCATTTTATTATTACAGTCCGCATGCGTCCAACGATCTTGTCCGCAGAGAAACCACCGGTACTATTGTCTTCGGACAGGTTGTCATTACTTCGAACGTGATTCTCTGCGTACAAGGTAACCCGAAGGCCGTGTTGCGTAAGCGTTTACAATGAAACATCTTTGTTGTTATGCGAGCAGGGAAACTGCACCCATCAATGCAATCTGTTGCATTAAACTGTTAATCGTCTTGCCTACTGATCAACCTAACAAAGGCGATTAGTTATACCAATCCAAATTGAGCTTGAAAAATTATAACATTGCTCTCCTTTCATTTATTCATTTCATAGTTAATTCAATGCATCGAAAATCACTTCGAGATTCACAGATGAATAGAATACTCAAATTCAAATACTCAAGGTCCATGGAAGAGCGCAGACAGCTCTCTGGGGCACTGCACGGGGGTCCTGCAGACTCGAGAGCAACAACGCCACGCCTCCTCCAGACCACGCCCACAACCGACTCCGCCCACAGCAACCAACCAATCAACCACTACTCCCTTTTTCCAACATCCTCCACACGCGAGCTCATACCAGACCGAAAATATTCATCGTCGCGCCCCATGGACGTCCCAAAAGAACCACGCCCCAAAACAAATCGCAGCTTCGCCCACCGATAGTAAAACACCACCTGCCTCCTCGTAAAACCAGAAACGTCTGAAATCCTCTTACAATCCCAAGAAAACTTGGCGCGCACATTTCCCGTCGAATATACCGCACCGTGCTCTCCCCACAACTTGTCACCCCCATAATCCACGCCCATACGGCACGCAATTTCAGCGCGAGCGTTACGATCCCTGCGAGCTCATCCGGCGTTTAACGACGCTTGGGCGAAAAAGAAAAGGAAAGAAAAAAGTGGCAAGTGGCTGTGTAGCAACACATGTATACGACGAAGGCGGTGGTATCGATGCAGCCTCGTTAATTTCACGGGACGATTTACAATCGGGTGAACGCCTACCGTGCGTGTTCCCGCGATCGTTTCACGGTCGGCTCCCGCGAGCATAAAACGCGAGCGGTGGGAAAGAGAGCGAGAGAGAGAGAGAGAGAGAGAGACAGAGAAAAGTCCTCGGTCAGGATACAGTATTTTATATCGAGGATTTCATTGTGCTGTCGCGCTGGTCCATGGCCCCGGAGTTGCCCCGGCAAATATCCACGGGATTACGTTTCTTCGCTCGCGGTCCTTCTCGTTAAGACATTCGCGCCTGTTAATGGCCAGACGAGCCGACAAGGTGCAACGGGTTTTACGCGCGGATCCGCGCCGTACATGGCGAGGAAGCGGCCAGTTTGCCCCGTAAAATATGACGCTTATCTTCTTATTAGGAGTAAATTGTATCCTCATTACAGGCCGCAAAGCGAGCAACCCGTCCCCGCCCCGTGACGCTTCCTCCCCGTTACGCCACCTTCAATCGCGAGCCAGGATAATCGGACCGCCGAATGCGATCCGGATTTAAAGGGATTCTTAACGAGTAGGCCGCGGATGTTTATGGAGAATAAAAATTCTATTGACTCCCTGATGCAGGAACCGCGTGTAGATGTTTAATTTGTTTTTTTTCTTTCTTTTTTAAATTATGCAGTTGAAAACAATAGGTACAGTATTAGTACAGAAATTATATCGAGCACTATCCTCCAAGAGTCGTTTGGAAAGTGTACGATCTGGAAAAAAACATATTTGCAGAAACGCCCACTGAAAACAGTAAATAACGGCGGTCAGAACCTTTTTACAGGTAGCACAACTCGCAGAGGGAACCTGTCGCCGTAATTTGTAGGCTCGGATTTCAATAATAACTTCTAATTGACCAAGGAATTCTTCGGAATGATTTAGAGAGTGTCATAGGCAGTGGCTAGTTAGCGAGCCACCGCATTAACGTTGAAGTCCCGACCGGTAGATTCTAATCGGCTAACCTAATTCGTCGGTGTGCCGCGCGGCAGTGTCTCCGCGTTGCTCGGTTCGGTCGCGTAACGCACTATTCAAATCGCGATCGCTGTGCCCGATAAAAATCGCGCGAGCGTATAGATCACGCGTAATTTACGAGCGGTCGGCGTGTCAGTCGTCCAGCGCGGCGTGTGCTTGGAATGCTTATATAATAAATTTATGAAATCGTCGTATAATATCTATCAGGGATATATTTCGAGACGTTGAAAAAGTTTACAGCCCGTCAAAGTAATTCCGCGTCGGTAATAACTTGCGGGAGAGAGATAACTCTCGCATGGGTTCTTATGGATCTGCTAAATTGATCGTTTATTAAAATTCGGAAGCACAGCGTTATTGACCATTGTATGCAAAATTGTCGCTTGGCCGCTTGTAACGAAGCGACCGTGACACGCTGTCTGTTTAAAGCTGCTCGAACGGGTTCTCTCCGCCAGGTTGTGGGTGTAGGAAATCACTTAATTGGCTGACAGGACTTTCTACGAGAAATTAACCCCTAACCGGTCGCGTGACATCTGCGAAACCGTTGCCGTTCGCACACAAGTTTTGTTGTGTCTTTTGCCGGTTCAATTAAATTTTTATTGAACGACAGTATTTATATTAAATCTTTAACAGATTCTGAGAGGTTCTGCCATTGTCTATTTTTCTGCTTGCTTCCAAAGGGACAATACGCACGCAATTTATTTCCAAAAAATAATTCCTGAGCCTATAAATAAATTTTTCTTCATCGTCTGAAGAAGTCAATTGATAGATCAATCATTTCGGGACAACCGTTCGGAAACGATCACTGTTTATTCAGAGAATCGTCCGACCTGTTAATAGAAGTTTATTCCGTCTGTCGTGACGCGAAGATTGTCCCTCAATTCGCCAAAGTTTCCCGCAAATCGTGCGCCTAATTGGACACTCGTCCGCGCTCTTTGCTGCCACAGGCAGGCGGCTTTTGCAAATGGACGGCTGACGAATGGTAGCATGAAACGACGGACGAGCAGCCGGTCGTACATCATCGGGCGCGATATTAACGGGCGAAACGATTCGGGAGGGTGATCGTTGCACAACCGAAATTGTTTCTTTCCTACGGGCGAAATCCGCTCGGCGTTCAACGACGACCGAGACGAATGTCGCTCGCCGTCTCATCTCTTCGACTGGTCGAGGATTGTTGGGGACCAGGACGGGAACGAGCGGAACCGAGGCCCTGGGCGGTACGATTACTCATTGAGACGTTGATTGCGGCTGTGGCATACTTACCGAATCTCTTGTCGGGCGTCTTCTAGAGCACGGGGATCTCGAATTTTTCGGAGGATCCTTGTGTTCTTTTACTTTTTCCGAGTTTGCCCACTATTTTCTGTCTTTGTCGCTCTGGCGTTTTATTATTGGCCCATCTCTCTATTCCTCTAGTGATTTCTCGTACCATGATAAAAACACGAATAGAAAATTTCACACTTGGCTAATGGATAAATGTATTTAAATCTTTCGCTCATTGTCCCAAACGGAAAGAATTTGAGAAGAAGAATGTTTCCGTGATTTATCGATCGAAACGCGGCGAGGAGAATTGAGTCTTTCGGTGAAGATGATTTTACGACGTCCATACCGAATGATTAATTAAGCACAGCACCGCGGGATGTTAACTGCAACCCTCTTTTCACGGGCCATTGTACTATTCTCCGACGAGGAGCAGAGGAGAGACTATAAATACGCGGCTGACAATATATCCTGCAGGCCTCGTGCAAGTCGAATCGAGGATGCGGCTATCCAGGCGAAAATCCCGCGAACTTTTACCGATAGGGAATCGCGGATTCCCGGCGTGGGTGATCCGAGTCGAATGATCGGATCAGTTCAGTCAGCGGTCCAGACCTTAACTTTGTTTTCCATTGAAAACTTCAACGAGCTCGCGAACAAAGTCGCGATAAGCTTCACGTAGTAGTACATAATCTTGAATCTAGTAAACTTGATGCTACTCGATGCTCCATAAATAGTTGCCTAAGTCTACGAAGTCCTGAAACACCCCGTCAAAATGGAAATATATGGAATAAACGATGTGTAAAAATTGGGTCTGCAAATTTTTCGAGCTAAAACGCTTGGCGATCGTGTTCCCGGTTCGACGTCCCTTCGATCTCGTCTCCGACGCGAATGTGGGACGATAAAACGAGGCTGTTGCGTCGTCCCGAGAGCCAAACGAGCCGGTGTCGTAAAACGCTTGTTTCGGGGAAGGTGCATCGTTACGGGCGAAGAAGGTCTTCATTGGACCCAGGGAAAAGGGATCGTCAACAACCTTTATCTGGAACATGAGTGTCCCCTCCTGATAAGGACCCTAAATGCTGCCTATAAACCGTGCTCTACTCCGACCGAGCCAAATATTATTCTCGGTCGTAAAGACTTATTGCTGTCCGAGCCGTGGAACGAGAACGGATCGAAGACAAGAATTCCAACAGGAATGAAATCCGCTTCGTATCAACGCGGACTGTCGTGATTCCCGACATACCAGTCGAGGGAGCAGCAGTCGCAACGCTTGTAGACAAAATGGTCAATGTGCGGCAGCATAGCGTATCGAAGAGCCAATGCCAGAGTGCTCTTTATATTCACGCCGCAGGGTCCGCGCGGCATATCCGAGAGCCTTAGTACCTCGAAAGCAAGGTTCCTAGTAAAAATGCTGCGGCATTGCGAGGAAGATAAATCTCGCGTGTCGAATGTCCCGAAAGAATCCTCGGAAAGGACACCCACGCGGGTCACCGGATCGAGCGTTAGTCTTGTGGTTCTTTAAAAAAGCCGATTTCACGCGGTTAGACGTGAACAATCGTCTATCCCTCGGAAGTGTCCATAGCGATTCGAGACGAATCGGCGACTTCTCTTGCGGTTCGCAGTGTACGCGTTTCTGTGTATGTGTGTGTGGCGTGTGTGTATAGATCGGGCATATTCGCCGCGAGCGATAAGATCGCATAACAGAGAGTCCCGGCCTCGTGAGAAGATGCACCGCAGGCGGAAGCGCCGCCGGCAAACCTAAATACCTATCTAGCCGGCCGTTAGGCGTGCACACCGGCGAGCCAAGCGTGTTTACACGGTTTAACATGCACAAGCGAGGACCAGAGGCGAGATAAAACGTACGAGAGGGTCGCAGGACCATCGCCGGAGAGCAGCTCGTTTGCACACGCTTCGGAGTTCGCACCTGTGCACGCGCGTCTAGCGCACACCTCCGCACACCTTCGCGGAGTGTCATTCGATCGTCGCACGCGGCCCAGTGACCCCCATAACCTGCCGTAACCCCCCGGTGATCATCCGAGCTTGTTCGAGTTTCTTCAACGTTGTTCGTGTTCGTCCGTTTAATTCTGTTCATTTTTATCCTAAAATTATTAATTCTGGTCTTTTTTTTTAAATATTAAAATAGACTTCGCTTTTGTTGAAGGATGAATTCGTTTGTTTCTTAAACTTTGTCCAAGTTCGTCCGTTTAATTTTGTTCATTTTTATTCTAAAATCTAATTATTAATTCTGGTCTTTTATTCTTTTTTTTTTGTTAATGTTAGAATAGACTTCGTTTTCGTCGAAGGGTGAATTCGTTTGAATGCCGAGGACTTTTTAACATGTCCGAAGATCGGCTCACCTAACTCATCGGCCCAGTGACCCGAAAAAAGCAACTTTGCTTATAATTGAAGCGGTTTCGGGGCCCCTCCAGCAAAAAGAGCGCACCTCGTCGAAGAAGAAGACACCACGACTGGTGTCCGTTCCCCCTGTTTCCCCCCTCACTCTCCATACGGGCGTACCCCTCCCCTGTCTGCTCCCGTTAATTATTCTCGCGTACTTTTCGCTCGCCGCGCAGCGCGGCACGGCGCGCAAGCACGTCCGGGCGCAACGACGAATCATTAATCACGCGTGACACGCCCGTACCAGCGATCTAATTACCGACTAAAGGAGCACCGAGTGCTCGCGGATACTCGAGGCACCTTCGGGACGAGCTGACAGGTGAAGTAATCAGGGAGGACCTAATTTTCTGCTAAAAGTCTCTTAATAATAAAATGTCATGGAAACGGTACATATTTGAAAAACTGGCGAATATCGACTGAATTTTTTCAGCGTTTCCTTTTTAGCAATTCGCCCGAAATACCTCGCACGTGTGATGTGTTGAAACTGGTACTGATTTATTGGATCCAGGAGACCGTAAAATGGAGACTGGGTTAATTCGGACATTTTTGCACCGCCGTAAAAAAAACCGATTCGCGGTGCGGCCGCAGCTTCGCGACCACTCTTAATTATTTAACAAATCCAGCCGGACGTTAATTACTCACTGTCCCGGCACGTTACACAGATTTTGCAACCGTGTGTATATCGGAAGGCGGCGACCGTTGCCATGCAGAGCGGCTCGAGAACGATGGCGCAAGCCGCCGAGGTGTATTCGATCGTGTTAAATGTACCATGCACCAAAGAGAGAACTAAATTCGATGCTGATGCGTCGGATGTTTGCATAATCGGTTCTAGAGACCGTGCGAGACGTACGTACGAGCTGTAGTCGTGCCTCTGTCCTTGCTGGCAAAATTCTGTTCTAACAAAATATCAAGTTCGAAAAGAAAATCAAAATGAAATTATTTCGATGCTAATAGCGTGTTTGTTTCTAATTGCAGGTGCTGGGCTGGCTGTGCAAAAAGGGCGAGGACATCCTGTCGAAGCACGCGCAGCACTCGGCGACGAATTTGACAGCGGCGCGTCTGAACGAGAGGGAATTTGAGAAGTTCTATTTCACGTCGATGGTGAGTACCATTACAATAGATTCTCGAAAGCGGCTCACGCAGGGCCCGGGTCCCATATGTACCACGAAGTTTCACTTTTTTCACGTCTCATCGGGTCGTTCGTCACGCTTCGATACGGAAGAAATTTGTGGGAGAGTCGGGTCCAGAAAGATAATAAGAGACCGACAAAGCTGAGATGCCCGCAAAGGTCGTCGACAGTTTCGCAAACTTCTTTCGGTGAAAAGAAGTTTAAAAAAACGGGACAATATATATCGAACGATATAAATAAGTAGAAACGTCGTCCGATCGAATCTGGTCGAAGAGAACGATTTAGATCGACCGGACTTGACAATTGAATGTCTAACGATGACTGGGCGAGTTTCTTGCATGGGTCTGCACGATCCCTATCTAAATTTCAAGTTGAATCTCCTCGAGATCGTGTTTCTTGTTTGTTTGAAACGTGACGGCGTTGTTAAAATTAAAATTCAATTTGGGAAAAAAAATTTTAAAGGATCTATGGATCGATGCACTGTTTTACCGGCGAGAAATCCGTCGGTACAATCGCTTCTTCTTACCTTATATACTATTTCCTCGCAATTCTATAGCGAAATCACCGAATTTTAACCTCGAAAATATAGTGGATACAAGACAATGAACTTTCGAGATTGATGTCTTTGAGAATTGTCAGAAAAATGTTTGCAAAAGCAATCGCAGAATGAAATCTCGCGCTAGATCTCTGCAGAAACGGGTAATCCCCGTTCGTTGGTCTAGTCACGTGGCGCCGCCGATCGTCGATTTCCGCAAACAACTCGCTGCCCTACCGACCGAGAAACCCGCGCGAATTCAAACAGATTAGAAAGTCCTTTCTGTCTCCGAACGTCAGCGATTATTTCACTCCCGTGACTCCCAAGATAATCGGTCCGTGGAATTCGAATCGCATCCTACCGCAATCAGCAAATCGAATCACGGCGATTGATTCGAGTGCCCGAACCTATTTCGCAAACTTTTGCAATTAGAGACCATCTGCGGCGGAGTCGATTAGCGATTCTCATCGATGAGACTTCGACTAAGTGGATACCAGTGTCTGGTGGTATCTGGCGACCGTGCAAGCCTGTGTCCAGCGACACGGTCGTTTTCCACTGATAACGTGACCTATGCTTTCCCATTTTCTCGATAACGGACGAAACTTCGAAGTGCAATTAAAGGGAGATCGCAGACACTCGGAGAAACACTAACTTCCTGGAGAGAGATAATTGGATGTTCTTGATTGGAGGAGTGATCGATGCGTCGCGGACACTTTGGTTGATAGTTGATAGATGATAAGACGCAAACCATTAAGTTGGAGAGTGACCATTAAGAAAATTGTGAGCGCATAGAGTCAATATACAGGGTTTACCCGTTAAGTTTTATCACTATTTCCGATAGTGCAATTAAAAAAATGGTTTAGACAAAAGTTTATCTGTACTTAGGGAGCTACATGTTCGCATATTCTTAAATCTGAAAAAATGCTTTTTACGTAAAAAAGTAAAGGTCACCTTGACTTTTTTAAAGAGCACCATATGTTTTGGACATCCTAGGATTGTTGCTGAATTCGAGACGAATTCCACAGTGTATTATACCATGTCCTTAAAATTACCTCAAATTCTAAATTTTGTGCAAACGTAATATTAATAAGAAATTATTTCAGCATTTCGAACATCTGATGTAACCTGATTTATTTTATAAGAAATAATTTTTCATTAAACTTACGTTTGCACAAAATTTTGTAGTAGTTTACTAAGTACTGATAAAGTTTTGTCTAAAACATTTTTTAATTGCACTATCGGAAATGCCTAAACAATGGTGACAAAACTTAACCGATAGTCCCTGCATAGAAATCATAGTGAATCATTGCATTAAATTAATTGGAGCGATTTCTCCGCGGAAAATCACGATCGCAAGGACATCATCGAGGAGGACATCGATGCATCACATTGCACCCGCATCGGTTATCCTTGTTTCTTGCGGTCAGCGGGCACCGGGATCATTATCCAGAATACGCGGACGGCCCAATGACCCCCATCCGTGGCTCCTACCCACACACGCTGTCATAATTGTCAACGTCGATCGAGAAAACTGATTATTTGGGTCGGGCCGTACGGAACTGGAACGTATCGCCGATTTATTATTAAGCGGTCGGGAGGCTGCGGCGTCCTGGCAACCCGATATTTGGTGCATCGATTTAATTGCGTGACGTCCGGCTAAGGAGCGTATCAATCGAAACGATCGTAAATTAATTCGACGATAAAGGTACCGGTGGAATCGGCCGGGCAGAGTGGATCAAAACGCGCGACGATCATCTTTTTTTCTTTACTCTCTCTCTTTCTCTCTTTCGTGCATCTTTCGATGCACCCCCTTGGCCCGGATGCATCTGCTTAAAAATTTGTTCGAATGGTCCACGAATGGACCCCTTCTTCCAACATTATTTTATCGTGGTTTTATTTGCACTTTGCGTTCAGCTTGATGTTACAGATATTTTTTAATCGTTCGAATGCACGATATACTTACTCAAAAGGACGATCAAATAGCCATGAAATAATTATGAACATGTAATTTGTCTGTTAGAAGCAGACCAATTTTGAGAAAGCACATGAAAAATAACTTGACGATCGAACAACTCAAACGAGTTCCATCGATCACCACGCAATCGACCAGCACGATAATCATTTCTCAGCCCACCAGCCCACCGAACCATACACTTTTTCCAAGAAACCGCCTTATTCGCGCAATTCCGCGTTTACTGCTCTCGCTTTCCGCGAGTTCGAATTTCTCCGGGAATTCTTTGGGTGAAAGAGAACAAGAAGCGTTAATTGCCGAGCTGAGTGGTACTCGTTGCCGGTGGTATTCCACCTGGCGGTCGATCAACGGCATCGTAAGGTCTCCCATAAAGTACAAAGCGATGTCACGTACCGGAAAACGCCAACGAAATCGTCAAGGTGGTCGTGGGGAATAGTGGGCAGCGTTCTCGTAACCTAATTACGCGACGCGATGTGTCCATGATCGGAATGAAAAAACGAGGAGGCGACTGTGACTGTCCACGATCACTGTCCAACACGTTCGAAAATATTCCAGCTAAGTCACACCGATTTAATAAACCACTTGACCCTTGACCCTTGACTCCTTGACCACTTGAACACTGACCACTGACCACTGACCACTGACCGCTGACCACTGGGTTAGTTCTCCCTGCTGGATTAGTAATATCCATTTTTAAAAATTGAGGAGTAATTTCTATGTTTGGGGGAAGAATTGTGTCACTCGTGTAAGATCGACGTATCAATGTACACTTTAATCGGACTTACAATGGTCTTTTGGGTTTGGTTGACCGAAAGGAAATTCCATCGCACGAAAACGAGTCGCATTCCGCTACGAAACGGTGACCGCGTGACCGGCCGATTGCCGCGAATACCGAACCGTGCGGAATTCCGTGGCAGTCGATCGTGAAAGTGGACGGTGTTTTTCTCGAGTCTAGAGAAACCTACGCGCTCTCGTCGAAATCTTGGTTTTTGGCTGAAGGTATAGCCTTTCAGGTATTTTTATGTGCACGCAAATCGGTCTCGTTTTTGCGTATGACCAGGATTACGATCATTCGAGTAGAAAACGAATGAGCTGCAACAAGAATGAATTCCAACTGCTTTTGAATTTTAATTGAAAGCTCGCTCTATCAATCGTTGATACTTCTGATAATTATAATAGTACAAGAAAACATCATAACCGCAATATATCTTCCGTAATCGCGAAACGCTTTATAATGAGTCAGAGTCAAGTAATTGGCAGCTAGATCATCGTCAATGTGAAATCCTCCAGAGATACATACATATAGACAGCTGCATGATTTCAACTACGATAAGCAGGATCGACGGAAATCCTTTGGCTGGAACAGGTTATCTGAAACGTTTATAATTTAATTGTACACTTTTTAATTGTACAATTATTGTTGGGCAATCTCCAGATTACAATTAAAGCGTATTAAAAAGCAATTAACGTAAAAGCTGCATCTTCAACTGTTGTTTGAAGCGACGATTTCTACGAAATCTGAATTCGATGCTTGCAGCAATTGTGTCGATTGCACAAGCTTTTAGTTTAGTTTGTTATATAAGATATCGTAATTTTTATTTAGATAACATAACTTTCCACGATAACAAGAGAGAGAGAGAGAGAGAGAGAGTCCGGCCGCGGAACGGTGTTGCGAGGCGCTATATCCGGTGGACGCGTGTCGCGAATCGCGATCGGGAAATCGTTTCGAAAACCCTCGCTTGCAACATCGCGAATCGGCACAAGGCGGTTATGCTCGTTAGCCGCAGCGTATTATTCTCCGGCGCTCTCGAGGCCCAGGCGAATTCAAACTTGAGTCGCACTCTCCGCGCTGTGTCCTCAGAGCGAGAGGCACGAAATTCCCCGCAGTCGATTTTAATTAAGACACGTGGCCGACCAACGCAGTTAATTCGATAATAAATATGGAAATACGCGTCCGGTCGGCCGGGGATATACATGTTAATTGAACGATTAAAATTTTGATTGAACCACCGCGAATCGGCTTTGCAACCCACCCTTTTCTGGTTGAATTTTTAGATGTTGAAATTTTTTGTGCTCTTCAATTTCAACAATATTCCTTTTCGGGATGATCCATTTAGAATAGACCACTTTCTATAACGATTGCAGAATTCTTTCGCCATAATCGCATTCCGCCGCGCCGGTCTCCTAATCGCATCGAATCGGCTCGACTGCGAGAATCGATAGAGGAGCCCTCTCACTATTCAAATTGCAGAACTGGTGATCGTCGCGCGGATTCAATTGGCTGCGTTATCTATGAGCGGGAGACTGCACTCGCGAAATTGGGGGTCCGCCAACCCGAAATTTTATTAGTCCGACCCTCTTTCTCGACGCTAGTCCGTGGCTGGTCGCGTGAAAAGGCTTAATCGCCTAATCGCGCCTCCCTCCGCTATGAAACTCGATGGATACGTGCAGAGGGGGAGCGAGAATACCCCCTTGGAGCTCCCGGGAACATCTGTCGTTCGATTTGATACTGCGCTCGAACACTTTCTTCTTGAAATTTTGCGGAAATTGCATTTTAGTATCTCCTTTGAAGATCAATTTCGGAAGTTGATAGAATTGTGCGAGAAACAAAAATTGGCAACGTGACAGACACTCTTGTAGATTAGGAAAGTAGTTCGAAGAAGATCTATAGTTCAATAGAACTGTATACTCGATTATGAGCTGTTGAGCGATGACAGCGTCGGTTAACTCGTTCTGGCATGTACCAAAAAATTAAAGAAATCATTGGAGGCTGTCATGTTCGATGACACAACACATCCACTCAGCATGTCCAAGCCAGCCGGCTGTTTCAAAGTGGATTATTATTAAGATTACTTTCATTCCAGTTTGGCAAGTATAAACCCATTAAAGAAAGATGACAATTTACAATCCAATTAAGCCTGTGCACCTCGGATGTCCATCTGTACCTTTCTCCAAGAAACTTTAACGCATTGGACATGAACGGTGATTGGTACAGCATGACGTACCATTAAAAGACTCAATAAAATTGATTTATAGTAGGATCGATTGAAATCAACGTATAAAAATGAAATTATGAAAGCCTGCTATTTAACGAAAGAGTTAACGAATAGTTTCCTAACCTGACAAAAAAAATAGCCACAAGTTGTGGCAGTGGCCCCTCGAATGATTCGATTATACGCTATAGACGCATACCGGGACGAATAATTCATGAAGAAAATAGAAAATGGCGGATGATCTGTCGCCGCCTGTCCTCTCCAGTTAATAACGCGTTATGCAATGGAGCTTTCGCGATTGCCGTCCGCGTTTCACCGAAGAAACCGTAAAACGCCACGCCTTCTTCGAATAAATGTAACGGGTCACGGTGAGCTTAGGCGAGCACGTAAGAAATTGAAGACCTTGGAATACCTTGCACGCGGATTCTGTCGCGGCGCAGCGGCTGATCCTCTCTCATAGCTCATAGGCGTGCTCGGCCATATGTATATACCCTATTTGGGTTGATCGCCGTTTCACTTTTTTCGCCGTGACCTGTTATCTCGTAACTGGCTCGCAGGAAATTTTCTCTTAATAGTTCCGATGATTAGCTTCACGGTCAATTAAAACGGATTAACGAGCCGAAAGCGGTACGTACACCCGATACCGCCGTGGTTTCTTTCTCTCTGGACTTTCTTTTCATTCGCGCCTGTCCCCGCTCGCGAATCGATTCACAAATCGATTAATACCGTGGTCTTAATTGTAAAGGAGCACACTGTTGGATTGAAAAGCACCACTACCTAAAAATTTCGGTAAAATTTCACGAAATAGCTTTGAATCGCAAAATGGTTAAATCGCGGGGAGGAAAAATTAATTCTGTCGGAGCGTCGGACTGGCACTGAACATCTGGTGTAATTAACTTTACTCGACTTTATACCCAGTGCACGAGCAATTACAAGGGGATTAAACAGATATTGGCCGATCCCGGGTTCCCTTGACTTCAGTTATCTTCATCTTACTAATTGGACGTTAACACATTTCCAGTTTCCGCGGCGCGATGTCATAAAACCGGTGGTCTAGGTCAGGCTCTGGAAACCAGTCGGTCGTCTTGCGGACTCGCAAATTGTCGGATGATTACCTCATCGAACGGAACCATTCGAGCAATTGCTGGAAAAATGATCGGTGAGGATCAACGCAAAAATCCTCGCGCCGAGCTAACTGTATGGAAAGCAACATCTCAAGTGACTCGCGCGTGAACCGTTCGGACAAGGAGAAAAAGAAAATCAGGGTGGACGACAGGCGGACGTTCAAGTACATCCGGCGATTGAAGGGCGACGGTCTCGGGTTTTAACAAACAGCCGGTGTAGTCTCGTGCCACTTCGGGCCGTCGATTAACCCAGATATCTGCCGATGTACTCAACGGCGCGACTTATTTTTCGCGTTACGCCCACGCGTGTCGTTGTTCACGCTCGTCGTCGCGTCGGTGAACGTAAGTGAACGGCGACCAAACGGGCGTGAACCCGCATTCTTGCCGGTTTGCACGTGCACAGACACGCATTAATGGGATAATGCGTCTCGTTCGGACACTTCTTGATTGGCCGTCTCGTGGAATCTCGTTTCTGAACCTGCGACGCTTCCTTGTTCGGCCTGCGCGATGTCGTTTTTCTGATTTCTGCGCGTCGCGACTGGTCCGAGGACATTTATCCCCATTTACATTCTTGCGGTTCGAAAAAGGTGCGAAAACACGGTAGGTTTTTTTCCCCGAGAATATAATATTTTAGGAGAATTTATTAAAATTTTAGTGTACTGTGCTTCGTTAAAATTTTTCAGACATTTATACGCTACAAATTAATTGATAATTAAGGTTTATTAGCAGTAAACTTGAATTGCAGCTCTACCGTCTCGTTAAACTTTCTACATATCATATTTTTTCAAGGATGTTAACAGCACGTTTGAAACGCATTAAATCAACAGACATATAAAACTTGACCTGCTTTGCATTCGATCGCTTGCATCGATTGGATTTAATTAAGAGTCCTCCGTGTTTGGTGTTACTAATGTGCATTGAACTGTGTCGAACGTTTAATTTGGAATGTTGCTAAAAAGTTCAAGCCATTTTTGCTCAGTTAAATAATATTAGGAGTAGAAGAAGTAGCGATGTCTGTAACAATACAAATTATAATAGAACAAGCTACACGAGTGGTTCGGTGATTTCAACGCTTGGGTGGCAGCGACCCCGTACCCGAAGCGTTAAACCTCTACATTTAATGAATTCCTTGAGGAAATACGAGCACATGGAAAACAATTGAAAGCCGTGAGGTTTACGTAAGCTCTCTATTACTTCCATATTTGTTCAAACATAGTAAAGAAATATGAAACGAGAGCTAACGAAACGGTTGCGTAAGCGCCGAACATGAATCGCTTTATCGTGAAGTAATAACAAGTGGAATCCAGATTTTGATCGACTCACTGAAAAATGAAACCCTCTTTTTCACCTAAATTGCTATAATAATGCGCTCCGAGCATTGCATAAGCCGAGCCGTTCAATTTCTATCTAACAAGAGCAATTTCAATTCATCAAACATTAAACTTAAACTTAATTTCATTAGGATTTGTAGGATCTGATTAATTAAATTGAACTAAATAAATATTGGCAGTTATCGAAGTTTTCCTTTCCCGATGTTGCAATACGATCAGCGGCAACCTTTCCATAGGAGTCGCGATACTAATCGTTCAAGGTGCTCGCATTACTTACCCCTTACCTTCGCAATCTCACGCGCGAATCGGCAAAATGGCTGACATTAGCCGGGGCGACATAAATAAGTCCATAAAAAGAATATCGAGAGGCGAAATTGTCCGAGATCTTCGAGTCGAGATACTCGAGCGTGTCCCCCGTAGATCGATTGTAATGGCTTCGATCGAATCGACGGTTTCCTCGAATCCGCGAGTGACGGTCGAAAGACAATGGATTTAAATGACAGCAAATAACCGGAGATCAGAATCGGTAATATAAGCGATAGAAATAAAATAAGAAACCGTGCCAAACCATTTTGTTTCTCTTACAAAACCGAAGCATGCCATTATAAAATATCGTGACTAAATTATTAACTACAGACGTTCCATAAAATTTGTTCGATCTATTCGTTGCAAAATCCAAGTGCGCATCTTCTCTTGCAAAATCTAAGACACGTAAAATAATGTTCGCTAAACGATCCGATAAAATAATTCTTTGTAAATGATACTCGTGAATTGATTTAGGAACATTTTGATGGAAAATTTTGAATGATTCCTGGTCGGCTGACCATTTTAGGACATTGTGGGTCGCCGCGTCGGGACCAATCTATAGGTTGGTTTGAAAAAAACCTCCGACGCCTGTCGCGAGTTATGTACGTGATCCACATGAAAAATGAATGGGCGACCGGCGCGCGGCGGACTTATGTGCCATTACACGCCGAGTACCTGTGCCGCGTAGGAATGAGTGGAAAACGTAACTGTACCTTAATATCTTTCGGCGAGATGTCATCGCTGGGAACGTGACTTTAAGCTGAGGTCTTCGTCATCGACGCCTACCAGGATCCTTTGGGTTTCTAGAGTAACGGACAGCAATTTTTGTTGGTCAGAAAAATTCAGGATGCGACTGATATTGCAACATCTAACTAATATTCTTCTCCCATGAACGTCACGACCTAACGCAACATTTGTTCATAATCTTCTGTTATGAATGCGGTGATGATTTTAATATTTATGCGGGGTTGTCCACTGTTTTTAGCGACACGAAATTTTATATTTGGCAACCGGATACGTGATGCGAATTTTAGGATTGAGGATTGTTTACGATGATATAAATGTATCCTGGTAGCAGATGTAAATAGTTTCCATATGAATTTTTAATGTGCATGTACATTGTGATCCTATGTGTATATGTATATTACCGTGAAGCTTTAAATAATGGTGGTTTCACTTGGCATCTGTTTTGATCTTCCGTCGTTTGGCGTAATAGAATGAAAACGATCGATTCGGTTCGGCGCGGTGTTCAATAATTGGCCTTAATTTATCGACATACTTTTGCACGCTATCTCCAGCCGTCCGCTCGCATATCATTCGAGCGAGACTAGGTTTCACGCACCTTCGAGAAATTAACGTTCGCTGTCGATGATTTTGATAACTGGAACGATCGAAATTAGCCAGCACCTCGAATCGTTCCAGTATCCTGGAATTCTCCATACTTCATCAAATATCTACATTTCCTATAGATCAAAGTCTTGATCTCGGAAAAACCCTCGGGTACGTCCAGTTTCTTACGTACATCGTACGCTATTTTTTTGCGACCTCGCCTTGCGTCAAGCCTTACGTGCGAGAGAGCTTCGATTTTCTCAAGTTTTTTATCGAACGCTCCAGAATTTGCTGAAAAAAAATGTATAAATCACGCGTCCGCGGACAGCGGCTTACGCAAATAGTCCGCATTCCTCCGTTCACTGCACCCAAAGATATTCGACTCACGTTCGGCGTAAAACGCTTATTATTATCTCTCCGCCTTTCTCAATGGTACTTGGCGGAACGTCGGTTTCTCGAACAAAAAGAAAAGTTTAACTGGCTCGTGAAATCCTCGGGAGACCCGGCGTGTGACGAAAAGGGGATTGTCATTCGGAGGATCAAGGCTGTCACCTCTGTTTTATTTACAACAGTGACGCAAACCATGTCGCGAAAGAGCCTCGAATTTGGCATACAATGGACAACAACCGTCTCGTCCATCGCCTCTTGTTCCTCCGTGTTCGCTCGCGAGAAAATCGCTCCGATATATTCGTGCCACTGGGTTACTACACTTTCGAGTTCGGCCAAATCGGCCACTGTTCTCTGAAATTCGTCGCTTTCGCGAAACGACCAAAACGATCCGGGCAAAATGGAAATACAGATTTTATGTACATATTAAAAATTCCGGTCTCCCACGTGTTGAATTCCAAAGCACGTTCGCGGAGCGAGCAAATAACGATCCGATACATAGATCGATGATGCGTCAGCGGCCTTGAAAGACACTTTTGCACCCCGTTTCGTCCAGAATCGTCCCTCGCATAGCAAATATCAGCCAGCAGATTGCCGTCGAGACTCGAGCTCGATTTCTCCGGGAGAAACGTCTGGTGGTGTCGCGGTGACAACGCGAGAGGACATCACCGCGCACACGTCCGATCGTTCTTTTCGTTCTTTTCACCGATCGGACACTCCTTAATCGGCTAACGAGATGACGACGCTCAGCCCGGATTACCGTGCCGCTTTCATCGGAACTATGCCATTGTGCGTATGCACGAGCATTACATATTCGTTACGCGAACATCGCGTTACCCCGAAGAGCTAACGAACCCCTGCCTGGTTCACTGGACTTCTTCGTACGCGGCCTTGAATGTCTCCGAATTGCGACAGAATCGTTCTAACGCTTGTCTCTCTTTACTCTACCGTTCCCCTCCTTCGATGCTATTCCCCCACGCTTCCGCCCGGTCACGTGACTCGTTCCGTCACAATGTCACGAGGCAGAGAGAAGGGAACCGTATTCCCCTCGAGCCTATTCCCCTGATATAGCGACTCTGCTTCGGGCACCGAATTAGGATCATTCCCGGACCTAACCCAGTCCACGTGTTGAGAAAACAAAGTAGAACAATTAAGTGGACCAATTAGAAGATAAGTGACGTATCCTGAATTATGGAGGTGATTTAGAGGAATGTGCTTGAGGATCCAGCCCAAGTAAAAGTTTCCAGCGTTTCTGGAGAAGTATCTCACAGTCAGATAAGGATCCAAGTGGCCCAAGTTCACGGCGAGCTCGCATTTTCTCTGAACCGGCTCGTTTTTATTCGGCCCGCGTCGTCGCATCGTTCTCCCGAAAATAAAGATCGACCCTCTCTTTACAGGCCCGGATTCCGTGAACCTGCTTTGACATCCAGCTTCGCAAGGACATTGATTCCTTACCTTTCTCTCGCGATCGCGAGACACCGCGCCGAGCCTTTCTACGCCCGAGCGCAGACGGCTTGCATCGCATGGCATCGCATCGCGTCGCATGCAATGGCCGATTATGACTCGATCGATGCTCGCTTGCAGATCAGGCGCCATGCAGTTATTGTGGCCGTTCGAAAGGTGTAATAAATTCTGTTCCCTCCGTCCTTCTGCTTCTGCTCTTGTGGGCGTCCCGAGAATGATTAGGCTTTCGAGGAAAATGTACTGGTACTTTTCCCAACACTTCGATCATCCATAGTGGAATCGACTTGAAAATTAAAAACACATTTAATTGTCTTCGGACTATTAGGTTTCACGGTTTGCTTTTTCCGATGTTGGAAACACCTGATATAATCGCAGGGTTCCCCGAGTCACCGGGACGGCCGTAAACTAATATCGAATTGCTACCAGGGGGTTCATTAAAAGTCAAGCTTTCACGTCGAGCCGCGGCAGCTGCGGAGTGCACGCGACCGAATGCAACGCGGATGCAGCGTGTTCATCATCTCGGGCCGTGTTATTATAGAGTTCCCCGCGCGTCCCCGCGGCACCTATAAATTATCTGAGTGACGTTGGTCAACTCTGGTCGCGATCGCTTTTCCCAGCGATCCACGGAACACGATGGGGGAAAAAAGTTTCTAACGCGTCGCACGAGTTTAATTTGTACACGGAACGAAGCTAATTTGAGAGCGAATCGCTCTCGACCGCTATCATCTCTTGCCCCTGCTGCGACCTGTAATTTGTCGTTAATAGGCTGCGGATATTTTTCGTTGCACAAGTAAAAATTATCCGTATTACATATTCTCAACTGTACGAGAATGATTTTTAAATTAATTCTGATTAATCGCGCCAATGAGAAGCCGGTTACAGTTAGACCATTCAAGATCACTCGATCACCTGACACGTCCCTGGGCTGATCTATTCCACGCGGATCATGGGAAAAAATGCATAACTGGGCGGAGGATCGAGCACACTTGTTCCGACCTTGCGTCGATCATGGGAGTGACACCGTTCCTTGCGAACGAGATACCTCGGCATCCCAAGGACGAAGGATTCCCATCTGGGATCTTGATGTCTACCTAGAAACGATTATGATCGATTTGCTTTTCCACACGGTCTCGCCATATCTATTATATTTATCCCGTTTTCCATCTTGGAAGATCTCAGAATAACATAGTTCTTCTGTTTTTCACCGAGAGATGCGGAGCGGTAAACTATAACGTGCTCGACCCATACGTACGAGAAACCTGTTATTTCTTCGGGGAAGATGTATATCGTACATTGTACTTACTAAAACAGTTTTTTCAAGGTCGAGAACGTCTGCAGCTTCGTGTAAGTATGGAGAGCGGAGGCCGAAGTGTAGCAATTGAATCGGGATAACGGTCTTCAGGTTTCTCATCCCAGTGTATTAATGTTTAATATGGGAGCAGTGGAATTAGAGGGATTGCGTTATGTGGAGAATTGTGTGTTGCGTACCGATGCCACGAGTTTCTTGCATTCGGTAAGTGTAATAACTTTAATTAAGCGAATGCCTTCGGTGGGATGGATGAAAGTTGATTCGGAAACGCGCTGGCGTAGAACTTTTGAAATCCACAGTAGTAGCAATTTTCTCTGCTTAATAACTGCGCCCCCCTGTCGAATACGTTTAAGAAGGGGCTGTCAGAGTCGCTCGGCATCGGAATATCATTGGTCCCGTCGAAAAGCGAAGATCAAAGACCACCGCGGCAAAGGGAGGACACGGTACAACGATCGACTCGGTGTACGCGAAACCCCAAAAAGGTCAACGAAATCGCAACAGAGGATCGCTCGCGCTAGCGGTGCATCGCGAATTCTCACGGTCTCGTTGTCACGCAAACATTCCGATTTATTTGCACCGGCGGTAATTGACGACCGGGCGCACGCGTCTATCGCCGCGGAATCACGTGTCGGTGCTGCGTGCTGCAATTAATGGAATCGCGAGCGCACGTGCGTGAACGGATCCGCGAGCGGACACGTGCTGTGCTGGGCGAGAGATCTGGATCTGCAGGGGACTCTTCTTTTGAAACGGCCGGTGTAAATAGAGACTCCGCGTGGAACTGTGTGTGTGTGTTAGGGTGTTGCTGGCACAGGGGGGAGGTTCGATCTTCCAGCCTATCAAAGATTCGGTCACGGCAAAAGTTTTTTTTCAAAATCGTTTACGAATAAAGTGCTGTCGGAGTTACATAGCAATAGAATTTGCAGGGAGTAAAATTTTTTGAACTCGCTGCGTGCATGTTTGAAAAGTTCGAGTGCGGCCGAAAGATCGTCGCGAATTCGAAGGTAAAAACGCCGAGAACTTGGAAAGTGTAGGGTATCGATTGCATCAGAGCTCTTCAGTTTCACCGCCGCGTCGCGACGTCGTATTAAGATCAGCGAGAGTCGCCGAG
Source organism: Lasioglossum leucozonium (assembly GCA_028454225.1). Lineage (NCBI taxonomy): Eukaryota > Metazoa > Arthropoda > Insecta > Hymenoptera > Halictidae > Lasioglossum > Lasioglossum leucozonium. The sequence goes on along the minus strand of CM052221.1, from coordinate 18,808,210 downwards.
GAACTGCGAAAGAAATGCGTGTGGAACGGCTTCATCGGTCGCGTGTTGCTGCGTTTTTGCTGGATGCGGGGATCCGTGTTCTCTCCGAGGTACATACGCAAGAAATCAATGAAGATTTCCGAGGAGCATGGATCAAAAGGGAGAGAGAGAGAGAGAATAGAACCAGTCTGTACGCGAGTCTCGTTTCGTCAGGTGTGGCGAGCCGCACGCAAAAACCCATGAAAACCGCGAGGAACAAGAGAGTGGCTCGATAACGTTGAGCGGCCGATACGCAGGCAAAGACAGGTACATCCGCGTGAAATTTTACACCGAATCCAATCCGAGAAATGGCACAATAGAAAATTCTGTCCGTTCCTCTCTGGCTGGCTGGCAAAACCGAGCTGTCGCTCCATTAACGAGCCATGCGGGACACTTTCATGATCTCTGTCTCTCTCTCTCTCTTTGCTCCCTTTTCACACCCGCTCGATCGATCCTAGCCATATGGCACCACAGTACCCGATGCTGACGGGGTGCCTCGAATGCGATTGCAGAGTTGTCGGAACACATTTTCACTCGTTTGAAAGGGATCCCGTGTCGCGAACGGTACTTGACGAGATTTCGAGTCACTCAGACTGCATTCGGCACTGTGGATTTGTGGAGATGCGGCAGAACGTTCGTGGTTTGACGTGCGCGCTTCCATGGGAGTACGCCGAAGTTCGCAATTTCACAATGAAGTCGACATATCTGTCGGAAACATAAGAGTTTATGATTATTTTCCAATTCGCGAGCTCGGCTCGGACGATTGTCCGTATACAGAAAATTATGCTAGACTGCGGACGTGTTTCAATGTGTCGCCGAGCAAAACGCATGGTCTATTTTTAAACCTCATGTTTAAAACGATGACAAACAACTCGCGATCGCTTGATGACGTTGCACTTGCGAGGAGATAACGGGCTGGCGCATTACTACACGATCGCGGTGAGTTCGCGTGCTTCGGACTGTGTTTCGTCAAAAAAACAATTTGTGCGACCCGATCCGACCGAAAACGCAAGGGGGCGTGGTCTTCCCTCGAACAAGACCAATAGAAAACTAGAAAAAACGTCCGACGACCAAGAGGCTGCTAATAAAATAGAAAAACTCGTCAGGGGAAAAAAGTGTAAGAACCGATCCGAAAAATTGCAGCAGCGTTCAATGTCTCCCACAAGCTCCACCAACCCACCAGGGTGTATCCCCTTTAGCGTATCCCCCATGCTCTCCCCACCCGCACCGCCCACCCCCGTCAGCCGTCAATATCTCGCAGCGTCGAACAATCGTCGATGCGTGGCTTGTATATGCGAGGGCGACCGGTTCGAGCGGGTTTCCGAAAGGAAAAGGCATTCCAGGCCGTAAAGTGGCGAATCGCGCGCTGATTGGAGGACACGGTGTACGGGCTCGCGCGCGTACGTGTTCTCTCTGCATGGCGGGGCCCCGTTCTTGTGTAGAGATGGTAGTTCTCGAACGCGGCGGACAGAGAAAGGTAGCGAGAGAAAGAGAGAGAGAGGAAGAGAGAGAGAAGAGAGAGAGAGAGAGGAGAGAGAATACACGGGGGCCCCGTGGACTGTGGCATAGAGAGATGCCCGTGTCGGCAACGGTGAGAGTTTAGAGGCGAGTGTCGAGTAGACCGCTCGAATGGAACACGGAATCGCGTGTGCTCGCGAGCGCGCCGGCTAGACCGTGTTCTCTTCTCTGTTGCCTCGGTTCCGTGGATCCGTCTACTGCTACGCTGTATGTAGACTGTGTAGAGCGTGTGTACGTGTCGACGTGTGTCCGTGGCTGCCGTGCGTGTGGTGCATACGAGGGCCGCGGTATCGTGTATCGTATCGTGTGCGCCACGAAGCGGGATTAGGAGAGACCCAGCAGTAGGCCACCGGCGCTCGTCGCCTCTGCGTCTCTTTTTCCGGCTCGCGCGGCAAAGACCTACCGTAAACCATGGTCCCAGCCCTCGTCGACACACCGTGACAAACGAAGATCCTGCGCAACCCTCCGTTAACCCTTTTCGTCTATTTTCTATTTTTTTTCTTTTTTTACCAAATAGACGCGATCCGGGCGAGTTCGAATATTCGATTCTTTCTCGGTGAGTCGGGTGGAACTTCTTCTTGTGGCGTCAAGAATAAGTCTTGAAAGGATCAAGTGGCGATCCAAAGGATTTAGCAGCGTAACCGTATGTCTATCTAGTCCTGGGAGAGCCAGTGTCCTGCTGCGTCGAGAAAGTAATTTAATTTGAAATCGACAGTTGTCACTCGACTAACAGTGATCGAAAGATACTCGAAGGATGTCGTGAAGGATCGACGATTTAAAGTAGCAATGTGTCTCTAGTCTCCTTGTGGGAGTAAAGTGTTCTGCTCCACTTTGGGATTAGTTCGATTATGCACGATTGAGATGCAGTCGACAGTTGACTAAAAGGAATCGAATAATTGATCGAAGGACACCTTGAAGGATACCTGAAAGGATATTTGCAAGGATCGTGTGAGAATCGAGGATCAGAAGCAGTGTCTGAAGACCAGTGAGAGCTAAATCGTTCTGCTCCACTTTGGGAGGTTAATTAAATTTGCGATCTACTGTTGTCAGCAGCGTTGATTGAAAGGAATCAAAGGACCAGTCAAAGGAAACCTTGAAGGCACATCTCGAAGGATCCAGTGAGAATTGGAGCAGGAGTCTCTAGTCCAGTGAGTGCTAAATTGCTCTGCTCCACTTTCGCAGTAATTAAATTTGTAATTGACACTTGTCGCCTGAGTGGGAAGGATCAAAGGACATCTCGAACGATACCTTGGAGGACACTTTGATGTGCCGTGTGACGATTTAAAGAAGCAACCCTCTAAACTGCCTTGCTGTACTGTAGGAATAATTAAATATTCCAAGCAACAATTGTTACTTAAGAAATAGAGAACTAAACGAAAAATTCCTCCGAGGATATCTTGCAGGAGTGTTCCCTCTTGAGAGGATCATCGGTCACGACCCTGCACCTCTAGTCCAGCAGAAGCTGAATCGTTCCGCTCGGAGCAATCGAATTCGTAATCTCATGGCTTTGAAACCGTAATCGACAGTTGTCACTCGAGAAGCGGAAAGGCTCGAGGGATCGAGGATCGATCTCGCGTGACGCGCCTGCCGGTCGATCGTGAGCCCGCCGTTAAATCTACGGGAGTCCGGGGTTGGAATTGCCTGGAGTCTCTCCCCGTGGAACTTCGAGGATAGTATTCCGCGAGAAAGGGTGGATCCTCTCTCGGAGAAAACATCGAGCGCCAGACTCGAGCGGCTATAATTTAGCCCGTCGGTAATCTGAAATCGAGCCAGCCGGGATTACACGATATTAGATGCTGCGTATTGGTTTCACTTCGCTTCTCGATCCGTTCAGGTGAACCGGTCAGCGCGATCGCTGTCTGCGCGCAACAAGTTGCTGAAAAGAGTATTTTTTTTATATACTTGGGAGAGGGGGTGGGGAGGGGGAGAACTGGACACCGGTGGTTTTGTTTTCGAGCGGTGCGATTACTCGACGATCGGCGAGTATGTATCGTGGACGATGGATCTCGGGATCCTATGCTTCTGGGGAGCTACTATGAATTAGCCAAGAGATTCTACCGGAGCAAGAGCACGAGTTCCAGTATACCAACGGAAGCTGAGAAGTTGCCGATTACTCGGGGATCTTTGGTTTCAGCTTGCGGGCAGATTGTATCGAGGATTAATTACGAACCGATAGCTGTAATTGGGAAGTCGTGGACCACGTGTGCGTGCGTGCGTGTGTGTGTGTGTTTCTACAGGAACAATAGTGGAGATTGGCACGGTCGATGGAGTTGCGGTAATTGGCAGTGTAGACTGAAAGTTAATATTTCTGAGAACTTCAGCATCGCGACACGGGATCGAACGATTGAATTAAAAGCTTCGTTCTGATGTTTCGAATCAGGATGAGAAAATGTACTTTTAATGTAAAATTAAAACATTTCTTGACCAGGCTAAAACTAAAATAAATATCGTGTCGAAGCAATTGAAACTGAATGTTCAAATCGAAAAGTACAAATGCAAAATTAAGAACGATGAACTTGAAATGCTATTGTTCGATAAAAGCCCGCGTCGGACCCGGGCTCGCGGGGAACCGGCGTAGGCGATGACGCGCGTGTTCGCGTAGTTATTTCGGATGTACATCATCGAGGAAGATAGTGGGGACGACGGCGGCTGCCGTCTGATCTCCGTCCGTCAGTGCGTCGACGCTGACGGACCGCGCGAGACGCCGGAGAAACGACGTCCTGACGTAGACGTCGTCGACGCTGCCAGCCTCCTCGAAGTCAAGTGTTTCCCACGTGTGGCCGTCAAGGCTCCCATCTTGAAACAACGTCCCTCCTTTGAGGACAAGCTCAAAGACTCGACGCAATCCCCTAATACCGTTCCAACCTCAGGAATCTCAAGCCAACCGGTATCCATCACCGACAACGAGGACTCCAAGACAACGCCTCGCGAGGAACCATCGTCAGAATCCTTGAAAAACATCATTAATTCACCGGAGGATCGCAGCGGTCCTAAGACTCCTACTGATCTAATCGAAGTGGTGGACTGTAGAAGCACTTGCGATGATCAGGGCTTCAAGACCACGGTAAACTTTCAATACAAGGATACTTTGACGCGCTCCATCAATGTGTCGAAGGTCGACAAGGCCAGATGCCTGAGGAGGAGCGCCTCGGCTCCTGGGAACGGCTCGGAGGGCCAGGAGAGGACCAAAGAGGAGGAGTGCGAGAACTCGAGGATACGCAAGGATACCAAAGACAGCGTCTACGCGAAGAACCCTGCAAAATGTTCATCCTCGAATAAGGTCGACGCGAAATACCGTGCGAGGAACAGCCGGGCCCAGGAGTTTAGCACCAAGACGGAGCAGTTGATCGCTAGGAGGACCAGGCAGGATCATCCGGCGCGGCGTGCTAGAGCGTCCTCGTTCGTGATCGAGAGGAAAAGGCACAGGCAACCGGCAATTACGTCCTCCAGGTCCACGGAGGACCTGTCCAGGTGCCCGCCGAGCGAAAAGACCGAGGAAACGGCCGATGGAATGCGGAATTGCAGCGGCGTCGCCGGCGTCGACGAGGACGAGGGCTGCGTGCTCCTCGGGGTTAGGTCCCTCAACGATGGCCCCCAGCTGACTCTCGTGCCGAGACAGGACGACAGGTGCACCAGGAGGGACAGGGAACGAGCGAGGATACTCAGGAGACGGAGGATCAACGGCAGGTCCGCGTCCGTGCCCAGGGTGAACGTGAGTTGAGATTATACCGACGGGATTGGGGGGAGGGGGTCTTTTGAATGTGGTTGGACGCGTTAGGCTCGCCGGAAGGGAAATTGTTGGGGAATTGAATATGTTAAAGAGCTGATGTTACCGCTGCGGTTGATGGGAAAGTCTTGTCGAGCTGGGACTGAAGTCCTCGGTTGGTTTCCTGAATTGAATAGATAAGTAAGAAACAATTTTACGGGAATACATTTTGAAATTGATTCGAATTTACCCCTCGAAATCCAGTGATTTCTCTCGGAGCTTTCGATAACGATAATCAACTACGAACAGCGCGCGCAGTGCGATCGTTAAAAATTATCTCGTTAACGACAATCTAAAGCACACCGGGTATCAGCATGGCCAATCAGTCGGAATGATTGATGCGAGCTCGAATAACAGCTAAAAAAACAAAGCTGCCCTCGAGACGAGTCTGTGCGCGGGCAACGATTCTTGAGGAGAACGCATTCGATTCATTTTCACCCACGTCAAGGGACACGTGAATCGGAGGAGACGCGCGTGAACGTGCAGGGTGTGTGGGTGGCTGGCGCACCAGGTAAATTCCTGCTCGGGTCGAGGCACTCGCCAACGCAAATACCCGAAGAGAGGCTTTCGCAACAGCCGATCGGCCCGCATCTAAATACCACGTTGCCGTGTTTCACCGTCTGTCGCTCTCTCTCTTTCTTTCTTTCTGTATTCTTCGTTGATCGCTACGAACCGTGTGGGTGCACCTTTAAGAACACCGCGCGATCTTATACCATACCTCTGACAGCGGAACCCGGGGGGGCAACAGGGTGGCGCACAGAGATGCATTTTAGCAGGTTGATGCCTCGACGTGATTTACTCGCGCAATAGAATGCACGATGCAGTCTGAATGGTAGGAACTGCAATATATCGCTGCGTAAACCGATAGGCGTGCTTTAATGCCCTAACAGCGGATCCTTCGCGGCTCCTTCCGAAGAGGTTTTTCTTGTTGCAAGTTTCTTATTGCTATTTTCTTGTTGTGCTGTTCTGATGGATCGGCCGATGCTTTCGAGGTCCGGTATGTTACGGTGACAGTTCACTCGCGTTGTCTTTCATCCGATTTCCATCTCTTACTCCATTCTGTTTTAATTTGTACACTTGTTAACTTTAACTTGAACATTTTTATTTTTGCAGAAAAATCTGCAAGCTTTTAAATTCTATTTTAGACCAAACAAATTTCTGTTTAGCTTCTACTAATTGGATCATAAAAATCTCTATTTACGTAAACATACGTGAGCCCATTAACAACCGACTACTGACTGACGCTTCTATTATGACTTCCTACTATGTTGACTTCATCCGCTCTACAAAGGTCCTGTCAAATCCACCCTCTTCACTCTTCAAACAATGTAAACACTGCTCTCATTCAAACGTCAGCTGGAGATGCTTCCTCGAAAACATGTTCCAAAATAAACACCTCCATTAAAGACCCCCCCCGATCAACATATAAAAGAAACTGGAAGAAGGAAAATCAACAAGGTACAATGCACTGGTCCGTCCCAGTCATAATCCACATACTATAATACTATATGTATATTAAACTCTTCAGGGACTGTTCATTGTGTATTTTGTCCGAAAGTTAGATCATTAGGTCTGTCGATTTTACCATAAAATTTATAAAAGTTGATTTCCGTGCAATTCTCTATCTATTCGAGGCTTATCGCATTTTGTGACGCCACCTGTCAAAATTAAATTCCCAGAGTATCCTACACCATGTTTTTTTTGTGGTGAAAATAGGGAATTTCAGTGACGCAATTGAGCACAAGTTTGTTTAAGATACCCGGCGTCTGGCACGACGGGCATTCGACAGCTGGCGTCGCCTATTGAAAAACAATGTGCGGCACGAATGCATTCCGTATCGGTTGCTGCACGTGCGCCCAAAGTGCACGCGGATGATTAACGATTCGTTAACGGCGCGTCGGTATACAAGTAACCGGTGATAACGCCCGGCAAACGTTTTAAGAACCTTCGTAGATAAACGCACCCGCTCCCGTTCCAGCCTCGTAGAAACGCATTAGCCTGTTTTTTCGTCGATTTTGCGGTTCTCGGTTACCGATATCGTCTAAAGCGCGGCGTCACGCGTGTTCTGCGAATTTAAACATTTCAAATAATCATCTATAATCATGACTCGTTTTTATTGGTCACTCAATCATTCGAGTCGTAAAAGGAACAATTATTTATATTCACTTAAAACCATCGCTCCGATAACGACAGTATTACTGTGAACGCGAGCTGGATTATGTGGGTTTTCAGTCCTCTCCCTCCATTACGTCTCCCTGAGTGTACCAGCTAGATCATGCAAACGTAACCAATCAAAATAGTTTCCAAAAAAAAAAAATGGTCCCTCAACCTAAAGCTTCATTCTGATAGACAGAAAAACACATAACATTTACTAATTTTTTCAAAAAAGACTATCCAGTATAATGTCTTATGTTTTCATATTTTCTTAAGTCCGTCTAGCTTTATGAGGTCATCACGAAGCTTTCCTAGTAGTGTGCAAATTCACGTCATTCATTCGGTAATTATAATTGCAAATCGTGCATAGTTACAGCAATAACAATAATTGTCCAACAATCTACAAACATGAAAGGGGATTTTCTAAAAATTTCACGAACATAACCAGCCGAGTGTAAAAAATTCTTGAATATTGAAAACTTTCTTTGGGGAGTGGGATTTAACTGGGAAGTGGCCCGTACAGGTCAAGCAAGGTCACCGCTGGTTATCGAACCGGTCGATTCCGAATTTCACTGTTGTTTACACGGTGACGAGCCCCGAACCTATGGGAACCCGTCGAAATTTATGCAAAACCTGCTGGCACGAAATTGCCGGGCACGGACCGCGGGAATGTTAATGGTGGCCAGGGTGGTTCAGCGAGCCGAGGTAAATAATACCGAAGGCCTAGGACCGGTCTAACGTTCCGATCCAGTTCGAAACCACTTTCGTTTTTTCCCCCCAGTTCGCGTTCGTTCGTTTGTTCGCTGGTCGGAGACCGAAAGGAAACGATACATGCTGCGTTTTTATCGGCGCGACAATGCAAGGCGTGGCGTCTCCTTTTTGCAAGGCGACACGACTAGTGATCGCTCTCCAAATGTCAAATCACCGTTGACTTGCGCGGAGAACGTTTTTTTCGCCCATGGGAACGAAATAGACTCTTCATCGTTCAATCCATTATCGGAAATCCTCTCGTCCTCCTCAAACCAAATCAGTCGAATAATTAATTTGTTGGTCAGTTCTTTATAAACGACGATCTTGATCAAGAAGAATCGACGTTTGGGGGTCCATTTAACCAGAGACTGGTCGTATGCAAAAAATGTTGGCGACGATGCATATCCAGGTCGGACATCGTACAAGTGCGCCAAGAAGCCGTACTCTAAATGAACTAGAATCGAGATGGTTAATTGTGTCAGAGTCCGCATCGATTCGATTTGTCGCAGGAAACGATCAACCAGAAGAAACCTCGTCTAATCCTTGATCTCATCCCGGATCGACGTGTAATTATCAAATTGTTATAAATCGCCGGCCAGGGAATCATTAAAAACAATGCACTTTCTCCCTGTGAAACCGCTCGCTCGAGAAACTTCGAGATGTACAAACTCGTAGCCGGAAATTCATTAAAACCCGAGCCATTAACTAATTTTCTCTCTCTCTTTGAAGATCGAAACGGACACCCAAGAAATTAAGTAACCCAGTTTTGTAGATCATTTTTTCATTATCGATACTGTGAGTTTGACAGATTCAGAGCAGTTGGCGACTTTCCGACCGGAAGTCATCAAGATCTAAGCGATTGCACGGTTGTAGGCCACTTTTTCTCTGATAATAAGCCGGTTCCGAAGTAACCGAACAATGCTTCTGGAAAAGGACTGTCTTTACCCCTATTACCGTTAATTGATATTTTGTACGCGAGCTAGGGAAAATTCTTTCTCGAGGGAATAATCCTGCTTTCCGTGACATGATTTTTACAAAATTTTCATATATCTGACGAAACAGAATGCTATTAAAATACTAAACGCCTATGGAACTGAATGGCCAATAGAAGAGAATGTATCTTGTAAAGGACATTGCAACATTTTTCGCATATCTGCTTTTAACCTTTTCAACTTCGTAAACCTGTTCCGTTCTGTAACTGCATAATAATAAGTTTCAGTTTTTTTTTTATAAGAAAAAGAATGGTTAGAATAATTAGGAAATGTTTCTAATCGATTCGAATATTTTTCAAATACTATATGTTCTTCATTAATAGACAAGACAGACTTCTGAATGACAAGATGGCGACTGGTAACGTCTTATTCTCGGGCCCTAATCATTCGACGCGAGGAACACGCATGATGCAATTGGTAATTACACGCATCGGGTCCCTTTTAATTCAACCAACAGGCCAATCAGACCATGAATGACGGCTGACTTGTGTTTATACTTCAACGTAACTGAACATTGCTCGCTTATGCTTGTCAAAATGAGGATTGGTTATGCCACCGTCACACACAGTCAACACGATGATTAATGGTCGCTCGATAACGAATCTTTTCATTCCGTTGAATTCTTGAATCGAAAGCAATCGAAATTATTTCGGAAACATTCACTTCAAAGACTATAAGTCTCTTTAGGTATTCAACTATGCTTTCCAGATGCTCCTTCATTTTACATGATTTTTCATATTGTATTTCACTAATTCAGAATCTATTCACTATTAACACGGAACATTCGAGTTCTCAAAAATAATTTAGAATAGGCATCCTAGCTCAAAAAAAAATTGTCATATTTATGATCCAATCTTTTTTATTTACTATTCACATTTAACTTTCAATTTTTTAGTGCACGATTCAAACAACAAATTCGGTACACCAATTTTGTCAGAAATATTTTCGCAAGTTCACAGAGAAACATTAGGGATCTTCCCGTGAATTAGCTTGCAGTCCACTTTCAACGGAAGATTTCGCTCTAACAAGCGATCGAGAGTCTTTCTCGGCCGGCAATCTCGCTACGGTAGCGAAATTGGCATCGGTTAACGATCCGCAAAGCCGAAACGAACGTCCGATACCATCGAATCGCAAACGAGTTTCGAATTCTTTCGCTATCTTATCTAAAGCAGCCAATTCCAAAGGTAATTCCGCATCGGCGCGGCGGCGAGCGTATAGTTGCGAGAAAATCACGATGTCGGCACGATATACATACATACACACGAGTTTCGTTACGTAAATCGGGGCCAGCAGTTACGCCTCGATCCGCACTTTTCCCAGTTGGAAAATCTCTCTTGCGCTATCGAGGGAAAAACGCCAGAAGATCGTGTGAAAGTTCGGTTGGTTAGCTCGCGCGGAATCCAGATTATAATTGTTGATAATACATTTAGGCAAGTACAACGATCGTCATCCTACTCTAATCTTTAGTTGGAAGTTGGGAGATTAAACTCCCACTTGAACAAAATTTCCATAAGCCATAAATGGCTTATGGAAATTTTCAAAAAATGCAATGTTGGAGTATCAGATTCGACAGGATTTAGTACAGTTTTTATTTATTTTGGATCTACAAATATTGTTATGAATAGGATTTCATTTGGTTCTTTCTCAATCTACTTTCGTAAAATTTGTCTACGAAAATTGAAGATTGCATAAACATGCGCAGTCTAATGATCAGAATTGCTATTGAGAATTAAATTCACACTCTAGTTTACCACCAATTAGATGATTGTTTCAGTGTTAACTGTAGAAATTGTTGCTGAAGTAAAAAATTGTTACGATCTCTTTAAGGAGAAAGATCATCGACTTACTTGATCAATTACCGATTTCCATAAATTTTTCAAATCGCGAGCATCGCTGAGATTAGAAATTCTAATCGATTAGTACAGCTAATTTGGACTGTCGGCCATTATTAACGCTGACAGCCGATAGTGCACCGGTCTCTCGCGGACTGTTTGCAATTGCATAATCGAAATCGCTGCACCGTGGAGAGCCCGTAAGGATCCCTTATTACTCGCTAATGCGACGGAATGGTCTAGAAAGGCAATTGATGGTTTCTCGAATCGCTCGTTGTTCTTCCGCGACGGGGAAACAATAGGCTTGCGCGCGTTGCTGTTACGAGGCCTCGTTACGAGCTAGCTGAAATGGGCGGAATTTTGTTTGAATAACAGATGACGTATAAGAGAGTGTGCATTAGCGTTCCGTTCGGCCGCGGATTAAACGCAGTTACCTGCGTTCATTTCGCCCGTGGCTATCCAATTTTCTCACGGGCAAGCAAATATTTTCTATTTTAATCCGTTCCTTCCTCGTTTCAATTCCCGATCCCCTACCCGCATTCCTGTAACAATTGGGCCAGAACTAGAAAGTGCTGTCCGGTCTCAAAATTTATTTTACCCGTGCACTTGCATAGCATTTTCGTCGCGCAAAATCGCGATCGCTCGTCGCCGGTTTAATAACAGAAGAATCTCGCACGATTAATCGGAGTCAGCTCAAGGAGCGGAGGTTACGCGATAGCGTAACATACTCTCGACGGAGTTTAATGGACCACTGGCGAAGTCGCCCGACCGGCATCATCCTACTTTTCATCGGGAACGCTCCGTTCGAGAATTCAATAAGTATGAATCTGTTAGCGCAGAGTTCCGGGTTCAATTACGAGCCGCGCGCTGTTTATTTACAGTTACCAAGCCGCGTTCCATTAATTACGCGTGGATTAATTGCGCCCGATTTACATGAGCTTTGCTCGCGCCTGTTCGCTCCCGTTCGAGGAAAGTCCTTGCAAAGTCTCCTCTCCGCATTATACATATTATATAATCCCTGTATGCAGTGCACGCGCCGCGCGTCGTCCAGGAAAACCCCTTATCATGCCCCGAGCATCGGCCCAGCGAAACATAATCCGACGGTGCGATTACCGGCTGGTGCAATTACCGCGTTACGCTGTCCCGTAAATGCGAGAGGATCGCCTGCATATCGATCCGGTAGAAAGTTTCATGAAATTCCTTCGGTAGCTATTTCTTTTTATCTAGAGCTTTCATCTACTATTTTTTTTTTAGCCATTTTTCTTTTCCGTGAACTCAGAAATCATTAAATTGCTCCAACAAGCAACTCTGGAGTACAAGATCATAGTTCGCCAGAGGTCGAAGGTCAGGCTAACCTCGCCGGTAAGAAGGTCCTTCTTCCGAACAGGAAGTTGATTCTGTGAAGTCGATGTAGCAAAATTATCAAGAAAGTCTCCTCGAAGCTTCGATAAAGCCGCGAGACTACACAGAAACTGTTTAAACGTCCACTTCCTCTAACGTCCTTTTATCCAAAGATTGCTTCCGCTTAACTTTCTTAACTTCTTCTTGCGCAACCTGTATCCGGTCAACCGAGAAATTTCATGGACTATTGTCTCCTCTTTCGAGCCAGTTCCTCCTTCCCAGCTCCCATCGTGAAAGAGTTTCCCGAATTCGTGCGTTAATTATTGCATTAGGTTAGCAGTGACACAGCAAGCTCCTCAAGTACGTGGGACCCGCGATGAAAATCGATATCTTTGTGTTCAATTTTCTAGAATCATCTTAATGCGCAATTATTCAACTTCCTACTTCCAAAAACGGATCGATCAACCGATCCATTCAATACAATCTCACTTCGAAGAAGGGTCCCGTGCTATCAGCAACAAGATATGTGTGCAAGCAATTCCACATCGTCAGCGTCCTCGGAGCTCTATCTCGTTCCCGGTAGCGAGACCCTGTGTATAGCCGCGCAGTCACATTTTTTCGTCTCGACTGGCCAAAACAGTTTTCCCTGATAAGAGAACGGGTGTCTGTGTTGCAACGTTGACATTTCGGCTGAATACAAATGACAGAGGCGTTGGTTGCGTGTCATACATACACCCGGGGAAAGCTGACTTCCGTCCCGAGCGGAACCGGCAATTGGAGAAATCTAAAGCCGACGATTACGCTTCTGGTGCAATCGGCCCGTGTAACCGATAATTAACGCCCCGGCGCGGCGACGAACGGCTCCGTCGACATTCGGTTTTGTTCCGGTACTAGTTCCGACGCGACGCAGGCGATAACGCGTGTCTCGAACGCTGGAATTCGAGCCGGAGAAACGAGAATCGATATACAAGGTGTCTCCCGATCACGCCTCCGAATCACCTAATTATCTGACTCGTTCGCCGTCCCACGGAAAATTTCTCGGGCCAAAGTTGTACTGAATTGGTACAGATGTTAGATAACAGAAGTGTTTTTTATCGAAGTGATTTTTCAACGAGATTTTCAAGGTGATCGGTATTTTTTTTTCGAAGAATGATTCTCCATTGTCACATGTACTTAGCTAATACGATAAACGATCAGAGACACCCTGTATAGAACACGTTTGAGGATATTTCATGTACCGCGTACAGGAATCGTTGTTTACGATGGTTGTTGCGAGCACTTTTTGTCGTTCGATTTTATCGGCTGCCTATCTCGTATCTCATTATCTAATGACTTCCTTCCAGTTGACTTTTGCCTCCGGGAAATCATGTAATTCCCGACAGTTTGAGGAATTCGAGCGCGGAAAGTCGACACTCGAGAAAACGAGAACATGTCCAGCAAGATTCGTAAAAAAATGTTCGAGAAGAATAAGAGAGTTTCAGCTGTTCGAGATCTTAGCGAATTTCACTTTCCTCGGTCTACGAAGCGAATTTTTATACGCGTTCATACTCTGGTAATCATTAAGCGAGGTGGTCGGCGATGTTTTATTGCCAGAGCATGATTGTCTGTGAGAAACAAGTTTACTGTTTCAAGGTGCAATTACAGATACGAGTCTCTGATATCTCGGTCCCGGGTAATTGCTGGTGCGTGTCTTCGAATAAATCTCTCTCCCGGCTTCAATAAATTCGAATAAATTAGCAATGCTTTGAACAAAATTAAGTTCGTCTGTTAATTTTTTCTTCTGATTCACAAAATTACTCGACGGATGTACGAAAAAATGCAGAATCTCCGAAAGAAAATTTTGCGTAAATCGATAGCTCAAGGAGACTGAACCGAACACACTCGGGGAAGCAGAGATCGCAATAGCTCGCAGATTTTCCAGACGTTTCTCGAGGCAATATCTCTCGCGGAATTGAATGTATCGAAATGAATCCTGCCGGTGCTTTCACGCGGTCCACGTGGGGATCGTTCGCGCACTAGAAATAAACTGCCCGAGGAAAATATTTTCCTTCGTATCTCGTGTATATCCCGTACATTTCCCCGGTGGCGCCGAGTCGAGGCATTCGTTAATCATAAAGACCAGGGCCGACGGCGAATTATACTTCAGCATAGCGCGCGAGCCCTCAGATAAATTGAACACCTTTTTTTCCAGGTCGTAGCGATCCAGTAACTCGCGTAGCTGTACGCAAATAGTGTAGGTTACCTCGTTGTAATGTTAGAAACACGATTTCACGGAACTCTGTGCGAACCGTGGGCAATCGGTGGAAAATCGCGACGAAGCTTTCTCGCGGAGAAATTCGCAGGAAAATTGCGAAAATGATATAACGAGGTAATAAGGTAGAGGAAAGAGTTGGAATTGTGGATTATGATGGAAATATTTGCGAACATTAAATAGAAAATTAAACGGGTCCTGTCGATTCGTTCGTTTGGTGCTGCCTAACAATATATTAGTATACATTCTATTCGAAAAATGGGAATTTGTATAATTACAATCGGTGAATCACCGTGTCCAATCGCGAACTTCTAAATCCAGCGAGCATTCCATGCCACGGTGTATTTACGAGATTTCCGTAAAAGGTACGCGGAGAATTTTCGAGGTTGAGCCAAAGGAGTCGTTGGCTTTCGGCTCATCTATATTTTTAGGCATCGCGGTTGGTCAACATTTTCTCTTTCCCGTCTCCGTCCCCCTCGTATTTTCTTTAAGGGAGAGAGGACGCGCGCGCGCGTGTCGTCTGTTTTGCGGCGCAGCTAACGGGCGCAGCTGTCGCGGAATCGCGTGCATTTTAATTGCACAGATCACCCGGCTATTTCAAGGTGAACCCCGGCCGAGGGTGCACCGAGGCGAGCCACCGACTGAATTAAGGTTTGTTGTTCCAACGTCTCGCGATCACCGCTTTCGTCGTTCGCGCTGTCAATTCCGATCGCCACCGAAGACGGTTTATTAGTTTTAATTGCTAATTGACGCGCCGATCGAACGGCTGTGATTCTCCCCATGTGTGGTCGCCGTCTCATTTCTTTTTATGAACTCCTGAAAGGACAAGAAAGTATAAGAAAAAAAAAAGAAATAAATCCATCTCACTCGAGTTTGTCGCGACGCAGGTAGAAAATGTTTATATTGCATAAACATCCGCTGTCTGTTTCTGCATAAATGCATAAAGTCCGCTAATGACTTTGAAAGGATTTACGATTTTATTCAACCGGTATTTCCGATCGCATGTTTATGCATAATTTACCGCTACAGGAAACGGGACGCTTTCACACACTTAAGCCCCACTTCAAAAATTCGAAATTCGTTTATTTTCCACGTAGACGCTAATCTTTCGAAAACGACGTATCGTCCGAGCTTAGAGAAGAGTGATTGCATCCTCGCGGAGTCATCAACAGGTCGTTACGAGGCCCAGGGGAATGTAATTCCTTGTGCAAACGACGGTGAGCTACCGGTTAACGTCGATCCATCGATCTCCCACGGTTAATCGCGTTGCCCGCGCTTGTTCCAGGGAAGTTAGGATCGCGTTAAGTGGCGCGGGACCGATTTCATTTGCAATCTCGTTAGCATTCGGCCGAATACTACACGGCGGAAAACCATTAGGCCGCATCGGCTAACGAGGCTTCGCGCCCGCGCCGCGGACCGCACGCGGTTCGCCGTTATGCGCGAAAACGAAAAAACATAGAAGAAAAAAACAAGCGCGGTTTATTAAAATTCACGTTGAATTCGCCGGGCACGGTATTGCGCAACCCTGTCGTGCAAGTATCCTGCGATTATCCTTCCGCACAATCTCCTCGGTCGAGGCTGACTGGCTTAGCCTTTCGCTTTCCATCGACGCTCGTGGACTTTTCGCCCCGGATTTTCATACTAATCGCGAATTCGCGCTGTGGGATGGCCGCGCGCGATTTATCTGCGCGGTGTTGGAAGACGTTAGCCGACTGCCATAATTTTTATATAGACGAGAAAAATTCTAAATTCTTCTGAGGTATCCTGAATACCCTAGAATGAAAGTAATTCCTTTTTAAAAACAAAGCTGTCGAGCACAACGAACTGTATTGCGAGGGACTGTTGCAGTACTTCGAATCGGTTCGAGCGAGCCTAACCAGTCGATTTAAACGACCATTCGCGAATCGTTCCACGAGCCAGCACCTGGCAGCTCATCATCATCAGTCACGGTGACATAATTTCGTTGAGCCTCGTTTGCTTGAGCAGATTTACATCCCCGGAGGGTCCGGACCGGCGAATTCGCGTCCCCTCTGGTAATTGTTCGCAGATGCGCAGGACACGCTGCTCCTTAAGTATAGAAAAAGAACACGCGGACGTGTCGCGAACCTTACCACCGCGACGAATTCCCCTTAATTCGATGGATATTTTTAGCGGTGACGGGGTCGTAGGATCGTGATTTCGAGATTCCAGCTATACCGGGGGCTCCGAAACCGGCTACATCTGCGCAATTGCCTTTTCTCTGCGTTAGAGTATTACGATTCCCGCGAAATCCCTTCGCAGCCGACCGTTTTTCTCTATTTATTGACAGATTTGATGGATCGCCTCTCGCAAGAACTGGTGATTAACGACGATCAACTGGTTCGATGATCACGTAAAGTGTTGTATCGCTGATGCGATAGGATGCGTTCGGTAAATAAAAAACGAGACGAACCAGTGTAATTAGAAGCGTTTCCTCGTTTTTTTTTTCAGAAAAGAACCACCGTGTTCCGCGAACGCTCAAGTTCATTGCGGGGATGTAGAAAGTTTAGTATATCACCGTGAGATTATTTTATGAACATTTTATTCCCGTCTTGAAGGAATTTTAAAGATAGAGGTAACGGTGTTACGAGCCAGTATTAATCATTAGTGTCAGTTCGGCTCATCAATTTTCACCGCTTCTGAAAAAGCGGTTCCGTCAGAACTATTTTAATCGTGTCTCATTTTATTACGATTTTCCATTTTCAATGGGGCCATACGAAAATTAAATTGTTCCGTCGTGTTG
The DNA here is from genome assembly GCA_028454225.1 of Lasioglossum leucozonium. Lineage (NCBI taxonomy): Eukaryota > Metazoa > Arthropoda > Insecta > Hymenoptera > Halictidae > Lasioglossum > Lasioglossum leucozonium. The sequence continues at coordinate 18,790,827 of CM052221.1, read as the reverse complement.
ATTTTTTTCAATGAAATTCATTTTTTTAGAATTCTGGCTTTGTCCTGAGACTCCATCTTTGTCACTTTTAATCCCTCGATTGTTTGAAATTTCGCGTACCTCGCCACCACTTTTAGGACACCTTGTACATTCCACCAGGAATCAAACGGTCTCCGGGACCGCTCTGCAAGCAATTTCCACGTCCTGAGTCATCGAACTTGATCAGGATTCCAGTTGCTCTTCTCTTCCTAAGAAGAGAACGGGGTCTGTGCCCAAATTCTACCAGGCTGAGTCACCGCGAGCACCACCACCATAGGAAACGAACAACAGCCTTCCCTCTAACAAAAAAAGGAAAACCCACGAGTTCGTGACGCGTCGAAGAAAAATTCGCTGGTTTTGGCATCAGCACCCCTTTTAACCACAACGAGTTAACTCGTCGGAATCTTTTAATTTTACATATTGTTGTGACAATTCTGTGTCTTGATATGTTTCTCGCGATTGAAAAGTCGTCTCAGTTGAAAGGTTGAAGGACCCGTGGGCGGCTCGACCGATTCCCCATAAGGATCGGGAGCGTTAGATCATCGAGTAGGGTCCTCGGGATCTAGCCGGTTCGAAAGAATGATGTACGCCGCGACATTCTTGTCGTCGACACGTGGGCGATCCTGTTATTCGCCGATTATCAAGGCGCTCGCGATAATAAATGCACGTGTAAGCGATCGGGGCCCCGGTCAGCCACGTCTCGACCAGGATATCTGAAGTTAGGCTCTCGGATATGTGGAACAGTGGTTAGGAGATCGTATCGATAGTCTTCGCGTGTGAGGCGTGAACCCTGGAACCGCAAGCACCAGAATAGTTAAGAACTGGGGTTCATTTATTATCGGAATTATATTATTCGGTAATCGAATATTGTTTCTTGGGGATATATTTTTAAGGGGCTAGGTCTTCTCGGATCGTCGATTTGCGGCGAGCGTCCATGCAAGCATTAACAAGAAACACAATTTTTATATTGTCTATCTTATCTTTACGACGACATTAACGCGTCGATAGGCACTTTTTCGACGAAGTTGAGCACACAAAGGAGGTCTATTGAAACAATGACACCATTCACGATAATAAATAAGATTATGTCGCGGAGGTCTAGTCTCGTTGTGAATTTTTTAACGTTCTCCGGGGACAGTTTGAATGTACGATTATTTTCATCGAGGCACGCACCCTTAGCGTTAATGGCTTCTTCGCGGCGCAGAAACGGAGAGAAAAATCGAACCGGGGACAATCGCACGCGGAAGCATGATCGAAGCAGCGGCAGATCGTATCGGTGTTCGTCACGGCTCGGTTATCCGGTGATAATTCGATTCCGCCGCAAAGATATATTCAAATCACCGGAGATCGCGTCGCGCAGATAGCTCGGAGCGCCGCGCCGCGTCGGCCGCGTCGCGTTGTGTGGACCATTCTCATTCAAATCGGAGCGTGCATGTGTGTGCACGCGCGCGGTGCGCCGACGCGACGCGGTGTCGTTCCATTTATTGTCCCGGCCATTTGCGTGTTTGCTCGCGATCCGTTTCACGGCCGTGTGTAAACGATGTTAACCGGCGTGCACGCGACGCTGCATTTTAACCGGCGCGCACTGGATCCATTGTGGGAAACGAATTTCGAACTCGGACGACAGAGATGGGCGAGCATATGTGCCCAGTGGGTACTGCCCACTCATCGAGCATGGGAATCACCGAAAAATCTTGCGGGAAAAGCTTAGCGTGTGACTGGAATTTATTAGAATTATTTCGATCAGTGAACGTATGATTTTTTTCATTTTATGAAATTCTTGTATGAAGTAATTTTTTACCTGACTCGGATACATTGCTGAAGGGAATTTTGTTTAAATAATTTCAGCGGGTCGTATATACCATGTTAAAATGCAGTTTCTCGTTTTTGTCACGCACGAGGAAAATTGGGTTTCTAGCGGATGACGCAGAATATTCCTGTTTTGCATAGAGATGCGTCTAGCAATGAGAAACATATTCATCCCGGACAATAGGCGGTTGGTTCGACTAACGGGAATTTTATAGTATACAAGCTTATTCGCAAGTATGTCAGCAGGGGACCGCCATTAGACTACTAATCTTGACCCAGCCCTCCGCGACCAAGCCCTCCCGACTCGGATGTCATTGAAAATCGTATCACGTGGCCTCCAGAAGGCCTTCGGGCCCATCCTTGGAATACCGATATACCGTCCGCCGAATATTTATCCTGAACAGACAGATTCCCAAACTTATTTGGCCTAACAATTTTTTCAAAAGTTATAATAATTCCGTATGGAGCGCGTTTAATTTTTCATTTTTATTTAATTGAACTTAATTGCACCTGGAGTTGCATACAGTGTAGTTCACTTTAGGAAACACTATGCTACACAGTCATCGGTTTAAAAATAATAGTGCTCGCGGTGGGAACAAGCCGCGATAGAAGCCACTCGCTGCGGCCATAACGCTTTGTCACGAGGATCGTGCTCGCATGCGTCGCGTCGCGTCGTGCACGCGCTGTTAACGCGTGCATCGGTGCAACACAGTCCCATGCATTCCCAAGATTTGCGGCTTGTACCTTCGCGGCGCGGCGCGCCGGAGCCGTTCGCGAATTAATCTCCGAGATTATGGCGGCGGATCGATTGTATCGCCGGTGAAATAAACGTCGCGCGAACTGTATTCGCATAAACTACTTCTGCGTCGTTTCCGATTGATTTAGGATGTTGGGTCGCTCGAGACCCTAACACCTAAATTACTCCACAAACAAAAAAATATACAATTGATTTTTCCAATTTTCCATTTTAATGCGATGTCTTCGTTAAAATCTTTTTAGAAAACTTTCGAAAATAGTCGAATAGGCACACTTTCAGAAATACTTTGATCATGGGTCAGCGACGACCCGGCGCCATTTTCGAAGAGGCTTCAGGCACAGCTCGTCTCGCAGTATACGTTTAAATAGGCTAACTAGAAAGGATTACAGCTCGTTATTGCACCAGCGAGCGTCGATGAGTAACATAAGCGCGTTAGGCGTAAAAAGTTACATTGCCTTAAATAATAAGGTATCGTTATTACAGCTCGAATGTTTTATCGAGCATAGCGAGTCGAGTTTTCACTAAACAGCGACGGCGGCGCGTACGATGTGAAATGAAAAACTGGAGCACGCGTGCAGATTACTGTCGCTAGTCCGAAGAGCTAGTAATAGTTAGAACACAATAACACAGAACCGTGCTATCAGGCCACCTTGATCACGCTTCGTAAATCAACGAACTGGTCGATTACACGTAATTTTTTGCTATTCGGAGTGCAATGAATGCGAAGCACGTGATCGCGGTGATTAAGGGTCGTCGAACCTTGAAGCTGCTTATCAGCATCGCGCGCGAAGAGGCACATCCTCGAGCCACGTAATCGCGCTGAATGGTGTCGAAACACCGTTCTACGCGGCGAGGCGGTTATTGTCAAAAGCGGGCAACAATGTAGAAAAACATCGAGGGCGTACGGCTCATGTATCCCGCGCGTACGCGGCCACTATAACGAACGTTCGATGCGGTGCAATTAATGGTAATTAGCGCGGTACGCGGAGTGATTATTCGCGCGGTGCAGTGGCAACTGTGCCGGACTATAATTTACAGTTAGGCGATAACGCCTCTGCGGAAAATAACGCGGACAATGTAGCGAATAACTGTTCGAATCGCCGATACTATTCGTAATTCATCTCACAGACGTACGAAGTCGTTTTCTATTAAAATTCGAGTCGTCAGATTAATCCGCAGACTATGCTAACGGTGAAACACTATGTTTCTGAACTGGGGAAAATATTTCGAATGATCGTTTTTAATAATTTTATAATGAATCCTGAGATGTTTCAAAAATCATATTTAATCACGTTTTCATCCTGCTGAATTTCCTCGAAAGAAAAGAAAATTTACAGTCACTTCGATGCCTTCAATATCGATCATGAAAAAGGAGAATTTTGTTTAACTGCTCGAAAAGGACTTAGAGGAATAATAGGAAAAATTCCTTTGGCGCAACGACCTAGAATGATTATTCTCCTGTAGGATTTCTCAACGTTTCATCGGCTAAACACGGTAGCGATCCTATTGAGAATCAATTCCGTCTCGCGGGCTCGGATCCCGCAGTAATTTCTCAATCGTCGGCGTGCAATCGCGTCTGGAATTGCCGGTGACAAGAATGCCACGTTCCCCTCTGAAAAAGGCACAAACCTGCCACGCTCTGTTGCGCAAACCGAAAGGAACGCTGAAGTCTAACGCCGAAGCACTGTCTCCCGGTGTGATTATGATACAATCCCGATACCGTTCGGTCCCAGTCCGGTGTAATTCGCAGTCCTGGGCCGTTCCCGTCTGTAAATAAATCATATCTGGAGGCGAAATGATTTCTGCAAGGTGCACGGGACTGTGCGATGTATTAATTAACTAGAAAAGGGATTGCTCTGCTGGTTCCTCGGCGTTTGCCTCTCTCCTTGCCATTTTCGCTTCGGGAATGGCTGTTGAAGGAAAACTTGTTGCATTATTCGAAAACAAAATCAATTTCCTGCCAAGTTGAAATAAATAAATAAACTGCGTTCGGAGAAGAATGTTGATCTGTGCGAAAAATTTCCTTTCTAGGAGCTTTGATTCTCGAGTTACCAGATTGAAATGGGACTCGATTTTTTTTTTATTGAAAGATGAATTTTTCATCTATCAGAATTTCGTGGATTTTTCAACGATCGAACATCTCGGATTTTTCCAACTGCGTCGTAGCACAGAGCAGACATTTCGAGCGGTGGCGGCGGCGGCTGCTCTAGATTCTCGCGTGACTAGTATTCACGTTTTATTTAGCAAAAAGGTTACCGATCGAGAAACCTATCCTCGCATTCACTTCGATACGTGGGAGGGTCTGGGTTAGATCCAGCGTATCGCTAAACAAATAAGAATCTTGTTCTTTTGTTCTCGTGCACGGAGTTCGGAAAATGAATTTTTCGAAAGCATTTTAATCATATTGAACCGTTTAAATCGACGTGCAGCTAAAACCACTCGAACCATTAATAATCGGTACAACTGTACCCCAGGGTTGCATTGAGAAGCTTTTCAATATATTCTTCAAAGCCGAGGGCTGAAATAACTGCTTGAGAAGCTGACGGAATGTTTGTACCACCGTTTCAACTCGAAACAAAAATAAACGAAGTCTGAGAGGTCCCAGAAATAATCCCGCTTTCGAGACCCGCAAGGCCGATTGTTTCCGCTAATTAGCTACCCTTTGGGTGCTCGAAGGTGTGCCCAAGGTGTGTTTGATCCAGGGAATTTCTGAACGAGACTCGGCCGATCGTATCGCGTCACTGTTTGATCCGAGACGCACCAGGTGCGTCGACAATCGGCGACCATTAACGTCAATGAAACTCGAGTGGGCGACACACTCGAATCTGATTTTCGCGACGCTGCCCTTTCATGGGGGTCGAAGGTTCCTGTGCCTTTGATGCCACCACCGTCGCTGTGCTGGCCGTTGCGCGCCTCGTGGAAATTAAACGAAAGGGGAGAACACGACGATTATGGCGACAAAGGCCCTTAATTTGCCCATATGTTCCGATACGCGATTCGTCCGCTCCGAAAACGTGTACCGCCCGGGCGCCGCGCCATGGTGACGTGGTCTGTTATTTGGGAGGATTTCGCGACGGTCCTGCTGCTCAGATTGCATTTTTCACCTTTAGTTTCTGGTGTAGTCGGCTATGGACCGGTAGCGTTGCTCAATTTTTGGTTCGAGTCCCTTGCGAATTTTACTGGAGATTTTTGTGCATTTACGAGAGTTTCAAAGTTTTTTAAATCGAACAAATGTATATGCAAATTACGTCTATAATGTCTTCTGGTGCGCTTCGCGTTTGGCATTTTAAAGATGTGAGTATTCAAAGAGTTATTAGAGCGAAGAGAAAAGTGTTCGTTCGTTCTGTTCAAACATTTACAAGATGATTTCCTGAGATGGTATGTGAAATTTCAGAATATAATTTGTTAGAACAAAATGCGCTGCTCGAACCATCGTTGCATATCTCGTTGTCATTGTCGGAATTGCAAATCAAAGCAACACAAGGAACGCGGGCAAAAAATGACTGGCTTCAGCGAAACCGACCTCAGACATCCTAGATTTCAAGTCAAACACGCGATTTGCAAGTTTATGTTACGTTTTACGGCGTACTTCCGAATCGCAAACACTGCCCGAGCATTGTTCACAGTGAATATTGTAAATATTAACAAGCGTCGATTAGAGAATATTTGAAAACAATTCATTTTTCGACGAATGTATCATGGGTAGATTTCCAACCATAAAATGGTAGATTTCTAACAGAGGGATCGTAGATCGATGATCTATCCCGCGTTTGTGAAACTCGCGACGCGATTTCGTAAGTCACGACACGTCGATCGCGGCCAGCTTCGTTCTGGAAAAAGACGGGAACGTTTTCTGCTAGAGGATTCTCCATTAATCACGTCTGTTTAGTCCAATTAATCTGTAACAAACTGTATTAACTCGTTCACAACGCACACGGGCAAGTCGTATAAAATAGTCGGTGAGATAAATCAAATAGAAAGTGAAAAATTAACCTATTAAAGTAACGTTTAAACATTGAAAGAACGTTTTATATCCTTCTGAAAAAGCTGCAGTGTCTCAACGTATCAAAAATTAAATTCCAGGACGTGCTCAAATACCGGAATCTCGTAAAAATTTTTCAATAGCAAAGTTTGTTCGTTTCGGTGTAGTACGTGTGCGACTCGCAGTTTAACAACTCCGCGAAATGTTCGTCGCTCACAGTAGAACGAACATGACCACAAAGCGCGCTGACATAAAGGAGCCCCGCATCTGTCGTTCCCGGAGTTCGCCATCGCTTGTTCTCGGCGATCGAACCGCCTGGAAAATGTGGTCTTTCTTCGGTGTGAAAGTCTGCAGCTGCTTCGTTAATCTTTGCACACTCGAAATGAAACGATCGTGATCCTAATGCCGCGAGATCAGGCCGACCTATGCTATGGGACAATTAGCGTCGCTAACGCTTGCGCAATCCCCTCAAAATTGAAGCGGAACCGCAGGAGAAATTCAATCTTTGCGAAACGGGACATGAAATTAGAAGCCATTCTTAAATCCCGAAAATGCTTGTTAAATGGTTTAATCACTAAACAGGCAACGGAATGAAAATTTCAATTTCCCGAACTGGTTCGAAAATGAAACTAGCAGAGCGAAGTGTTTCGGAAAATTTCGAAGTGAATTTTCTCGAAATCAGCGACGATGCACCGATGCATTCTCGTCTCCGATCTGTCGAGCAAAAGGCGCAGAGGGGCACGCAGACCGCATAAAGGAAACAGTCGAGAGAGGAATGCGTAACCACGAGGGTGCGTCCTCATTCTTTCGCCACGCGTACCTCACTGGAAACTGTCGTAAATCCTGCGCGGACTCCTCGGTTATGTTTCTGGAAGTGTAACCGCGGCCCTCTCGCGGTTTTCTTCGTCTACGCGAGTGCCTCGATCGGCTGATTGATGTTCGAACTGCGAAACTAGTTATCCGCTATTCCCTCGCTGTGAACTGTCCGGTTTGACCTCTGAGGAATCCAGACCTAACCTTCGACTACGGGGAACGCGTCATCATTTTTCAGTTGCCAGGAAAAATGAATTGTTTAACCAAGACGGCACTGCTGTATTCTCAGCAATTTATTTACAAATCGAAATCTTTTGCAAAAGGAAAATAGAAAAATACGATTAAAGATAGAATCGACTGAGAAATCAGTATAGAGTGGTAATTGTCTTCGTTTCCGGGCCACCAGCATTTCTCGCGGCACGTAGATCGCTTTCATCTATCCTGGGATTGATCGAACGGGGAGTAACGTCGGTTCACGCATCGATCGATCGAACACTTGGACTGTTTCGCTTTTCATCGGCTAGGTTTGTTGGAATCGCGAGCTACCGTGCGAACACTGCCGCGATCGTGGAGAGGATCCGACGATCTGGATCATATCTGTTCATTCACGATCGGCATTTATCGCGAACGAGAGAGCGTTGCGGGTCGGTTATGCTCTCTGGTGTATCGCGTAACTGGATAATTTATTGCTGGCGCGGCGGATTCATCAGGCATAATGCAAACAGTTTGCACTCGAGGCAGATGACGTCGTTCAGATTAAAGTTGCTGAAAGGCTGCGATTACTCGAACGCTGATAGAGAAATGCTCTCCATTTATTATGATTTGTTACCTCGCAATTATACTCGTCAGATATTAAACAGTGATTCTACTGGCTAGCATTAATTATAATAAGCATAGATTCATCATAATAAGCATGGATAATTATTAAAAAAACAATTGTGTCATTATAACTGGGTTGGTAGTCAAACTGTTAATCATTCTCAATAATCACTATAAAATCCTGTTTATGAGATTCAGTCTAAAAAAACAGATTCTCTTGCCTCACTTCTCGCCAGATTAAAACCGAACATCAGCTGATTAGTGAAACAGTAAAAGTTTCACCATGAACTCCAGCATCGGTCCATTAATTAGAGAGACAGAGTCCATAAAACTCGCGTAAGCATCTCGAAGGGTCGATAAGTTTCGAGTTTCTTGTTTACGGCGCGCCAGAACAAGAAACGGATTCCACAACCGGGCAACCGGCTTAGAAAAGCCATAAGTTCGAGAGCCGGTAGCTTCATTGACCCGAAGAGCCACACGGCGGTTTCACGTCACTTTCACAGGCCGGCTACAGAAAATTTATAATGTCCCCGGCGAACGGTTAATGAAGCCGCTTCCACGTATATCGATCTTGCGCGAAACTCTTTCCTAGCCTAAGGGCAATCGGACAATCGCGTGGTTCTCTCAGATGGGAGACTCTTACTTTCAAAGGAGTCTGTGAGAGAGAATGCTAATTCGATCGGTAAGAAAGTTGCAATTTTCCACACCGTAGAGTATAGTTGTTGTTGTTAGCTTGTCAGGGAAAAGTGCACGATCTCGCGTGGAATCGCGCTGCATCAAGGATAATGGCAGCCGACTGCAAAGTGCACACGAGATTTTCAGCCGCAATCGGTGTCCTCTCTAATATGGCGGCTGCCATAACCGTGGCCCCTTCGACAGAATTTCTTTGGCCTCTGGCCCCCCGCACCGGGTTTCACAATCATTAAATGTCAGTGTCCTGCGTGATGACGCTCGCGCCGACTTTTCGTGTTTTTCGTCGGGATTCGAAGTACAGTAGCGTCTCGATGTTTGTGCAACACTTTTCTCCTCAAATGTAGAATAAAAGAGACTGGCGAGCGAACAAAATATTGACACCGACGTATCGTTGAAATAATATTAATTCTCAGTAAGAAAACCTTGTGCCTGCACATCGGAATGGCCGGTGCACATGGTGTTTCGAGGACCGTGAAGAAAAATCGCGGATGCTTTCCATCCGACTTCGAACGAAAGCGATCGTGACAGACCATTGTCTCCCTCGAACCGGACGGATAAATAAAAGTTCCCGTTCTGAAATAGACGGACCCCAGCGACGCAGTCTTCCCGGCAACAAATCACCCGCCGCGATAACTTTCTCCTATCGCGATTCTGCTACACGTTACCGAAACGCCAGAAAATTCCTCTGCTGGCTCTATCGTGCGGCTTCGCGCGAGGCCAACGTCGTGCCGAAAGGGCCATTTATGTCGCCGTACTTCTTGTTCTCGAAGCGACGGGACTGGGATAAATTGAAACGGCAATTTATTAATTTCTCCAAATTGTACAACCAATCATGAAACGAAGAAGCACGGGTGCTTAAAATTTTTCAGAGACGAAGAAATAGGCCAAAGGATCTTGGCCTGGAACGAAGAAAAATCCTAATGTCCGTGCATCTCACGGTTCTGCGATTTATTAATTTTGACAGCCGATAGCAGTACCCTTTCTACGGTCGTCTCGTAAATCAACGAAGCTTTCGTTCCTCGCATCAGCATATCGTACACTCGCAAACGCGTTTGCACATGCACACGGTATTAATTATGCAGCGCATTAGTTCGCGCGTCTCGGATCGTCTATCTTTTCGTTTCTTTTTTTCTTTTTTTTTCAAACGAACGGTCCATGGGGTACGAACGGAACGTGAAAGCGAATACTTCTAGTCGCTATAACGTGTATATCGGCGCATGATTGCCGGGGTCTGGATCGCAGTCTTTGCACCTGCAGCGAGAAAGTACAAACGGGGGAATTTTCATCGGAACTTGTTCGATTGCGAAGTGAAACGTTCGATGGGTCGGCTGTTTGCTAGGAGATCCCCGTGACCGATACGAAAACACTTTATCGATGGTAATTGAGAGACCTCGTGTCTCTCCGCCTCCGGTTGGCAGATCTCCTCGTGAGTTTCGCTGAAAAATCCGTGACGAAATGCTGCATTACCATTTTTGCGAATCGTGATCGACAAGACGGAATCATTATAGGGTGCCAGAGAGAAGCTAATGCGTCTGGTCGATCGAGTTGCTCGAGCTATTTGCATCGACGAGTGGCTATTTACATTTGCTTATCAACCTGTTATTACTGGCCCGAGAATCCTGGTGAAATTCCTTACGCCACGTACCAAACATATGAATCCATATCTTCATACTATGAATAATACACTATTTACTTAACGAAAAGTGTTGGCAAATCGATACATTCTGTTCTTGAGACTTCTATGTTCAAAATGGCACATATAGAGATTATATGTAAAAGATATTCGTAGTGTGCTTCTAATGTACTAATACGTAAAATGATTGTTTCAGTACTGTAAACAGTGTATTTTTATATTTATTCATTAGAAAGTATGAATAAGCCTCCTTTGCATTTGAAATGGCACTTACAGAAATTCAGAAAATCGTCTCTTCGCCGTCCACGATGTGCTTTCCCGCTGAAAAATGTTTATTCGCTGAAGAACGTAAATAAATCAACTCTAGAAACTCCCAGCCACTGAAAATGGCACTCGGACAACGATCACGTAGAAACCGTACAAAACAGTTGTCTAAAGGCACCTCCTAAGATTAAGACAATCATCTCGGTACCGCGAGGAAGGATGTACAACAACCTCGTCCACGTAGAAACGTTAATAACATGATAATAAGATGTTAATCCGAAGCCCCGACCGCTGTCATGGCCGACACGAAATTCCGAGGACCGTGACCACGGTTACGCGACATTCTTGCATGAAATTCCGCGGTGGTCAACAAACCCAACCCGTCCGCGTCTGGTTGTCAGGAAACGACAGAACGGTCCTCGGCGAGCTGGTACGACAGCCCGTCGAACAGGGAAGCGCGTTTTTCGTGATCCTTGGCTGTGTGTATACTATGTATACGCTGTCTCCGGCGGGTAGGAAAACCGTTCGGAACCGGACCCGTCTGAAACGCGAGCCGAGCTCGTATTTTGCAACCGGTCCGGAGACGTCCGGTTCGTCGGGAATCTGGAAAGAGCTCTCCAGACTACCTGTAGAACCAGTGTCCGGCCTGGCAAGAAAGTTAACAGACGCGGAAGCACGCCGATACGCGACGATGATGAACGAGAGGGGCCACGGACGCGATGAAAGCCGGACATCGATCGCGTCATTCGCTGTGGATCGATTTGTTAGAATTTAAAATTTTCTTCTGTCACAACGTGGCCAGGGAAATTTTTGGGAAAGTGAATTGTCGCAGAAGCACCGCGTTAATTTTCAATCGCCCCAACGTTATGTCCCACGATTCCGATCGGGCTGGTTAGCCGGTCACGTTTTTCGCTAATCTGGTGTTTCACGGTTGACCAATTATGCGCCGCGTGAGAGACGCCTTTCTACATTCCGGGCGTAATAACGAGCCACGGTGACCGAGCCGGCGCAGCGCGACGTTCAGATTTTCCTGTTACGTCTGTCGATCGGCCGCGTTATGTAATTACCGCATGGATATTTGTCCTGTCACGATCCAACGACGTTGATCGTCATCGATGGATCGGTAATTGCACCGCGTCCTCCGGCTACATCGGCTCGATGCGTTCTAAATATGCAACCGGCGCGCTAGCACGGATGACTAGCGAGACTGTGATTATGCAACCGAGTATTTGTTTAATAGGCTACATATCGTGGGGACCACTGTCATTTCGACGACGGTGCGTGCACGAGCTCATGCCGCCCGACTGTCATTAGTTCCTTTATGGCGCCGGTAATAGTCGCATCGAATACCAATCGCTCGGGCAATGTGTAGCAATTTTTAAACATTCTTTCGTGCGAGTGTGTTTTATACAACGACCTCCTACGGATCCGGCTTCTTGGAAATCGTTCGAGTCTATCGTTCGAGCTGCTCGAGCATTCGTTTCCGATGATTTCGAACGACTTTTAGCTTAATGCCATGTCATTTCTGCTTGTTACACTTTATTACGGATTTCCACGTGTGCTTGGGCGGCGGAGTGTGGGCTTTTGCGTAATTCGATCCAGTTGGTCGATGTTGTTGTATATTTATTTAAATGACTATGTTTTATACAATATATAATATTTAGTTATGCAGGTGGAATTTTTTCGACCAGGAATTTCATTCGGTACGCCGAATCGGCCCCGCTTTCTCAAAAATTCCAAAATTATTTTCCGCACCAGAAAGCCCAAGAAGCGCGGAGAACTCGAATACGGGGTTATCGTGTTTCCAGTAAATTAATTAAACGTCCCCGCTAGTAGGTAACGGCGCGGCGGCGGCGATGAATATGGAAACGCAGGGGAATATACATAGTATAAAGGTGTGCGCACGAGAGCATACTTTCGCGGCACACTGTGCAAGCGATTTCCATAACCAGGCCGCGATACAACTATAGCGGCGATCTATTGCTCGGACTTTCGTAAGTGCATGCGGGTTGGTTCGTTTCGTTCTAGACTTTCGTCAAGATGCGGGCGAATTTCCATTGCGATCTCTCTCTTGCGTGTTTCTGAGAGGATCGTCGAGGGATCCTAAATAATTTCGTTGATTAAACGGGTTCGGGAGATAGAGAAGAGGAGGAAAAGCCGGCACGAATTCTCCCTTGGCAATACCTCACGCGCCGAACCCGACGGCCATTCATGATCAGACGAGTGCAACGCGAATCGATTCGTTTCGTCGGAGAGGCTCAATATCCTAATTGAAACTTCGTCAGGCGTCCTCGTTACGTGCTGTCAGTTCCCTGTGCATTAATTCTGATTATCCAGACGGTCGTCGTGCCTCGTGATTTTTTACGAGCTCGTCCGTGCTGCTATTCGCTACTGATTTTTCTTTTTTTTTTTTAGCGCAGTTGTTATTCCTGAGATTATTTGATTAGTCCTCTGAGAGAAATTTGCACAATGAAAATTAGAAACTCTGGTCGCTGCTCGAAAAATTAAACTGATTAATCGCGCGCGCCTTCATCGTCTCCGGTGCATCGAAAACAATGGTTGCAAAAGATTGCAGGTTCGATCGACGAAAGAATGCAGAGGCTATGGGTGTAGATGGAGTTCATAATGTCAGCAACTTTCACTCGCAACTTGACTGACTATTCCTCACCAGAAGAGCTCTAATGACTGGTGGTACGTTCATGGGCTGCAAGCGTACGTTCAATGTCATCTTTCGGATTGATTCCGTTTATGCAAAGCTCCTAATCGGTCCCGGCAAACATACCTAATCGTCCGTACTAATAGAGAACGATACTAAAATTAAATCTATTAAACTCCATGAACATTGATCTGCATTTATCTGCACACCTTCTCGAGTTAAACTTTCCATCACTGTCAAACTGCTGGTCACAGTTGAAGAAAGTTTAATAGGAATGATTTCACCGATAGAGATCGAATCTAGCAGTTCGTTAACGAAGTTCGTTAACTGTTCGACAAACAGAGAGCTCCTGGAGAGCCTAAAACTCGTCGTCAACGGTATAATGCCGCACGTGTCGCGATTACTACACGCGTTCTCCGTTCGGGGCTCGGAGAAAAGCGTCGCCGATGCCTCGAGACCCTAAGACCCTAAGGGATAAAGCCACGTGACCAAGGAGAGGGGCACCGAAAGTAAGAGAGAACCTTCACCCCTTAAATGGAGGGGGGGGGTCGATAAACTCAGTCGACTGTGAGACGAGAAACAGAAACTTTGATCGAGTGCACTTCGAGCACCGCGAACGAATCAGCATGCGGAATATTAACGACGCGGCTAGAACAGTTCGCGGTAGAGTTCGTTCAACGCCGCTAAAGTCGAAATTAATTCCTGGGAATGAATCGCCCGAACGGATTGTTCGGCGCGATGTAGTTAAACAAATTGACTGAGAATTCGCTGCTCCGTGTCACGAGCCACGATTGTTCGCTTTTATCGTAATTACGGAATTTTTAGACTAACCCACGAGGTTATTCTCTTCGGAGAAAATAGAAAATACTAGGGAAATATTATTAATTAGTTGGCGAACGTGTACTCCTCTCCTTCGATCAGGAAATTCTCCGATCAAGGATCTACGTATAGTAGATTAATTGTTGGCGAAAATTTTCAAGATCTCACTTCGTCCGAGCGAGCCATTGATCGAAAACGTGGAACGTAGTTGGGCGGATTCATGGATCTTTTACGCCCCTGTGCTACCCACCTGGACCCGAGAGAAATATATGCTCGATCGACACAGCGATTACAGGCGGAAATTTGTGTTACAAACTCGGAACAGTTGCGAGATCCATCGATCTCGTACAGAAAGAGAAAGAGACGATGCGCCCCGCGACGCTCACCGTGGGACGCGCGGTGCAGTTTCGTCACGGGTACTCAGCCCGGATCGTCCTTGTTCCAGGATGTTACTGATCCATGTCCGACGGGATTTCACGGTCCCGTGATCACCGGAAAGGGCTGTGTGCTCGTTCGCGCGAGATAGATTGGAAATTGAACGGATCGTTCTCCACCCCTGTCGTTCCGAGTGAAAAACCACTTGGGAAACTGTTAATCTATCGGAACACGCTTTTGCAAGTTTCTTTGAAGCTTCTTGTTGTATCCTGACGCGATTACGACAAAAACGCGCGAACAATTAATTCCCCTCACCTCCAAAACCACGTTACGAGAAACACCAATGGTCAAAAACAAGATAAAATTTATCGTTAACTACCGACTAGAATCAACTCATAAATAATTGCATAAAAGAGACTAGAATAATAATTTACCCATTTTTGTTCTACACGTTAAATCAACAAGTTGTTTTTCAATCACAACGTCACATTTTGAAGAAATACATCTTACAACATAGACATAAAAGGATAAATAATTTTGCAGTATGTGAAAGTAGTGAATTTTCATACTGAGGAACATACGAGGGGTAATAATGTATTATCGCATATGGACCTCGGTCAGGATCATCGTAAACATTTTTAATCACCACCGTTACTCGGTCAAATAGACAACATAGCGTGGAGACCACAGAGTCCTCATTTCATGGGTTCCCTCACCCCATATGTCGATTTATGGTCCTTCCATTAGGGACGGGGCACCCATGCTGCACCGCGGGAGTTCCAGTTCGAATCGTAGACAACAGGATATCGTTTTCACCGAAGACCCAAGGGCTCTTATTGTCCTCTTTTGTTATGACCCGACCGATGATATATTTCTGTGTGTTTACACACAATATCGTATTCGTGGCAAATGCGAGCAAGCATTGCTCTCGGAAAAAGCCCTTCCCCTGGGAGAAGGTTCCATAGATTTATAGATTTTCAAATACTACGCCCCCTCGATCCGAACGTGCGTCCCGCCCCCCGTGGCGGCCCTACTGCTCGGAGCTCCTCCTTCGTGGCGCATTACCTTATATGTATACATTACATGTATACATTACAAATTCAAAAGAGAAGTTGTGAAAATAGTTTTTAATTCTATTCAAAATTCACATTGTAGTGAAAATTTTATTCACATCTGGGATAACTAGTTCGTATGTGAGATGCAAACAGCTATGTCCAAACTTCCCGTACACGCAGATCTCACCAATTTTCAAAAAACTATTTTCAAAATTTACCTTCTGAATTTCTTTTTCAAATTTATTTTCTACAGCTGTTGTCCGAAAGTATCGTGCGACATGATGGAATAGGCCTACAGGGGATAGCACTGACAAAAAAAAACGCATTAGCAATAGTGTACCAATGATGGGTGATGTGGAAATTTATTGATACGAGTGCGCCCTAACGCGTCATGAATAGATTCTATGGTACGTGCCTGACGAGCTCCGAGCACGGCCGGGTCCAAGGGGGAGCAACAATCGAAAATCGGCCGTCGCGAGCATTTAATTCCGAGGCCCTATTTATGACAGTGTCACGTGTGTAGATCACGCAACATTTTGTAAACTGTGCAGCAATGAAGCGTACACATAGCGTGCTAGGTGTCTATGCCAGAGCCCGGAGACTTGGATGCCTGCGCAGGCATGATTTATATTGATAAACACTTTATGTACATACACGCGAGCTTCCGGTCGTTCTTTTTCTGTTGTTCGAATGTTTAAACATCTGTGCGATGTTGCGCGAACATTGATACGTTGAAATGTTGACGTAATTTGTAAATATTACGCATATATGAACAACTTCTTTTCATGGTTGTTAGCCTCAATGCTAACAATGATATTTTTATCAGAAAGAGCTGCCTCTTTGTGATAAAAAAGGAAATAAATTTTTCAGGCGAAGACAGCAACGGACCGGTGTGATTATGGTGTATTGGTTGTTGCAGAGACATCTTGACAAGGGCAGCGATCTTGCGGAGGCGGCGAGCGCGAGCGGACTTCGCGAACTCGCTCGATCCTTGAAGCAACATCTCAGAGGATTTGGTTCCCGCCTGGAGGATAGGCGCGAGTACCTCGAGGACACGTCGCGATGCTGCTTGCTTCAGGACAGGGCGTTCGAGTGGGCCCAGGAGGCTCGTCTCGCTGGCGAAAGAAGGGCCCAGCAGTTCCTGATGGCGAGGCCACCCCTGCCGCCGGAGCATTTCACGGAAATGATGGCGCTCGCCGAGAAGCTCGGTAACGAGATCCTCCTCGAACAATGCCGCATAGCTAGGAACAAGTGCGCGGAAGCCCTCGAGATCGCGAGGACCACTTCCGCACCCGGCAGCCCGGCCAGGAGAAGGTCCTACGCCGCGTCCGAGTCTGCTACTTCCTGGGAGGACACTCTCGCCAAGAGTGAGTAACGTTTCTTCGTCCATTCAAACTCGAAAATCTCATACGATTTATGAATCTTGTGTTTTTGGGTAACGAGCTTTTTCTTTGATTTCTTTTCGTGTAATCGAAGTTCCTCGTCGCATTGTTTTTTTCTTCGAAAGTGTATGAAATCTATACCGAGTACACTTTTTATTAATTTTATGTTCGGTATATTTCTACAACACCGGGTGTAAGTAGTACGACGATGTGTACATAAACATGACAACATCAGTGTTCTTTATTGCAAAAGGTAACCTACATATTTATTCCATTGGACACTTCCAATTCGGATACGCAGGTCTGATGCATTAGTCTTTGAAGCACAGCAATCTTTGAAACTGCTCCATTGTTTCGTTATGTTTCCAATGTGGCAAAGCAAAATCGATTTCTATTTGCGAGGTTGGTAAAAATCAACGTTAAAAAAAAGTTATTCGAAACTATGTAACCAGGAATAAGGTATACATACATGTATATTAATAACAATTTTCCTATTCTCACCCTAAATATGAAACTTTCATTGCAAATATTGGATGAATGAAACTGAATAATAACATTATTTCACTATAATTTTCTGAAAGATAATGCTACTTCGACTGGTAAAGAATATTTTCTATCGGATTTCCCGTTTACCAGGAACATCGTGGGATGACAGCGACAGCAGTGCATCGTATGCGTGCCCCATGGAGAGCATAGGATCCGCCGGAAGTGGCGGTAGACCAGTGCTGGACAACATCGCGGAGCTTCGTGAAAGCGCGGAACAACTTTTGGATTGTTCACCTCCGAGAACTCCACCTCGAAGTCCGGCTCCGAGACGACTCGTCAAGCCTCCGGTGAACTCGCACCTTCACAGAGCAGCTAGTATCGCGCCAGGCATGAAGGCAAAAAAGTATGTTCACCCTCTTCCAAACCTAAACCCTTTCCCTTCATTCAGAATTGCACACATTATTTTTAAAACAATTATCTCCAGGTTCGTTTAAAGACGAAAATTTCTTCATCTTCTCATGAAAATAGATCGAGTACAAAGTACTTTGTATCCCCAACAAAATCGTGTAACTCTTTTGTCCGAATATCATCCAATCATGTTCTCAACCTTTCCAAGGTTCGACAATGTTGCACGCATAATTACCCTAGCGAACGTGATTGATATTCTAATTAAAAGTTGCCTGTCGTGCGAGCACAGTCAAAAAGATCGCTCCGTGGGAGATTTGATTCCCCTTTTTTCGTCCGATTTTCCTTCCGCGTTTCCTCTCGCGCTCGCGTTCACGCTCGACACAATGGCCAACTGTTTATCTATAATAACTCCGTGACGCGATTATGCGGCGGAATTGTGTTACGTCGTGGTGGTGGTGTTGGCGGCGGCGGCGGCGGCGGCGGTTGGTCGTTAACGAGGAATTTCACCTTGCAGAACAATACTGCTCATAATGAGGGAAATGATACAGACCGAACGAGACTACGTGAAGTCCCTCGAGTACATAATAGAGGTAACTGTCCGACACTGCGATTCGTAGACGTTGAACGACTCTTGCTGGATGATTAAACCCGTTCTTCATCTTCGTCTTCTTTTCAAACTCTTCAAGAATTACATACCGGAGCTGGTGCGCGAGGACATACCGCAGGCCCTTCGAGGACAGCGCAACGTGATCTTCGGCAACGTGGAGAAGATCTACGAGTTCCACAGCCAACACTTCCTGCGGGAATTGGAACAGTGCGAGCAGTCGCCGATGAACGTGGGACAATGTTTCCTCAGACATGTGAGTTCTTTTTCCAAACCTATTCAATCTTGGGCCCCTTGCAAACGCGCCTTTTTTTTTCTTCGAGGTTTCGTTCCGCGAGTTGCTTAACAGAATCGTTAGCGTCTCGGTCGATCTTACGGCTTCTTTAACTTGTTTTGCGATTTAAAGCCTTCTTATGTGACCGGCTCGCTGCGTAAGACTCGCAGGGTGACGTAAAACACATTTCTCTCCTTCTCCATTTTTTGGACCAGACTACCAGACGTATCCGAAGACAACGAACGAGAAACAATTTCTTTGACAATTAAAATTTCGAATGAACGATAAAAATCGTGTCTCCGTCTTTTCCAGGAGAAGAAATTCTATCTGTACGCCCTTTACAACAAGAACAAGCCAAACTCGGACTCTCTGATGGCCGAATATGGCACAGTGTTTTTCAAGCAAAAGCAGCTCGAGTTAGGCGACAAGATGGACCTAGCGAGCTACTTGCTGAAGCCGGTGCAACGAATGGGTAAATATGCGTTGCTCCTGCAGCAGCTGGTCAAAGCAGGCACAGATCTGTCCGAGCAAATGTCTGGTAAAGAGGAGAAGGATGAGAAAGAGGACGGTCTGAAGCCGATGGTCGAGGGCGAGGCTGATTTGAGAGCTGCCGAGCAGATGGTTCGGTTCCAACTGCGCCATGGGAACGATCTGCTGGCCATGGACTCTCTTCGTGATTGCGATGTATGTATTGCTTCGTTGCCCCTCTTGTTTGGAGGATAAATCAACCAGTCATTCGCTGGGTCGATTAACTTCACGAAATATTTGTGTAAAAGTCCGTGTCCGGTCCGTTACAATTTTAAATGACAACTCGATGAAATAAAACATTGACAAACTTATCTTCTTTCCGAACACGTTCGACGGCTATAGGTGAACGTGAAGGAGCAAGGCAGGTTACTGAGGCAGAACGAATTCCTCGTCTGGCAAGGTAAAGGCAAGAAGTGCCTGCGACAGGTCTTCCTCTTCGAGGATCTCATACTCTTCAGCAAAGCAAGAAGATTTCCCGACAGAAAGGTAAAGGAAACTCTCCCTCTCCCGGTTCCTAATCCCTATTAGAGCCGTATAGACTCAATTGTGGGCGATCCTAGCTAAGAGACACATTTTCTGACGGTAGAACCTGGACATCTACATCTACAAGCACAGCATCAAAACGACGGACATCGGGCTGACCGCGGTGATCGCCGACTCGCCCACGAAGTTCGAGATTTGGTTCCGCAAACGGAAACCGGGCGACACGTACACGTTGCAGTGCGCGAGCGAGGACATCAAGAAAGCCTGGACGGAGGAACTGAGCAACCTTTTATGGAAGCAGGCGCTGCGAAACAGAGGTAAAATGCCTTCGAGACTCGTTGGGACGACACCTTTGTGTTGTGTTTTGACGTGCGGTCCCTTGCCCTGTTCGCGAACGTCCGCGTGTACCTAACCGATAGTCATTGTTCCGCGGTACTCTAACGAGAGAACGCCTTTTGCGATCGTAGAAGTGCGCCTGGCGGAGATGTCGAGCATGGGCATCGGAAACAAACCTTGTTTGGACATTAGGCCTAGCGCGGATCAGATCAATGACCGTTCGATCAGTGTAGCTCAACTTTCGAAAAGTAAGTAACGCTGATAAATTTATGCCAGACAGATCTATAATATAAGATGAATCGTATAGGTTTTGTACGAGAGATTGAGATTAATGTATGGTTTTTTGAACAGCACCTAGATTTAGGAACTCGATAGCAGTGTCCATGTCCGAGGACTCGGGTCGCTGCAGCAGGAGGCCGCACAGTGTCATCTCTGTCAGTTCTTCATCAAGTAGCGGAGGTAGTAGTGGTCCTCCTACGACCTTGAACCTTGGACTGGACACCAGTCCTCGACCTCATCATCGCAGCACCACGCTCAACAGCCAATGCAGCGTTGGTATGTAGCACTTATTAGAATCTTTCATTAGAATACGTCTGCTCCTACGGAAAAGAACATATTTATTTATTTAAAGAATAGAATTTTAGTTTGTACCCAAAGAAAGCCATAACATTTAGTACCTATCGTACGGAGACCATAAATTGCCGAGCACCTATAAATAGAATAGTACAGGAGCTAAATAAAAATTTCTTTCTTCGCGTGCAAGGCTTAGTCGCTAATCATAGACAGACGTAGCATTTTTTGAGGGGACAAGGAGATTGAGCATCACCTAACGCAACGAACCGATTCCGTTGCAGAGAGCGGCATCATAGCCGACATTTCGATCGTCTCGGACGACGGTGGCGACGGTACAGAGAGAAGTCACTGGAACTCGACCTTAGAGAGTCCTACGTCTCACCTGCCAGCCACATCGACGCCGCTTCAATCGCCGACGAGCGCGACCGCAACGACAACAGTTACCTCGGCTTCTTCGTCCGACACTAATCTCGCACCCTACGACCAAGACATGTCCATTAATTTATAAACGCCGCCCCTGAACAGGGCCAGCCCTAACATAGAGCAGAGTGTATATGTTCTCGATTCACTTGCGAGTTGTCCTCACAAAATGGGTCCATGTTATAACGTTTGATCACCAAGCATTAAATATCAAAGAACCAATGGTAACTCGATTAAACTCGTATTAGATCGTGTTCGAGTTTTCTACCATGGCGATCGTAGGTTGGGGGGAACGATGTCGTAGTTTGTAGAAGAGCCCGAGGTCTCATAGACCGCCGCCATCACGCTTACCGAGTCCCACGAACGGTCGCCATTGCGGTCCAAGGACCCATGAAGGACCTTTGCGAGCCGGCGCGGCGCACGAGCTCGACTTTCAAGTGAATTTTATCTTTTGATACGCTTCGAACACGAACAGACACACCCACACACACACACACACACACACACACACACACACACATTCACATGTACACACAAACACACGTGTTCTGAATGGATCCACGCGATAGTTGTCACGTCTGAATTTTATAAACCATTGATTTCCAGAAAGTAACGACGGCAACGTGTATTTTCTTATACTGTCTCCTCCGAATCCACCAACGTGCTCAAGAGAATCATAGATAGAGATGTGTTCCGACGGGGTATATATATAAATAAATGAATGAATATAAATATGAATATAAATATATAAATATAATATAGATGTGTATGGCTGCATGTTTCAACGATGCGCCTCCGCAATTATCGCGAACGGCATGCACCGGTTACCATCTTTTCTTTTTTTCCCCTACCCCCCCCCCCCCCCTAAATGAACATTTTGGCATTCCTGGATACCAATGACCGTTTTTCGTACTCTCGGTGGTACTCTCTTCTTCTTCTTTTTTTCCTAAATATTATTATTTATACGCAGTGTAGTTAATAAATCGATTGGCACTACGCGTCGCGACACCGCGCGGTTCACGTTCGATGAAACACCTGAAGACCACCTCTGTTTTCTATCTCTCTTTCTGTTTTTTTTTTACTTTTTTTGTACGCCTCTTTCCCTGTCTCTCTCTCTTACTCTCTCTTCAGGTATTCCATTAACTCTTCAGGAATGTCAGGCATACCAATGCGCACACACACATACCACGTTGTAATATAATGTAACATTAAAGGTTTATACGATGTAGTCGCAAGTAATATAATCAATAGTCTATTATTTCCAGATTATATATATATATATACATACTATATATATAGAGAGATATATATATATAATATTATATTCTTTTTATGTCAGTCATTTGCGAAACCCTCTATCACCTGTAGGTGTATACCTAGACTCTGGCCTGTAACCGAAAGCCAAATTGTCACCCCCCTCACAAGGGAATATCTTTGCTCTGCGAGTCTAGAAAATTGTGAAATTTTGTTCATGTAAAAAGTGCGTGTGTTGGTGTATATTACACAATTGTTTTCGTTGCTTTAACTTGGTTGAATGGGGCGGAAAATTGGCGACGATTATCTCATGTAAAATTGGCTGTTTTAGACAAAAGTTACTTCTTTTAAGTAGAACTATCAAATAATTTTAAAAATTCAATTGTTTTAACTGTTAGAAAAAAGTTATTCAAAATTAATTTTTACCCCTCGGAATAACTGGAACCGACAAAAAAAAAATTGTATAATATACACCGATCTATTGGCCACATATTCCCAAACACTCGCAATTTTCTGAACCTGTGGACCCGCCTCTTCGTTTGTCTTTTCGTTCTCAATCAAGGGATTTACGTAGTGATCGGTACGAGACGTGGACGTTTTGCGAGAGCCCCTCAACACGAAGAGGCTCGAGCGAAGTAGATTCGCATGATCGTATATCGATATTAATTTCCCCCGTGGAGCCACGGTGTTTTCGACAGCGCAGGTTCGATTAGGATGTCGACTGATGCTTCCGGCATGAAAACGGGATGAGCATTGATTGTGTTCGATCAACGGGACCGATCGCAGTGGCGAGCTTAGGCGACCTAAGGAAGAGAACGGACGAAAACGGCACACGAGTAGCAATCAGCAATTATCCTGTTACAATAATTCTGTATTGTTACGCCGCGCTTCCGAGTCAGTCGATTAGCCATTTTTTTTTGTTGTTATAATTGCCAAGGTCTGCCAAGGTATCTCGGTGATACCTTCTATGGGACAGTGACCAAAACCGTTTCTTTCGTATTTCCTGGGGTACGAGACCGAGAAAACTGTTTTTTAAGGTATTTAAATCACCGTAGTTTGTAGCCCGTAGTGTGGATCTATACAAAGATTTTTTTCTCCGGCGCAGTCCGATGCACCCTCCGCCCTCGCCCCTCTAATTTCAATTCTCATCACCGAGAGAGTACCGTTTCTGTCATTTTTCACTTTCTGCCCTATATTTTGTTTCTCTCGACGAGCCGTGATTTAGTTGTATTTCTCTCTCTATTTTTTTTTATTACGTTTTCTATCGACTCCGTAGATCATTCGACGAGTCGAAAATAAATCGAGATCGACGGAAATCGGAATCATGCCATAAAATCGGTGCATCCGGCTGGGCATCCCGTTCCTTTCGGAAGCGAGACCAACAACAGGGAAACCGGAAAGTAAGAGGAGCTTTTTCTATATGGTATTTTGCGGAAACGAATTTTTCATTCCGATGGGGAGTCATACACACGCGCGCATACACACACACACACACACACACACGAGCAAACACAGACACGGCTTGGTACCGCTTCACGAATTCCAGGGATGTCTCTCTTCGATGACGATAATAACACCCGGTACCTTAAGATACACCGATAGTCACTTAAACGTTACACGCTCGTAGATATTTATTAATATTTTTTTAAGTAGATCATTTTAGTCCGTAGACGATAAGTATCCCCCGCATCATTCTAACGAAATGTATATAAATACACATATATTTACATTGATAACATGATTATTTCAGTATTGTACTGTGTCTAACACCGATGTATTTTATTACTTGCTAAATATACTGTATTGGGTGCCTTTTGTAGCGAACGCTCGACCACCAACTTTATCTTCCTGTGTCCTCGAACTGTACGATAGAAAATTCTTTTTTTTCTAGCAAAGAACGGATAAGTCTCTCCGATAAGGACAACTATGAAAAAATCGCAATTCGAAAAACAAATTCCCCACAGTTTTTATTCGATTCGATTACATGGAATGAAATTTGCGTAACATTTTTTTGAAAAATCGATGTTTTTTAGGTATCGATCTAGATTCCATTAGACTACACTGTTACACTCTCAGTTTCTGTAATGTTGCCAATGTACTATTTGGCGGTTGTTTATAGAGTCTTACATTTAATTTATAATTATTTTTTAGAAATAGTTTCAAGCGTTTGTTTGGTGAGAAATCGCAGTTCGTTTCCACGGTAAGTACATTTTCTCGATAGAAATATATAAACAACGCTCCACAGATATTTGGCGCGTCAATAATCTAATTATAACCTAATATAAACAACCCTATGGCGTCTGTCAGTGCTGCGAAAATGCGACAGCGACGAAACCATCGCAGAATCGACGTGTTATAAAAATTGTGATCAAGGCAGCGTTTCTTTAGTGTCTGTTACCACTCTTACAATTTGAAGGTGCGATATACTATTCAATAAAACTAGTCACAAGCCATATTTGAAGACAACATAATATAATAATAATTATCAATGGTACGATTCCCCTACTTCCTCATTTTAATTACATTCTAAAAAAAAACCTCACTCGAAGCGGATATCGCGTATCACATCGATCAGTCCTCTGAAATTAAAAGATATTGCAAGCTTTTTTCTTTTTGGACTCAACGTCATCGTTCTCCGTATGTCACAAATCCTTTTTAGTCTGTCGCAAATTCTCAAGCGAGGATGATGGTCTCTCTGCCAAATTCAACTGTTCTGTCATGGTCTGATCCGTTGTACTCTGTGACTTTTGCATTTGTAACTGTTTTTTCTTTAGAATTGTTGCCCCTGTAAAACCTACACGCACGAGAATATTGATTACCAATAGGGAATTTTATTCTAACAACTGAATCGTCAGAAGCAGAGTAAACTGTTTCCGATGTCAGACACGTTTTCTATGATTCTTGATTGTGAAAGTAATTAGTGTACTTACCTAACAAGCCACCGCTTATGGCAGCGAGTCCGCCGATCTTCAGCCCTGCTACCAAACCAATCGGTCCCCCAATACATGTACCAATTATGACTCCTGCTAACGGATACATTGCAACTTTGTATCTTGCAGCCCTCGCAAGCATTCTTTCACCTTCCGTCACATTTACTTCCGTCTCCTCTATGTCACTCTCTGCTTTGTTCACTAACATCCTCTGATCCTAATCGCAAGAATGATAAGCAAGATATTTAAGGTGTAATGAAATAATATGTAAAATTAAATGCAAATTTAAAGGAGCGACAGAACTAACATCCACTATCTTGTTGATATTGACGAACAATTCATGAAACTGGTTTATGTCCTCCTGCAGATTGTTCCAAGTATGCAGACATGCCTGCTCGTCTTGCAGACCCTGTTGTTCTTCTTGCAACAGGACATAGCGATCCTCAAGTGGGTGCTCTTCTTTGTGATTTTCATTTTTGGGTGACTCTGGTCTTGGCAATGGTAAGTTTAATTGCAATTCTGTAAGCACATACATATTGTTATTCCAAAGTATTTCATAAAGAAGATTCAAACATAGAATTTATATGGAATTTATTTATTTACCAAAATATTCTTCGATCGCGCTTAAAAGACTCTTACGAGCGCTAGAAACCCGCTTGTCGAACTGTTCAATATCACAGTCCAAGACCTGTGATCTGAGAGTCTCCATCTGGTACAGTAATTCTTTCAGCTGTTTGACAAGCCTCGATACATTGATCTGTTCTTTATTCAGTTTCACCCAATCGTGCTGCGCTTGATACTGCGAAGACAAGAGAACCGGATGAGTAAAATATTCAGAAACAAAGGACAACTGCGTAAAAATATATAAAATTACAGTGAGTAGTATGATATACATACTTTTAGAATATTAGCCTTGTGTCGTTTCAATAGATCAACATGATGAGGTATAGCCACATTGAAGTTATTAATTTGGATCTCCAGACGCCTAATCGGCTGCTTGATCGAGTTTTTTGGTGAGGTCGACATCGTTCCGTCTGATGTCTATTGTCGTTTTCAAAGAAGCGTCAACTTGCTCTGCATATCAACTAAATATTCGACAAATTGTTAACCATAACTTTCCATATGCATGTTCGTTTGTAGATCACACGGTAATTATTCTGTTCACAATCACATAAACAAAATTTACATTGATGTTCGACCAAAATCTCTGATAGTCCGAAAGTTATTGACACGAATTTATTTACGTATCATCTGGAAGTCGTAAAAATAAACACGCAACTGATTATGGCGTGACGTCTCGCACACTTGGCTAATAAATAGACATAGACTATTGTAAATTAAGGCACACGCAGCGACATCTACAACGATCTGCGCGTAACCCGATGCTTAGACCATATACACATATGGTTAAGAAGTCTGTGGTTTCTTTGGTCGTATCACCACAAACGAGGTATACCTCGTCTGTGATATTGTTCACGTCTGTGGTAATATGAGTTGTTTATCATTGAGCGATAAAGAAGATATCTGTTGCTGGTGAAGAATACATGAATTGGTCACAAGTTTGCCGTGTTGCAACAATGATCGCGCTGCGGTAAAATTCTACAAACACACACACAACTTGAACATATTCTCACGGATAACTATACTGTGGATCGATGTTCAAATTCTCATTTCCATATTTCATGAAAACAAAAACAGTTTCTAAACATTTCTATTACTGACTGAAAGATTCGTAGTGATAAAATTAAAGTACTAATTTATATTAACCACAAACACGATTCATATTCTGGAAATTTATTGGTAACAATCTGTACATTCCACTTTTTACATTCTAATTACTTACAGACAAATTAATAATAAAATATAACTAAGAAGCAGTTGTACTCTCCCGGCTTCTTTCGCAAGAGCTCTATTTGAACAATTGATGTCCAACCATTTAATAATATCATTACTCGCGTTGTAGCGATATAGGTTCCTAGATTATTTTTTCGCAGCCATCCTCTCTCCGTCTAGCCATCCTCTTCCTTTTCTGGTGTCCTGCTCGGTCATCCAGGTCTTGTCGTCGATTATCGTTATCTTGGTCTCCTTGTGCGTCGACATCTCGACCACAGGAGAAGTTTCAGGATAACCGTACGCGTCGATGTCGAAGGTTACCTAGGGCAGAAAATTAGATGAAAAGAAGAGCCGAGCCACTTTCTCCGTCGTTTTCTCGACCGTGCGCGTCCCGGACGTCTCGTTTCTGTTCCCCTTTCGCGTTTGCCTTCCGTTCCGATGGTTATCCGGACGGGCTGACAATTCCAATAGAGCCTGGGCTACGTACGCCGATGGCAACAGGCAGAAAAGAAATCTCGAGACACGGGATCGCATGGGAAGGATCTTGCCAACCCTGTCCACCGGCTACCCTTACCCATCGCGCAGCCAGAGAACGTCAGGTTGTCGGTGGTCCTTGAATCTCGGCGCGAGATCGCAATTTTCTTCGAGCAATCGCAGAAAACCGGAATTCCTGTTAACCCCTTGCGCTGCAACAATGAGTCGCGGTGACGATTTCGAACAGAATCATGTAAAATGTAGACGATTATTATTTTATATTTAATATAGGCGTTATTAATTCTCTTTAAACTGAAAACAAAATATTATTTTGTCAAACGCTTGAAATTTCGGCGAGTGGTTCTCGGAAGTCCAGAGCAATTTACGAGGCCCAATCGAAACGGAGTGGGTTTCCTCTTTGAGGGGCACGGCGAACTTGTGAACGGGAGAGGTCTGCATTAACGTAATTACTCTAAAAAATCGAGTAATCGTTACTCTCGATCTAATTAAGATTTATCGTGCCGATAACGGCGCGGAGCGGCGCGGGGACAGCATACGGTAATTTAATTACGATTATCGGTCCCCGTGATAAAACTCGAAACCCTTCGTCATAAATACATCGGGAACGGGGCCGGAGCTCTTGTCTAATGGCACCGATAACGGTAGTGACTGAGAGAGAGTAAGAGAGTGAGAGAAAGAGAGAGAGAGGGAGAGGGAGGGAGTTGGGGTCGAAAAACGCGGGTGTTGACTTTGTCATCGAGCTCATTAATTCTGTAACGTTCTCGCTGCCACGGGGGGAGTACCGATGTTGTCCGTATCCGTCCCCTTTCATCCAGCTTTTCCCGAAGCCCTATTTAAAACGCCACTTTCTCTCTCTCTCTCTCGCTCGCTCTCTCTAGCT
This sequence comes from Lasioglossum leucozonium, assembly GCA_028454225.1. Classification (NCBI taxonomy): domain Eukaryota; kingdom Metazoa; phylum Arthropoda; class Insecta; order Hymenoptera; family Halictidae; genus Lasioglossum; species Lasioglossum leucozonium. The sequence goes on along the minus strand of CM052221.1, from coordinate 18,762,248 downwards.
CGACGTGGGGTCGCGCCTGGAAACGTAATCGAATTTTAATGCGTTTTATTATCGAGCCGACTCTATATCATCCTGACTTCGTTTTAACGAACCGACGCACACCGTCGAACGTGTTTGCACGGACTGATAGAGGAACACGCCCGCGTCCCGTTCCGCACCCACGCGTTTTCTTTGAAAAACGAATCAACACGAGACCCGGACCACGCCGTTTCTGAACTCTCCTCGTTTTCTGGCACATCGTTTATTCATTTCGAAAATCTAGCCCTCGCGGAAAACATTAGGTTATGCGCGACACGTCCGGTTTTTAACGGTGACCAAACGGTATCTCCATTTTTTAATAAAATTTAGCGGTCTCATTCAATATCATTTAACAATAAACCTACCATTATTGGTCAAATGACTGTTTTCAGATTTCGTATCTCACAACTACACGGCGTTATAATAAAAATCGCACGAAATCCAAATAAATTCGATTATGTTATTTTTATATGATCACGCACAGTAGCCATTTCTCGTGCTCGATAGGTTTAGCGTTAATATCACATGCTGTCGATATGTTAATTTTTCCATTCACGTTGATCGAAACAACACGATTTCAAAGTGAAATTACCTGAAGAAATTTTCGAGGGACCATTTCTTGTTTGAACATATCTTTCTATTCATTTCATCTTATTTTCGTTTGAAACTAGGGCATTTCCAGCAATCGAGGCGCAAGTTGCCAGGGAGGAAGAATTCTTTTGTGAGTACCGCGTGGCCATTTTCGTGGCAGGTTAGTTAACGAGGAGGAAGAAAGGAATTAATAGTCTCCGTCTCATTGTCGGTGAATTATCCGGCGCGTATTACTCGTTCCCGTAGACGAAATCGTTCTTTCCCGAGTAGATCTTTCTTTCTCGTCGACGGCACCGATGAAAATGAAGGGAACTGGCGGAAGCCTATTCGCTGGAGTGGGGGTGGGGGGAAGAGCATCCAACGAGCGACCGTGATTACGGTACCCGGCGTTCTTCAACGACTCCGACTTCTCTGCGTCAGGCAGCCCAGGCAGGCACCAAGGACGTCGGTACTATCTCCGGCTTGAATGTCCTGAGGATCATTAACGAGCCGACTCTCTTGCCGCGGCTATTGCATACGGCCTCGACAAAAAGGGACGCGGTGAAAGGAACGTTCTGATCTTCGATCTCGCCGCCGTTACTTTCGACGTATCGATACCGACTATCGACGATGGCATATTCGAGGCGAGCCTCTGTAAATCTGCGTTCCTCCGCCGATCCTTTTCCCCGACGCGACGCCGCGCCGCGCCGCGCGCCGATGGAATCCAACATGGCGGCGGGAGCGAGCGAGGAAATCGTTGCGACACTGGGAAATTCTCTTAAAGGAAAACCACGCTCTCGCATTCTACTCCACAATTTAATTTAATTCTTCCATTTTATAATTTATATAGTGACACTGACAATTAGTTTACTAGCCAGTAGCGCGTGTCACGTTGCCCGACCTTTGCTAGCAAGTATGCCAACAACCGCAAAACGATGGTGTGTCGGTCATTCCTCGGCTAAGCTCGGAAATAGCATCGACGAGATTCCTCAAACTCAAAGGTGTCAGTCTTCGATGCGTCGATCTGATCAGCGAACATACCTTGTACGGATTTTCGGGTTTCCCCGGTCATTAACAACGCCGAACGCGTCCGATGATTCACGTCAGGCTGTACCGATGGATCATCGGTAGCGTCTGCCAATCAGGCGGCTCGCATCTGTCGACGGGGATTTCATTTTAGCCTTCCTTGGCCGTCGATTCGAATCGATATCGGTATGCTGGCACACGATCGCGTAATTGACCGCGGACGGGGCTCTAGACTGAGCTTTGCGGCTTCAGAGGGGGAGGAAAGGATCTATCCTTTCACTCTCTCTCTCTCTCTCTCTCTCTCTCTCTCTCTCTCTCTCTCTCTCTGTCTCTCTCAATCTCTCTCTCTCTCTCTCTCTCTCTCTCTCTCTCTGTCTCTCTCTCTCTCTCTCTCTCTGTCTGTCTGTCTGTCTGCCAGTCTGTCTGTCTGTCTGTCTGCCAGTCTGTCTGTCTGTCTGTCTGCCAGTCTGTCTGTCTGTCTGTCTGTCTGCCAGTCTGTCTGTCTGCCTGTCTGTCTGTCTGCCAGTCTGCCAGTCTGTCTGTCTGCCAGTCTGCCAGTCTGTCTGCCAGTCTGTCTGTCTGTCTGTCTGTCTGTCAGTCTGTCTGTCTGCCTGTCTGTCCGCCAGTCTGTCTGTCTGTCTGTCCGCCAGTCTGTCTGTCTGTCTGCCAGTCTGTCTGTCTGTCTGCCAGTCTGCCAGTCTGTCTGCCAGTCTGCCAGTCTGTCTGCCAGTCTGCCAATCTGTCTGCCAGTCTCTCTATTTCTCTCTCTCTCTCTCTCTCTCTCTCTCTCTCTCTCTCTCTCTCTCTCCCTCTCTCTCCCTCTCTCTCTCTCTCTTGGTTTGGTGCACTGTTAACGACGTGAAACGAGCGAACAGAGAGTATTCCGGCCTCGTCCGCGGACAACTACAGATTCCGAAGCGGTAAGTCGATTTGGCAGCGGCGAAACGAGAGCATTCTCGACTTTACAGCGGCTTCCGGTCGCGTTTCTTTCCGCGAACCGGCAACCAACCGACGCCGGAAGCCAGACTAGAACAGCCCCGGAAACGCCGTTGATTCTTGTAATCCCGGCTACCATGCCAAATCGTCGGACTTCAACGCGAATTATCGAAAATTCAATTCGACCGCGTTTCTATCTCCGCCTACGACACACAAGGAACGCCTTTCGCGATCTGGAGAGATTGCAATGTATTTCTCAAGATTCAGCGACTTTTTATTTGCCCCTATCCGAAATGTTTGGTGACGAACGCAACCTGTGATTCCTGAACCGTCGGTGATGTCGATTAAGCTCGGTGTCCATGAACGGTGTCCCTTGGTTTCGAGCGATGATCTAGACCTTTCCATTGTGGAAGAGCCCGACGCGCGAGTAGGTCGCTGCACAAGTCGATGCCAACTGCCTGCTGCCAGCATTGTGGACCCGACGAAATTTCGGAGGCCAAGCGGGAAACGGGACGACGACGACGACGTCGACGTCAACGACTGTTTCGACCGTCGCGTCTCGCCTATTGTCTTCTTCCTTCCAGCACCGTGCGCGATTACGCCGAATTACGCGACGAGCGGAGTTCGCAAAAATCCATAGGCCCACACCCCGAACTTCAGCAAGTCGTAACTCTTGAAACTTCTTCATCCCTAAAGCGGTAATGTTTGCGAATAATTTTTCTTAGGAAGGCATAAGCCTAACACTTTATTTAATTTTGTAACGATAGTGTTAATCATTAGACAGCGGACATTGCGCATTTGTGGGAAAAATTAGTAGGTGCAGTTTAAGACAGTAATAATTAGACAGCGGATCTTTATGCAAAATAAAGAATATTTGCATTGATAGCAAGACACAGAAGCCAAATAAAAAATTTTTTCTTGTCTCAATCATATTAAACTGAAAATAATACGTTGATGTACTTTCATTTTTTTAATAGCACCACTGCTTTAAATTGTGCGTGCCTATTTTTGTAATAAATGCATAAAATTCGCTGTCTGGTAATAATATCAGAAAAATTCATAGATACCGTTATGTTATTTTTAAGCTTTCAAACGTATTAAGAAAGGGAACAAGTTTTTGTTTCACTGCATTTTGTTGTGATTTACATAAAAAATTTTATTTTACATAAAGATGTCTGTAATCACGATGAGTAACACGAGGGCAAAAATTAATGGGGGGGAGGGGGGGAGGGGCTGGCGTTCGACTAATTATTCGCCAACGAGGAAGCGAAGGGGAAGCGAAGCGATTATGGCGCGTCGGAATTAATTCAACGGCGTGTCTTCTTATCGAAACCGGAACTGGAGCGGCTGTACATACGATGAAGATCCGCCCCAACGTGGTCCAACGTCGTCGAGAAGCAGATCTTAACGAGGCGGTGTCCGATAAATTCCGCTCGAAGGGGAGCTGTACGAACGCAGGATGCGACGCGTTAATTTACTCAATCCTTCCGTGGACACGAGAAAAAAGTATATCGTTGCGAATGTTCGTCTTGTCGTAACAGAAAGAGTCTCGACAACGATGGTTTCTCTCTCTTTCATAAATATTGTTCGCCCGGAGTTATTGAAGTTCGCGCGCGAGAACGTCTGAGAGACGGTGCGGAGGGCGAGAAGGCGGAATGAAGTCGCTTTCGATGTAGATTGCTCGGGGTTCGGCTGGGTTTCATTTTGTATGAGCGAAAATGAGGAGGTGCTTTTGAGTTGACTTCGCTTCCGACTTCTTAAACTCGCTGGGAATCCGCTCAGCGGACGATAACGCGATACCGGACCTGGAATTCGGTCGAGATTGGATTCTGCTCGGCGCGGCGACACCGCGCCACGGTGCAGACGATCACTATAAAGATTGTGCTTCACCGGTGGTCTTTGAAGAATATGGTTGCCCTTTATGGTGTTCCTGTCACCCGGCTGCTTCTCAGGACACGCGAAAATTTCTTGACATCTAACATTTATCATTTATTTTTTGTAAAACTAAAGCTTCCTGCAGAACCAAGACTACGTCATCGAAAACATCCTCTAAAAAGACGAAACGCTACGAAACAATTAGAAACGAATCGAGAACGGTCAGGGCGATCAGCAAAGTAAAACCGCATAGTTCGAAGGGTCTCGACACGCCGGAACAAGCGAGAAGGGTGCACGAGGGTGAAAAGGGCCGCCGGAACGGTCGTTGAATCGCGGCCAGATCGAGTTGCGAAGGTAGGGATGGTAGACGACTGGTTTTCGGTCGTCTGCCAGAGGTTTTCGGTGGCCGATATCTTCTCTCTCTCTCTCTCTCTCTCTCTCTCTCTCTCTCTCTCTCTCTCTCTCTCCCTCTCTCCCTCTCTCAGGCGATTTCTCTGGTGATCCTGATCGCATCCATTCGTGCGCAACCCCTTCCTCGCACACGGGTTTCATCCCTTTCGTCGCTTCTGTCCGCCTACTCGCGGAACGATAAATTTGCCGGCTTTAAATCCGCGGCCACGACCACGACCACCACCGCGGACATCGAGCGGTATTTCAGTATAATACGCAGAGGGGGCCTTGTGTATGGCACGCGAACCAACGTACAGCTTGTACCGACTTCGCGTGCCCTTGTTTACCGGCCTGACGACATATTTATGAGGTTTCCTTAACGTGAACCCCGAACGCCCCCGATCCAATCTCGATATTCGCGTCATCTACCCCCTTCTCGCGATCGCACCCCTGTACAGCGGCCCGGAAAAGTATCCGAGCACCCTTTTCTCTCGCAACGAAATTTTTGTACACTTTAATTTTCCGCTTCTATGTTATTTTAAGGGTGACAATTTTATTTTCGTTGTTATGTGTATCGATTAAAATTCTCATGTAGATTGTCTGGAAATATTTTAGAAGAGTCCCAGTGCGTTTAAAATATAATAAAAACCCTCGATAGGGGTAGCAATCTTATTTTCGTTTTTAATATTGTGTATCGATTAAAAAATTGATGTAGATTGTCTGCAAATATTTTAGAAGAGTTCCAGTGCGTTTAAAATATAATAAAACCTTCAATAGCGGTGGCAATTTTATTCTAAATTAATGAAAAAAATGGCGTCGTACTTTTTCGAGGCACTGTATACATTTCTGCGAACCCCTATTTTAGGCGGAACGCGGTGCTAGCCAGAGCACGCACCCCTCGCGATGTTTTTCTCGATTTTATGCCAGCCATTTCCTCGGGCCCCCCTCTTCAACCCGTTCCGCAGAATCTTGAGAAAAAGTTTTCTAATTGGATTCTCGGAGATGGATACCGATCCTTTCTAGAAATACTTCCCTCGCGAATGTACTTCGGAATTGTGGCTAACTGTAGTTCCAACGAACCCCGCTGACGAACGCACGCGCAACACTAACTTCCCCCGAGGACCTTCAGCGAGGAAGAAAATTCATTCGAAACTTTCCGATTGGCCGACGATTTCGACGCGCTGGCTCGCGAGCATTGAATAAGGAACGAGAGCCCTTTGGGCCCCCCTGGGCTGTTCCTGCCGATTCACAGTTCTTCGTGTATCGAGTTAATTATTACTGGATTGCGATATTCCACTTTTGTGGACTAATAAATTGCACTCGAAAAACGAAGCATCCAGCGAAAAAATGTTTTCTACTTATTTTACTTATTTTAGAAGACTGAATATCTTCTGGTGACTGCAATAAACGCTAATTACTTCGGCAAGAAATTACAGTATTCGTTGGACAGTTGATCGGGCCCAGTAAATAATGCAATTAATATTGACCGAGGAAGAAAGAGAGAGAGAGTGGAAAGTGGTAACCGGTTGTAGAATTTTCAGTGCATCCTGAAGCGGGGCCGCGCGCAACGAGCGGATCGAAACGCGGAGAGGGAGTAACAGCACGATGCAACATTTCGAATATAAGTTAGCCGGATATTGTCCGGCGCGGGGCGAATGGTAAGGGGCTTAGCAGCTCTCTAGCAGCGGCCAATATGGTGGTTACACGAGGATGAAACGATATAAATCCCGAAACGCTTACAGTTATTGCAGATCCAACGTAATATCCACTCGAACCCTGCCCGGCCGGCTCCGGTTTACGTGGTAATTCGCCGATGACAGCGTCGCGATAAAATGAAATCGGTCCGACGCCGCGCCGGCTTTTATAACGGCTACGCGTCGTGCTAAACTGCCGCGCGAAAAAACGTCTGCGAAGGTGGTCGTCGAACCGAGAAAGATTTTGCAAAAAGTTCCGCAAAAGATGATTACTTTGTATTCCATTAGCTCCGAACATAATCTGAAAAGCACGCGAAATTCAATTTCAGAACTCCTCGGAAACTCTCTCCCCTGCAACCTAAATTCCGATCTTGCCGGCCTCCGAAACGCGTCGTGATCGCTAGGACAAAAAAAAAAGAAAAGAAATGCAGTAAATCGTGCAAGTGCAAGATCTCGACAGTGCCACGACCCAATTTCTAATCGTCGATCACCGGGGGGGCGACACAAAGGGGTACTAATTTCTCCGTCGAGAGCCGTCGAGAGACAGATTCGGATAATCGACGCCCGAAGAACAGGGTTTCACCGTGGTCCGGAACGGGTCGAGCATGTTGTAGTCGGAGTCGGCTGGTTCTCCTTAGCGCGGCGTCGCCATTATTCTCCCGGTTTCGTTCTCTCGTAAGTCATAAATAATACGCGACGATCAAGTTTTGCAGAGCGACGCTCGTTCGTTCGTGGGTTGTGCATCGAGGTCGTTCTTCTCGAAATCCGCTTCGCGGAAAGACGAAACGCCTCTCCTCGACTCGGTGTCGGTTCTCTCGACGCGACGGCGATCGTATCGAGTGTCGTGGATACACATCCTGACAAATCTCATACGGTATTCATGGAAATTGCGTATTCATCAATGAGATGATCGGCGCTGCGCCTCGCACACTACGGGAAAAACTGCACGCGCGTTTCTGAATATTTCTGCTCGAAGCAGAGAGAAAGAGAGAGAGAGAGAAAGAGAGAGAGAGAGAGAGAGAGAGAGAGAGAAAGAGAAGAGATGGGAAGAGACGCGGAACGAGTGAGATGTAGTCTTCCGATATAAGGTGACACTGTTTCTTCCGAACTAAGGAAATCGCTGCCCCTCTTTTCGATCCGATGAGAAATAGAGAAAGGTTCTAGCTAACGTGGCTGCGCGGAAAGGGGGTGCGTATGCCTGTGTATACGTGTGTGTTATTTCAGTTATTTCACACATGGCGGATCGACAGACGTCCCATTGCACTCGGCCAGACCCTGTCGCTTCTCCATCCCTCACCGCGAACTTTTTGCGGCATTACCTTCGACGCGGTGTCACCGGATATGCAGTTCTCCATTGGTTGAAACTAATGTAGAGGCAGTCTTCGGGACGGTAATGGACACTGACCATTCTGCCGGTGACCATCGTCGCCAATACGGTAGAGCCTCGTTTATCCGAACGTGGGGTACGGGTCCGTTCGGATAATAGAGGCGAATGCTATAGTATTTCGCGGATGATTATGGAATTTGCGATTTTTCTAGACGAATTTTGAGAAACTAGAACCAAACGAAATCTTATCTTCCGTGGTAGTAGCGTTTTTAGATCTGAAATAAATTGAAATTCTGTAAAAATTCTTTCAGATATGAAATAAATTAAAATCGTGCTAAAATCTGTCGTGTTTCATGTACTAGCATTTTCTGAAAATTTTCAAAAGTCATAATTGCATAAAAAGAGGTAATCCTATGGTATTCTTAGCAATATACTATAGTTATTCGTTTGTTGATTGCATGTATAGTAGTTTATAGATATTCACAATTTCATCAACCGTGCAGAATCCATAAAATTCGAAATTTCGGATGACGAGTTCCCAAACAGAACAAAAAAAAATTTATGGAAAATCGTGGTGGTCCAGCTCGAGCGTGGCGATCGTTCGATCGTTAAATTCCGATAATCGGCTGGCCGAATTAAACGAAATGTCCATTCGGCGTGGGTGTACGAGCGATGCCGGCACCGACTCCGACGCCGACCACGACGCGTCCGTCGATCCTGCGGCCTGGACCGCCGCGAAATGAAAATACGATGGCTGTCGTTTACAGACACGTCGGACCATCCACCTGGACGTGATACGCGGAGTCGGTGTATAATTAATCCTTCGCGAACAAAGCACGGAGTTATTGTGTCCCCGTAAGTTCTGACAGTAAATTACTACGTCGAGTCTCGCAAACATTTCCCTTTCTCTCCGTTAACTTTATACTCTCGGTTATCCGTATCGAAATTGCTTGTATCCGCGTTGCCCGCGAAGCAGCATCCTTCAGCCGCCGGACGAATGATCTACCCTTAATGAAACGTCGACGCCGACGCCACGATGTCTTTGTTACGAGGCAAACAAGATCCCTGCTTTTCGTTTTACCAGGTATGCATCGCGATTTTTCGAGACCCGCCGGCTCTCGAAACCGGACCATTGGTTCCGATCTGGAGCACTGAAAGGAGCATAATTAATCCAAAGGAGACAAGGGAAGTTCGTTTAAATGGACGAAAATGAGTTTGAGACGGTGTTCCGGCGAGGATCGGTACCGGAAGCTTCTTTTCCGCGGATTTGCCGACGGTGGTATCGATACTGTGCGCTCACGATGACGCGTTAACCCTTACGAACCACCTCCAATTTATTTTTCAAACTTCCACGTCTCGTGATCTAATTAGTCTTTCAAAGTTTTCGAGATACTCCTTAAATTATGATTTCCTCGGGACAGTACTAAACGCTGACTGTTATTTTCATAAGTTTTCTCGTAAGACCGGATGCAGATTGCACACACGTAACAAGTCAGTCTGTCACAGGGCATGATTCATTCTGGATGTTAACACTTAACCTGCCATTGGTAATTTGATAGTGTTTCGAGAACGAGTGATTCACAGCCACGGGTTTCATAAAGAATTTTTCAACGGCGACAGCAATTAAATCGATCGTCTTGTGTAATACAACGCAACTATTCCTTTCGAGATCGACCATGCAAGAATAGGATTGTTGATCAAACTTCGTTTAAAGTTTTCTTATAAAAGGCGAACGAGGCCAATTTGTGCACTGTTTTCCTCTCACCTAATTCCGTAGACACCTACTAGCACCATAGTCAATCTCTCCGAGAGTAGGTTAACCTGCACGGACTTATGGCTTGTAGTTTATGCTAAGTACCACGGGTCTCCAAAGCCGCGAAACTTTATAATTGGCGTTCCGGCATAATAGTCAGCCGAGTCTCCATCGATTTATAACTTCTAATCTTTGTTAATTAATACTCAGTTCACTCGCTGCGACCGTTATCAGTCGCACAAAATTATCTCGATCGGTCGACATCGTGTAGGCAGTTCTGCGACAAATATTTTTAGCGATCGACGCAAGAATCGATTACTTCATCGTTCTCTTTATTGAACAGTTAAGCTGCGTCCACGCCGAGGCTAAAAAGCTATCACGTTTCCTCGATGTGGACGCAGCTTAATTTCTGCACAGTTTTCTACATTCGCAAGATCTCCGCGCCATCCAAGACGGGGTTGCACAACGGCGTTCAGGCCGCGTTACCAACAGCTGCGGATATTTTCCAGCTAAGGAAAGTCCGCGGGCGCACTTTGCATTTTTATTGGCGCATTACGGCCGCCGTGAGCAACCGTCAAAACTGTGTTCGGAGGTTCCGAGAGCCGGGGTTCCTATTTGTACGTGCTAGCGGGACCGGGCAACGCGGAATGATTCCCGAGGCACTCACGAGTCTTATTGGAAATTTCACCGATAACCGGTGCTCCATTAAGGGCCAGCCGAGCGCGGAAATCGCGCGGGCTCCTGCATTCGATGCGCGAATTAATGGGCCGACATGCCTCCTCACGTCTCGCGGATTCGGTTACCTGTAGATCGCCGAAGGACTCGCCGCGATAAGATCAGCGAGATCGGATTGATTGCGTACCGTCGATTACCATTCGCCCACTACTTTCCTGAGCTCGACGGCCGGAGAGAATTATTAGAATTGTTAGACGCCACCTGGCAGTATTGGTTAACATCTGGATTGTTACCGGAACCTTTTCAGACCTGGCCCGGTTGGGTCGTCAAGTCAGTCTCAAACCTGAAGCTGCTTTTGTAGATTCTCCATTTGTGACGACGATCTACACCACTGTGCAAATGAAGGAAGCACCCGGTATAATTATAAGATATAATTATGATGAATCCCTTTCCTAACATTGTTTATCTTATGACTTATTATTTTTATAACAACTAAATTATACTATTGTTTAAAATAATAAGTTGTCATTGATAGCCTCGATTGGTTTATTCAACATCACATAGACAGTACTTTGTACATGCAGTTTAAATTTGCTTTTTGACGTTTCCACGGTTTGAAATAACCGCCAAATAACGATTAGTTCGGTTGTTCGATCTATTGATTCTTATTGGTTCTGTTTCTATTGGCTTTATGACCATGCCTCGGTAGCTTGTGTGACGACAGGGTAGCAACACGTGGTTGCAAATTTCAATTTCGTTTTTAATAATTTTCATAAAGCATGTGAGTAATATAGTACAGTATGTCTATACATCAATAAAATCCGTTTACACCACACTACAATTAAAAGAAATAATATAATTTTTCCAGATGCAGTTTTCTTCTTTCCTGAAAATGATCCACATAGGGATCGAAACGTTGAAAGTTTAAATTAATTGATCGAACCATTGCGCCGAAAACATTATCACTTTATACATTTAACAATCATACGATCGACAACTAGAAAAGAAAATATTTACTGTGTTCTTTTTTGATTTTCTACGCTTTTCTATTAAATATGACCGGGTGCTTCTTTCTTTTGCACAGCAGTGTATGTATACGTGAAGCTTTTTGTACAAGTGTACATTTGTAATTATAACAGCGTGTATTTGAAATCGGAATGCTCGACGTGCACGTTGCCATTCTATCAGAAGCCTGATTGTCCCCAATGACTGACTACGGTTAGCCACAGAAACCTATATGCCTCTGTTCGGACCGAAATGTACTGATTGACATCGATGTTAAACGGTGAACGACACCGTTATCGACTGGAAGAGTTCTGAATCATTTCGTATCGAAGAACGTCTCGAACTCTGCTCTCCGTCACACTTTTTACTGATTTCAATTTAAAGCATACATCAACCGAATGTGATCCTTAGACTGCGGATCTTCATGCATTTATGGCTTATAAAAGTTTTCGATAAATGCTAGAATACAAAATTAGTACGATTTTTATTTGTTTTAGATTTACAAAGGCGGTTCCAATTAAAAATAGCATTTTATTTCATTCCACTATCTTAAAATTTGTCTACAAAAATTGGAAATTGCATAAACATCTATTCATCATTAGACAGCAGATTTTATGCATTTTTGTGAAAAATTAGTAGGTGTAATTTAAAACAATAAAAACATTAGAAAAATTTAAAGCCACTGCTATATTATTATCAATCTAGTAAACGTATTAACAAAGGAAATTTTCTACTGCATTCCAGTTTGTTATAATTGACGTACAAAAATTTTATTGCACATAAAGATCCGATGTCTAGTCGTCAGAGAATTTTATGCGCCTATATGGAAACTATATCAACTACAAAACCGTGAACCGCTTGACTTTTTAACGAGCCGAAAAAGCAGACGATAATACAGTTGTCACCTTCGGTGCCATTTCCGAGCGGAAGCTAAATTGTCTTACCCGAACGAAAATCCACGGGGAGCGCTTGTCTTCCTACGTTCGTGTTCCTGCTGTAAGGGTGGGTTCACAGGGATCGTCGGATTGAATACGCGTCTCCTCTCGAGAGGAGCTACTCGAGGCTCTGCGAAAGTGCCTGCGAAATAGGCATTGCGAGTCGGTTTTTCTACAGTAAATATTAATTTTCGGCGAGTATTCGAGCGATTTCCGCAAAATCGCGTGATTGGTCGCCGACTAACTATATTCGGACTGGCTATTGCGGAGGGTGGACGTTCGACCTTGTTACCGTGATTATAGCGGTCGGGTTCGGGTCGCGCTCTGGGCAACATTTGTTCACCGGACTGTGATGTCAATTAGTATTCAGCTTTCATCACTTTCCCTGTTTCTGATCAAAGAAAGTTGTTAACGTTATTTCTGGCTGGGGAATGAACCGGGCGCTCGATGAACCGTCCACCGTAACCTATCCCCTACCCCGTTCTACCCCATGGATAACAGCGAACGACGGGCCCTCTCCCCCGTAGCCGCACGTCACGCCGCCGCGTAATTATTAAAAATGATTCAACGCGCAGACAACAGTCAGCGCGCGCGCGCGCTACCAGAGAAACTGATTATATGGTAATCGAGTTGGCCGCGCAACGATTCGTCCGGAAGGTAATACATCAATCAGAGGTTCAATTAGCCGCAAAACTGGAATATGCTTGTCTGCAACGATTATCCTGCCGCTTCCCTTAACGAGCCGGTTCGCCGGCCGGTCGACCGCTTGCTCGAAAGAGATTGCGCCGCGCCGCCAGAACATTGAAAAACAAAAATCGCCGGAGGAGGAATATTCCTCGACGAAAAATATATAGGGTTGTTTCGATTTTTGACTGTGGCATTAAACGAACAGAACGCATTCGCGATAAATTCTGCTTGTTTTCTGAAATACCATTACTATTTTACGAGTATATTTTTCCTATATCCTTTTCTTATTGGAAGCTTAAATGGAACTACCCATAGGGAATAGGGTCTCCATAAAGCTATACATTAGGATTAATATACGGTGTGATATACATTATAACATCTTACAGTTATACATTAATAGTGTAGGTACAGCAGTATATAACGCATTAAAGTACATAATTTTAAAACTATTTCTCCAAGAAAAATCGATTTTTTCTACATTTAACTTTTATTTTAATGCAGTAATTATCATTCAAATTTCGTTTATACGGAGAAAGGGTTAGGAAGAAACGCGGAACGAGATAAATCGTTACCGATCGATCGCTCGGACAGGAGTTCTAAGAGACTTTTGCCGGGAACTATATTCACCGCGGCCCGATGCTTCGGCGCATCGGAAACGGCCGCATAGTAGCATGAATCAAAGCAATTATCGTTGTTGCTCGTTTCCCCCCGAACGGGCCGGAGCGTGCAGCATCGACGTGCGCGCCGCTGCGATGGAATCCCCGTGCTCCGGCGCTTTTATATTATTATTCCGGCTGGCATAACGAACGTTGCGCGGCTCTTGCGGGTCGCAAAGGCACCGCCGCGATAAAGAAAGTAACTAGGCAATGACCAGGAACCACTAAGAAAAAGAGAAGAACCGTGGAAAAGGGATACCGCCCAGCTGCTACTTCGCGGACGAATAGCAGAAGCGAGTTAGAGACGATCCGCCTCGCCCGTAATTAACGTCCGCTTCGAACTGTCCTTCGAGAACTTCGGAAAACCGTCACGCACTTTCTTGGATCCTCCTTCCTGGAACGGTCCCGTTTCGAAATAGCGAATTTCATTTTACGTGATTATTTTGGGATGGATAATTTTTTTAATGGATTTTAATAGGGTTGAATATACAGATAAATTTTAGTTAATTTTTCATTACTATTAGTGAATTTTAGTAAAATATTATATTCCTTTTCCATTAGTGAATTTTAATAAAATATTATAAATAAATTTTAATAAGGCTGAATATACAGTTAAATTTGATGATAGCAAATTTTAGTTAATTTTACTTTCTTATTAATCTACATATAATAATCTATTATACAAATTAAAGACACTAATAGTAAAGCAAAATTAACAAAAATTTTACATCATAAAGTTGAACTGTATATTCAATACAATAATTCGTACAATAATTAAATTTGATAATGTAATTTTACCATGAAATTTCGCCCGGGACGACTATCGCGAACATACACCATCGAGTTAGGCCTCCAGAAAAATGATTGAAATATTCGCGACGTCCCCTGCAGCACACACGATACATATCGCGTGTCTACTTTGTGCAAAGCCATTTGTAATTCTAACTGGTCTCCGACTACTCCAGCCGGACTGTTCATAATTTGTTTTATTACAGATTTATAATTCCAGTATGGAAAGGCAAATTGACCCGTACCACCGGTACTCGATCATTGACAGCGGTTGTAATAAGTAGAAACAGTGAGTAATGGACAGACTCGTCGGGCGGGTTCAACAACTTGTGCCAGTACTGTAGAACTGTATTGTAGATGATATCTTTCGATGAGTATGAAAGGGAGTTCGGCTCGAGTCCTGAAGGTATAATGTTTTTCTCGGGACCTTGTCGAACTTGTTCGACGAATAGACTCTAGTTCAATTTATGGGATTTCTGGTTTGTTGAACAAGTGGAGAAACAGAGGTTAAGTTTCTTGCGTAAATATCCGTAGCGATTTCTTTAAAAATTGACTGAAACTTTTCGAAATATTGTATTTTGCTAGTTAAATCTTGTAACTTACGATTGTTTTTCTCGCATGTTGCAATGATCAGGATGCGTGCGTAGAATTTCGAAGAATAGAATGACGATGTTCGACGTCGCGCATCGGAAGAGTTTGTTCGCACAGAGTCTTCCGGCAGCCATACGTTCGAGCGAATATGGTCGAATAGACGGAATTATAGTAAGAGCTTATTCCGATGCTGGCCTTAAATTCATTCGTACCGGCGCGGCGCGGCGGCGTGATTATGGGATAATCCTAGGTGGACTAGGCCAGCTTTTGTAGTAGACAACGGATTTATAACTCTAATGCGGGCAATAGAGTAGCATTAGCTCCGCCGATGGTTAAACCACGGTTCTAGCCGCGGTAATAAAGATTTATAAATCTCGATGGCGGAACCGCGAGAATGATGAAAGTTCACCGATAAACTGTACCTTCTTCTGTTTGATTAACCCGTCTAAGAATCCTTCTAATAAAATTAGATCGCGACCCTCGCATCGCATTTTTCATTGTCAGTCGAACCGAAGCGCATAAATGTGGTTTTTAAAAGAAATGAGTACGTAAATAACGGTAAATTATCATCTCGAGGAAAATTTCGATGCTGTCGATGCACAAGCGATCGTTTCTTTTTCGGTGGCAAAAGCGCATCGCCGAGGACAAGCCGCGAGACGGTCGATGCTGCGCCGCGCCACGCCGCGATTAGAATGCAACTGGCATTTCACCGTTATGCATAATCGATCGTGCGAGACCGTCTTCTATTTACGGACTGTATTAAACCGCGGCGGGCATGCGTTTGACTGTCGTATTCATGGCGAGGTTTCGTTGCTCGCTTCTGCTCTTTCATCGGGACTTCGATCGAATACGTTCCGTCCTGCTATAACCATGCATATGTAGAAATTGTTATCGCGAGATCATAACATGACGAGATCATAACACGTCTAAGACGATCGGGCCAACCGCGTTGCAAAATTTTATTTAAATAAATAATTAAAAATCTATACATATTAGGGTGGACCTTAGCTATACCTGCAAAAAATTTTGTTTGCGAGACTTTTTTCACGCCGTCCCCTAAAAGTGTGCCATTATTAAAGCAATTCCTGCAAAAGATAAAGATAGTTGGATAAGGAGAAGACGTGGAACATTGACGTTGAAGTTGCGAAAAACATGAACTTTTATACGATAGACTTTTGATTATGACTAAATGTTCTTCTTGTGTCAAAATATTAATTATAGTAGTAGCAAAATGTAATATTTTCAACATAACAATTAACTAATAATCATATTTATGTAAATGTGTGTTACATTTTACGTATTTTATTGAAAGTACCAATTCTTTTAGTTGTATTCTTATTTAATTTAAAAAGTAAAGTATCAGAGTATGATATTTTTAACTGAATTTGAACTAAATATACTATTTATTCTGGGGGGGGGGGGGTCCTGATACCACAATACGAATGCGTGCACTGCACAATACAATACGCGTGCCCAAAATTTCATAGTCGAAAAGTAAGGTCCACTCTATATACATAAATAGATGATATGATGTCATTTTTATAAAGCAACACATGTCAGCCATTTTTAGAGCTCTTAGTGTTAAAACTCCTCAAAATAAAAAGGTAAAAAGAATTTACGATACCATTGGATTTGAATCTAAATAAATTTGAATCTAAATTAACTTTCTTTGCCTACCAACAAATTATTTCGTACAAAAAAATTACTTTGCACAGAAAAATTTCAAGTATCGATCAGCAATGAAACGGCAAAAAGTTTTACCGGCGGTTAACGTGTTTGCAAACGACTCGATTCCGAGTTTTCCAGCTGGCGAATGACTCACTCGAGAATCAGGACATCCCAGAACAAGGTTGCGCGGTGTAACGAGATTGCTAGTTTGTTCGACAAGTTGTTAAAGGGCCGTGCAGATTCGTGTTACCTACGAATGTCTCCGTTTCGATAGCCATTCGCGGATCCCGCGGACGATCGACAGAAAAATTGCGGACGGCACATCCATAAACGGCGCGGCGAGCAGCCTTGTAAAACCTTCGACCACCTTAATTGACGTTAACGATGTGTCTCGGCAGCGATGGTGCACCTCCTCTGAGGACTTAACTTCGTGTTTTTATACTATGGGGAGTAATTACCGGGCGGTTAGCAGTTGGCCGAAAGTAATTATTAAACGTTTAATGCCCGTGCAAAAACGGCCGCCGCATGTCGCCGAGCGGTGTCGAACGTCGTGAAGCTTCGCGCGAGCCGCGACCGTGGAACCATAATCCGCTTTCTTCGATGCTAATGCGACGCTGATTACGAATTCAGTAACAGAACGCCGCGCTATTAGTATACGGTGCACTGAGATCGTTTAGCTAATTGGAAGTTTCGATTATAGCCAAGAGATATCAAGCAAAACAATCGTAAATGTCAATACCGTGTGGTCCGTTTTAAGTCCACGTAAATATCTCTTCAGATTATTGTGAACATGGTCATCGGAGTTTTTTTTTATACATAACTGCATTTCTTTTTTTATTGCATCGTGTGGCTAAGGGAGAAATACATTCAGATACGTATAATAACATGACCTTCGAATGACCTTGATCTTTGAAGATAAAGGTGAACACTTCGGAGAAAAAAAAGACTATGTGGTATAACTTTAGTACGAGCCCAGAGAAATACTCAGAAAAATACATTCAGATATGTAAAGTAGCATGACCTCCAAACGATCTTGATCTTTGAAAATTACAGCGAACACTCCGGAAAAAACGACCATGTATGCATATGGTTTCCTATCATTTTTGTATGGGAGCTCTCTAGCGGGCAATGGCGGAGCCCAACAGGGACATTAGAACAAAGAGAATATTTTCCTGGCATTCTACATTGATTTCCGTTTCGGGAAACGGTCGGCGGCCGGTGGTTTCGCGGAATAGAAAGCGTTGATTAATTCGAGAAAGCGAGGTTCTACGCGGGTTGTCACGGGAACCGACCGGCTAATTACTAATTACCAACTGTCTATAAAACCGCCTTGGTGCACTCCCCCGAATTGTGCGCTGTATAATCGGAGGTCCGTGGACCGGAAGTGGTGCAGTTCCCAGAATTCGCATCGCATCGCATCGCATCGCAATGCCGGAGAGGTATATTTCTATCGGGGGGGGGGGGGGCAAGTTACAAAACGTTCGCGTGCACGCGTGCCGGTTAGCCGGTAATTAATTACTTGCATACAGTTCCGTGGGAGCACACGCGTCTATTTAACGTCGACTGACACGTACGTGTGTATATGTGTGCGTTCGCAAACGGCCCGGGGAACAATCGAAACCTCGAGATGATGGAGCGGCTAACGGACGCGGCGATCCTGTATCATTAACGAATGCGTGGGCCCGATAAGTGATCCGGTATCCGCTTATTGGAATACGGTTAATGAACGGCAATCGCCGTTTCCGGTCGCTTTTTATGGCACGCGACGACGCGACGGGACAGACCATTGTCAGCGATGAGAAGCATGA
The DNA here is from genome assembly GCA_028454225.1 of Lasioglossum leucozonium. NCBI lineage: Eukaryota > Metazoa > Arthropoda > Insecta > Hymenoptera > Halictidae > Lasioglossum > Lasioglossum leucozonium. The sequence continues at coordinate 18,743,845 of CM052221.1, read as the reverse complement.
CCGGCATTGTGCAAGCGTTCATTTTTATCCGTCCAACAGGCTATCAATTTCTTTATCAGTTTCTTTCGACGAGATAATTTATACTCTTAACTTTCCTGAGATTTTTTTTTTTTGTCATTTCTAACCAATTAAAATTTTGCTTTCCTTCGTAAGAACCGGTAGGGCACGAATCGTTCACGGTATTTTTATCAAACCTGCCGTGGCCCGCAGCGAACGGTCTTATAAACTGTGACGATTACGGTAAATCAGCATGCAAAGACTCGTTCGAGTGGCGCAACTTTGTTCACGGCTCGGCGGCGTGGGCGTCGGGCGTCGAAGACGATTTAAACGACTAATCGAGTCAAGACACACGGCCCCGCAAAATTCTCTCGGCTACGCCGCACAGTATTGGACGCCGTTAACTTCCCTCTGTCTTTGTTAATTTCATCAATCAGCCCCCGGGGACAATGGGTCGGCTCCATCCGATGGCACAAATACGTACAATGGGCTGTGTTTCGACAAGTTTGTCGACGAAAGTCTGTTACGTTGTTCGACGATCCGCCCTTTGTGTTTCTATTGTGCGTGTGTATGTGTGTGTAGAGTCAGCGATTAGCGGGCCTATTGAAACCGGAATGGGAACGTGCGAATATCGAGTGCCTGAAAAATCACTCTACTTACCACGCGGAATCGTGGTTCCTGTTAAACTGCCTGACTGAAACGGTGAATTTTTTCGAACGGCGGAGACCGGAATTATTCGCTCTTTTATCACTTGCCACGGTATTACTTGAATCGTTAGAACTCTTTTTCACACGAGGAAGAAACCAATTTGTATTTACCGTATTCCTACATTTACATTTTCGATTTAACGCTACCGAGCACTAAAAGCGATTAAAATGTTTCAGCTTATGAAAATGACAAGGCTCTGTTTATTTATTAGGATGTTCCAAAAGTTCGTTTTGTTTTCGATTAATGTGCTCGATGCAAATTCGAAGTAGTTTAAAAAAAAACCAATAGCATACTTATGAATGGGGGAGGATAAGGAATAATGAAACATTAACGAACAGAAGATTGTGTTGTTCGTGTATGCTGATGTTATCTAACAATATGGAATGTATACACAGTGAAAGAAAATTTTAGTACAACCTAATTTTCTGCGATTTTTAACACGATATGTGCTTGGGTAAAGAAATGTATTCAATGTAAGTAACTTCGTAATTTAAATAATTGTAAAATGAAAAATATAAAACCGGTCACTGTATTCAGTGTTAACGCCGAACTAGATCGTCCGGAAAGTAATTTCGTTCAAGTAAAGTCATATATATATATATAACTCCATTTTGCTAATAGAAAACGGAAATTTTACGAGCATGGGATTTTTAAGTTGCCTGAAAAATCGCAAAAGGTCATAGAACAAAATGTTATAAAACTTACTCTAAATAGTAAAAAATTGGCTTTCATTTTCCCTTGAGGAAACGAAATGACTTTCCAAACGTGCCAATTGTATTTTACAATTGTTCCAAAGGCGTTTTCGAGGACGCACAAAAATATAAAGGTGCGTATAAAGGAAAAGGAAATTAGCGGGACTCGATGTTTATGCTACTTAGCCGCCGCATCGAAGGAGACGCTTATTATTCGCCGGCTGCGACGCGAGTGGAGGACGAGCGTAAAAATAAGTGGCGGAAGGCTGTGTGGGAGGAGACCGTTGCATCCCCGGCTTCCGGGTGCAGTCGCGTGTAAAGGAATTCCGTCTGGCCGCGTGTCACCTAGATGCAACCTGTCATTACGGGTTTTTGTTGATGCCAACAGTCATCGCAGAGCTCCATTTGCGCGTCCACTCGAATGGGCAGCTCTCCCGCGCTATGCCGCAATCCTCGGCCACGCTGTCCTTCGCGGCGATTACCGTAATCGCCGCACTGGGGATCTTTGTGCGAAATAAAAATTGTTTCAAGCCGGTTACAGGACACAATTGTTACGATAATTACAGGATACTGGCAATTAATGATTTTTTTTGTAACACTAAGCCTACCGAGCGTCGGAAGTGATTGGCACGTGTTCCCTTATAAAAATGACGAGATTTATTTTGAAAAATATGAAATAACCTGTCCAGAATTTTTATTTTACAATTAGTGAGATAATAAAAATGATTTCATCTAAATAAATCTTATCACTTTTATAAGGGAACGTGTAAACGAATAAAATAAATCTTATTTAGACGAAAGAAACTTGTTTTGGATGAAATCATTTTTATTATTTCAATAATTGTAAAATAAAATATGTGGACAGGTGATTTCGACCATTGATGGTAGATTCAGTTTTAGAGTCGATAAGCTGTATCAAGCTAAATAATAATTTAATAAATAATAAATAAATAAAATTTCCACGAAGTGTTGCAGCACATTTTTTTCAGCGGGAATGTATGTTCGGCAGGCTCGCACACGGAAAACGTATCAAAAGCGGCGGTAGATAAGGGATTCGCGTTCGCTTGATAGAACGTCGAATAAAATTCCGGTCGGCGCATTCCCCCGTGGTGCACTGCGCTGCTGCTACAGAGGGGAAATAAAAAGCGTCGGTTACGGCGTCCAGTGATTTCTAATTGCCAACGGGGACGGTGCGCCGCGCCGTCCCGGTTAAGATAAAACCGGGCTCCGGGATGCCCGGAAACGGCGGTGGCTCCATTTAAATTCAATTATACAGGTGTTGCCGACCGGCACGTAAAAATCCACATTAAACGCGGCATAAATTACGAAACGGTGGCGGACACGAGCCGGGGGTGTAGGGGCCGGGGGGATACAGAAAAAGATGAGTAACGGGCCGCGGGTAAGTTCGCGGCGCGCTGAGCAACGAGTGCGGTGCACTTTACGGGCAGTAACTAACTCGTGACATTTATTTCGCCCCGAGTGTACAACGGCTTTATCCCGTCCCCCACTCCACGGTTTTCGGGGGCCTGGGACCCCCATCGTTTTTCCTCGAGTTGCATATAGATTGACGGAATTCTTCTATCGGCGACCCTTCTTCTAGGAATTTCATATATGAATTAACCCTTTGCGATCGGTGCTATTCGAACTGAAAAATTGAACATTTCTTCCGACCTAGAATAATTCCTTTCTATATCAATTTTTTTCCTTTTGTGGATATGAAATTGATATAATACCTCATACAATACTTAAATGTCTATTAGACAGCAGTATAATAAATAATGTAAACAATATTGTGAATAATGGTCGAGCAAGGATTCAAAATGGCAAAATATTAGACTAAAAAGGCAACAATAGGTGGAAAATTGTAATTTTCATCGTTTCACATTTCTAGAAGAAATTCAAAAGAATTTCGGAGCTTAGGTTTCACGCATACCATACTCGAAGCGAATTAACGTTTACCGCGTGTTCGGTCATAAATAAGACCGAACGTGAGAGTAGGGACAGCCACTCGACGGCGACGGTCCTAGGACTGTTTTGGATGTCACCGGACACCGCTTCAGATTAGGTTTAAGAATCTTGGACAGGACAATCTGGCGACGAATTAATTTACGATACATTTGCACGCAACTATGACAGACGAAAACACAACACGACTTCAACAGACTCCCACTCCGACCGCTAAAACAAACATTTAAAAGACCAATGAGAATTCACGCAACGTTTCCTATACTGACCAATCAGGACAAGACCAGAACCGACGTAATACGTGACAGAACCAGGACGATCAGTTCAAAATACAAAATCACGAAAACCACATCTTTATAACGCTTTGTACCGTTTTTCCTAACTATTGTTAAATATATGTTTTAAAGTTTTTCCATTAAGTGTCGAACTTATTCATTTCTTCAAATAGGCGTAACGACCCAGTTACGTCATAGCCCCCGATATCGTCGCGAACGCGCGAACCGGATTTACGACCCGCGAAATTCAAAAAGAAGAATTGCGATATTCGGGACGCTTCATTTTTGGTCCTTCGAGCCGGATCCAGACTGTGGTACTTGGGTCCATCAATACGAAGTTCGACATTTGGAAATAACACTTTCAATCAACGCACGAGACAACACGAAGATTCGGTTGTACAGTAAGTGCAACATCTTCTTGTCATCGACCATCGGAGCAGTGGAGTCGGTAGAGTCAGGAGCTCTACCTCTACAGCATCCATAAGCTACATCGGGGCAGTGGAGTCGGTAGAGTCAGGAGCTCTACCTCTACAGCATCCGCAAGCTACATCGGGGCAGTGGAGTCGGTAGAGTCAGGAGCTCTACCTCTACAGCATCCGCAACTTATACATCGAAGTCGCTTGTGCAAGGGCACAACATCTTCATCATCGGCAGGACTGTCAACGTCGTAAGGCGTTACACCTGCAATTCGTTGGTCGACGCTGTCATCGTTGCTGAGGAACCACATCGGGATCGTCAGCGGCAGCATCTACAACCCAGGGGTTCGAGAGCAATCGCACCTAAGCATCAGGAGCAGCAACACCGTAGGACGCACGTCGCCGGTGCAGCTGAGCAGCAGGAACGTCCTCGACGATCAAGAGGGCAACAACAACGACCACACCGTAGGACACAACGTCGCCGGTGAAGCAGTAATACGTAAGTCGCACTGTTGAATTCACCACTCCTTCTTATCTTTTCTTGGTTCTCTCCTTTTTCCCGCGAGAATTCAAATCAAACGTAATTATGGCATACGAAAGCAACGTAAACACCGAGAGCGAATTAGTCAGGAAACGCGAAACAATAAAGGCAAGATTGATGTCGTTTATCAAACACTTAAATGAATTCGGTGATTCAACTTCAGGTAGCATTCATCAATTACGGTTACGAGCGGCAAAAATGGAACGCGTTTTTGAATCATTCGAGGCAATTCAAGGTGCTTTAGAACTTGTAACTTCCGAGGAACAATACGAATCACGTCTTGACGAACGAATTGAGTTCGAAGAATTATATTACAAACACATCGCTAAGGCTCACAGAATTTTAGAAGCAACTACTCAATCGCAATCGTTAACTGTAATTTCCGCACCGAATACCGCAAAAGACAATCAATTGTCAACAACAGTAGCTTCCGATATTCAAGTCCAATTACCGACTATACATCTTCCGAAATTCAGTGGCTCTTATACAGAATGGCCAGGTTTCGCTGATGCTTTTCGTTCAGCAGTTCACGAGAACATTGATTTCCGCGACACGCAAAAATTAATATACCTTAAATCTTGTTTAATCGGCAAGGCTGCCGAAAAAATAGAGTCTCTAGATACCACCGCCGCGAATTATGAAGTGGCGTGGAACCTTCTTGAAGGCTGTTACAACGACCCAATGATGGTCAGTAACAATAGAATAGAATTTAAAGAAGAGACTGATTCTAAAACGCATTACGAACAAAACAAAATTCGTGATAGTAACACCGATAAGGACTTAGTTAGGATTCCCTCTAATAACGAAATTCATCAATTAGGAGAATCATATTCTATCGTGTTGAAAGGTTTTAGATTCTCAGAGCAGCGACTTAATAAAAACTCGGAACTAAAATCAAGATACGCACAATTTCTCGACAACAACACAAATACAACACATTTACGCTTGGATTTAGAGCAAACGATTAAAACACTAGGAGTTCAATGGGACATTAAACGCAACGAAATCACATATAGCGTGAACGAATTTATACAAGGGGTTCGGGTCACTAAGCGCACTATACTATCGCAAATCGCGTCATTATTTGATCCTTTAGGATTGCTTGCACCAGTACTAATACGCGCAAAAATATTAATGCAAGATCTGTGGAAACAACATGTAAATTGGGACGAATCGATTCCGGTTAGCATTTTTTTCAGTTTGGCACTCATTTTGCATTGAGTTAAAATATTTAAAAAATTTGAAAATTTCTAGGCAGACAATATTAAAAAATCACGTAACAACACAATTACATGGTTTTTGTGACGCGAGTGAGCAGGCTTACGAAGCTTGTTTTTACATACGGACGATGAACAAACGCAATAACATTAAAACACAATTACTCGCAGCCAAAACCAGGATAGCACCGCTAAAAACGGTAACATTCCTAAGATTAGAATTAGGTTCAACACATGTTCTAGCAAATTCACTTCGCATTACGACCACACTCAGGAAAATATTGAGCGATTCACCCGCTGACAAAGTCAATGTTACAAGATTTTTCAAGATATCTGGTGTTGATTTTTGCGGTCCAATCCATATTGAAGAAAAGGTTCAGCGCAATCGGAACAAGGTCAAAATTTATTTAGCAATTTTTGTTTGTTTTTGTACCAAGGCTGTACATATTGAAATAGTCGGTGATTTGACAACTGAGTCGTTTTTAGCTACATTAAGACGATTTTTTGCACGACGAGGCATTTGTTCGGATAATTATACAGACAACGCAACAAACTTTGTAGGCGCGAAACGGGAACTTCAGGAGTTATACGCATTTTTGAATTCTAAAGCGACAAACGACGCAATCTCGACCAGATTAGCCAACGAAAGAATAAATTGGCATTTTATTCCACCACGGTCTCCGCATTTTGGCGGTTTGTGGGAGGCAGCAGTTCGTCGAACCAAACATCATTTGGTACGAACTGTAGGCGACACATTGTTTTCGTATGAACAATTATTAACGTTCATAAACAAGCTAGAAACAATATTAAATTCTCGTATCATCATTCCGCTATCCACTGATCCCAATGACCTACGATCATTGACTCCTGATCACTTCATTATGGGTGAAAATTTAACGAGTGTGCCGGATTACGATTTTGCTGAAACACCGGTCGACAGACTATCGTTTTGGCAGCATATTCAATTAATGCGGCAATATTTTTGGAAGCGTTGGACAAAAGACTATTCCCAGCAGAACACCACAAGAAAAAAGTGGTTTAAACAAAAATTACCGAGCGTTGATTTAGGGATTCGTGTAATTATAAGAACACACAACAGACTTCCATTACAGTGGTCAATAGAGCGCATTACACCAATACATTCTGACCAAGACGGTGTTACTCGAGTAGTCACCGTGAGAGCGAGTCACGGAGAACACAAGCGTTGCGCTAAAAACTTTTGGTACAGCTTTTCTTTATATGTCCAAATTAAGACAAGATATTATAAGACGTTTGATTCATATTTCATTGACGTATGTTAAGTAGAAACTAATTCAATCAATTCATTTTGTTTGTTTGTAAATATACATATTACTTTATCCATATTACTCTATCTACATTATCTCATGTCTTACATATTCTTTATATACTTTAATTTAGTTTATAACAAAGCGTATTCACTATTTAGATTTAATTTACATCGCGTTCTAACAAGTTAAGTTAGTCAATCATTATATTTGTTTTTATCGTTTCATAACACTTATAGAGCATGTATCGTAGCACCTTTCTTTTGTAAAACTCTTTGTTAATCGATCATTATATTGTTGAACAACATAGTTCAAGGCGGGCGGCATGTTCGGTCATAAATAAGACCGAACGTGAGAGTAGGGACAGCCACTCGACGGCGACGGTCCTAGGACTGTTTTGGATGTCACCGGACACCGCTTCAGATTAGGTTTAAGAATCTTGGACAGGACAATCTGGCGACGAATTAATTTACGATACATTTGCACGCAACTATGACAGACGAAAACACAACACGACTTCAACAGACTCCCACTCCGACCGCTAAAACAAACATTTAAAAGACCAATGAGAATTCACGCAACGTTTCCTATACTGACCAATCAGGACAAGACCAGAACCGACGTAATACGTGACAGAACCAGGACGATCAGTTCAAAATACAAAATCACGAAAACCACATCTTTATAACGCTTTGTACCGTTTTTCCTAACTATTGTTAAATATATGTTTTAAAGTTTTTCCATTAAGTGTCGAACTTATTCATTTCTTCAAATAGGCGTAACGACCCAGTTACGTCATAGCCCCCGATATCGTCGCGAACGCGCGAACCGGATTTACGACCCGCGAAATTCAAAAAGAAGAATTGCGATATTCGGGACGCTTCACCGCGAAATCCGCGAGCGTAAACTTTCTCTTTTAATGCTGTCAAGTTCGACGGGGATCTCTCTCTCTCTTTCGAGTGGCCCGAACGCCGGTAATTAGGAGAAAGGGTGGGGGATGATGGGAGGCGCGAGGCACGAGAAGAGGACGGGGTGGGCAGGGAATGTAATTGCAAATTTCTAGAGTCGATTAGCATATTGCGTACAGGCGGCGGTTATTAAAACGTGTTAAACGAAGGGAACGAAAGCGTGTTTAATGAGGCCGGTGTATTTACAAGTTATCCCTCGGTTTTTTTTTTCTTATGCGAAACCGGCGGAATATTATCCTCTGGGCCACAGGGGTAGTTTTCCACGATGCGCGCGACGGTGGCGGCTAGGTGAATTATTATCGTGCACCGTCGGGGCTTAATGAACCGAGAACCCCCATTGAGCCGTTCCTCGGAATCGGTGGACGCCGGCTAATTAATCATAATAAGACAACCGAGTGGATGTTGCAAGTAAATATAGATTTGCCTGATTTTAATTAGAGCGCGTTGCGCGCGAGATTGTCTTCGCGCGTTGCCCGCGAAACGTCGGATATACTCGCTTGCAAAAACCGTTTTAATTGGAGTCGCATACCTGGCCGTGTCGCGTCTATGCAAATTACAATTACGATTACTCCCTCCTCCTCCCCCCTTGCCAGTGTCTTCTTATGTCGTAAACTCGATAATTACCTCGGCCCGGTCGAACATCGTGGAAAGATGTTATTCCGTTGTTAATAACAGTATATCAAACCATTTTATAGGAACAGCAAAGATTGTTGCACGGAGCGCACACATGCCGCAGAATGCAGGCGCTGTGCCTGCGTGCTGCAGTTACTAGACGCCTAGAGACGGAATGCACGGTGGTCCAACTAATACGTAGCGTACAATGTAGAATGCACGACGCAGCAGCGTATGCACGATATAGAATTGCACCCGACGCTCGTGTCGGGTATAAATTGTAAATTGCACCCTGCTGAATGCGTGACGTTTCATGTAAATTGCACCCAAAGAATATATGTATACGATGTTTCTGCCGTTGGAGATATTTGCGAGACAACCGGAATGCATCTGTAGATTGCACAATGGAAATTGTATACAATGTGGAAACAAGTCGCCGCGCGCAGGTTGCACAATGCAAATTGCACTTTAAGCGAGGCGCAACGAGGATCGCCGGTACGCCATTACCGCTCTTTTTTTTCATTAATCAAGCACACTTGAATTTTCAATAAGAGTTGTTCGGTTACAAGAATGCAGAATTCGAACGACAAACTCGCTCAACCGTTTTCCGAGTCGATTTTCGAGAGCTCGAAGGCGCGTAAAACTGGCGATAATCTCGCGAAGTGATACGACCTCTCGATTGCATAAGGCCGGGGAATTCGCGCGCGAGATCAATACGAGGGCATCAACGAGAGCCAATATTAACGATCTCTGAAATATGCTGGCAAATATTTGGCGACCGAGCGGAGAGAGCCTGCTCAAGGATATCGTTGTCCGTTCACGCGACAGAGAGAGAGAGAGAGAGAGAGAGAGAGAGAGAGAGAGAGAGAAGAGAGAGGGGAGATCGCGAATTCGTGCGATTCGCGAATCGGCGTCGGAACGGCGGATGTCGCCGGCACTGTGCAGCCGGGATACGCCAGAAGCGATTTCGACGGGCTTCCAAACTGTAATTGATTCGCAACGGTTATGTCACATCGATGAGGAAACCGGTCGCCCGATTGATCCGTCGACTTTGCCTCTTCCAAAGCGCATTACGCAATGAATCATGAGAATCCTGCGGCGAAGCGGAACTGCAACATCCATACATCCCGAGCATCGAGCTGTCGCCCGGCTCCCTTCAATGTTTCGCGTTCGCCACTTTGCGCGTGCGACGCGGAGAAAACGGGTCCACGGTGAATTGTCCAGTTTTTAATTTATTTATGGGTGAAAATTATCGATTTCTCTTTTAAGAACCACACGATCCTCCATCATTATTGAACATGTTCGACACGATAATAGACTGCAGATTCTTGTGCAGAATAAAAATTAAAATTACGAGGTACTGGAGCCAAATAAAAATGTATTTCTTCATGTAATAGTCTGTATAAGTTGATGGTGATATAACAACGCTATGAAATTCTTTTAATCTTTTTACTGTTTCGTTTTTTAACTATCCATTTTTAACAATAATTGCATCAAATCCGCAGTCTAATAAACTAATCACCAAGTACTCGATACGACAGTCATTTAAAGGAAAAGAATATTGTAAAAATATTTTTGCTATAACCAAGGACAGTTCGAGATCGCGCTCACTATACACGACTATGTTCAGCTGATCTGCATGGAAAGTCAAGGATACTGCGACCGTCGATTACGGTTTTTTCAAGGAAACCTTACGTTTCCTATTTCTCATTGTCCCAGCAGTTTATAACGTGGTTTCGAAGACCTACAAGAGCTTGCGAGATCGTTCAAGGTTAAAACGTGAGGATGTTTATCATTCACGGAAAATTTTATTCTTCAAAAAAATATTATCCACGATCCCCAAGATAATATATAAAATAATAAAATTGCAAAAACCAGTGGAGACTCGAAGGAAGCTAAACGGTGCATTATCACAGCCCGATGAATTTTTTGCCATTTTTTCAGAGGAAACGCGATATCTCGCGCGATTCGCCCGGTTATTTTTAACCCACCGCGCCGCGAAGACCACGATTTGCGATCAGGCCTCCGCGCGTGACATCATTTGCGCCATGAAAGGAAACCGCGTTTCCGGGCCACGTTACGAGAACAACCGGCGTCGTATTCGACGCCCGAGAGGAGAACCGACACCACGAGAGAGAGGGGGGGGGGGGAGGAGAGAAAGAAAGAAATAGTGGAAAAAAAGAACCATCAGAAAGCGAAGTGCTTTGAAGGGGGTGCGGGCCGAGAGTCGGTTCAGGCGAGGGGTGGTTTTCGCGCTTGTCTCGAGAAGCATGAATGAAACCGCGGTTACGTAAATGCTGAGTTGGCCGTAGCGTGGCGTGGCGTGTTGTGCAATTAACTCGTAAGAAGTGTGTCGAGCAAGGGGGGGGGGGGGTTGGCAGCGGAGAGACGGTAGTTAGCGACGCGATGAGGGCTCTCGCTCGTCGGTTGACTTTAAAAGAAATCACCTGGCTGAAAGCGACGGACAAGGCAGCGAGGTCAGGAGGTCCGCGATAAAATAGCGAAAAAGCAAAAGCTTGTGCGGTCGCGTGCGGCCCTCGCTCTATTTAAAGTGTTCCGGAAAAGATTATGCCTCGTGCGTCATCTGGAACGGATCTTTATACGGACAGAAATTTTTTAAGCACACATCGAGACGCGCGTGCTAATTCTCCTTTTTGCCTGGCACACGGTTCGACGCGTTTATTTCGATTTTCAGAGACGAACTCGTGGAATTAAAAAATCCTATGAAGTCCTACATAAATTACTTCGTGTTCTTTTGAAACAACAACGTCGCGTTCGTCTTCAATGCGTTAGACGCGCAAATAAAATGTTAACAATAGAGAGAAGTTGTGAAAACCTCGGTAACGTGAACGGCCGGCGACCAAACAATTTCGCTCGGCAAAACCGTACAAAATCCAGGAGAAACAGTTACACTCGCAACAATGGAATACAAACGAAAGCGGACCGGAATTGTTAAACTTTCTGGATGCCAACCGTGCGTCGAATTTCCCCGGTCGATTTCTACTCCTGTTTCCCGAGAACCAGTCGACAAAAACTCGAAGCCAGATTCCTCGATCATAGGAAACGACGACGGCGCGGCGCAGAGCTTGCATAATCGTGTTCGAGCATTTTCTCGGGCGATTATCGTTCGCAAGGCTGCCGCAAGCGTAACTCTCGTGGATCACGGATTACGCGACGCGCCGGGAAACTCTCCGCTTGTCCCAATTCGCCCCGGTATTTTGCGAACAAGCGGTTCGGTTCGTCTTCCCGAAATTCTCCATCGTCGAATCGACCAGCGGGGAACGATCGATGCCCCCTTAATTCCAGCAATTTCTTGACAAGCGCGAAAACTTTCCACCGGAAATCCTATCCAGATCGGGACGCGTCAACTTCCGCTTCCTATAAGTAGCCGTCGAGCACGGCGATTTATCGGATCGCTGCATACGAAGTGGATTTTTACCGACGATTCCTAAACTCGACAACTTTCGGGATCGGTCGTCTTTGTAACAGGTGCGACACGGTTCTGCGATCGAGAACTGCGGATTTTTCTTGGAACGAATTCTGCATCGTTTTCTTTCGTGCGAGGGCAGAAAATGTTTGCACTCGTTCCTATTAATTTGTCACGATGATTGTCATACGTTGACGATAGCGTAAGAATATTGCAAAATTTATTCTCAACGTCACAATCTTCGGCCACAGAATTCTACAAAATTCTAACAAATACTAATACATAGACTGCGGATTATATGCATTTATTGTAAAAATGAGTATATGTAATTTAACCCTTATGTCAATAACTGAAATTTCTACGATATTCAATTATATACTTTATAGTTTGCATATTTTTTATTTGTCGAATGTAGGTTAACCTGTAATGATTCAAGAACGTAAAATCCAAAATAATATCGATATTTATCGACAAAAATGTTAAAGAAGTTTTTCAGAGAAATTTAAAGCGGGTACAACGGTTATTGACATAAGGGTTAAAGCAGCAAAAACATTAGAAGAATTTAAAGGTACCGTTGCATTATTGCTAATCTATTAAATAAGTTAAGAAAGAAATTAAATTTTGATTTCATCCCAGTTTCTTGCGATTCGGATGTAATGTTTTTATTTTGTACTGTTATATGTAGCAACTCGAGAATAGAGCCCCCCGTTTCGTTACATTAAAGTTGAAGAGGAATTACAATGGTAGGTTATTCGAACGTGCAAGACTGCAACAAAGTGGAGATGAAAATTTATTAGTTTTACGGGGATATGAAACTCGAAACAAAAGTGTCGCGTCGCGCCGTCGTCGTATCGTTTGGTAGCGCTGTGGTATCGCTGCGAATTTCCATCGTATTACTGTCGACGGCAATGTAAACGTAGGTACTTACCTAATATTATGGCCGACTGTTCAGGCTATTAGCAATTACGGATAATCTCCTAGGCGATCGTTTAACAGACCGGAGTATTATTGCTGGAAATCCGTGCAAAGGCCACGGCCGCCGATACACTCGGATTCACCCCCCCGACCTTATTGGATTACAGTAAGTGCACCGACACATGCACTTGTTCTCGGATAATGATTCTTTGTTGGTCCACGGACCGTTTCGCGGTCCGCTGCTACGAATCGTTCTAGAAAATTCCGAGCTTTTATTGCGCGCTCGTACCCCTTCGATTAAGTGCATTAATTTAATCTAATCATTCTTGCAATGTTGGAGTGTGGAATAATTTCACGTAAGTATCTGCCGAGACGAATTCGTTCGACATAATCACCTTCAAGATCCCGCAAGGTCACGCTCGGTAGATCTAAGGTTAAAATATTTCCAGCACACTTGCGTCGATCGGAAGCTGCTGAAAATCATCATAAAAAACGAACTTTTCCTGGTTTCCTGGGTAATGATAGGGGCAACTTATCCCCCGGAAACATTCAGCCCCGGCCTTCCCTAGGTGTCTTTGAAGTTTGATCCCGCGATTAAACACTGCGTCGCGCGTCGACTGATTATCGTGGTGCGTGGGCGGAGTTGCGTTTCAATATTTAATGAAATATCGGTGGCGCGCGCGCGCGCTCGACCCTTCCTGCTCGGACACAATGATCCCCTGGAAACTAGAAAATCCAATCTCTGGGCGAAACGGTCGGGAAAATCAGATCCGAGTCGAAACCAATGATCGATGCGTCATCAGCTACAACAAGGGAGAGGGGTGAATACTTAAGCGCGACCGCGAGAGTCGATGCGGGAGAGCGAGGAGAGGAGAGGAGAGGAGAGGAGAGAGTGCATGGATCCCGAGCCCCAGCTTGTCCGCCGACTAATTAGTATTTTGACGTGGACGAGCCGTGATCTCTCGCGTATCGCCACGGGTCGCGTGTCACGACGAATCCGATACGACGCCGGTTCAACCCCCGTGCTCGGACCTATTTGCAAATTGCTTTTCCCTCGAATCGGTCGAGCCCGAGCCCGGTCCCGGTGATAAACGCCGAGACGGACGAGCATGGGCTCCGTCTGATTGAAACTGCAAAATCCCGGACCCCCGCGAGACAGAATCAATGACGAAGACGCGCGACGCCACGCCACGCCATCGCGAACACCGTGCGCCACCCTTATTTCCGATGGGGGTGCAATTCGATTTGCACGATCGCGGTGTTTTCGTCGCGGCACGAGTTACGGACTCCGTTAAATTTACCGAATAAAATAATCGGAGAATTTTCTTTTTTATTTTCTCACCACTAAATTTTTCACGATGCGCAACTCCCGTGAAAATTTTGCGAAAAAATTGATATTTTTTTTTCGCAGAGCGATTAATTAAGCATTCCCATTGTTGACTGAACGACGCGCACTACAGGTTGCGCGTGCGCGTAATGCGCGATTGGCAGCACGGTTTTATTGAATGCGCGCGAGAATGGGTTTGAAATCCCTTCTCCTGAATAAACCCGGGTGTAAAGGATCAGGAGAAAAGCGATTTATTATTATTATAATCCGGCAATTATATGCGTCCGACGCGCGACGTTAGGTATAACGCAGTGAATTAAGCGAACGTGAGAAAGCGCTAGACGCCGTGAAGGGCCGCGAGAATTTGAAATTTTAATGCACGCGCCTTACGCTCGCGGGGATGATTACAACCGTGAAATAAAGCGATGGGAATTTCGCATAATCAAGAAAAACTCGCCCGGCGAGCTTCGCCGCGCGTGGCCGGGAACAAAAGACCGGCCAAGAAGCAGGTAATGCCTCGAGTTTCCTCGTTTATTTTTTCGCGCTGACGTGTTCCCGGCTTCTTCTTGTGTTGCAAAAACGCAATACGAAGAAAAATACAAAAACATAAAAAAAGGAAAAATAGACCGTGAATATCCATGGTAACGAGGCTGCGAGGATTAATCGCGATTCTTTTGTCGACGGGAATATACAAGATCGAGAGGAAAAAATCACGACCGATCGATTTTCCACGCTGAGTCGAACGTAAACAACATACCCGAGACGTAATTATTCAAGAGCGAACAGCAAGAGAGAGGTATCGCACACAATCTGCATGAATGAATCGGTGAGTCACCGAATTGAAAAACAACCTGTCCCGTTTGTCAAGACCGCATTAATATTTCCGTCAATTAGATGCAATAAAAGCTGCTCTCGCGAAGGCGGAGCGTTACGTTAATCGGCGCACAGACACGTTCATGGGAATCGACATTCTTGCTCAGTCAGGAAAACTGTTTCAGTGCCGGTTCTTGAAAATCCTGGTCAGCGATTGCGAAGCGCGGTAGCGATCAGTGTCCTTAAATTCATCTAATCTTTCCACAGTTTTTCATTGTAGCTTTCATTGTAGCTTTACAAAAATTCCCAACACATTTTTCCAAATACTCTTCACAACTGTTTTAACACTAAACCCACCATTGCCGGTCAAAGTTTCCAAATTTTGTATTTTACAATTATTAAATTTATAAAGATACATCCATTGAAAATGATTCTTCTACTTAACCACATATTACAATAAAAATCCGAATAAATTCGATTATGTCGTTTTTATATGGCAACGCATAATAGCAAGCTTTAGTGTTAATGAACATCCTTTACATAACAGTCTCGAACAGCTATTTCCAGAGCAGTTCCAAGCCCGGTTTGCTCCAGCGTTTCTATTTACAATAATTGTTAACACTATTTATTCCTGTCACACGAGATACCTGAGGTAAACGGCGATATCTCGAGGCGGTATCGTCCGATATAATCGATTCTCGTTTCCTGCTGTCTCGGGTACACGCAAAAATCTCCAACGATCTCATTAATCATTAACGATCTGGTTTTCAGGCGAACAGAAGGCTTCCATGGGAAATATTGCATTTCTCGGGGGAAACTGCGACCGACCGGAAAACGCTATCGATGATTCCAAGGCTCGTGAGTCATCATCTCTTGACTTGCCGATTGAAAAAACGATTCGCTGAACATAGCTTTTCACGATCCAGTATGTCGGTCGTGACGCCTGCCAATGAATCAGTCAATGAAACATCCGTGAGTCGCGTGCGTTTGATCAACCAGCACGCTCGCTACCGATGACATCACTTCCGATGCTTTTTTTTCGCGAATTTTCACAGAATTTCTCGCAAAACGTCTAACAGTTGCACCCCATTTTTGCACGTGATCATTCGAGCGTTTATTTTTTAGTATTTTTATTGATTTCCTCCAGGAGTCCCCCTACTACTATTAATTGCGCATGACGTTCGCTTCGAGTTTCTTTTAGCTGTGTTCAAAAAGAATTCCTGAAATTCAGCAGCTGTATCCAACATCGAGCAGACGTTTCTCTCTAGCGTCGAGTCTTTCATTAGACCCAGAAGAAGTATCAAAGAATGTAAATTGGTAGGCGAGCTCGAATATTAGATTTTAAAGTGTCCATTAACTTCGGTTTCGGGAATGCGTGCGCGGCACGGCACGCGGCGGATGTCTGAGATTTTTGGCAGAGATGCTCGTCGCCTGGAACGTGCTACGGAGGAGCTGACATCACCGATGGAATCTAAAAAAAAGGCAAGTACAAGTCACACCGGCTCGGCGAGGCAAGATTTCCTATGATATAAGGTTCTCCCGCGTTTCACAACGCTGAATACAAACACGTACCTACATGCACACCGCGCCGCGCCGCGCTTACTATGGTTTCTATAGGTCATTCAGAAAATGCGTGCCGCGTTGATATGATTCATCTTTTACTACACAACGTAAAACGTTACACAACCGGTTCTCCGGCTTCTCGATTTTTCATCGTTCCGCGACTGGCGAACACAACGCGGAGAGCGAGCGAGCTAGCGAGCAACTAATAAACTTGTCCCCTTTTATTTCTTATAATCGTGCGTGCTGGTTAACTGACCTTTAAATGCAAGACTTAATGTCGTCGGGATACTACCATCTTCGTTGCTTGTTCGTCCGTTTAGCATCGCGGGCAAATAAAACGGGACTACGTCGCATTGTAAATCCGTTTACATCGCGAGCACGCCGATGATCGTCCATAAAGAAATTAGTTGAGCATTAAAAGCTCGTCTTCAGGACGATATCCTAATTATTTCCCCCCGCCCCCCGAACTGGAATTATTGCTGACGGAGTGCACCGTGAAATGTCCACTCTGCTACTGAAACGAATATCACCGTAACGGTGGTTTCGTATTCCCGACCAAAATGAAAATTAACTAGAAACAGAACGTGTATCATGCACAACTGTAACAAGCATGATGGCTAGGGAATTGTTGAATCAATTAATTTAGTAAACGGAAAACGAACAATGTAACACGGCACTACGTTAAAAAGGGCTTTGCTTTAACTGACAGCAGGCGAACAGCCTGGAATGGCCAGCTCAAATCTAGAATAAAAGATTCATTAGGCAATTCCACGTCGTTCGAATTATGGGCTATATAAAATTGGTTGGTAACCCAAAATTTTTTTTTCGACGCTCCAATTTAAAGATTAAAATTTTTGTTTAGGACGACGTGTTCAAATTTGATGTACGATTCTCGCGGTTTCGTTGCTTCTCGAACGAACCGAGTATCATCAGCGCACGAAAACACGATGGAAACGCTCGCTATTTAGAATTAGATTAAACGCGTTTAGTATCGTTTCAGTCTCTAAATATCGCTAACTCCGGACCGGCCTGCGGCTTTCGGAAGTATGCGTAGATTGGATCGGACAGGGGGAAACAACTTTGGGAACTCGTTTCATCCTCTTCGAGGATTTCGCGTTCGGAATAATGTCCTTTTTAATATCCCGCAGTTTAATTTCGAGAATAATGGAATCAATGATTTTATAGAATTTGTTGTACAAGTTCGATAAAAAATTGAGTAGCACGTTTGCCAGGTCGATCGACAAGAATTCTCCTTCGTGCTTGGCTTCGCGCGTTACTCGAAATTCCCAAGGAACCTCGGCGGAATTTGCCACGCGACTCTTCGAAAACGTACGCTTTTATTCCGAAAGTTTCCCGATACACAGTTTTAAAGGACCCTAGACGGCGCTGACGTAACAGCGCCGGCGGATCCCGCTCGTTGAACAATCGAATTATTCTTTCTTTTCTTTTTAAACCCCCCTCCCCCCACCCCCGCCTCTCTCTCTCTCTCTCTCTCTCTCACTCGTCCGTTTGTTTTGTTTCGAGAAGGGCCGAGCGCGTCCCGCGAGAAGAATGCAGAATCGGGCTCCGCATCCGAGCGCTCGTTCCAGAAAAGCATCGCGGAGAATAGAAAAAGAGGTCGGAACTGTTACGGCGATTGTGTGCACGCGTTGTAAAGATAACAACGCTCTCATGGCAATACCTACGCGGTTATCATTAAGACCGGCGCGGCTCAAGCGCTCGTAGACTTCGTTCCACGATTTCGTTTCGTTTCGTTCCGCGTTCACGCAACGAGAATAGCGGGGATAGAAAGACGAGGGAGTAAAGAGGGTTGGAAATGGTCGAACTGCTAGAGCAAGAAATAGAGGCGGAGATCGGAAGATATATGTAGAACAAATAGAGATCTGACAATCGTTCCTAGACTGCGGATGTTTATGCAATTTTAAAAACAAACAAAATCTTATTTTCAGTGCTACTGGCCTTTATAGATTTGAGATAAATAAAAATCGTGTTAAATTCTGTGGAATTTTATAATTTATATTTTATAAAGATCCGCAGACCAATCGTTACATAAAATTGAGAAATAGGGAGAAGGGAGAAATAAAACTAGAGAAACGTGAAGAGAGGGAAATAGAGTTAAAAGAATTTTTAAAACGATAAAAATTGTGTAGAGAGATTAAAAGATACAGAGACGGAGAAATGGAATTAGAGAAAAGCAAAGAGACGGAATTGAGAAATAGAAAAAGAGGAAATAATAGCAATAGAGAATTGTAGAGAGAGATCAGAAGATTGAGAAACGGAAAAAGCGGAGAAAGGGAAGAGATGGAAAAAACCGAAACGCAGAGTGTCGCGGAATTCCCGGATCGCGAACGGTTGACATTTGCGGGGAATTTAGTTGACTATGAATGGGTGACATTTGAATACTCCTCGTGTCCCTTCGACAAGCACAGTCCCCGAGTATAGTCGTGTTACGTTACGGTTATGACTTCTATTACGTGGAATTTGTTCATGGCCTCTGTTACGTGGAACATGGAGTCCGGATCCCTGGCATCCAATTTTCCATCGTCGGGAAATATGTATCGCGGCTGCGCGGCTCGTGATTCCTGATGATGTTCCCCTGGCGGATGTTGATGAGACCGATGAGGCGCGACGCAAGGATTAATATGTGTGTACAAACATTTTCTGCGAGGCACTTGCATTTTATCGGATTTAGTCATTCGACCAACGTGGACACAGAATTATTATCGGTACCATTCGTTTCAACGAAATCGTCGCTGTTTAAACCTCGACAATTCCTCGAAGCAAAAAAAACAAAAAGTGAGTTGGGTGTACTGTAGAGGAAATAAAATTACCGGGAAAATTTCAGTGTCTTCTCGGAGTATTCTTTCGTGCGCGTTTCAACGGCTGCGTTTTCGCGCGTTGTATATCGGCCGAAACAATCGGTGCGTTCAATTATCGTAACGTTCCGTGTCTTATCGCTCGGTGCTTGACACGTACGAGGCGAGATTAAATTGCTTGCGAAAAGTTTTTTGCACGGAGAAGCAGCCGAGATTACCAGCGCGGTATGGCGCGGCGACCCCCTTATTGCGTAGCAGTTTTCCTCGAGCGGACGACGACGGTAACCCAGATTCGCGAATCCGCCGGTGATATCGGCGCGTTTCTTGCGTTCAAATCCGCCTTAATCTTGCGGCCGCACTTTGCATATTGATACGCGCCGGCGAATGATCGCGTAATTTAACATAATCGGCCATCGGGACGGTCGCAGCCCGGCCCGGTTTTTGCGCGGGCGACATTACCGGCGACCGCGTGTAACGAGCAGACCGCCGCGTCGGAACTTCGTGCGACCAACCATTCTCGAGGATTATTTCATAAAAATTACCATCGAGAAACATTTGCCTGAACGACCAGAAAATTGCATGTGAAAAAATACCACTCGCTTTTGCCGATATCGCTTCCTTATAATCTGTGCAGTTTGAAAGTGCAATTTTTGACGGTGTACTCTGGACATTCGTCAACTTGATTCTGCAAGATCACAATAATTTTGTTCACGAGCATTTTTGTGAATATCGCTTTCGTAAGCGCGACGGAGAAAATTTCGCAAAAATCTATGCCAACCCCTTTCCTTTTTACCGCTGTCGACCAGTTTCCGTGTCCACGAAGAAGATTCGCTGATAAAAGCGATTCGACCGATTTGTCCAATGTCTGATTCCGAGAAAATTGTGACATAAAGTTTGCCAATGCATCGAGTGTCCTAAATATGCATGGTTTTCTATGCAGTTTCGAGGCTGCCAGTCCTGTTGGCCAATTATCGGCGCTTCGTATGCCGCGTGCACGGTCCCGATGGCACGTATTAGGAATTTCAATCCCACGCTGGTTCTCGATTATCTTTCTAAACACAGGCGTTACACTCGACTCGGCCATTCGTCTAATTCCGCCATTGATTCATGCGGGAGCACGACGCCGCTGTCGTCGATTACAACCGATTCGTTTCAACCGTTGAAAATAATACATTCGCCCTTTTTAATCTTTCAAATTTATTCGAAAAACTTCCGCCTTCACTTCGTGTGACCAGGCCCGATGAATTTTGCGCGATGAAAAATGCATCGCACGAGGAGAGACACACTGGCCGGAATCTTTTTAAGCTCCTAAATATGTCGGATTAACGAGGATCTTCGTTATCTATTCATTCGCGTGTGGCTCTCCATCGTCCCTTTTTTTTCAATAATATCTCTTGTTCCATTAGGTCGATACGCGGGGGATTGTAAAATTTTATAAAACCGATTTATTGCACAGGAATTTCCGTAGCATTTAATTACTCTCGTTCAATATTGTTTTTTCTGTTCTAGATAGAGTTAACCTTTTGCAAAACTGACGAATCCCAATCGAGAAATTACTAAATAACCGACAAAAAAATCCGCGAACTAAAGGAACACAGGTATCGATCAAAACTAACAAATCGCATCCGCAGCTCTAAACCCGACATCGTTACGTTTCAGCACACACTCCCGTCTGTCCCCGCCCCCCATTAAGCCAGGTCCACTCGTGGCGGAACGTTATCGCGTGCTCGCGTACGCGTGTAAACGCGATCGGTTCGGTTCGCGTCCGGAAAACCCGGGGACACCGCATTAATATTTTATCGACTATCGCGCGCGGCAACGAGTCCCGCTTTTTCCACGTTCCACTGGAAATTTCGTCTTCCGCTCTATTGACTCGCATTCCGCGTGCTCTGTTTCCTTTTTGTGCCAATCGCTGACAATGAACGGTATCGGAACGGTCCTTCTTTTTGTCCATCCCCCCTCCGTTTGATCGCGGCAGGTTTTTTCATTGCTCAATCGTTAATTGGTTTCTCCCGCGGAGTAAATATTGAATCGCTGTTATCGAACACGACACGAAGAGAAATTGCGCCCCCAAAGTTACGTTTTTAGCGAATCGACGATTCACTCGTACCGTTCGCCAGTTTACGGACAATGGAGCACCGGTGCTCGTCGACGTTTCCCGCGATAATTTCCCATCCGAGTTCCGTTCGCGAGAACCGCGTATGTATTATGATTTCGCGAGAATCACTTCGCCAGAATTCCGGAATTCGTCTGCGCGCGAGCAATTTCGCTTCGAGGATCGATTTCAATATTTACAGGAGAGTTGATCGCGCGCGCTCTGGAATCCTTTTGCAAAATATAACGTCGACGATGTCGCTCGCGGAACCGCGATAACATTGCCGCGACGACCAGCGACGAGCGAATTCTTTGTCGACCATTGTGCGCGCGCTGCATTGGAATTCCAGATTGAAATTTCAAACGGTGAAAAAAAAAATGAAAGGAAACACGGTACTTGTTGTGCGCGTCCTTGCGAATCGACGGTGACGCATTTTTCGCGAGTTGCAGATTTTCAAATTGCTGCTTTCGGCTGCGAATTCTTCCGCGGAAATTCTATGAGCTGCGTGGTGCAATTTTCGATGAAATTTTCTGAACTTCTTAATTTCGCGGTGAAATTCGAGAAAGGGTTGAAAAGAAAACGAAGATTAACTATTCCGGATAACTGTGAAATAAGGTGAAATGCCCTAACTATGCGCAAGCCAAATGTGATGCCTAAATGTAGACAAGTGAATTTTTATAGTAAAACCAATAATTAAAAGATTAAGTAATTATTTTAAATATTCTGAGGTTTTAGCTAGTAGTAGGTGTGAATATTATTTGATTAGAAAATGAAATTTAAAAATAAATTCAAAGTTTATCTGAAAACAGTATACAAAAAAATCTATTTTCATGCGAATCATGTGTATTTGTAGTTTGAACTTTGATTAGAAAAAAAGATATAATTTAAACCCTTAGGCAAAAAATAATAATCACGTATAATAATATTGATATTTTAAAATAAATTGGAAATGAGACGTAGCTTAAATAATCATTATTAATTAAAATATTAGATGTTCAAGTTTAGAACTCTTTTAAAATATATTTGAAATATAATTACCTCATACTGGGACGCGATAGCAGTAGTAATTAGAAAATATGTAGAAAGAAGTGTTGTCTCCTGAAATTCTTGCTTTATAACAAAAAATGAAAATTAAACACGATAGAATTTAATATAGTAATATTTTGAAGAATTATTCTATATATTTTACATATTTTATTTAGAATTATTCTTGTTACTACAGTTATAATATTAATCTAAACAATGATTTTGAGATTTTTAATTAATTTATAAAATCTGAATCTTATGTTAAAACTCTTAAAAAATTATGTTTGTTTATTTGAACTGGTAAAATTAAAGGTAGCAAAAAATGCTGTCCAGGCTTAGGGCCTTTCACCTTACGCGATAGATTAAAATTTCAAATGAACGAATGCGAAAGATAAAACATTACAAAAGCTGGACTTGCGACCGTGGATTTTACGCTTTTTAGTATCTATATTGTAAGAAAATGCATACGGAAATTTTTAAACAAAAATTAAAATTTCCACCGGCTCTGTTTATCCGGTATACAGATCGTTTCAAAAAGAATGGACAGAAGTCCACTTGAAATAAAAAAGTGATCGACGAAGTGGGGCATCGAATGGGTTCCACCAATGCCAAATACCTCGATCGACAGATCGATAAATCGATTCATCAATCACGCCACGTGACTTCCAACATGACTTCCATAATGGCGGTCTTCATAACATGACGCTGCAATTTCCCACCGAAGTCGTATAAACAGAGTCGACGAGGGATGATTAATACATCCGCGGTGCATCGTAACTCGTGTCCATAAAATTCGTATATAAGACACTGACCTACCTTTTGGAACGACCTGTAGAAACATTTACATCAGAGCCACTTGTTTCGTTCGTTAAAGCGATCCATTGCCGGACAGTGTACCGCTTATCAAAAGCAAATTTCATGCCACTTACGACTGAACGAACAATGAGTCGACGGAAGCCGTTTAGAATTTAATCTTGAGCGGTAAGTGCTGGCTACGTCACCTAATACAATAGCACTGAATTAACGAACTGGTCATCAATTCGATAATCAACATCGATGATCGTCTGTTTGTAATTCGATCTGCGAAAACTGACGCGAACGTCTACCAGTCGCATTAGGCCCACTAATTTCAAGGGTTACTATTTAGGGTCGCAACATGGGCCCATTAATTTCGAGGGCTACCGTTTCGCGTCTCGACGTTTCTTAAACTTTTGCAAATATGTAAGAAGTGGGACGTCGCAGCATTAAAAAAATCGCATAGATCGTCCGGCAAAAAAATTTCCCACGGAGCGCCGCTAACGGAACGTTCCCTCGGCGTGGTCGCAACCGTAAGAAGAGAAAACCGGCGACGATTACATATTAATAACTACGCGGAACCTCGTAGATCTGTTCACCGTTCACCGTTCGAGTTCGATTCGCGTTGCTCTCCGTGGCCCGGCACCGGAAACCTCTTTTTCTCATGCAAACGAGCAATTAGTCGTACGTGCCTTCGCGATTGAGTCACGATCGCGAGCGGCGACGGCGCGGAGCAAGACGGACAAAGCGGAGAGAAAGAGAGAAGGAGAGAGGACGACGATGACGACGATCACGGTGAGGACAGCGACGACAATTTACGCTCAACCTGCAGCAGCACACGAACGTTGCACACGCACGGACGAGTATATACGCGGCGATTGCGCAACCGGCAGTGCCGCGCGTTGCATCCGGTGAGTAATTTTAGATGCGTCGGTATGCAGTAGTATGCACACGCGTGTGGTCACGCCGAGCCGCGATGCACCGCGCTGCACCGTGTTGGAGAACGAGGAAAAAGGGGGTAACAATGCTTTTCCCGTTCGACAACCAACCCGCGAACGGTGCGATCGAGACCCTGTGAACTGGTACGCTGCGATGTTCTTGTACTCCGAACTTCAAAAAGATATGCTATCGGTTTGTAGACGAGCAGTGGAGCCATTCGAATTTAGTTGGATTGTTTAAGTATCCAGTAAAAAATATCCTTAAAACAATGAAACACAGCGGTCTCTTATTTTTGCCACGTTGTCTGCAGAAGAAAGAGCGAAAAGCATCGCGACGAGGTTTCGTGTTGCGAATGGATGCAGATCGTGGGCGTAGAAGAAGCAGGAGGAAGAAGAAGAAGATGGGGCTGGCGCGGGGGTGGAACGTGTAACCGCGATATTAAATAAAAGAGGAGCACTTCAGTCGAGCACGAGGCAAGCCGATTGTCGATGGATTTCCAGCTCCTCTTCGGCGCACGTGCGCGCACGTTTATTATGGTGTGCCGGTCCACCAACACGGGCGCAACAACGTCGTCGCTTCGTCTCGCCTCGCCTCGCCTCGCCTCGGTGCTGTTTGAAAATGCACCACTATTAAAGCGCATCCCTCGCATCCTCCTTCCACCCGAGAGGCAGCGGCACGGTATTCGTTGATATGCAGACGATGACACGCTTTCCGGTTCCGGCAGATTTCGCACTCCCGTCTCGTATACCGCGAAGCTCCTGGATCTTCTCGCGCAAATCCTCCGGGGACCACATAGGGACGCGCAGAGACGCGCAGGGTCGTCGCGAAGCCTTCGTCCATTTTTCATCGCTCGACGAATATACGCGACGATCGTTATGGACGCAAAATCTTTTAGGTTTCATTTCTTTTGTGTTTCATTTCCACGTACGAACAAAATCGCGTCTTCGGACCTCGAACGGCCGGTCGCGGAAAAAACGAAACCGGATAGGAAACGTTTAAAGAGGGGACACCGAGGAAAATGAATTCCCTGGTGGAGGGCTGATAGCATGTGCGGCGGAGGACACGGCGTATATGCAGTGCGCGGAGCGCACGTGCGACAGTCTGCGAGGTTTTTCGGTGGCCGGGCCAGCCGCGTATGCACGAAACTCGACGTTAACCGGTGCCAGGTTCGATATACTCGGCACGTACCGGCGATGTATCGTCCGATCGTGTTTCCAAAGCGAGGAGAAAAGTTTTCACCGTCGGGACTTCATCCGCCACCGTTCTCCCCTCTCTTTCTCTTTCTCTCTCTCTCCTCTCTCTTTGTCCTGCTTGCGGCGCCTCTAGCGAACGTTCCACGCCCATCGGCCGTAACCTGTACGTAAGGGAATCTCCTGTTTTTCGCCGACAGGGCCATGTTATACCGATTCCTCGGAACTTTTGCTCGGATTATGGAAGTTTCGAATCGAACTACCCCCGGTGCGCTATGGGTCAATTAGGGGGTACGCAGATCCGGGGCCGGGAAAGATTTACTAGTGGAAATCGGTTGTTGCAGACTCATGAACACACTTTTCGGATTTCGCATCCTCCAAAAATATTTTTTCTGTTCCTTTGTTTAATTTTTTCCCCTGGTCGCGAAGACATTGGCTGACTGCCGGGGTATTCGAAGGAACAGTTTAGCTGGTGTTCTACTCGACTTCACATCCTCCGCAGACAGAGCGGCGTCGTTGCTGGCAGCCCGGAAATTGCGGGACATCGCTAAAATTCAACGGTCGAGAAACGGTTTGACTCTGTTTTATCGGTGGTGTTGTAACCCGGCCCGAAAGTCTTAGGCGAGGGTTTTTTCGCGGCGGCAAATCACATTAACGTCGGGCCGTGTGACATGTTTTCCTGTTTTGCAAGCGGAATAGACGCCGACACACGACCACGACGAGACGACTAGGTGGTACGAACGCTTCTTCCTATCCCGGTTGCATATCTCGCGCAGCTTTATGATCCGCGTTTTCGGCTGGCCGGGCTCGATTGCTTTGTTCCCCATCGTGTGTGGGTCACTCGACCTCGTTCGCCCCTTGCTC
The DNA here is from genome assembly GCA_028454225.1 of Lasioglossum leucozonium. Taxonomy (NCBI): domain Eukaryota; kingdom Metazoa; phylum Arthropoda; class Insecta; order Hymenoptera; family Halictidae; genus Lasioglossum; species Lasioglossum leucozonium. Next base: position 18,717,398 of record CM052221.1, on the reverse strand, counting down.
GCTTTCCTCTATCCTTCTCCCTCCCTTTCTCTCTCTCTCTCTCCCTCCCTCTCTCTCTCTCTCTCTCTATCTCTCTTTAGCCTTCTCTCCCCCTTTGATATTGCTCTGTTCTCTCCTCTCCTCGCGAATTTGAAGGATTGCGACTCCCGGTCGCTTGCTCGCTCGCTCGCTCGCTTGCTCGCAGAGTTATGCAACTGAAGCACCGCTCGACTGCGTGATTATTTCATGCGTGAAAGTAGCGCCGGGAATACCAGTCGCATAATAATGTTGCATATGAAATTGCCGGGGATGCGAACGCCCCGAGACGTCAAACGTCTGCGAGCGGTCTGCGAACGATGGACCCACGGTTCGCCGAGAGATGCATTAGATGCACTGGTTTCAGGAGGGAATTGGAGGGAGTTGGAGCTCGGGTGTGTCCTTTTCTCGATGTTTCCGCGGTCCTCCGCTGTGCAATCTCAATTGTGCATTCGAATCAAAATGCACTTTCCAGCATTCTAGCCTTAGGCGTACTGTGGTGATTCATTGCACATTGTGATAGCGAAGCTACGCCTTGCAATTTGCAAAAAGAACCATTAAAATGGGCGAACGATGCATTCAATTCGCGAAATACGAATATTATTGTTGATAAAGATACTATTAAACAGTTTCATTATTTTCCTAGTGAAATTGCAAAATTGTAAAACGACATTAATCAATCCAACTACGTATTGCAATATCATTGTCAAGAGCTCTCTCTTAAACCATCTCTTTGAACCTGTCAGCTCGAGATACTTCTAAAGACTTTTTTAATCATCCCAGCTACCCTCGGGCTGCACTGTTATAAATTCTTATCAAACCTGTCAAATCGGTTGCCAAAAATCAAAGTTTTAAAAGTTCTTTAACGTCGTCGAGGGGCACAGGTAAATTAGTCCGATGAGAATTCGTAACTTTAATAGCCCTAGGTATAAAGAAAGTTGAAAAAATCGATGATTTGCATCAACGTACTATCAGAATCATCTACGTTAGGTTTCTTTTTCTGTGTACTTTGGTTTTGTTTGTTCCTAATGTTGTAATAAATCTCCTATGAGATTTTTTCAATACAAAAAAAAATCATCTACGACTACTCGCAGCTCCCATAAGTTAACGCATACAATTCCTATGATACAGCCAGAGCGGCAATCAAGAAAACAAAGCGTTGTTTCATCTAATTACCGCGAGAGGCGCCGCGGCGCCGCAATGATATCGTCGTCCGTAAACGATTTCCGCATTAATTGATACCTGTAACAATTACCGACGGCGACGTTCGTAGCCCGACTCTCGTCTCGATAATTACTCGCGATAAGCCTCTCGCGTACATCCGAGCGAATAGCTTGTCCCGGGTGCGACGGCGAGCAATGAAACCCGTGGAAAATTATGACCTATTTAAACCCGCGTTCCATCGCGCGCTGGCTGCTCGCATGATTCACGGCGCAGCCATCAATGACTCGTATATGTACGCTCGATCGCGTAACAGCATTATCCGATCGACATCGCATGTACAATCAGATATTCCGCGTTACGGTCCAAGCAAAGAAGTAGGTAACATCCGCAGCTCCGTATAGTAATAACGAAGATAAGAAAGGAAGTTTAAACGGACTGTGTGCGGTTTCTGCGAACCGCACTCGTTACTCTCGATTTATGCGAGCGATTCCATTGCGAAGAGCATTTGCCTCGGCTCGATTGTAGAACACGAAAAGCAGAATATCTCGGCGTCGAGTCTCGATTGAAAAATGAACAAGAGAAAAATACCGATCCGAACACACCGGCGAGGCTCCTTTCAGATCGAGAGATCTCGCGGAACGCACGAGGGAATTGTGTGTTCATTAGCATTGAAAGCTTCATTAATCTCGCGCCGGTACGCGCCCGATCGTGCGTTCCCTCCTGTTATTATTTAAACGACAAGGATCATTGCAGTTACACGCGAGCACCGGAGAGCCTCGACCGAACCGCGCGACAAGAAAACCGTTTGCGAAACGCGCATCTTGTACCCTTGACATTTCGCGTTATCGTTCGCGCGACAAATCGCTGTCTGTACCTGGTTCTCCGTGAACGCCTTAGGGTACGGTTTATGCTCTGCGAGTGAAAATATCCGCTTCTAAGCAGTCACGGAACTACAATTTTTTGGCCTCACCGCAAAATATAATCAAGGCCCCTTTTCCTCTTTCGATATTTTTATAGGATTGAGAGTTTTTAATGCTTTTTAGGAAGGAGAATTGTGAAAATTCAACGAACGCAAAAAGTATGTTTCTTTTGTCAATGTATTTTTTAATTAACTTACAGTAGGGATATGTAAGGAATATTATTAGTTAAGAAAAAGCCCGTAACTATATATATCCCTTGGACAGAATGATCCGAGCGGGTGTTCGAGTAATACACGTATTGACGGTGAAGCCGTCCGCCAAAGAGTGCGATTTATTATCAAGGCAAAGGTCGTTACAGACTGAGCGTCACCTGAAGAGTGACCGCTCAGCTAACTTCTAGTGATAAGGAATCCTTGTTGCCATTATCTTTTCTACTTGACGGTACACCCCCATGGGTTTTCCCCAAGAATGGTACGTGTCGCGCTCTCGAGCCGCACGCTGCCCACTCTCGACATTCCCTAATTCGATATTTCTCACAGATAATTTCACAAAAATTACAAGACAATAAATGCAAAAACTTTGGGCCCCCCCGCGTTGTAGTGGTACTTCCGCCACTGCATCTAAGTAAGATTATGGATCAGAGGAGACATAATTACAAGTTTTTTTTTTTTTTATTGTATCACGGAGAAAATTGAATTTTTTCTGGTGTTTCCAACGCCTAGACAAAGCCCGCAATCCTCGAGAATCCGAACAAAAGGCTATTTAGACTGCGGATCGCGAAGCGTGTCTATATTTTTAGAAGTGGCAACAGCCGCGCGCAGTGACAAGGAGGACAGAAGTCTTGTGTTCGAACAGCGATGGGCCGTGCAAAATGTATCCAGGTCTGGCGAACAGCTGGCCGAAGACGATCAAACGCGATTCCTCGAACAACAATACGCGAGGTCTATTTATTCGCGGGCACAATGGCCGATCCAGTACGACTACTCGAGTCCAGTCAGCGCCGACGCGACCAAATGAATGCATTATACTCTCTCTCCCTCTCTCTCTCTCTCTCTGTCTGTCTCTTTCTCTCTCTCGCGAACGAGCGAGCGTTGTTCGGTAAGCCGATTCATGCCGGAACAGCGTGACGCGCGAAAACATATAAATCTTCGGCAAATTCGTACCGCCCGCGTTCGGATCGAAACGCGAGACGCGACGGAACGCGGGCAGGCGGGTTTGCGGAGCATTGCAGGATAACAGCCGAACAAAAACACGAATTTTCCATTCGAGCTCGATCGGTTGATCCCCGTGAAATTCGCGCCGCGATGGCCAGGATAATTCTCGGCGGCCTCGAATTGACCGGAAGAAAAGCCGAACAGAGAAGGGCGAGCCGTTTGATCGGTCGAGCGAGACGAAATATGCGCGCTCACCGATGGAAGATGGAAAAACAAAGAGGACACGACGAGGAAGATGAGCGTAGGGCCCCGCGGACGCGGTTTCCGATAGCCATCGTTGCATCCTATAAATCTGCTTAACAATGGCCGAGAGAGCACTTCCTGAAACGGGGCCACGAACGCGAGCGAGACCGCGCCAATAAAAATCGAACACCGTTCGTACCACCGCACCGCCACCGTGCATTCCCGGTTACCCGCATTTTCTGCAAGCTTTCCGCCTGGAAGCCGATCCCCTCTTTCGACTCGTTATTTCAAACGTTCCTGCGTCCTAGAGCTACTGTCACTTGTCTCTTCGTGCTTTTCAATGTCTGCTGATTCGTCGAATTACGGTCTCGACTCTTAATTTATTTAATCAGGTAGAAACGTTCTTTACGTATCGTTACGAGATGCGTGAATTAAAGATACGTTTCACCGAATTTAAATTCGTCGCCGGTGCTCGTTTCCGAAGTCGATTCGAGCAAGGACACGGCAATTCCAGGTAAATCGGCCGGTTAAATCCACGCAATCAATTAGAATCGTAACAAAGACGAACAGCTCGGCCATTGGGATGATAGGCCGCGATAACGTATCCGAATCGTTTAATTTCAAAGTGAAACTACGTCGTTGTCCGGCGATTCGGCGCGCGTACGAGCCAGCTCGGCAGCGGCGGCGGCGGCATCGGTGCAAGGGAAATTAATACCGGGTTACGAAAGCCATGGCAATCGAAAATCACTTTATTATACAGCTGCGTCGTTAGCCGGCATTCTTGGTCAGTCGGTTACGACACGGTCGATCGTCGATTCTGTCGATACATCGATTCACCCTCTCCGCGACATGTAAATGCTCGTCGGGATCCCGAATATCGTAAAATATGTCCATTGCTATCTTGCTTTCCATTCATAAACCCTGGACGGTGGTTCCGAATCATTTCGAACGATGTCGAAGTAAATGTAGACGAGAACGAAAACGCGTAACAATTAAAATTAATAAAAAAAATTCTTTCAATTTTTAACTATACACCACTGCGCAAAAGAAAGAACCACCCAGTATAATTATAAGATTATCTGCAATAAATGAATCATTGTACAATACAATTTCTACGTAAAGATATTGTTTGTCATTATGTCTTATATCATATTAGATAATTCGCAATAACACATATTCTCAGAACTATTCAATTAAACAGCGGAACTTACTGCGTTCTTATTTGATTTTTTACGCTTTTCTATTAAATATGGCCGGGTGCTTTTTTCTTTTGCACAGCAGTGTATATATACAATGAAAATTACCGATTTTTTCCAATTAAGAATGCAAAAGTGATTGATGCAATCACTCGCCTAACCGAGAGGATTAATCATATTACTTAAATTATATTTGTTAGCTAAACGGTTTCGTTGCGTCAGCGCCGCTCCGAGCGGCCGGATAAAATTAATTAAAACGAGACGATTCGAGCCGGACGAGTGGAATCATTTTCCAATAATTGAAATCAATCAGATTCTCCACGCGAATTATAATATTCGTTAGCGGGTTTCGTTATTGTATAAATAGTTGTGAGAGCGACGCAAGGTTTCGGCGGGGATCCACTCGCGCGCGCCGCGCCAGTCGGAAACACGCGTTCAGAAAATGCACAAGGACGCATTCAAGCCGGATTTCATAACGCATTTCATAACGCGCTTTTGCACACACGATCCCCCTATTCTAGTAAACACGCGAAACGTGCTAATCATCTGGCAAGCCGAACGTAACACTATCCTCCTAGACCAGCTCTCTCGTGTCATTAATTTATTGCCATCTTCCTAGCGTAACCCCTTTCGCGTCTGTTCCACGCGACCACTAGATCGGATAATTAAAATGGCGTAAGAGGGGATGGAATTTTTTTGCAATTGACGTCTGCGGATACTTTCTGTCGCATCGTTAACCCAGATCCGACACCTGTACCGCAAGAAATATGTTTTGGAACGACGCGACGTGACGCGACGCGACGTTATTTGGATTGTACGAAGCCGTTTCGCAACACAAGACATTGTGGGCTCGCTAGTTTCTTTTGCACACATCGTTTTAGATCGATTTGTTTTTGCGTGAATATTTACAGCGAATTTAAACTAGTGTCTGTCGTAGTTCTATTTCAGAAGTGTCGAGCGGTTTCGGTTAAATTTGTTCGAGTGAAATGCGTGTTCAGGCTGTTTGAAATTCTTAACAAACGGATGAATTTTTTTAATAAGATAAAAATTGATCGGATACGTTGCCAAGAAAATAGATTTGCAAAAGTTGCTGGCCACACAATACTCGGATGATTATTAACGTGTCAAATTTTTTCCGTCAAATTCCATGTACATTGTTCCGACGAGGAACAACGTTAGCCGCGAGCCGCTTCCCGTTGGGAGACAACGAATTAAACCATTAAAGAAAAAAACACATCTGCCATAGTAAACAAGGAAGCGATTCATTGTTCGGTACTGAACCTTTCATTTATGACTTTCGGGAGAATAGGCTATGGCTTCTCGTAAAGTAATTTAACACGTGCCACGAGATCTTGCCTCCACCCGAACGTTTTTTTTACCTGAACCTCCCCACCGCACGAAGCCGATCACTCGCACTCACTGGAAACAAATTTTATGCCAATAACAAATATCTGGAAAAATCTACCAATCAAAAACCTTTCCGACAAGACGGAGAAACTTCCGGGAGAGGTTCAGCAGGCACTCGCGCCCGAAAAAGACTGTAGTCTACGATCAGCACTCTTACTATCAGCACGTTAAGAATAGTCAATCTCTGTAATCACCTTGCAATAAAGATACGTATTAAGGTACTCAAAAATAACTCCTTACTATCCCATTTACGTTAAAAAGTAATAGGGAATTCCGCGACGATCAATCTGTGCGGAAAAACATACATCGCCAGGTGCCTAATTGAGGTTAGAGTCCGTCGGAGGTGGCGCAAGTCACGGATCAATGGCGTCGCGTTTCGTTGGGTCGTCGAAAACAGAAAATATAAGGGAAAATGTGAAACAGCGAAACTTTCGTGAAGCGGGGGTGCTTAAGAAACCCGCGATCCCGTTGCAAACACGTCGCCAAACGACTTACGGGGACAAAGGACAACGTCCTCGGCGGAGCTTTACGGTACCCGTAAGTTTGGCAACTAACAATTTCTCGGGCGCGCGCACCCGACTGCAATAAGAATGATCCCGGCATTCTCTTTCTCCTTCGTTGAGATTCCGTGTTCATCGTTTGCCGATATTTCGAAAGTAAACTTCTTGCGAAGCATCGTCCGCAGAATCTAATGAGCCCCCGACGACGCTTCCCCGTCCTTGTTATACCCCCCTTTTTTGAAGTTTCCCGTTCGCCCCGTGCCTCGCTCCCCGACGGTTAGGTCCACTAAGCTGAAACGACACGGGCCGCGCTCGGCACCCCCTTTAATCTCCCGAGTTTCAGCCACGGTCCTCCCTTAATGACCTATAATTTCGAGCGATTCGCCTCGTCGCGTAAAATATTTGATACAAGAGCAAACTCTCGACACTGTATCTTACTTTAATCGGTTCTACGCGGGGGAACGTGTGCGCGAAGTTCTGCGACGATTTAGCGCAATAAACCTTCCGGATTCCAAGCGCAATTAACACCTCTGTTCAACTGTTTAGTTAATAACGAATTGTTTCCGTTAGAATATATATTTTTTCGCTGCGAAGGACCTTCGATCTCGACGCATAGAATAATTATTAACAAAAGGCGGAAAAATCGTTCTGATTTTAAGAACAGCAGCTGCTATCCAAAGGGAGTTGGCCAAGCATTAGACTAATAAATCGCGAAGGAAGTGGAGAGGGGGGCCGGGCTAATGATAATTAATAATTAAGTAGGGATTACCGCAAGGTTTGAAAATAAATTTTCCGCGACTCAAGGGGTTCCACGGGATTCCTGCGAATCCGATTATAAAATTCGCTGCCGATACTGAAATTGGGACCGCGTTCGAGATAGGGATGCAGGGGGGGTGGTTGGTTACAAGAAAAATTCTTTGCTCAGCCACCGCCGCCGCCGGTAAGAAACGAATAATTCCGAAATAAATTTTTCTTTTGCCCGCGCGAAGGCACGCTCCGTGAACGAGCAATTAACCTCGGCCACGAAGAGGAGGATACAGGGTTTCTTGAAGGGGTCCGTCTTTCCGACGCGCAGACGATCTTTTAATCCAAATTAATGCTTTTAGCGAAATTGCATGAAAGCCTGGAGCGAGGCTGTCCTTTCCATGTGCCCGTCGGCTCTCCTGGTTCCTCTCCTCTCCTCTCCTATCATCTCATCCTCCTTTTCCTCCCTTCCTCTTTTCGATGCTGCTCGTCTTTGCCGTATATATACATATATATCTTTGCTTCTTCTCCCTTTCTGTTTGTCCCGTGATCAATAATTTTATTCCACGCTGCATTCTTCTTGCGGCCGTCCGAATCTGCCCGCTTTGTGAACCGACGGGAACGCGACCTACATTCCAGGGCCCAATATCATCAGAAGATGAGACGACTGGAGCTGGAAAGGCCTCGAGGGCCACCGAGTTGTGCCCTGTTTTTCCAGGCAACTTGGGATCTTAAACTCACCGGCGAATTATTTCGTTATTTTTTTTTTTAAAGGCCACGATCCGTAAGAATTGTTAGTGCAACAGCAGCAACAATCGGCTAGCTCGATCAGGAGCGCGAGTATCGACCAGACCCGGGGGCTGCGCACTCGAAAAGGAATCGGTTCCGCGAACCGTTCGAAAATGGTAATTGCACAATGATAAAGGCACCCTACAGGGAGATCAGATACGGAGATCGCCCTACAACTCGAGCCACGCTTATCAGCGCAGCTCCGAAGGAGCGCGGAAGAAGAATTCATTGAACTCTAACTGGCACTAGAATGGAGCGATTTAGCTTGGCCGCGTGCTCGGCCAAGCGGACCCGCGCGATCGTAGTCGAAACGCGAATAGTATGGCAAAAGAGAACGACACAGACACGGTTAAACGTGAGAGGGAGAGAGGGAGAGAGAGAGAGAGAGACCGTCATTTCCTTCGATCAAGAGTCCGTGCTTTCATCCAGCTCATTCCGGAGATCGTTCGTTTGGTCGTCCCTAATGCCGGAGCAATGACCTTGCAGTATTTCGCCGTGCAAACTGCAATTCATTCGGTTGTCTCCTCCGTTCCTTCCCCCTCTCTTCCTTCATCTGCGTCTCGTTCCAGCACGCTCGATAGCGCGGCATGTAGCCCTCTCGCAGAGCAGAGATACACTGCCACGGTCTCTTGTGCAATCTGCAACCGTTGCAACGACCACTCGAGTGTGAACACAACGGGGATCGGGCTTGATCGTTTTAAAGATCGAGAGACGGGCTTAAAGAGGATATGCCAGATTTGCTCGCTTACCCCCGGCCAGGATTTCTCTTGGATTCACAAGTGACACGTGATTTCTACCGCCTATCACGATGCCGTCTCGAATTCCAAGTTGCCGAACTCCCCTAAATTTCTTTAAAAAAAAACACTTGCATTGTCGAATTACCGATTGGAACTTTTGTCGTTTTTGGAATTTCAAATGTTTTGCTAAATTTATTCGAAATTGGCGTTCCATCAAAAAGCACGCAATCTCTACAGCAACACTGTATAAACCGTTCAAAGGGACAAACTCAATTTACGGGATGATCCTGCAGTTGAATCTTTTGTGCATTATAGCGTGTTTAATTGTCGAATGAAATTGAATCGGGCAAAAATTCGAACAAAGGGGTTACATATTTGACACGCGGCTGAGTTTAAAATAAAATCTGACGGGTTCGGCGTGTATGAAAATATGTAGACGTCGATGCGCATTCCGACCGAAAATCATTTTTCCAGAGGTACAATTCCACGGGAACTTTTCGGAAGAGAATATGAGTAAGCTAATAAACAAAAAAGAACAACTCATTTCGCAAATCAGGTATTGAGAACGTTCAATAGCGATGTTGTCAGCTATAGAATATAGCGCGCATAAAAGACCGAAATCCCATAAAAGTGGCTACGGTAATCCGTGGTACTTGCGGCTATCGTTTAACCAGCTCGTCGCGGAGGCTCCGGAGCATCTTGGTCGCGCGCTCGGCATCCGCGTTTCGACGTTTCATTTCTCGCGATTCCTCGCGAGTAATCGCGGGAACGGGCCGGGTTATTTGCAGAACTCGCGACTTGATGAATACGAATTCCAGGGGATCGCGAGCAATTTCCGCGCTGCAAAACAGAGATTGTGATTCTAGCGTGAATCATCCTCTCGCGCGCTAGCCCCCGGGGGCTGCCCCTAACTTATCGGAGCCACGTGGTTCCCCGGTGGATTGCATTCCAGGGACTCGGCTAGTTTTTGCTATGCTAAGCTCGCCGAATGCTGGGATGCCGGGGGTATACCTGCGCCAGTATTCACCAATCAAGCTTCTTGCCGTGGAGGGGACGATCCACGACGACGACGACGACGACAACGTCTACGTCAGACGTCGGAGGATCGTTTTCGAGATGCTAGGCTGCCCAGAGTCTGATTGCGAAACCGATAGGAGCAAAAAGGGATCGTTACGATCGGACGAAAGGGAAAGGGCCAATGGTGCTAGAAAAATGCGTCTGCCAGTTGCCAAATATTGACGATGTGATTACGGTTTAGGGACGTAGTGCAAATAAAGTCTAGCTCTTCCGTTTGTTCCTCACACAGGAAGTTCTGCTGATTTAAAAAATTTGGTACCGGCCAGAATCGAAGATTATTATTTTTGTGGAACTGATCAGGGAAGCTTCGATTAATGTCGAATTTATACAACGTCGGGAACGTCGGGAAGGAGGATGGGAGCCAGCCGTGCGCCTGGTCTGATTGCGAAACCGATGGCAACAAAAAACGTATCGGTATTGGATCGTCGATCCGGCTAAAAAGACAGGGAAAGGGATTCGGGGTTAGGTCTCCCCCAGCTAGGGGAAGATCCAGTCGTAGGGTAGGCGACTGTTCGGGATTGACGTTCTCGGGGCTGGCCCTTAACGAACCTTTAATGCCCGGCGGCGCGGCGGGCCGATGCTCTAGGGGTCCACGATCCCGTGCCGCGCCGTCCGAAAGCGACACCGAATTCCCCGGCGTTTAACCCGGTGCGTTAACCTTTCTGAAACCGAAGCAATTGCACTCATTGTGCCGGGAACGATAGCGAGCGTCCCGCGACTCGTAAGACGGACCGAGAGAACAATGAAGACGGGACAGGGAGGGAAAATCCGAAGGGAGAGAAGAGAACCGTAGGAACGAATGGTGGGGGGAGGATGAGTGATTCAACGTTTAATTGGACGTGTACTCTTTCTTTCTTTTTTTTTTTGTTTCACCCAGACCCTTCCTTCGTTCCACGGCCGCGAGAGGAAAAAGGAAAAGACGGCCAAGGAGAGAACAAGGGGACTGACTCTCTCGCCCTTTTCTACGCTCCCCCGCTAAGCTCCAACGTCTACGTGGCCCTGTTCGCGGGAAGACGCGACCGAGGTATGCGTGTCACGCGGCACCCGCCGGAAGGTTAACAAACACGGTCAACGCTAATTGACTTTTTAACCGGTAATTAAGCGAGACTCGCTCCAGCAACGGTACACGCCGTTGCGCCACCGTTGCGTTTGTCTGCGGGCCGCTGCGCCACGGATATGCATCGTTTTTGAGGGTCTTGGACGATGCGGAGAAACTGGAACGAACCGGTGCGCGGTGGTGAAACACGGTGGTTGTCTCCTGCGAAAGAATGATTCACGGACCACTTTCACTGCGATCGTGTGGTTGCCGCGGAACTGCTCGGACGCGGCACGCGCAACAGTCTCTTTCTGCATCGACTCTCTCTGGCGGCGGTGTCCCGATCATTGTGTGTTTTAGTTAAATAATACCGAGCAACGATGTCGACGATGGATGCAATCCTAGAACCAGTCATCTCGAGATAGGTTCAGTTGACATTACCACCCCACACTACCGGCGGGAAGGGTATTAAAGTATTAATACCTTTTCCGCAAACTGACGCCGATCAGTGGGTCGAATATTAATACTTTTCATGCAGGACGTACATTAAACTCCTGGTGCAATAAATGAGTTTGAAATGAGAAAAGAACTCAAATGTTTTATTCTGTAATCCTGCTATCAGTTGTGAAGATATTACTTGTTTTCTAAAAAGTGCACTTGTTTCATACTTCAATCATTTTCGCCTGCTAAACGTGTGAGTTAAGCTCACCGTGTTACCAGCCGATAATGTGTTAAATAACTGTTCATAATAATCGTCAGCTCTTCGTTCTCGGGCCCATCGAACGGATCGTCTCGACATCAACCTTCGCTTTACGGTGTGTCTCCGAACGACGTCTCGCGGCAATCGCCGGCGCGGCATCGAAAGTCGAAAAAGCAATTTCGAGGGACTCCGTTGCAGCAACCGTGCTGCAATTCGCCCCGTCGCGGCTCGCTCGAAGGGTTGAGAAACAATGTCGGCGGCGGCGGCGGCATGCGATGTTGTGAAAATCCGGCGGAATTTCGAGCAGCAGCGGATCGATCCAGCAGCAGAGCTTGCCGGCTAGCCGCGAAATTATCGGTGGCGTCATCGCTCACCTTTTTCCTCCTCTCCCCTCCCCTTCCCCTGGTCGAATGAAAACCAACGATAAATATCGGTCTCCTGCTGGCTGCGCCCCGCTCGTGGCCACTGACACGCGGTACTTTCGATTCGCGTACTTGAAAATGTGGGTTAATGGACGCGTCGATCTCACGAGAGAAGAGAGGAGAAGAAGAGAGAGAGAGGAGAGTGACGGGGGGGGGGTGGAGAACACGGTGCATCGGTCCTGGTTGTTTTTCGGACGGGGGAAAAAAATTCGCACGGTCCAGTTGCCTCAAGGCTCAACGAGTCGGCCGAGCCGGGCCGGGCCGGGTCGAGTCGAGTCGGTGCAGAGCACGCGGCGCGGCGCAGCGAGTGCACAGGTGCATGGTAATAATACACGAGTCGCGGGAGTGACCCCGTTAACGGGTCCTACACGTTGGTTGCACGCGCTTTCGCGTGAGTCGCACGCCGACAGCATGGAATTAACCGGCCAACAAAGGGAAATCGGGCGAACGGCCTCGACTCTGTTCAACTCGACTCTGCTCGACTCTGTTTGACTCTCCTCTCCTCTCCTCTGCTCCGCTCTGCTCGACTCGACTCGACTCCGCAAACCGTGCAGTCTCGCGTTTGTCATCGTGGCCGATGCCTTCCGAAAGACGCTGCATTAAAGGGCTTTATGACGGACGTTTCGACGGCAGCTAGACCCTGTTTACTGTCCACAGTGATATACGCTGTTGCGACAATGGGCTACTGTGAACGATGAGCTTCCAACGTCCCTTGATCGCCCGTACGATCACATTGTAATACTGACGCTGTGAACACAACAATTTTTGTGGTTCCTTTACCTGTAGACCATAAACCTTCATCTTTAAATCGACCACTGTTTAACTCTTTGCACTCGGAATTATTTTTCAATTTTATTACCAACTGGTCCTAACTGTTTTAAGTGTTTTATTTGAAATTTACTTTAAAAAACAGCGCTTGACTGATACTTATTTTTAACAATTTTCTTTATTTTACTAATTATTTAAATATATTTTTTAAACTTTGTTTCCATTCATATTTGTTTTTAACTAAAGCGAGATAAAAACTGATGTCGCGTCACACCCGACATAAGAGTGCACAGGGTTAACTCATGCATATAGATGCGATCAAGTCTCCTCTATGGCACCACTGGAAATTAATATAATTGAAAGAAATTTATTCTAAATAGAAAAAAATTAAACATCGATCGAGTGCTCTGCTTGAACAACTCAGGCATTGGCCCCTAAAAGGCACGAAGAGAGTACGTGGCCACGATCACGTATAGTTGCCCAAGAGGTCGTAAACGAAGCTTCGTCATCCCTAATTCGTGATCGTCCGATTTGCTCTCTTGTCCCCATGCGCGCACGGTCTACTTAAACGATCAATCCTTGCGTCTCCTTCGGTCGTATTACGTAATTAGCCTTCTTCTATTCGTTCATTCCCGAGTGGACGAGGTAAGAAGGCAAGCCTGAATGCTCCCGGGGTGAATCGGCTCGCTCGCTCATCGTAGTCCGTTGGTGACTCAGCGAGCATAGCAGACCCGTTTAACCTCGGGTCACATTAGCTGCAATCGTTACACCGAAAAAATAATTATGCTACTTACGCGCCCCCGCCGGCAGCGTTCACCGCTCGTAGTACCGTAGCACTGACACGCGCGACCTTTTATTTTTGAACTGTGCTCTTAATTACAGCCAATTCGGGCCTCGCGGTCGCTCTTAATTTTGATTGTAAGCGATTACGCGAGCTCCGCTTTTTTTTACTTCGACTTGGGCTTCTACGACCAGCGGGACGCAACGTGGTTTCGTTCTAGTTGGACATTTTTGCTGGCTAGCATAGCTCATTGGTTGGTGGACACTTGGTGAAAGCTGAGTTGTTAAGAACTCCACCAAAATGTGTATCATTCAAGTTCGCAAAATTTCTAAAACTACTGGTGCAGTCTCGTATGCTAGGTGACTCTTACACCCTGCAGCATGCAGTTTGCACCGAGGGACATCAGCACCTCGGCTCAGCCTGCGACGACGTTCTTCTTCGGCTGGCGACGTGGGCGTCGAGGCAGGCCTCGCAAGCATTGTTGCCGGGCGCAGTATCGTCCCTATTGTCTCGAAAGACGAGGGTGCGAGCGTACTATCTCTCAGGCAGGCGTTAATGCACGTAAGGGTGGCAACCTGGCGCCATCTTGGCCCGTAAACACTCGCACGTAAATTCGGGCTGAGTGCACGCCTCTCCGCACACCGGAACGAGGTCCCGTCGAGTCGAGTGGCCTGCTCTCAGGGATTCTCAGCGTCTCTCCTTCGATTCGCCAAAGATTATCCTCTTCTTAGACCAGAGAATCGTTGCTGCCTGACCTGGACACAATTGATCGCCCGTCGCTCTGTCATCGAGTTGAGTTGTGATTCGGTGACCTTGATCAGTGACCAAGATCAGTGACCAAACTTGATGACCAGGGTAAAAGTGTAAACTTAACCACCAAGATCAGTGACCAAACTTGATGACCAAGATCTAACTATAGAGTCTAGATAGTATCCGCGAGTATCCGATACACAATACCGGGGTATAAAAGCGCGGCTTTTGATTCGTCGTAAAGTAAGATAAAGTTTCAGCCGCGGAAATGTGAAAACGCGGACGAGAGCGTGACGGAGCGAGGCACAGCGAGACAGGGCAAGGCAAGGAGGAGGCGAGGCATGTTCGTGGCCTCGTATCCTTGCGGGCGAGTTGCGAGACAGCGTATACACTCGCGCAGCCGGTGGCAAGGACGAGGAGTTACGTTCGTACTCCCCGCGGTACTTATATCCGAAGCACGTTATCACGGGTTCCCCTTCACGAGGGTTGCTATCCTCGTACCTTCCGCTTCTTTATGTTACGGCCAATTCTGTATTCTCCAGACGTTGTCCCTTTCCTCTTTTTTCTCGTTCTTTGTTCGCCGCGTCCATCTTCCTTCTGCCTCGCCTTCACGGTTCCCCGCTCCCCCATTCTTTAATTCTCCCTCTCCCCGCCAGCAGTCCTCTCTAACCCCCTAGCCCTCTTCCTCCTCCTCGATCCTCCTCTAACCTCCAGTTTCCTTCCCCCTCCTCCTCGACCTGGTCAAGCTCGCTTTTCCTTTCTTCGAAACCGGAAGCGAGGACCTGCCGGCGAAATATCTCACCGGCCGAAATATTTTACGATTTCGTGTGCAGAGCTCTTCGGGGGGGTCATCCCCTACTCGCTAGCCTCAGACCGCCGGCTAACCCTGCGCCAGATAAGAAAAAATGTACACGCGAATCTCATTTTACCACTTACCCTAACCCTTCGGGCTCCCAGGCACCCTCTACCCTCGCCACCCTCGAATCCCCTCGGCCCGCTACGTTTCCGTGATTTCGGACAACGATAGAGGCGCGGCTGTAATTTACGCGACAGGGGATCGCGATCTACACGCGCACCTCGATTCGGACTGTCGAGCACATCTCACCGATAGCTGCGGGTTGGCTCCCGCAAATCGAAAGACTGAATCATTCAGACGACCGGGGCGAGAGATCGTTCGGCCAATCATTTCCGAGTGCGGAACGACGTTCCTTTAATCTTTCATGCGAGGTGCGTGTCGCCATGCGATGATGGAAGGTCCTGGTTCGCTGGATTTCGACTGTCGGTTATAGATGGTAGCGGTGTTTTTTACCGGTAAATACTGGGACTTTTGTCTACGAACTGTATTTAGTTGCTGTCTCTCCCATTATCAAAAATACAGAACAATAATGCTCAAAGAAGTGAAAAAGTTCTCGCAACCTCGACTATGGAAAGTAGAGCTAAAAAAAAATGGTCTCATAGCCCCCATGGAAAGCACGATCCCCTCCAGAGTGATCATCCCTCGGAATCGTCGACGATTCACGTGCGCCGCGCCGCGCCGCTTCCTCGAAGTTCGTTCCGCGCAATCACACCGCCGGGATCTGACGTTTCCTGTTACGTGGACGGCCACCGGGATTTTTAAAGCATTTATCTTCGAGCCGCGATCTAAGTCGGTGAAATATGGAACCGGGCGAAATTTTCTAAGAACGGCACTCGCCGATTGATGACGTTTACTCGCGGGATGGATTATGGCGCCGCGCCGGTGAGCGATAGTCGGGGGGGTTCCGGACGTTCTATCCGCTTTACCGCGCGCCGCGTACTTACGTGGGTGGAAGAGGTAAAAAGAATTTTCAAGGAACGATTGATACTTACCAGACGTTGTAATGTGGGCCTGATGAATGAATCCTTTCTAATCCTCGTGGGTTTCCTTGCATCTACACGGGAAACTCCAATAATTCTGGATTGGAACCACGATCCCTTGCGGGACAGAGAAAAATGGCGCCGGATATATTCAAATTTGTTCGAGAAATTCAACCTTCATCGTGGAAACAGCGGCTGTTATTACCTATCAACGAACATTTAGTCTTTTATTGGAAACACAGTGACATCGATGCCGACAGCCATTTCACTACTTTAAAAATGAGAAAGCTGGCTCGTTTCGCTTTGTTAACAATCTGACAGCGCGGGCACTCCAGTTTCCTCGGTGCCCAGTGAATTAAGGTCGATCGAAGCGGCAGTGATTACACGTGCTAGGAATCCTGGTTGAATCGGACACGCACGGCAGACCCGATAAAAGCCGCGGCCAATAAGTCACCAAGTCTCGCGCGTCAATGTACATCCTCCGGGCACCATAATCTATCGGCCGGCCTGCATAATTCATTCTGTCCGTCATTGGCAGGCCTGGAAGTCCGACGACTCGTTATACCGTGGCGCATAGCACGAGCTACGATCGCCGAATGGTAATGGCGCTCGCTCGCATACTTACCGGGGCCCGGCCGGTTTGGCACGTAACTCGTTGCAGCCATCTGCAACGCAGCCGCCGCAATTAACTTGCCCGATTAGTCGTCTAATTTCCATCGCCCGCGGCGCTGCCCGAGAATCGCGGATTCTTTCCAATTAATTGGACGCTTAAGAGGCCATGCTGGTTTTCGAGGACGTTTTTTTCTCGTCGCCAAATAAAAATTATCTTTTGAAAATGAAAAGTCGAGACCCAGCCGTCCACCATTTTAGCGTCACAGGATTTAGAAAGCGAGATCCTTCTGGCTCGCAACAATGCGCCGGCGGAAGATCGCGTGCATCGGAATGCAAGCGCGTGCAGCCGTTTTTCGAAGTGACGTTAATTCAATTTCCTGGGAAAATTGAAGCTGCGCAATAAAATCGTTCGGTTCGAAAAATACCGGAGCCCTTGATGCCGGTTTCGTGTCGGGGACAACATTTTCCTGGCAAGCAGTCATGCTGGGAAGTTCGGCCAATTAGCACAGCAGTTTTAGAAACGAAGTTGCAAGAATTGTGGTATAATTTCTCGACACCGGTGCATTTTTGTGCACGCTATTTTCGAACGGAAGAGCAGCAGATATAGTTGGTTTTATCGATCGAACCATTGGACGATTGACCTTTGACGCTTCGGATGTATGTTCGTGAGAGATTTTTCTACGGGAAACTTTTTAAATATCAGTCCTTGACGATTTCAGATCATGAATGGAAGCTATTACTTGATCCTCGAGGCTAAGTCGCTCTCTTTAACTCACGTTTGCATCGATGTATCATACTTTTTTCCAGCCTTCACCTATGCGTCATCCATTTTGCGGTCACGCACCGTCCGCGTCTTGCGAGAAACTGACATTCCAGCCGTTCTCTGTCGCCGCATTTCTGTAAGCGTGAATTCGCGAAGGCGCGTACACAGTTCTACGCTCTGTCGTTTTCTCTCTCTCTCCCGTATTTTTGTCAGACACGCAATATCTGATCAGCAGTTACAGTGTACAGTCTCTTTTTTCTCTTCGTACTTGACATTCATTCTGCAGTTATTGGTACGATCGCTTCGAGCAATATATTTTCCTCGGCCCGAGAATAATAAGGATTACGCGACGATGCAGCTCGCTTAGAATACTTCAGACTGTGTCTCTTCAGACTCTTGTTCGAGGATTTGCTCGAGAGTTCTCCCCGACAATACCCGGTCTGCTGCGCGTTCACCTGTGATCCTTGTATAATATGCATGTCACACGAGAATTATCCGAACGGGGGAACTGAAAGAGAGCTTAAGTCTCTCCCACCTTTCCAGATCGCTCTCCTCGGCATCACTGAAATCTGGGTTAGCCCACCTGACAGTTGATCCTATTAATTAATAATTATAGATAAATTAGCCTCGAGAGGTATGTTGGTTCCTGGATGACCCGTTTCGGGTCGATCAGCGAAGCAACCCTTCGGGGACGCAGATAACAGGATTCAGGAAGTCGGGAGACTTCGAAAATCGTTGTTCTTGGACGCAGCTGCTGCGTTATTTTCCATATACCGTTCTGCTCTTTTTCCCCGACGTTCGACGCTCGTGGAAATCGTTATCTTTCCCTGGAAAACGCTCATAACATATGCGAGCGAAATATAATGCTCATCCCTAGCGGATACGTATCCGCTCGAGTTTGTGCGCGGCGCCGCGCGTTTCCGCACCGAGAAGAATTCGTATGCCGTCGCGTCGGTACACGTTGGTACCGGTGCATGTGTAGGTCTTCAGGGTGTGCATGCACCATGGCTAGGTAGAACCACACATCACTGTGGTGCGGCATCCTCGAGGGAAGCGCACTCGTGGATCGGAATGCTTTGCCGGTCGCCCGTGACCTCTCCCTAGCCTCTGCAGCCCTCGTCCGCAGCATCTCGCCAGAAAATCCAAACATTCTTTCGGGTTTATCAACTTTGTGTTTAATTCAAGAGATGCCAGAGGGAAAAGCCAACCGGCTTAGCAGCCCGTGGTCGACGCAGGAGAAAACCTGGGGACGCTTCACGGGGGTGGCAAGCGGAGATACTGCTCGATAATAAATGAGCAGTCGTGGCCGCAGGTAACGCGCGAACAATCTAATCTTCGACGACTACGAAGTTTCGTTAGGCAACCGAGGGTTTCAAATGCATCAAATCTCGTAACATCTTCCGAGAAGCCATTGATAAACCATGTCTTCTCTGAACATAAACAATCGTTTTATTCCTGTCGGCATGCGCAAGGTTCAGCGAAGAAATACGGGTGAAATATTTTTCGAAAGAGCCGCGCGTTTTCGCAAAGTTTCATAAAAATCCGTCGGTCTCGTGGGAACCGAGTCGGACCGCGAATAACAGGCGGAATCCGGCGAGAGTCGGCGCGATATTAAAAAAGCCGCGGATCGTTAAAAAATACTTAAAGCGGAAAGAAATTGCAGTTCGCCGGTTAGTTGTTGATCGGCGTGGCGCGGCGCGGCGCGGCGCTGAAAAGAGTCCCTACTGGCTAACGACATCGGGGCATTAATTTCGAGCGTGAGGGAGGTGGGGGGGAGAAGGTTTCCAACCCGGAGGAGGCCCGTACTTTAAAAGTCGTTATTACAGCAGGAGTGCGGAACGCGGTTACGAAAAGCGTAATCGATGCCCCGTTTTTCCTCCGTAGATCTCCGTGGATCCACTGTTTCCCTCCTTAATGAGAATATTCAAGAGCGTGCGAGTCGACCGGCGAACGCTCCACTTCTCTCCCCGTTCTCCTATTATCCTTATTATCGGTTTCGAGAGCGAAACGAACTTCGCAAACTTCGGAATCCCCGGGTTTCTCTCTCCCGGCTTCGTTCCGCTTTATCTGCCCCAGCCAAACGACCGCCTAACCCAACTTACCGATTCCCGACATCCTAATCTCGACCGGGATACCAATGGCTAACGTACTTTCCGTGCCCGATAAAGACCGCATCCTCCGTGAGAGATAAAGAGCCTCCGCCATCCGTCAGCTCTCGGTGTTTCTGCGCGGAACCGTGCCCCGCTCTTGCTATGTTGGTTCCCTTGAAAAACGTTGCACGTTCCGATGGAAATCCCTCGAAGCTGATTTCACCGTAGACCGCACCAAACCCGACTCTCTCCCTCTCTCTCTCTCTCCCTTTCTCTCTTTCGTCGTCAGCCGCAGGAACTCGCGGAGAGAACGAATGTGGGATTCGGGTGTTCATCGATCTCGAGCGAGGTTTATGAGATTCCCTCTCGCTCCGGGAATAAATGAGAGGAGCCTGCGAGAGGTACGCCTCCGCGCCGCGCTGCCATGCCGGAGCGGAGAGTACGCTTTCAAGCGGCTGCGAGATCGGCCGAGCGCACTGTCTGCGCCAATTGCTCGTCGCGGGACAGCTCCCGCAGCTACCGGCTTCCGGACGAAGAAGTTCCGGGCCGCTTATCTGCCCTTCACAGCCACTTCGCTCGAATCATCCTCCCGGTCAGCGACGATTTTCCAAATTTCTTTGCGCTCCGGCCACTTTAAATGGCCGGTT
This sequence comes from Lasioglossum leucozonium, assembly GCA_028454225.1. NCBI lineage: Eukaryota > Metazoa > Arthropoda > Insecta > Hymenoptera > Halictidae > Lasioglossum > Lasioglossum leucozonium. The sequence goes on along the minus strand of CM052221.1, from coordinate 18,697,047 downwards.
AATCATGGTTATCTGGCCGCGTTGGATTCTTATTACCTTCTACCAGTTTTTCGTTGGTGACTTTCGCAGATGTACCTCCCTGCCTTCTTCAGACTCCCCCTACCTCTCCGAAACCCTTTCTCCCTGTACAAGATGTTGCTCCATCTTCCCTGGCCCTTTCCTCCCTTGCCTGCTACAGACTCCTCAATCCCTTCGCGCGATTCGTAGGTCCAGAATATGTTCGCCCGTCCCAGAATCCCTGCTCCTCTCATCCTTCTCGAGAACACACACCTGTCACTGATTACAACAAAACCGTAACAACGAGCAGGAAAGTCAAATTACAGCAGATAATGAATGGTTCTAGACACCCGTGCCGACGATTTTTCATTCCGGAACCTTGTCGATGACGTCCCAAAACATTCAGAAGTTCGATCAGCCGGTGGCTGCGGAGGGGAGGGGAATTAATTTCACGGTGAAGAAGCCGACGATTATCTTCCGCCGCGATTCTCCGGACGCGGCGCGGTTTCGAACTTTTTAAGACGGCGAAGGGTTAAACGGAGAGGGCCCTCGAAAGTAGGGTGGCCGCGTGTTTGTGACACGCTCGCCGCGCGCTGTATTGATTGAATTAATTGAGTGGTCTGAAAGGGTCGATAGGAAGGGAGCCGGGGGCCACGGTTCATAGATTACCCGGTCGGGTTCCACGGCTGGATGAATGGACGGATGAAATGGATTTACACGAAGTGGCCGAACATTTTTCAGCGAATCATAAGGGCGGCCGAATCTTCGTGACGTGGAGGGGCAAAAGGGGTTTTGGGAGTATGAGCCGCGAAAGTGGGTTTAGCGAATGTTAGTTTATCAAAACTAAATCAACGTTCTCTGGTAGAGATTACAAAGTCTCGATGGAACGTTCTCAGGTTCGATTCTAAACAGAGATTTCGAAGCAACTCGTTCTTTGTATACTTTGTATCAAGAGCCGGACTGTGGGGGCTAACCTAAACAGTCTGGAGATATGGGAACCCTATTCCATACTTGGGGTTCCAAATTGGTTTCCTTCTTAGAGTCAGTCGAAGCTAAGATTCCTCTGAATAAAGAGCTTCCTCCCGCGCCGTGAAATAAAGACTTTTATTTCAAGTATAAAGTATCAGTGTGCCTTTTATTAATAACCCATTTCCAATAGCGAGTAATGCATGCTACCTGGATCAATTGAATGTCTCGCAAAACATTCGTCGCGACGCGACGCGGTGCATGGCGATAATGTGAAATCGATACGCGGTTCCCCGAAAACGTCTTCTTCTCCGACCACCTGGATTAAGATGCTCTCGCGCAGGATGAAAAAGGACGATTGGAAATCCCCCCGCGGTAATTTGGTAGATGAACGTCGCGGGATCAAAGGCCACGGTCATCTTCGAAATGAAATTTCGATAAGTATATTCCTAACGCAACCCTCGGCAACCTTTCACCAGAATTAGCTGAAAATATTATGTACTTCGAAAGATTTTCGTTTCCGTTCGGTTAGATTGCACGTTCGCCGGTAAACGAAGAAGTGATTATCGAACAGAGTTGTTTTACGACAGCAATTAACGGTGAACGCCGGTTATTTAACGCGGCCCACAGGCTCGCATTGTGAATATAATTACCGTGTCATTAACGTTATTTGTCCGGAGGTGTAGTAAAGTCGGTAGAAATTGCTGTTCTAAGGAAAAAACAGTTTTAAAGGCTTTCACTCTGGCAAGCTGTACTTATGGCTGCACTCTTCTTTCTATTAAATTTTTACACTCTTCTTTATTTCGTGCCTGTAGTGAACGGTACATCGCGTCGTCGTCGTTGTCGTCGGATATTTTATCAGAAAAAACTCGACGGAATAAAGCGCTTCGTTTAAATCGTGAATCGCAGAAATTACGCGGACCGATGTGACACCCGGCCCGAAAACTATTAAACGATCGGAGGTGGTACAAAGAGGCGGGTGGCGCGGCGGTACGTTGAGCACAGCATTGCGGCGGCGGCGGCGACGGCGGGGCCCCTTATATTCCTCAAACTTTACGAGGAATGAAAGAGACATTTCTTGGCAACCCACCAAGAAAAATATCTGCGGAAGAAGCGCGTGCGGGGCTTTTATGACGGCGTGGAATATGGATGAATACTCTTCCGCTGAAAGGGGCTACTCTCTGCGAACAGAAAAATTATCGGCATTACGATTCCCGAGGTTATTAATGGGCTACCGGTTCAACTTAAAATCGCCCCGGCTTATCCCGATATAATTCCTTCGACGGGAATTTCGCAAAACTCCGGGATCGATCAATCAACCGGCCAAAAAAAAATCTTCTGTCTTAGCAGTACTAGCACTGGTGACTATTGTTGTTGTGTATCATTTTTCACTCGGCAGTCGCTTGTTGGACAAGAAAACGAGCTTCGGCAGTTTTGCATGCGGATGCTCATTTTTCACGAACTCTACTGTTATGACCTGCACGGGAAAGGAAGATGGCAGCGAATGTGGTAATTCGAGTACTACCAAACCGAGGAACGAATATTGATCAAAATCATAACGGATATAAACGTGTACGCATCGTACATCGTGGGAAACAGAACAGAATTAGAAAATGGTTAGAAGAGAATTCGAAAAATGTGAGCGACGCGGCAGGTAACTTTCTTCGGCGATGGCGCGTCCACAGTCCGGCCGCGGCCGGTACAATGAAAATATTTTGCTCGTTGCGTTCCATCGGCGTGGGCCCTCGGGCAACGCGAACGGCGCGGCGCAGGGCTAAAACCCGTGAGCGCGTTCCACGTTGAAAATATTGGGATTGCGATCTTGGTGCCGTGGTGCATACAGTTCCGAACGGGGATGAATTTAATGCTCGCCTTGCTTGCCCGAAGTCAAATCCCGGGCACCAGAGGTCCAACAGGATTATCGTAATGCTTCGCTAAGGTTCAGCGCCGGCTTTTGACCTTTGCTACTCTGTAGCCATCGCGCCGCCGCCGCGCAGCTCAAAATCTTGAAATGGCTCAGACCCCGGGATACAAAAGGGAAGACAGTCCTTCGACCATCGAAGCTCCACTGGGTTTTCCGACTGCCACGTTGCGGGACGAAGTAATTGTTACAACGCGATGGGAACGGTTTATTACGTTTTAAAGAAACTGTTAATTCGAAACGAATTAACCGAGTCAGCTCGAACGATGGTAATTATGGATGACCCGAGTTAATTACCGACGGCCGAATTTTATGGCGTCACTTTACCTCCATTACGACAGTAATGGCTCAGGGGTAATGCGAATATAATTACTTACAGGACCGATTTTTACGCAGACTAATCCATTCCGAGCGTTAACAATGATGGAACTATGTATTAATATACTAATAAATACGTTTTGTTTATTTTTAATTTAACGCTAATTCGCAATTATTTATTCGTTCATGTCCAACTTAAAAAGGTACTTTTCCGTTAGCCGGGCGCAAAAGATCCATTTGAGCAAATTCTCAAGGACCACCGTATTCTGGAAAAACCAATAATTATAAGCATTCTTTTTGGGTAAAACTATTTTGTTTACAATTCATTAATATTTGTTTATAGTTGAACGTTTTCGACTTTTATTCCGTTGACTGTTTTGTCATTCGCTTCGCTTGGCGAGTTCGCTCGCGTTTGGTTCAACATTATTTTTTTTTTGCGCCCGGCTAACGGAAAAGTACCCTTAAAAATTGTTAAGTGTATTAAAAAGTGTTCGAACATTTGATCAGGCTAGCTGAAATAATTCCTCCAGCATTCGCCATTACGATTTTCATCGAGTTACTTTTCTCAGAGGAATTATTTCTGGTAAAATGTTACGAACATTTTTCTTTTGTGGAATGCTTACAATTAGTCAACGTTGGTTACGCGGCCAGATTCCCGATTTATTGTATTTCCGTAGACCCGTAGTTCGCTCGGGCAAACGCGGGCGGTATTTAGTGAAACAGGGCGAGAGAGCGAGCTGCTAGAACGCAGTTAAATTCTAATTGAAAAAAGAAGGAAGAAGCGAAAATCGCGGGGGCAACGCGGCGCGCAGAACCGTATTTCCGGGAAGCTGAACAAAGACACTGGGACAATCCACGCGTTTAACGTCCGCCAGGAACGTCCAGGCATTTATCCGTTTGCTTCTCCAGGCAGCGCAGCGCGGCATGGCGGCCAGGTGTAGTTTTTCCCTCGTCAGCTTCATTATCTTCGCGAGACACGTTTTCTGTCCGATGCAATAAGATTGCCGGACGCGGGAGACAAGAAGAAGGGAAAATGGCGAGAGAAAGGGCAAGTAGGAGGACGAGGAGGTGGACGGGGAAAGGGGAATGGTCGAGTTCTTTCTCCGGGACAGACTGGGGAGCCTGTGCTCCGGTAGAATTTACGTGAAAATGCATTTCGAATAGTATCTCCTCAATGAGCTTAAATGAAACTGAAATTTCACATTAAAATCGATATTCCAACGGAGTTCTGCGTAACCTCACACTTTTCTTTACAATAACAATAATACTGGATTAATTCCTATTTTATCGTACTTTAATAAAAAAGTATATATAAAATACCCGGACCTTTAAGAAATTAAATGCACTACAAATTCATAATATTCACACGATAATTACCAGCCCGGGTAATCCCACCGTCGATATCAACCGTGTTGAACATCCTTAATACAAAAGTCTGTGATTCGCTTGGCACGGGTCCGGATGAACGAAATAAAGTTGAAAAAGGTCAGTATCCGCGTAGCGCAACGCGAAGGGATATTTTCATCGTGGAAGGATTTTACGACGTCCATCAAAAGTGACATTGAAACGGGGACAAGCGCGGGGCGGAGCAAACTAAAGAACGCCTGTTAAAAATTGAAACATGGATTACGATAGGTAACAACATTTTTCACTCTTTATTTCACCGGGGCTCTCGCGCCTTTATCACCGTTCAGACCGAGGGGGGAGAGGAAAAAAAACCGGAGGAAGCAATCGCTGTCGCTCGCACATAAAGCACGGTCACAGTTGCAATTCTACTTTCCGTATATTTGTTACTCTCCTATACACGCCGTTCGGCGACGTATCAACAGGTTTTCGGGGGAGGGAGAGCGAGAGAGAGAGAGAGAGGGAGAGAGATATTCAAGGGAAATCGTCTCCATTTATTTTCACGTTCCGCGAAATAGGCGTCGAGCCGATAAATCTTAAAGCGAAACGCTGATCAGGAATTATCGGTGTTGCTGTTTCGCTTTGTTCTCTTTTTCAGCGACGACGACGACGACGGGGCGATCCGTTTCCCTGTTCTCCCGGCGCTCAGCCGAGGACAACTGCCCGATAAAGAGTAATAGGGGACGATGCCAGAAAGAAATCGGGGGCTTCGGATTGCGAAATAGGGTGAAACAGTTTTCTTCGAAAACATTGCTGTCTTACCTGACATCCGTCAAAGAATGTATTTATCCAAATAAATAGAGGCTGTAATATCAGAGTCAAATTTAAGAAAAAAAATTGTCACCGACGCGCCACTGCAAAAATCCAATGTGTGAACTGTTTATTTATACGAGGGGTAGATTAACGTCTAGCCCAGACCTTAGCTCCGTTAGCATCTGCATCGAGTTTCCCGCCGTTTCATTTCTTCCTGTGCTATACAAATTTATGCAAAACCACCTTTCATCCGAAGTACCGAAAAAGGGGCGTGAAGGCGTGGCAATTTCGCGAATGAGACGGGTCATACGAGGGCCGGATATTACCACGGAGGCCTCGGTTGCCTCCGACTTTAATAAAGCATCAAACTATCAAACTTTCCCGGTACAAAAACCGGAAGTTCCCTACAAGATGAACAGAGAAAGAGAAAACAGGGTAGAAGAGTAAGAGAGACACAGGGAGTGAGAGAGAGAAAGAGAGGCAGTAGATAATCATTCCTAACAAAGTCGAAGTGGAGGGTTTCGAGCGCATTGAACGGCGGAAGTTCGGCGGTACGGAATGCATCTCGTCCCCGAAGTTCCCGGTAATTTCATGAGACGAGGAAAACAAATTTTCCAATAATGGCACTTGTCGCGGCCATTAAGTACGACGGGGAAATAAAGGAGGGCGGAAAACGGGGAAAAGGGACAGAGAGCCGTCGCCGGAACTTCGTCAGTGACGTATTAGAGGACGAGGGATGTTTCTCAACTCCGTCGGTGGGAGAGGAGAGACTCCACCTTCTCCTCCTCCTCTTTCTCCTCTCTCTCTGTCTCTCTCCGGGAAGTCTGGTTGGATATGCATAGCGCCGCGGTCATTTGTAACGCTGAGCCCCTCTGGCGCATCTAAGGGAGCTTTTCGCGGCGTTGACCCTGCCCTCAAGCCCCGCAAACCCTCGCGTACCCTCGCAAACCCCAGCCAGAAGCCTGTTCCGCCCTGTCCCGGTTGTTCTTCCAGACCGCCACCTACACCATCAGCCGGTTTTCTTCCGCGATGGGGTTGACGTCACGCGAGAAAGCGACGTATCACCCGCCGGCAGTCATCCGGTGGCTCGCAAAACCCTCCTGACACGACGTGACTCGCGACGTTAACCGGAGACAGGAGACGACGAAGAGGATGGAAATAAAGAAAGGAAGCCCGAGGAAGAAAATGCTACGGGGGTGGTTCGTGGGACGTTGCCCGAGGGAGGGATGCGAGACATGGAAGCTGGGTTGACCCACACCCCGTCATCCCCTTAGTTTCTCATAGGTGAAATGGTATTTGGAACTGTAAACATAAATACTACTACTAAATACTAATTTCTTAAAACGCGGATTACTAAGATCGTGCACTTGAAGAGAGGGCGGCCGCACGAATGACAAAATAGAAAGATAAGCATCGAGGAGAAGGAGCCGAGAGAATTTCCACAGGGATAAGGGGCAAGACGCTTCGCGGTGGGGGAAGAGGACAGGACCAGAAACGTAACGCGTTGACCTTCGCAGGAAAGGGAACGAAAAGATGGGACGCGATCACGTTTGCATGCAAATACGGCGTCGCTCGCGCGGCACGCGGTAAATGTTTCTGCACGATAAAAGTCTTGTAGCGGCGCGGCAGCCATAGCGCGAATTTACGTGCTCCTCCAGCCTGCCCCGCAACACCCTTCGCCCGCGCCACCCCCTCCGGCAGAAACGTTGAGCTTATACGGTCGCTAAGTGTCTGCAGATATATGTACATGAACGAGGCCAGGCGAGTACGTACGAGCCACTTCGGTGCATCCGAATTATTAAGAGCCCCTAAGCCACTCTTACCGAACCCCTCGCACCCTCGTAGCGGCGCCACCCCCCCGCGGCCCACATTCTGTGTCCTGTCCGTTACATTATCAAAGACGCCAGGAGCTCTTAACTACGCGGGAATTTTTTTCAAATATCACCCACTCCGTTTTGCTTCGACTGGCTTTCTCGAATAATGTCGTTTCAAAAGTCCCCCGAGTGTGATAGAACCCGGGATAAACAAAATGAACATCAACTACCGTGCGCGCGCGGCAAACTCCACCAGAAAACTGTTCAGGAAACAGATCATAGACGTTGGTCGGAAGTTTGTAGGGGCAATTCCGGGCGGAACAGAGGCTTCGGGAGGATGTTACGCGAAGGAGAAGAGCCGGCCGGGCGCGGGCGTCGTGACGGGGTCGGCGATACAAATCACTACCCGCGGTCTCGGCGGTTTTAGCCGGCTCGCGTTAATTTCTCCCTCTCCGAAAATCCTAATTAATGAGACCATATTACGTTGCGGGGGTTGGTTTGTTCGGCGGGGGAACGGTGGACGGGGAAGCGGGCCAGATTGGTCGAGGCTTGCTCGAGCAAGGTGGGGGGCAAGTAGAGAACAGGAGATTCACCAAGGGGTGGTTGGAAAGGGTGGTTGAAGTGCAGCAACTAATCGGGTAATTTTTCCAGCATCAGTCGGTGAATATCAACGCGTTCGTTGAGCCCCCCTGTGGCGTTAAGAACGACAAACGATCGCCGATCCATCTGGCTCAACTCCGTACACCGTCAGCCATTTGCCTCCCCCCACCATTTCGTGCCCGCCATACCCCGCTTCGTCTTTCTCTTCCCCCAAGCGCTACAATCCCTTTTCGAGCTTGTAGAATGAGCCCCCGTCCCGCCCTTCGGAGGAACGTGTTTTTTCGAGCACTGGCACGCACACCAGGAAACCGATCGGGACACGAACAACGCGACGGGAACGGGATCGACGTTTCGCACCCCTCGCTACGATCCTTTCTGAAGCGTGTCGAGATAATTGCTAGTTGAGAGGGGCACGAGAGCACGCGTGCTTGAACCTGCTGAAGGGAGCATTGTTGTAATCGGGAAGCAGGTAGATAGCATCGGGCGCAGTCAATCGCGCGGAAAATTTAGGTCCAGGAAATCGCTGCGCCACTCTTTCGGCCTGTGGGCTCCTCGCGAGACCCTTTGTTTCGATGGGATGGCTTCTTCGCTTTATGCTTCTCGAGCGACGCCGCGGAAAGTCAAGAATTGAAATTACTGAAAAAATGAAAATAACATCTCTTCTAGAACCGTTCATTAATTACCCCAGGAAAGAAAAATCTCCAGAAAAAGACGCGGCGTAGGAGTAGCCAACAATCGGAGAGTCTGTCTTTATCGCAGCAATAGGAGCGGCTCCCCGTTGCGGTGCGGCGTTATTTCTACATTCGCGAAGAGGTTCCCAGCTATCTTGGCGTAAACTTTGTATTTCAGAAGCCGCAGGAGTAAGTAGAAGGTATAAATTCAAAGAGAAGTCGCGGGTAGCTGCGAAGTGTCCCGAGGCGACAGGCGGCAGTTCTTATCAAACGGATTGCAACATGGGGAAAGTTCGAGTAGCCGTGAACCAGAGAAAACCGTGTCACAGGAAGTAAAAAAGAAGAAGGAAACGAACGAGGAAAAAAAAGGAGAATAACCGCTTCCGTCGTACGGTTAACCGGAAACGGGAGAAGCTGAAATCGCGTCGGTGGGCAAGCTCGGTTGGTCAACGAAGAACCGCGATAATTGGAACAAAGAGACTCAGGGGCTCCAAGGGCTAGGACGTGTCCCCAACCTCGGGGCACTTCTGACTCTCTACCGTCCTCTATCTTGCCATGATGGTGATAAAGTTCAACTCTTTCGAACTCTGTTAGCGGGCACGAGGCTTCCGGTGCAAGAGGAAAAATTCTCTTTATCTCCCTTTTCGCCTTTTTCTTGCTCCAGTTATCTCAATCGTCATATTTCTGGCTTCCGGGGCTTTGATCTCTGTTGCCAACAAAATTCTGACACCTCTGTTTAATATTTACCTTCGTCAACACCTTCATGACTCTACGGGGACATATTTCCTTTTTTTAAATTAAAAAATTCTATATTCCCTGTCGAATATTCGGAGTTTATTCGATCGGATCGCCGTCAATGCTTTTAATTAGCGCACAATGCTCATCAAAGGATCCCGAAAGCAAGACTTCCTGCTTCGCGTTTACGTCTCGACCAATGGAAGGATGAATCGCGCTCTATGGGACACCATGGATGGACACTGTACATCGTTAACGAATCTATACAGGCAGCTTTCACGGCGCTGTTACGCTGTCCACGAATGCAGACGTTTAAATAACCGTGCTATACTCACAAACGTACCACGCTCAATCACCATCCACGTGTTCCAAACGATCGATGAATCATCTTCGGAATCGGCCGGCTCGATCGTTAAGCTCCATCCTCCTCCTCCTCCTCCTCCTCCTCATCGTCGAGCAGCTAAACGAGAGTCACGCCGCAAGATGTAACGTCATTCTATTGTGCCCAATGTTGTACAGCTAGACGGTGCACGCTTGTTCCATCTCGTACCCCGTACTCCCCCGCGTTTACGGCTCCCCATTTACATAATGCGCATCGAAAGCAGCGTAATTCCTGTGAGCCGAACTATGCCACGCTGCTGTAACGCACCACCGGCAACAGTACGAAGTATGTTGTATGAAACGGGCGACGAGCGTAGCCAATGAGGTCACAACTGCGAGCGATGCGTTTTCAAGCGTTCTTGAAGAGGGACAGCTCGGTTTCCCTGGATGGGATAGTGATTCCACCATGGCGCTGCCAACTGTCGCTCAATCACTGTCCATGGACCGCCTGTTTTGTGGCTAAATGAAGTTAGACCCTTCCTTTCTCTCGGTTCTTCCCCCCCCCCCCCTGGAGAAGTCGCGCCATTCATCGGAGGGGTTAGAGGATCCGGGACATCTGAAACATACGGAGATGAAAAATCTTTTCTGGGGAGGGATCGTTCTCTGTGACCCGAACATCCTCTGACCCGAGTGCACCAAGTGTACTGGTATACGTGTATGTATGTCCGGAGTAGGGATGCATGGCATGATCGTAGTTCCATCGCGGGGCCGAGAAGCATTCTCGTAAAGCAGGGTAGCATCGGGGGTTGGCAAGGCGGATCGGTGGGTGGGAATAAGGCGGAAGCAATATTGCTCGGTGTGGCTGGAAACTCGTTTCGTCCATTAAAGCGCGGTTTCTTGCCCGGGTGTTTTTTTTAGCCTGGATCAGAGCTCTTCTCTTCCAGCGCAGCGGACCGTCGAAATATACATGAAGAGCACAATGTACGTGTATACGTCTAACGGAGCCTCGGAGCCTTGTCCCGATACACACCGGGGATACTTACGGTGACTCAACCCCTGCAAGTCACCCCCGACAAGAGCCTAAGTGAAATTTCGTGCCTCCTCTACTTTCTCTCTCTTTCTTCCTCTTTCTCTCTTCTCTCTCTCGTACACCCACCGTTACTTGCCACGCTCGATGCTTCGCAGTACGTCTTTACGACGAGTCGAGATAAAGGATTCCTCTTGGCTCTACGCGAGGCCACCGTATCCACCCGAAATTTCCGAACGCCGATGGGAAAGAAACCTTGGCACCGGCACCGCTCCTCGTGTCGCGAAACCTCGCAAAAACCGTTTAAAATACGGGGTCTCGCGAAGCTACAGAGCATCCGAGAAATTAATTTACCGAATACTTAGGGGTAGCGTATAGTTTCCCGCGACCCAGAGATGCTTTTTGAAATTATTTCAGGGCCTCCAGACGATTTTTTAACCCTGCAACGATGATCGTTAGGTACGACGATCGATTGTCAGTTTGCCACTGTACGATCGATGTTACACAACGCGTTTGGATTTAACCTTCCGTAATCAGCGTAGGCGTGTAACTGGTAAAAAACTGAGCACGTTTCCACGTGAGGAGCGTTTTCGCGTTGTGTGCCTACGCGTGCCACGACTCGCCTAAAGGGGATAAGGTCCGCGGCGAGGAATACTCTCTGATATATTGCTGGAGGTCCATATCTTCGTATTAGCAGACCAAAAAAATGGACAGAGCCCTCTTCCTCACGACCGGCAACCGAAACGCCGTAATCCGAGCTACTCGTAAACATACATTTATTATTGCGCTCTCCCTGAATCCTCCCCAAAGTGTTTCGTTCTCGCTGTAAAATGTAGACATTGCTGAACGTGTATAGCTGAAAAAGAGGTCCCTATTTTTGCTATTGGTCCGACCAAATCGGATTATGCAACAGAGGAAGAAGACTCGTCCTTTGCTGTGCGCGTACAATTCTTTGAGGATCGAACACGAATCGATTCCGATTAAGAAAAAAAGTAATTTATCTAGAGCCATCCGTCTCTCGGTTCCCATTGTCATCAATCCCGCAAGAGAGAGAGAGAGAGAGAGAGAGAGAGAGAGAGAAAGAGAGTGAGCGAGATCTCGTGTGCTATAGAAAACGTCTAGCGCAGCAACGCACGCTTATGGTACCTGGAGTTGACAAACGTTGTCTGACTTTAATGGAGACCAGTTTCCCCATAGGGCAAACATTGTCCGACGGGACACGGAGGGGGGATAAACACGAGCGATTTCACGTCACTGATTTTAATTCGACTACGACCTGCGCGCCAGGTTATCAGGTGCAGGGATTATGTAGGGCCAGGTTTTTTGTCATGCCAGAAACTCACGACCCCTAAAAAGAGGGGACCAACCCGAGATAGGGATACTCGTCGGGAGTTATGCAAAGGACAGGGCTGTTCGTTATGCATAAAGGGAGTGTTACGGCGCAAACTTATTAAGGCAATTAAACCAGATTAAGTTTTTAATTATTTAACCGACCGCCGCGTAGCGACGCTGCAAACGGAATTCAATGTTGCGATCCTAACGGCTAATCATTCTTTTAAGAATCCGGCGATGTTGCGATTCTAATTTTAACATAGAAATTAACTTACGAAAGCTTTTATATATATTTTATTTCATTGGTCACTTGATCTTGAGCAATTATTCTAAAGAGAAGGTGGATACAGCCATTGTAAGTTTTATTAAATGATTCATCGAAATTCCTACTAATCAATTTAATCGACTATGTCTTGTATCGAACCCAGGAAGTTTTTATTCCGCACAAAAATGCTCGATCCAGTTAGAGCCAAACATGATCTCGACAAGATCGAGCTCGTTCGTCTCTCAACGTTCGTTTCAATTACCCGAACCGTCTCGGAAGAATCCAGCATTTATAACAGCCGAAGTTATTTTTTTCATTTTTGACGTGCGAGCAACTACGAGGGCGAAATAAATTTTCGCGGAGAGCACACGGCTCGAAACGGGAAAGTCCGCTTACGAATGAGCACTTACTCGCGTACGTACACACACGTGCGCAGGTATTTGATATCGTCCTGGGGTATTTAGTTGCTCGAGCAACATCGTGTTTGACTTGACGGAACTTCTGTCGAGGAATTACGGACCGGTCCTGCACAGCTTGTGTGCATCCGAACGACGATTTATGAGAGCGAGAGACAGAGAGAAAGAGAGAGGGAGCCAGAGAGCTGTCGCCACGCATGTGGGAAAAACTGGAGAAGATTGATATAGAAATGTTTATTGTTATGGGAGGAGATGGGAGGAAAGAAGAATTTTCGGGGCGCAAGGCGTGGTACATAAGGGGACCAGCATCACTGAGACGACCCCTATGGTTGTAACCGGGACAAAGTGGTTTAAAGACCTAATATGGAACGAGAACTTGTCAAACAGAACCGTGAAAATGTCTTGTATGAGGGCCAGGTCTCCGGATAACGATCGGTATTAACGGGATTCGCAAGTAAATTGATAAAAATAAGCCGTTAGTAATTTTTAATATGTTCTCTCTTGAAATTGTAACAGGGATTGTCTCCTACGCTTGCCACAAGATGGACAATAGTCAAGACCTTTCCCGCTTCTACCTGACCCGTCACCGATCCCTACATACTACATGTACAATACCGTCCTCAACCGCTTTCCGATATCCCAGCGTCTAAGGCAGGGCCTGCTAGATAGCCTTACCGATGAGTTCTCTAGTGGGCCTAGAACGAAACGCTCCCTTTCCTTTGTCCTCTCTCTCTAACATTTCTTAGTTGCTGCCAAATCTTTAAATAACACACTCGAAAATTATAAAATGTGCTCGAACGAATCAAATTGATTCGATCACTTTCCACAATAAGATTTGTATTTGATTAATTGTGAAAAAAATATAGGCAATTGCTTATTTTATCGGTGGTAAAATCGATGTTAAGAATTTCCAGGAGACACCGAAGGCGTGAAACGTTGGTCGGTTTAATTCCCGCTGATTGATCGACGGTAACGTGCTTGCATATTCGCTGCGAAGCTAATGGCGCCCGAGCGAAGAGTCGAATTTTCGTTCTCAGCAGTTGCCGCATGTGCAAAATCGAATGGTTAACCGCGATTTCATGTCACTTCCCGGGGGCGCACTTCCTGCCCTCGTGACTTCGCCCCGGTGGTCCATTAAAGCCCGAGGAAGCGAGTGCTGCTCGTAGTGAACCGCAAAATCGTACTATCTTGGATGGCGCTCTCTGTTTCGGTTTGTACTGCTCGTTACGAGAAAACTTGCGCGAATCAACCGCCGTTGAGAGAACCATCGATTAATAAAGCAAGTTTCGTTCGATCGAACCTGATGGACAAAGATGCAATTTAAATATTGCCCTCTAAAATTCATCGGTAAATTTGAGGTTATAATTGTTCGTGATAAATATGTATAACATTCTATCAAATTACCGTGCGATTTGCCTGCAGAAGTTTCTTGTATTGGTTATTCGCCTGACATCGTGATTTATGGTGTCCGCGGCAGCCATAGCAGACCGTCCGTCAAATCGGCAAAACCGAGTCCTTTATTGCTGGATGAACACGCGGCGCGGCGTCGCGACGCTATCGAGCCGAAAGAGATCGTTAACGTTTAGCGGCACCCATAGCGTCTCGTCCTCGTCCCATAAATTCTTCGCCTCAAGGATGCGAGCCGCTGCCATAGCCCGGCCAACAACGAGGGTCGTTCGAAGAATAACTGTTGACACGAATAGTTGCGACGACTAGACGCGCGTACTGCAGATTTCCCGTGGCATTATGCAACGAGAGTTACGTCACTCCTTACCGGTGGTTTCTCTCGCGATCCCGGTGCACGATCGTGAAAATCATCGGAACATGCACACTTATCCGTCGATCATGGCTCACCTTGGATCTCGGCAGCTCCACTCGAGACAAATTTCGATAATTCGCAGTCTGAAAAGATCGTGTATTTTGTAATATTATAATATACTCATATTCTATCTATTAATATAAACTGAATTTAATACGTTCGACTATTTTACACGTGGTCTCATTAATACATCATATTGCTTTTTCTTGTTATTATATTGTACAACGTCACGAGGTGTCGCTACAGGCTCTTATATACTATAATACAACGGGTACATACATATGTACTTGCTCAATAATATATCAGGTGCGATCGATGTATGTTTTTTTGTCGGGTACGCGACTAAACAATCGGAAACTGGTTTCGAAAGCGTCGCTGAAGCATGAATGAGTATAGGTTCGATGAAGTTAATGGAGTCGGAGGTCCGTGAAAGGACACTTGCGTCGCAACAATGCGCAGATGTTTGTTAATCGTTGGCCGTGTTCCTCGTTTTACGATTCGACGTTCGAATTGGTACGGTGATAAAAACTTCGGATGGTCGGGACCTGACCTCTGGTAACCCCTCAACTCAGATTCGAGTTCCGGGGATCCGTTCGGCTCCTTCAGTGGGTTAAGACGGCGGGCACCATAAATATGGCGGTTGTTGTTGGATCCAAGCCCAACCCTCGAAAGCTTTCTTGTACCGAGATACATAGGATCGTCGATTTTCGCCGTTAGCCGGTGCGGCGTAGCGAACCGACAGAGAGCGTTTGTTAGTCTGGAAAATAGTTGTACGGCGGGAAGCACACATCCGTATGAAACGAGCGCGCTCCGTCGTTCTCGCCCTCGTTAATCCATTCTAGTCCCTCCGCGGCCGCGGTTGTTCCTCTCCTATTTTCGCCGCGTGTTGCTGTATTTGTGCGAAAGGAGGGGACGAGAGCCGGGTATTCATCGCGATACGCGAACGCGCGTTGATGAATTTAACGTTTTCGTTCGACAGCCGCATTTCCCACAAGCTCTCTCCGCCCCCGCGGTCTCTTGGCACGAGAACACCGGAATACGAAGAAAACATAACCGTATCGCGCACAGAAGATCTACCCCGGGTGCTCTCTCTTTCTCTCTCGCCGGCCGTCGCCTATTCCCGATAATATCTTATACGGATTCTCCGTCTTTCTCTCTGCCTCTCTCTTCCTCTGCCGGTACAACTGTTAACCCCTTTAACGTCGTTTTGTCAGCGCCCGTATATAGCAACGTTCGCTCGTTACGAGTATTTTCGGTCAGCGGGTCCGGTCCGGTGCTCGGAAGGTCATCTTCAAGTACAACGACCCGATCGTTAACCCTCTTTCGGCCGTCCGCTGTCACCCGGCTCCGCAATATCCGAGGATGTTCCGAAATTCTGTATCCTCCTCCGTCACGTTATCTTACTGACGGAAACTTCAACGATACTCCGCGTTTCGCTCAATCTCGTCGAGTCAGGGCCCGACGACGCGACGCGCGACGAGGGCTTCCGAACGAATTAATATTCGGAACCATGCGTGCCATTTTACTCGAAGCATATTCGTCTCGATTTCGCTGGATTTTTAATGTCTCCGGAGGAATCGTTCGAAATCGTACCACTTCGCTCGGAGAAAAATTTTTTAATTTTACACTAATAAAAATCGATGTAAATTTTAATGTTTTAATTTCGACACGCGAATCTCGTCGGTTGCGTTTCGTCAGCGCGCGATGTGGATAGACGCCTGGTTACAGAGGCACTGTATTTCAGGGTCGAGAGTGTCAGTTCTTTAAAAAAAACAAAAAAACGAAAACGAGAGAAACAACTGGTGGCTCGAATCCGGAGCACGACTTTCCCCGTGTTGCGCAGCGATAGCTCGACTGGACGATAGCTCGAACGGAAACGAGGTGCAGTCTTGATAACCGGAGAGCCGGTCTTCTAATTCCATTCGCCATAAATGCCGCTTACGTATCTAATCTGGCATTCTCGAGCGCTGTAGCCAGCGTCGTAGTCGACGTCTACCCAAACAGCTTTTAACGAATACGCAGAATCCATGAATCACGGTACCGGCGACGGCGACACAACGCGTTCATCTCCTTCGCCTGTACGGGAAATAGAGAGACACACTCGAGGGGGTTCTGACTCACCGGGGCCCCGATTATTCATTTGCAAATAATTCTTTGGCATGGCGACGTCGCGACGAGCGCACGCGCGCGGTGCAACGCTTGCGCGAGTTATGGCGAGAGTCTGTACAGTTCCCGAAGCGATCGCGGTATTGAATGTTTACCGATGCAAGGCGCACCGAGACCGAAACAGTGTGACGCTTTTGGTGGGCTGCTTCGTCCAGGTGGTCTCCGCCGCTGATACTTAATAACAAGGCTTGTTATGTGCTCGATCTTAATTCGCTGTTAAACGATATCAAGCTTCGTCCTCTCTCTCTCTCCTCTCTCTCATTTCGTTCCTGTTGCTCTCGTTACGCGTTCTTACCTTCGGTTCGTTGTCCCTTATCTTTATCATTATTCGTTATTACCCTATACTATTATTATTTTTGTTTTATTAGGAAATCTCTTGTGAGATTTATTACAACATAATGTATATTTTAAAGACGAATTGCAATCTCGATAATTATTTAAATTTGAAAAACAGCAGGAAAGGGAACCTTCGGTTTCACGCTTCGTTTTACCATGCAAAAGGGACTTTAAAAAAAAGCTGACTTGGACGTCACGGAAGCAGAGAATTGACCCTTTAAAATGAGCCGAGGTGGAATATTCCACGATCGTTCTACGCAAAGTTACAGGACTTGAAAGATCGGCAATTTTCCCGGGTGGCAATTCAACGTTCAATTTACGAAATATGTATCGCGTGTATGGTACATTTTTCACGCGTCGAACGTGCCTCGCAAATCCGTCAGATTTCCCCCGGCAAAGGTGAGTGTTTGTTTCGCGATTAGTTCGATTAAAGGTAAACGGCGTCGCGACGCCACCGATCAGTGCTGCCACGACGCGCAGTGGCCGCCGGCCGCGACAGAGCGTCGCCGGCACCGAGCGCGCGCTCGGTCCTGCTCGGCGTTCCTCGGCCCTGCTCGCGTACAGTTATGGTAAAGGAACGTCAGTCACTCTTCGGCGCTCGCGCGGAAGAGTCTGTACGCATTAACGCTCGGGGATATCGTCGCTCCCTGCGGAGTGTTAAATATCTCGTAGGTGTTCGATCCGCCGTCTCATGCCCAGCGACATTCGTGTCCACGGTCTGGATCCTGTCCAGTGATCGGAACACAGACGTCGATCGGGAAACGGTGACGCGACGCCGCTGATCCAAGTGTCGCGGGTAACAAAATAAAGGGAAAAGCCGGTAGTCGACTTTTTCCGGAGCCGCGTGTGTGTTCGGTGGGTAACACGAGAAAAGAGTTTCGCGATTCGGAACAGACGCGAAGTGGAAGTGAACGGATCCGGGGCGTTGCAATTATACTTCTCGAGAGAAAATCGAGAGTGACAGAACGAAGGAGAAAGAAGCAGAACGAATAATCGGAACAATCGAAGGGACAACGGGTCTAGTATTCCGGCCGGCGTTCTGACGTTTCGCGTGTATCCGACTGGTCAGAGAAATATTCCTCCGGTTGTCATCGGTGTTCCACGTATGATGGATGCTGTCGCTCGTGTCTCGTGTTGTACGCGACGCTATCAAGAACAGACAGAGCATCGAGTCGCGCAACCAGGCTCGTTCCAGTGAGTGTCTCCTCTCCTCTCTGTCACTCGGTCGCCGTGCCGGTCCGTACATATCGTGTTTGTGCAGTGCCGCGTGCTTTTCCAACGATATTGTACTAGCGCCGGCCTGTGCGGCAGAGCAGCGGTAGCAGCAGCAACAGTAAAACGCCGGTAGCCGCTGAGCTCACGTGCTAGAGAGAGAAAGAGTGATCGCGGTCTCACGGTACGAAGCAACGGTGATCGTAGTGTTTGTGCGCGCGCGGAAAAAGGAAGCGGTTAGAGCCGGGGGTCCCTCTCTCGTTCTCAACCGTGCACACATACACACACACACGCACAGAAAGAGAGTCGGCCGTGTGTGTGTACTCCTCCTCTCTTTCTTTCTTTCTCTCTCTCTCTCTCTATATATATATATATATATCCCCGTTTATCCTTGTGTGTGTCGTCACCGCCGCGCGGTCATCCTGCTCACGGCGTGACGTGACCACCGTGTCGGTGCTTCTTCGATGATAAGCACGTGTGTTGCGTACCACTACCTGCTCCTGCGTGTGTACGTGCGTGCGTTCAAGCCGCGAGCTGCGTATCGGCGTGCAGTTAGTGACCGCGTTGCCATCTAAAGTCCTCTCTATCTTTCGACCTATCTTGCTCTGTCTCTGTCTATCTCTCTATCTCTCTCTTTCTATTCGACGTTGTGTACGCGACCACGGTTCCTTCTATACGGTTCGTTTGAAACCTCCCGGTGTTCGGTTCAGTTGATTTCCCTTCGACACCGTGTGCTCCACCAACCACGCTCGGTGCTACTGTTCGTCTTTCTGAATCTATCTGTGCACCCCCCCCCCCTACCCTCACTCCGGAGTTCACGCACCAGTTACGAACGTATTCGCACACCGGAGTAACCATGGATATCCTGCCGAGTGGGAACATATTTAGGGAGTTGCAGGACATACACGACACCGGATACTTTTCCGCACAGCCGTCGCTCGAGGATCATTGGCAACAGGTAAGAACCCACACGTACACCCGCTTTTTGCACCGAGACTTAACCCTTTCTGGCACTGTAGCGAAGAAGTCAGACTTGTTAATCGTTTGACCGGTCAACTTATCTTAGTTGCTGTATTAGAATTATACGAGGTTGAAACATGTTTTGGACCGTAAAGGGTTTTTCGCGCGAACCGAAGAACGTCGAGGAAGTCGATGTCTCGCGTTACCAGGCATGCTCGTCGACGACAGAGACGTCGACCGTGAATTTCGAACGTGAAAAGCCGACTCGTAGTAACCTCGACCGCAATGTTCGAATCCCTAACGGTCAACGTCGTAATCCGTCCCGGTACACGACTCCCGGGTTCAATGGCGCGAAGAAATCAAACTATGTATGTAATTGCGTATCCCTCGGTGAACACGGAAGGTTTAACTAACAAGATTTGTTGTTAACAATTTTTTCATTTTTTTCTTATACTCTGCACGCTCGGAAATTAGTAATGCATCGTGCGCTGTCGTACCGTGTCAACGCCATTGACCTTTTCCAGAACCCTGAAACGTAAACTTGTACATTTAATTGTAGTTTTATGTAACGTTGACTGTCACGTAACTCCGTCATTCGTCAGATATTTTTTAAATGTTTACTTCAATCAATGTCGAGTTTTGTGCAAATGTTTGATGTTTTATCGGAACACGGTGACAAATGAATGCACTGTTTGTCAATGAAAAGACTCCACAATGTGGACGATAATTTACAATGTAGATTCATCGTCGGACTATATCAATTAGAAAAAAAAATTACGTTCACACGTGATTACAATGAAATTGAAATTTCATAATTGATTTCAAAAAAAAAAAATCCGTCCTTGAAGAGATCGAACGCCGTCAAAAATTGGGTCGGGTTTTTCGTCGGTACTTTTCGGCGCGGCGGGAATTTAAATCGATTACCGATATGCAGTCGGGCATTATGACTGGACGACCTTGAGGCCAAGGTATTAGATCGGTGTGGTACGTTCAGTGACGCGGCCGAGCGTACTATAGACGGCGCGTCCTGTTTGTTTACGAGTGTGCAATGACCTTCCAGTGGCCGGAGAAGGCAGGGAGGGACGCGTACTTATTCCCCATTCAATATCTCAGGCCGGAGTACAACAGTTTCCTCGCTTCGTTAAAATGGCACGAGTGACGTCATTGGTTGCACCGTGCGCGCCCGCGTGGCGTCGGCAACTTAACGGTTTATTATCACGATCGCCGACCGTTCCGCAGCCAATTTGCATCGCTTTCTTTTTCCCCCCCTTTTTAATTGTATCTCCGCGAGCCTTTTCTTTCGTTTGCTTGTTTCCCGCCGGTTCTCGATAGAAAATTGCCTAACTATTCTAATCTTTTCCGCTAGATTTTTTGGATGACCGACGAATATTAGGAAACACTCCTACCGCAGTGAAATTCCTCTAGTCTAACAGTGAAAGTACATTTGAACATATTCATAATAATAATTATAATAATCGTAACAGTATTCTACTGTGCTAACTGCCGGCGCATTAGATTATTTGTTTTTCTGTCTCCGCAGAGTTTCTTGCATTTTATTGCACAAGATACATAGTTTCCCACGGTTTATTTATCCTGCAAGCGGACCGTTTATTTTATTTCCCAGTTAATATACGTACACGCAGCTTTTCAATAAGAGATCGTGTTCCGTCGATGAAGCGACGGCTAGCTCGGTGCGCGTGGGAATTTCAAAATACACATTGTTGTTCGTTTATGTCAACACTATAACTCGTTATCAGACGCGACGAAAAATCCGTCGGTCGCTGAAAAACTGTAAAAATTCGTTCCGATACTGACGTCACCACTCTACACACACAGGTAACCACTAGCCATTATTGATAAGTTGCCGATAACTGATTGATAAGTTTCGATTTATATAACGTCGCGACCAATCGATAATGCAAGCGAATATTAACCGGAATAAAACGGGACAGAAGGTGTAGAGGCTTTGTCAAAGAACGCGAGGTACGAAAGGTTCCCTCGATTTAAATCGCGACCACGGCGGAAACGAGCGGCGGCAGTGCTATTGTTTCATAAATTTCCACAACCTTGTGCTACATTTTCCCTTGTGCAATCAAGTCGAATTCCTTTGTAATTAGGTAAGCTTCTTTTCGAGCAGCGATCCGCCGCGCTTGCTCCGCTTCCGATTTTTCATTAAATTCGCTCCGGTGCAATTTTTATTACAAATCGAACAATGCCAGCGAAAAACGACAAGATAGTATCATTTTTTGTGAACTATAAATCTGCCGGTAAATTATTATTAAAATCGTGAATATTTTCCAAGTTCAATATTTTTCCGGGAGTCTCTAAATTTAGCACGGAATATTACTCACCGGCAACGATGGTTAAACCGGTAATTAGCGGAGCTGATTCTTCGCGCAGAAGCAGGCGCGGCGTCGAAAGCAATCAAGAATTAGTATAGTGCCCGGGGTAGGTCAGAGAGCTAATTGCAAAGACATTTCGAATCCCGGAGTCGTGAAAGCGTCGAGGCGTTTTCTTTGCCGAGGCCCTCTCTTCCCTGTATCGTGCGATTTTATCGAGCGGTTTACGTAATGCGTTTCAATTATCGTCGGTTTAATTACCGATGGCGTATCTGATCGTTAGAGCCCGCGAGCGAAATTTATGGCGAGGAAATCTCGGTTTGTCGCTTGGCACTCGACATTTGACCTGCGCAACATTGTTGGGCGGGGAGGGGCGAGGGAGGGCGAGGGGTTTAGTTTGGCACCGTGCCTAATTGAACGTCTCGAAGGGTTTCCACCGGAAAACCGTCCGCCACTTTACCCGCTTTCTCCTCTTTCTCGTTAATTACCCGTACGATCGGCTGTTTTTATTATCGAAACACATCGCGCACCCGATCGCCTCCGGATGTCGTCCTGTTTCGAGATCGCTACGATCTAGCCGCGATCTATGTACAGCTCTCCCGGTGCTGTCGATTAACATCTTTTCTCATTTCTTTGATTACAGTCTCTGCTATTAACGCGGCCAACGAAACCCGATGCGATCTATGCAGTGAAATAGGAACGGGATAAGACTTTTATAATTTTTGTTCTTAAAATTTTCTAAAACGAACGAATGTCCGACGGAATTAATTATTGCTCGTCGACGTGTTTGGCAGAATTTATCAATTATCTATAGATCCCCTGTTGAAACAAGGATTAGGCGGATGCAAAGGTCGAGTTCCTGAGGACCGGTCTTCGAATAGTGTTTTATCGAGCTCATCCGAGCGGGATAGAGTGGAATTTTCCTGGATGTTCCAACATCCTCGAATCATTGATTTATTTCCCGCTCGGACGGACACTCTGAAGAATTCTTTGAATGCAGTCTCGGGATTAAGACAGCGATCTTAGCCCTGGGATTACGTGGAGGCAGTCATTCTCGTCATTTTACTTGCTAATTCCTCTCTCCCTCTCTTGAGCCGAGCTATACAACGATCGAACGCTCGAACGCGCCTCGATATTTCAAATTTCGACAGACTAATCCCTCTGCCGAGGATTTTTCGCTGTATCAAAGTTGAAAGGGCGTGAATTATTGTTCGTCCGGTTTTGTTCCGGAGGGTACTGTGTGTAAACGTTTCGGGACATCGAAAAAGGGAAAGAGAGAGAGAGAGAGGGAGAGAGAGCGTGAGAGAGACAGAGATGCTTCCCCGAAGCTGTTTCGGCGACCATTCCCTAAGTAACACGATGATGTACATCGACAGCGTCATCCGATAGGCGAACAGATGGCTGGGTCACATCGACAACACGACAGCGTTGGTCGCGTGACCGATAATGCGATTCGACAGGTGCTCGCTTGTATATTCTTGTATTCGGAACTTTACACGGTCCCGTTTCGCCGGCAATTATATCATCGATGGCGACGGAACGAGCGTTTGATGCGCCCTCCCGTCAAAAACCATGTAACCCGGTCGATTTTCGAGCGAGCACACGCCGATATCGAGCCGTTCCGTTCGATTATGCAGCGGATGGAAACTCTGCGATCAGTTCGCAACAGTTTCACGGTTGATAAAGGTGAAAAAGCTGCGACAGAAGTTGAACACCTTGAACAATGGCAAAAACAAATCATCGTTGCCTGCTCGATGCATTACACATTAGTCTAAAACAGTTCCATGATTAATAAAAAAAGCACTCTGCCGATGCAAAAATTACCGAACGCGTCGGTATCGAATAAAAAGATTGCGAGAAGGTGATCAGCTCGAAGAACGGCCAAGTCAGTGCGAATAGAGTGAAGACAATGTTGCGTTCGACTGAACGCCGCCATTAAATCACATCCGTCTATAAGTAGCAGCATGATTGCAGATCATTATGCAAATCCCCGTTTTTCCTAATTGATGAAAACTACAGTTAATTTAAAACTAGTTACTTTAGACGTTCAGATGGCGGAGTAATAAATCTATGCTCGTAGTATTTGCAGTATCTGAACTAACGTTCGTAACTAAATTGTAAGATGACGATTGCCCAGGCTATAAATACAAATATGTAAATTCATCGCGTTCTCTACCGTTGTTTACCGGCATTACATAGTTGGAAACGCTCGCAGACGCGCAGTGCGACCATTACGTTCAGAATCGAATCGCTCGGAGCTCGCAGCTGTGTAAAATTGCAAATTGGTAAAATTTGCGGAACTTTTCCAGCCCGGTAATTAGATGCCACTCGATCGATCGGTCTCCTATGTTTCGAGCGTATAAATAGCGCTTCTCGGAAGACTGTCTACGCGGGGATAATTACGATAATTGCTGGGACCGTGTGCGCGCTGAGAACGTTGCTGCTGCTGCTGTTGCCTGCCTGCATCCCTGCCAGAGAAAGAATCGTCGACGATGAAAATATCGAATGTAAAGACGCCGGTCGACCTTGCCGCGGAGTTTCCTTTCATCTAACACCTGACGCAATTACTGAAATACGTCCCACACGTATCGAGCCGGCCGATGAATTATGCATTTCCTGATACGCTAAGCGGATCGGCAGGCCTGCGATACGCGAGTTACCGCGAACGACGACGTGGGCCAAAATTCCCTCGGTCTTTTGCGAATTATTCCGTCAGAAACGTGGAAATACTTTTCGCGCGAAAATAATGCAACGACGCGTTGAATAATCGATCGATCGACCGGCGCGGCGAGACCAGTTTCGGTTGGCCGGTATAAATATTTTTTGCGGCATTGTTTTCAACCGGTCGATTAACTCGCAACGCTGGATCCGTCGACTTGCTCGCCACAGAATATTTTCAAATATCTGTACGCCCGCGCTTGTGCGTGTATATGTACGCGCAAACACATTAAATTGAATTTTTCATTGTTCCGTACGCGCACGCATCGACGACTGCAGCCCGTTTCTTGGATTACTGCGCGCACGTTTTTTCCGTCCCCATTCCTCTCTCGCGGTCGCCTGTTTGTAATCAGCTATTGGTTACCGGATAATTATATGCCGTTCGGATCGCATTAATTAAAATACAGTAAATGTTCGATCCCTGTCCAGAAGCTGTGTTTTGAACGGACAGAGATCGTATAGGGACATGCTTTTTGATTTATGACTGCGCTCAGATATCTATCGCGCCGACCGCGCCGAGCGCGCCGACCGCGCTGACCGAAACTTCAATAGAGAGCCGAACATAGAGAAGGACAGAATGAAATACGGATCGCATTACCGAAGTGTGTCGCCGTCGCCAGCACAGTTTAAAAGCTCGTGTGTTCTCACAATGCAATGCCAATTAAAAATGCTTTATTTTTCATTATTTTTTAATGGGACTTTCACTAACGTATTTCTGGCATTTTTCTGATTAGAACAAGACCAAACACGATATAATTTGGCCCATATTTAGTTCGCGTCTCCTTCTTTCCAATACGCTGTTCGTCGTTGCCTTCGAAACTTTTATCGTCGATAAAACCACTTAATACAGTTCAAATTATATCGTGTTTGGTGTCATTTTAATCAGAAAAATGCCAGAAATAAGGTAGTGAAAGTCCCATTAAAAAATAATGAAAATTAAGAGATTTGTAAAATCGTTTCCTCGAGTCAATGTAGTGGTGTTCACACCGATATACCCGAGCCGAGATCAATCGTCGCCGCCCTGCGAAGCGGCGCGGAGTTGACAGCCGGTGGAGTGAGTAGGCATGGACAGGGATCGTAGAAGAGACCCAGGACAGGGATCGAACATTTACTGTACTACGCGACGAGTTGAAAAGTTAGGGGGGGACTCGGGTTTCGCCTACTCCCCGATACATGTATTAATATTGATGATGATGATGATGATGATGATGCTGATTATTATTATTATTATTATTATTATTATTATTAATATTCGAGGGAAACGGGGAAAACCGGTGGGAGAAAAATATTGATCCGGTCCTCACCGAAGGTTTCGAAAAGGAGGGGAGGTTCGCGCGTCTGGATACTCGCCAATCTTGATATTCTTCTTCGCTTTGACGACTGCTTTCACACTTGACGCTCCACCGGAAGCCTATTAATAGCGAATGAGAACTGTCGAGCCGGGTCGGAACAGACCCGTCCTCCATCGGATCGAGAGTTGGGACCGAGCCGAAGCATTTTCGGCTTGTTTACCGGTGTTTTAACGATGTTGTGTCGCGCCGGCTAGGCTGCGTGTTTTACGAGCACGCGTGAAACTCGCGTAAAAGCAGCAAATGATACTCGGGAACAAGAAGCCGGCGTGAAACCAGTGCCGCGCCGCGCCACGCCACGCCGATGCGAAACTTTTCCGCGCATGAATTATACCCGGTCGTGACAGTCTCCGCGGCATCGGTGATATTTTTGTTTCCTCTTTCTGCACGTAGTTGCCGCTTCCACTTCGCGTCTCACGTATTACGACACACTCGGCCCAAGCGCGATATTTTACAGCATGCGCGCGCCTGTGCGCGCCGGTACAATACATACACTATATTCACGTTTCACGATCTCTGTATACGTGTATCCCCTCTCCCCGAGACCGTCCTGGTCCGTGGCGACGTGTCGCGTGTATTGCCGACAATCTCTTTCCTGCTGCTGCTGTTGCTTGCTCTCCTGTCTCTCGTCCTTTTTCTTGTTCTCCTCTGCTAGCCCGCCTTCTCTCGAGAGAGACCAACCGACGCGGCGCGGCGCAGCGCAACGCTTATCTATCGGGAATTTCGTGAGAGTTTCTTTCCCGCCACTTTCACCCAGTCTCGCGTAGAGATACGGGCACATGTACCGACCGTATTTTTCTTTCTCTCGCGCGCGCCTTCGTTTCCAATTTTATGGACGGCCGACATAAATAACCGGCAACACGCGAATCCGCGAGATTGAAAATTCGTTCGGCACAATACATTCCTACGGTGAGAGAAGAAGATCTCGAGAATGATCGAGATCCGTCGGGGATCCTTGGATCGAACACGATCCAGTGTAAACCGACGAGCGAAACTTTCGGAACACGTGTCACATCGAATTGCAAGGCGATCGCTTGTTATGGGTAACTGGGAGAAGGTAAAACCAATCTAATTAATTTACCGTAATTCCTGTTTGGCGGAGAATATAGAACTCTCGCAATACGATCGGCGGACGTCTGGAAATTATGAGAGTTTCGGGAGACACGCGGCGCGGGCCCGGTCTGGGAAGAAAACGCGCGCGGCGGATCGGTAAGGTAGAAAAGGAGGTTGTGCCATCGAAGGTTAACAATGCTACGTTCCGTAGCCACGGCTACAATGGCATCTTTCGCATCACTCACATTGCGAGCCATTGTACCGGGGAAACCATTGTTTCTCGTTCCATTGCGCGCATCGGTGGCCCAGAGGCGGCGGAGGGGTGTCGACGGTGTGCAACGGGAGAAGGGGGTTTTCGAGGTGGTTTCAGGGGGCTCGAGGGGGTGGAAACGGGGCCGGTAGTCGGAATACGAACGGGACAGAGTCGCGTACCGTCGGCCCGTGCTCGAGACAAAAGCGTTACGTCAGGCCCCATTCACCGAAAACGCCTTTGTGCGTCCGGATATTCTTATTTCAATGGCAACAAGAGGAACAGTGGAGACACCGGCTGCCGTCGGAGGATCGGCGCGACACGGCGCGGCGGAGCGACTGGCAACGGTGCAACGGCACTTGGTCAAGTCAGCGGAGTCGTACACCGTTTAAAGCTACCCCCCAGAATTTGTTCTTTCCTATACCCTTCACCCTACACTGCTCGTAAACCTCGCAAATCCGCGAATGAGAAATACATTCCATAAATTTCATAGATTTCACAAAAAAATCTACCGTTTAACGACTACGCGTATCGTTTCGATCCATGCGCGCGAACCATCCACCCTTACACGCACATATACGCACGCTGTTTCTGTTTTTCAAACCCCTGGAAAAAAAATACCTCCGAGTTATTTATTCGAAATTACTTCTCCGCGATAACCGCGGAACACACTATACATATATCCCCGTGTCCCGCGATTTGGTGATTTTTATCGTCGACGCTTTTTATGGAAATACACACGGTTGAGAGTGTCCATCCAATTCGACGGTACTAAATCGCTCGGAAACCAGACGCCGGGCCCACAAGAGGGAGAGGGGAAGCTCTTGCGCGAAAATATCGCAAGTTTTTCGCAATGTGTTTCAATCGGCATAACGAAAGTCGATAGTCGATCACGGTCTCGAACGAAATGTCCATTTTCTTGAACAGCGAAGCCTAATTTTCTTTTAACAATGTACAGATACACGGTTTTTTGCAATCTCGTGGAAAATAATCTGGGAAGCAAAATTTTTCGTCGTCCGACGCGCTGTTTAAAATATTGCAACTTCGAAAAAACTCAAGAGAATTGGCACGCCCAGTTATTTTACGCGTTCCACTTTCCACGGACCGATCATACAATCTTTGCGATTGATTCTACTCTCCGTTCTACTATATTGGATAATGCGATCCCCTCCTACTGAACTGACGATTTGCAATCGTGAGGAATCATCACGATCGATTTATTTTCTACAATTCCAGGTAGGAACGTAGAAAGAAGTCTACGTCTACAACAGATTCTGCTAACATATTTGCAATATCAAGTCGTCCACGATGATGCATGAAGATTGCTACCAATGATTAACGTATACGTGAATTTGACGCTGCCAGCAGCTGGCCTAACGATTCCTTTTCTTCGCATGTTAGAAATGCGAAGACTACTGCAAACTTGACTCTCGCAGAACTGAACTTTCCCATCGGGTCGGACAAAATCCTGCGCTCGTTCGGGCTTGCTCGTGGCTCGCCACGCATGGGAAATATCGATGCGTCCCGTGAAAACCTCGAACGCAGGATGTTCTCGCGGTTGTTACCGCGCTCGTTCCTTGTTTATCCCTCGTTCCCGTTTCAAGAGGGGGCGAAGCAACTCCAACCAGCTCTCTCTCTCTCTCTCCCTCTCTCTCTCTCTCTCTCTCTCTCTCTGTTAGT
Organism: Lasioglossum leucozonium; assembly: GCA_028454225.1. Lineage (NCBI taxonomy): Eukaryota > Metazoa > Arthropoda > Insecta > Hymenoptera > Halictidae > Lasioglossum > Lasioglossum leucozonium. The sequence goes on along the minus strand of CM052221.1, from coordinate 18,668,625 downwards.
TCGTTTCGAACGGGGACTCTCGGTTTATTTCTGAGTTTCGCCGGTGCGCTCACTACGATGGCACGTCGCGTTTTATGCCTCTCGCGCGTGCCAGAATGAGTCCTGTCGCTCCCGTTCCTGTCCCTGGCCGAGTCGTTACGAACGCGTCGAGTTTCTCGTTTATTGCTTGCGCTACAATGCTCGCCACTGTCGCTCGACTGGCTCCGGGACCGCGAAGAATTCGCTTTTGTGCCGAGCATGCTGTTGCTGTTGCTACTGCGCGCGATACCTTTCTACTTGTTAGCGGACCGATCGTCTTTCGTTTGCCACCGTGTTGGCCGACTGCGAGAGCCGCTAATCGCCGAGCCACTTTCCTACCAGTTTGCTCTGGACGTCATGCCGATTTCTACGGTTGAAAACCGTTTTACTCTATAAGATCCTTGATGGAGCTGCTGGTTGTTCTTTCGAGTGGCTGGTGGTTACGTCTGTGTTATCGTAGACAGAATTTTATGCGGAAGAATAAATGCCGTATGCATTTTGCTTGCCAACGCTGCAATTAGCAATTAGACATTCGACGATGCATTAATAGCTGTCAGGTGCGTAGCAATATTTTTTTTAAGTGACCGATCACCGGATCCACGTTTACATCCATGTTTATGGCAGATACCATGGTTCTACAGAGTCAAATGCATGGCAATATTTTTATACATTATACAAATTTTCTGCCAGCTTGCATCGAAAAAATGTTCATCAACTTGATAATGCAATCTCGCATGGAATCAGCTGAGCCCGGCTATAATTTCACTGCACGTCGGCGAGTTAACACACTCCGGAGACCTTACGGGAGTCTCCGATGACCTATCGAATTGCTTCGAAGCGATTGCAATAATATAAACGCGCTGTCGATCACAAATTCTTCCACACTGAAATCATCTAGACGCAGCCCACAACGACGTCGAAAATTGCTTCATCACGCAGGCAACAACACTCTGCCTCGAGTTCCTATACCGAAGTATCGCAAAATAGTTTCCGCAGACGACTAGCATAATCGGTTTGTTAGCGAGATTGAATGCTCTACGAGCTTGTGGGGTCACGAGACCAGATTCTCTTCACGGTTCCGTAGCGGTTTTCTCTGGTCCGTGGGGGCCAGGATCCGCGGTATCTATGCGCATATCCGAACGATTTCATCGAGATACGGGTTCCGCGTTGCACGCTCGCAATGTAACGAGCGGATTTCGCTGCGTCGAGGTGCAGTGCGCGGCGCATGCAGCCCGGGTGAGTCATAGAGAACACGCGAGCAGTCAACACGTCGCGGCGGGCACAGCCGGCCCGGCCCGGCCCGGCCGCTTACGCAGCGCATTAATCAATTCGGCCAGGTTGCTCGGTTGAATTTTATCGCGGGTCACGAGGAGGTTAATCGAACTCCTATCCGTACAACTTATTACCGAGCTGGTGCAACGGGCTATAGATGCGTTTACGCGATACCGCCCGGCGAAAGCGAGAGGCGGGCCAACGGGCCCGAACAGGCCCGAATAGGAGATATTCGCATTTTTTTCCCCGTTGCACAAACTTCCCTCGTATCCGCGATGATTAGCCAGAGCCTTTTCGTCGTTTATAATGAAAAGAAATGGTACGATTCAATTGTTATTGTTTGTGTCGGATGTGGGTGCAGCAAGTGCAACGACCATGTCTTCTTGGTGTCAATCTTGGGACCCGGGTCTATCGAATTCAAACCGGAAGTAAGGGAGAGAACCGCACGAGAGACAAACGAACTCGCGTTCGGGCTGTAGCTGTTCGTTTGTCGCGAGAACAGAGCGTTGCGAGTAGAGAGAATCCAGCAGAGAGAAACGCTTGGGAAAGCCGACAGAAAAAGGCGACACGGCCGATCAAACCGGTCGGTAGACGGCCCGGCCCGGACCGCGTGGTGGTTCGCCAGACACGCTGGAAGGACGTTGGCCGCGATGGAAACCCACGCTTCGTGTTTCTTCGTGGCTTTGCGTAACGATACGTGTCCTCTGGGTTAGGGTAGGTTCACCCTTCGCTGCTCCCGATATTCTTTTTTTTTATCGCTGCCTTGCTATCTTCTCTTTGCTTCTTTACTATCCACTCCTGCCGTCACCGAAGTATGTAAATAGTCTCCTCTACGTAGCTCGTCCTGAAGTTCGTAGTCGCTGCATCGTTGATTTTACATCTACATCATTGATTTTATATCTGCATAATTGATTTTACATCCGCATCGTTGATTTTACATCGTTGGTTGTCCAATTGTAACTCCCAGATATGTGTTTTCGGTTGCACATCCTAGCTGCTGAATCGAAAAAAATCTAGAATAGCTGACTTCATCTTCGGTTTCATTGTATGCAACCGAGTCCCTGTCCTTTGTGAAGACCTCAGATTATATTCTCGTTGAAGAGAAGTAATCGAATGCAGGCTGCTTGTTTTCGACACGTCGCTTCAATTAGATGCGTTAAGCTTTTGTAACGAAGTCATTCTTCACCGGTGTCGGACTCGAACTTGAACATCGACGAGAGTTAAAAGAGAGATACCACGGAGAGAAGATGACGAAGAGTGCCAGTATTTCACAGGACTCGTGTCGTACGCTGTTTATGTATAGCGGGCTGTAATACCATTGTATTCAAATTCCTCTTTGACCCGCGTTGACTAAAGTCTGTATGGGAAGACTTATAATACGTACATAATAGAGTATACATTTCGTCCTAGCTGTGATCGAACGAACCTTTTTATCATTTTAAAATTGCATCGCTAAACCGGTTCGAACAAGTGGCCCGGGAGTGTCGATCGGGAATTTCGAGTGCCCGGTCAATCGTTCGAAGACAGAACCATCGGGAGAGCATTTGCGCAGAGACAGTCGCACTCGAATTAACGCGCTTTGCGCGAACCGATTCGTGTCCGAGTTCTGTGCAGTTCGCTAAAGCGTCGAGGGGGTGGCCGAGCAGGGGTGGACGCAAAACCGAAGAGAGAAACAAAGGACCGATGAAAACAAATTGGTCTTCCTCGCCTCGCCCTTTTATCCGTCATTCGGTCCGTCGGTTTGATCGGTCGGACAAATTTTGCGGTCTTTTTGTCGGCGACAGACGCGCGCGCGCGAAGCCACGCCGAAAAGAAATATAATCCTATTAAAATTTATCAAAGCCGCTGAGTGAGTGAGTGAATGAGAGAGAGAGAGAGAGAGAGAGAGAGAGAGAGAGAGAGAGAGAGAGAGAACGGTCGACGTGCGCAATATCACCGAACACGAGCGAAAAACGCGTGTCCGTTCGATTGCGGTCTTTTTACCGATAAATGGCGATAAATTACCGAGCACTAATTGCTCCGATGACACGGGGTCTCTCCGCTCGGAACGTTCCTTTTTTTACGTGTTCGATTACTCCGTATCTTTGATCCTCGCTCGACACCGTCGCCGGCCACGAGCCGAGCCCAATTTGTCGTCGCGATCGCTTAAAGTTGTACTACCGATTAGATAAGATATCGCACACTAATTAAAAGTTTCGAGATTGCTTTCACTCCGGCATGTCATTTTTAGCAGTCGAATCTTTCGTCGGCTGACAACGTTAATTCTTTCGTCGCGCGGCGAGATGAATCGGTCAGTTTTTCCAGCGAGAAACGTCCTTCCGAGTAATTCGGTTTCGCTCGTCGGGAAACTACGCTCGCAATCATCGTCTATTCTCGTTCCGCTGTTATATTGCGCCGCTATTATCGTCCTCCTACGCGGCCGGGCGGGCGACAAACGACAATGGTCGGCGGCGACAACCTGTTCGTCAAGTTCATGCGTTTTGGCGTTATTTTTCACCGTTTGCTTTCTCGTTAATGTCGGCCGGAGCGCGCGAGAGCCGTTTTCGCGCGCGCTCGCGTAAACGTTAAGAAGAGGGACGAGGTGAGACTACCCGACGACTGATAAAAACGAGCAGCGATCGATGCGCGCGCGCGAGAAAGAAACGACAGAGGACAGATAGAGCGAAAGAGAGAGAAAAAAGAGAGGAGTTCGCGACAACCTGCTCGAAGAGCGCGATAAAATTCCCACAGTCGGCCAGTTTCCCCAGATCTAGGGGAATTGACTCGAGGTGGATAATTTATTCCCTTTCTGCTGGTACCGGGTTGTTAACGCGACATTGTGACGCACGCACGACCGAGCAAAAGAGTGGGGGGAATAGAGTGGGAGACGAGTATTCATTTGGCGACTCCGACCGCGAATCGAATCGTGGTGAAAAATTTACCCTCTCTCCGCCGGTACCGGATTAGTCATGTGACCTTGTGACGCTTGTACGTCAGAGACGGAACGCGTCACATGACCGAGCGGAAGAGTGGGGGGAATAGAGTGGGAGACGAGTGTTCATTTGGCGACTTTGATCGCGAAACGAATCGAGGTCGGTGAGTGATTTTTAGTTGCAGGCCGATGCGGGATTAAGACACGCGTTCTAAATGGGATGAATCGGGTTTCGCGTTGCGCGTAAACGTCGTTAGGAGAACTCCGCTAGGTGGTTAGCTGCCGAGCGTGAATTGCGAGCGGAAACACAGTTGCTCGGCTGACACGATTCTGGTTTCTCTGGTCGGTCGGGTTTTCGCGAGGATCGCGGGGCATGTGGAAATTTCGCTCGTCGAAGAGCCTCCCGAAAGAAATTGCAAGCTGTCGAAGGTTGCAGCGAATTTTCACCTGAGACGTTCGCCAGTCGTCCCCTCTCCTCAAAGGAAAGAAACGTGTACGCTTAATTTCAGGGTCGGCGTACAATTTCTTGTTTGCCGAGTCGCCCCACGTTAATTCTCGGTCTCGGGGAATGTAGCAGATGGTGTTTCCTAAGGGCCACTTTGTCGGAGTGACGGACAAAGGTCGACTCGGGGGTTCGAGGCAACGTTACACACGTCAAATATTTACCATTTATATGCAGCCGGGGGGATGGATCGTGGGGCGCTTGTGCTTGCGCACGTTCACCTAAACACGATAGTTCGCGGCCGAAATTATAGTCAGTTCGCGTGCAAAACGTTCCGTGAAATTTTCGGGGAAAAGAAGTTCGACGAACGCGCCGCGCGAAATTGCAACGACCGACGGGTGGAAAGAGAGTAATCGTCGAATACGTGCGCTCTCTCTCTCTCTCTCTCTCTCGCTTTCTTGGTTGGTTGAGCCACCGCTCGACTTCGGAAACATGTCAGATGGTCTTTGTTTGTTTACAGCACGACACGCCGCGCGCAGTTATTCTTAGCAGTCGGAGAACAGCGACTCGGCTAAGTTTAGCGCGGCGCCTTTAGGCCGGGTTTCTAAACGCGTCGTTTGCGATTCCCCGCGGAAAAATCGAAGCTGCGCCTCCCCGGTTTCGCTGGCTCTCCTCGAGACTCCCGCGTCGTCGAGCGTGAAACTCGCGCCGTTGCCCCGCTCGAAAAACGAGAACGAAACGCTTCTCTTTAGGCTTAAGAAGCTGCGAATATCCGAAAACAATTGCCTTTCCAATTGGCTGCGGCGGGGAGCCTAAGAATAGTCGACCTTCCCGTGGATTCTTTTCGATGTCCCGGTTCTATTTTCATGTTGCTAGTAGGCTCGGTTTTAGCATCGCTATATTAGGGATAGGAGGCTCACTTTTTCAGGCTGAATCGATTGTTCTTAGACTACACTCTGATGAGCAAATATAACATAATACATATACTATTCCTTCGAAAAACATTGATAAAACAAACATTGATGAAACAAATGACAGAATTGATATTGTCACCGATTAGTTCCTCGACAGAATTTATTCTTAAAATTCTTTTCCGCTGGTCGTCGAGGGAGACGCAAAAAGCGTTCCATCTTTTTAATCGAACGGGCCAGGGCCATAATTCCTGCGAGGTAGCATCGGGTCTCGGCCGCCTAATTCGACATCTGGTTTCTTCGATGATGAATGAAATTCTCGCGTTAAACGGAACACCTGGAATCCGGTCGGACCTTCTTCGCCGATTGGAAGCAGGCAGTCTGCCGTCATCGCCGTAGCCGTCGTCATCGTCGTCGTCGGTGTCACTAATTTTTCAGTCGCCGTCGATTCGTCCGGAATAAATGGATCCCGCGTAATAAGCGCGAAAGGGACGCTCTATATTTCAACGTCTCCCATTTTTTTCTCGTTCCATCCCTCCGAGCTGGGACCGACCATTCCCTGCGTTTCATCCCCCTCGCCCCGGCCGTTCTGGATAGCACTTCGCGCTTGTAATTCGCGACGACGCGATTTCACGATAAATTTGCCGGCGTGAATCGATTCCGACGAGAGCACAGTCGCCTGCCTGCCAGCCAGCCACCCGGGCCGGTGACTCCGGCGAGCATAGAATCGAGGGAAAATATAAATAGAGACTTGGGAGAGAGAAAGAGAGAGAGAGAGAGAGAGAGAGAGAGAGAGAGAGAGAGAGAGAGAGAGCAGTGAAACACACGCGATACTGTTGCCGTTTGATTGATGGCCAATGGTACGTGTAACTGGTATGATTGATAGACTCGTCTACGCAACTAGTACGTTTACCTCGAATTTTTCCGATCCGCCGATAAGCAGATCAACGATAAATAACAAGAGCCTAATACGCGCCCCACCTGTCCGGCGATGCAGCCGCGATCATCGAAACAGGTTGCAGCAGCTTCTGCTAGATCGATCGGCATACTTTTTCACAGAGTTTCTTAACGCTACCGAAATGTTTCAGCTGAAGAAAATTGTACCGAGAACTGTCAAACTGTTGATCTCAAAGAGAGGAGTCCTCTCGACCTCTCAGTCAAATAATTCTTCTAGCACAATTTCAATGTCGGGCGGAGCGTTCGCAGCAGGACGCACGCGATCTATAGGCACTATCTACCTGGCCGATTCACCTGCCATAATCTTGCCAGCTATTACTGGAGTCCGCGTGGTCGACGATATCACCGGTCTCTTATTTCCGCCAGGGTTATTTTTATTTTCGTTACACAACCGGTCCGAGATTCGATTCCGTGGCCGACGTCAGAGTGATCATGAATATTGATGCGCCCATATTTCGATTCCACGAAATTTCCTCCCTCTCTCCCTCTCTCTCTCTCTCTCTCTTTCACTCAATTTTCTCTGGTATCTCTGATTCCGGTCGCTTATCTCGGCTCTATCTCTCTGTTCTATGACTCTATCTCTTTCTCCGTAGCTCTGTCGCTCTGTCCCGTAGATCGGAGTCGGTCAGAGCCGATAACATCATCGATCTTACTCGCAAAATTTGTTGGACCGCGTGGCGGTGTTCGCTAAGCGGATTGACGCGGAAATTCCGGGCGACAAACACGTTAGGCATCTCTGAAAAGAGAGAGAGAGAGAGAGAGAGAGAAAGAGGATGGCTTCGATCGTTAGGCATCTTAAGCCATAGAAGAACGTAACGGCGTTCTCACGGCCGGAAGCGAAACGATAAGTCGGCTCCTCGTTGAGCCAGCCAGCCAGCCAGCTACGCCGTTAACAACTGGCAGACACGCGTTAATGGGTTTCAGCTCTGTAAATACATTAAGGTTGCTCGTCACGACGCGCTCGCTGCACGCATTCCGCGTGAATTTACTCGCCCGAGCGGAACCGCGCCGCGGCGACGCGGAAACATCTGCGAGCTCGAAAAATCCAAAAATTAAACACCCCGTCCACCGTGTGTCATTCGCTCTCCGTCGTTCCGTTTCTGTAAATACCAGATGCGACGAATCCCCCTATTTCGACCAGGTATTTTCAGGTAATTTATACTTGCACTATGTTATCGATGAACCTTTTAGACGGGACCTACAGTAGCGCGCAGCATTTTCTCTAGAAATTATTGCCGTTCGATTCGAAACCCGGTAACCTACTGTGCATTTCACACAGTTACGTTCGATTGCATAGTCGACCAAGTCGCGTTCTGGGAAACGACGCTGCCAGTAGTTGTCGATAGCTCGTGCTGTATATAGCTCGTCTTTCGAAAACAGAGATTGTCGATGATCCTAATAGCTGTCCACTCCGTTCCAACCTTGTTACATGTACCGTGATGACTGGATTATGGATATTAACAGAGATCAGATGGACATATTAACAGAGATCAGATCTATCGGAACAAGTGATAACAAGGCATTTCTAGAAGGCATTTCATGAAATGTCAATCCTGACAGAAACGAAACTGTTCCAGCGGTACAAGTTCCAAACGAAACAGTGGAAGTTCCAGGTGAAAGTGGGCGGAGTTAATACGCTCCGAGACGTGGTGGGGGTTGCGCGAATGGAACTCTGATGCTCGCACCAAGCTAACTCCTTGCCTCTGCACAGTAGCATAGCATCCCATCGAGGCGCAGTTCAATGAAAAACCGAAGAACTGGGCTTCGTGGCGAGTTCTGATTGACCGCGAGTGAATCGACAATGTCATCGCAGCGCGTTCGTCGCGCGTAGGTCAATCTGGTTGTCGTGGTTCAATCAGACTGAATGGTAGCCGACGTTTCGCAACGCCGACAGATTAGAGAACCCGTTGAACTTGCAAGGACGCGTACGCGTCGCGATTCCTTGTCTGCGAGCGTTGCGGAGACTGGCCGACTGCAACGAAAACACACGCTTTCGCTGGTGCTCGATGGTATCGATGTCGCTCGTATCGAATTTCGTAAGGGACAATGATACAACAAGCTCGTTTATGTACGCACGCACACGCCGCCCGGCGTCGGTATTCGCGTTACAAGCCGTGCGCGGGCGTCCTTTCTCTCGCGCTGAAGTTATTTCGTCTCCGAGTCTGTTTCTAATTCGATTTTGTCGCGTCTGGTCTCAAGGTCGCCGACTATCGAGCAAATTTCCATCGATTCGAGAACCTCGTCCGTCGAAATTTTTTCCTTCACGATCGGACAGAACGAGTTTCCCTTCGCCGATTAAATTTGCAGAACGCGTTATCCTGTCTCGTAACGCGTGTGCGGCGGACGCCTGCTGCCCGCTTGTTATCGATTAACAGTTAACATGGCAACATCACGTACCGTACCGGTACCACGCGGACTTATTAACCCTTTGCGGTTCTACGACGAGTCGCAGTCATCATTCTATTTGATTTCAGCTCGAGCGAGAACGGTAATCCGTTACGGCTGTAGATGAAGAGCTATATTTACAATGTCCGCCGCCGTGACGCGCCGCGCCGCGCGAAACTGATCAATCAAACACTGCCGCGCAAATGCTCGGTTCTGCGCGCGGCTGCGAGCGCGCGATGCAGGTCATGCGACGGTGTGTGTGCGTATGTGTGTGTGCGCGCACTGGTTGTGTTTGAACACGTGCGCGACCATAAAAATAGAACGAATTCGAACGCGAGATTATATTCCGAGCGTTTTTGATCGTTTCAGAGGTGTAGACTTTACTTAGAAAGAAACTCTCTCTCTTTCTCTCGTCTCTTGTTTGGATTGGTTAGAACGTGTATCGGACGCGACACTCTTCCAAACCGGCGGAGACGAGCCAACGGGATTGGTTTAACTGTTCAAACAGCGCATTATTCGTGCCCACTGTCTTGAATGTCAACACGCGCGCTCGCGTGCTCGTTTCCCGAAATTATTTGAACAGCAACAAGCAATACCGTGCAAACACTTTGAAATGCATTTCTAATTCCCGGGAACCGGACGCTCGCGTCGGTGCGGCGTTGTTGACCAACAGCGAACGGTTTAAGCGACTAATGCGCATTCTGCGAATGCTGCTCGAAATTTAGCCATTTTAATAATTTTCTACCTTGGCATGCAATACCGTTTCACTAATTCAGGGAATGTCAAACACCTGGAATGCGTTTCTGATTACCTGTACCGCGAACGCATTTGTTGACAAAATGTTTTATCAAACGTGCCTCCTTTATGACACAGTGAAACGCCGGTCGAAATATTTTATATTTCACGATCATGCTCGCCTTCGAAAGAGTCCAGGGCCCCGAGCTGCTGGACGCAGTGAGCACTCGCTGTAACGTCATCGTGGCCGGGGACAAGACAGTATTTTCCGTTTCACTGATTTAACAAGTTGCGATCCCCGTGGATGCTCGCCGCGCGTTGTATACGTACGTATACGCGCGTCGGGATCCACGGCATTAATTAATTCGAAAAGGTCGCTATAGGCTCGTTAGGTCAGGCCTATTATCGGGTAATTCGCTGTCGCGCCGGGCTGATCGCGTGCTACGCCGCCCTCCGTCGCCTTTCCCGGCCGTTCTGCTATCGACACTGTCCTGGGACCCGTGAATGCTTGACCGTGATATCCTAATAGACGCGTTATAAATTGCAAATTATGATCGAGTCGCTTGCACTGATCGGAATGAGCAATTAGGCCGACGCAATCGGCCGCCAGCCCGCGTGCTGCGCGCCTTTCCCCTCGAGAATCGATGCAGATATTCACAATTATCGATGCGAAACGCTGGTCTCCGGCTGCGTCGAACCGTACGTTTTTCACCTTTTTTCATTCTCACGCTTACCCGCAGTCGGCGAACAAAACGGTTTTCCATTTTTACCCGAAGTCGCTCGATCGAAAGATGGCTCCTTGAAATTTTGATCTTGCATAAAGACCGGCGGCACAGCGGCACCCAACAAACGCTTGTTTCAATCGTTGTCTTCGTATCAAATACGAAACTCCTCCGTCGGAAAGATTTCGCGAATATATCCGGCCGGTCGGAAAAACTCGGAGTGCATAAATCAGTGGCAATAGGCGGCGGAAAAAGTGGAAAACTATCCGTTAGCTGGGAAATGCGTGGCTGTTTGCAGTCGGGTCGTGCCGGGTCGGGCCTGGGCGGGCTCGCGTTTATATATTGCTTAATTCCGTTGAATTACGGTCAGGAAAGTTTCGGCTGGCTATAAATTTCCCGGGGAGGGGGTGAGTCGGTGCTGGTGGTGGTGGTGGTGGTGGTGGGAGACGGCCGTGAAATACTATGGATTCCTAATGGCGGCGTAGGTTTCGGTTGCGTGATGGCTCGCGCGCTCCGGAAAATCCTTACGTCACTGGGAAAAGCGCGGCGCGCACGTGTACTCCGGCGCGTCGGCGCTTGGCGCGCGTGTAGCGGCGGGTCGTAGTACTCGCGGATTGTACACACGGGTTACGAGGCGATCAATATCCGTTTTCCGACTTCCCGTTTCGATTCCCGCGTCTATCCGTCTCTCTGCAACCGCCCCGTGCAGACTTACCGGAGGGAGAGGGAGATGGAGAGAGGGAGAGAGAAAGAGAGAGAGAGAGAGAGAGAAAGAGAGTGGCAACGGCGGACTTTACAACCGGGTATCTCGACGCGGCCGGGACTCTTCCTGGCACGCGGGAGGGTGAAAAATCGATTCCGATATTCGAAGGAGCGCGTCCCTCCCGGCGGCGAACCGGATACCCAGGGAGCTTGTAACTAGTCGAAGGTAACGAGGGTGATCACCAGCCATTCGATCCGGTAATTCTATTTCCCGTGGCAGGCACCGCGGACCCGCTCTCTCGCGACCCGCAATCCGCGTAAGACTGTCTTCTAATTATCCGGCCCGACTCTGCTTGCCCCAACGCCTCCCTTAGACTTCGTTATCGGGGCCCGCAGTCTATTAACGATCGCCGGAATTTCGAGTTGAAACGCTGCTAATCAGTTGTGTGGAACGACTTTTTCGAATCAGTTAAACATTAATTATCAACAAAACAACCGCCAAAATTATACAATTTTTTAGCGAGCTCTGAAAAGCGACTTTCCGATCATCGAACTCTCGACACCCACCGACCTCTGGGAAAGCGGCAACACGATAAATCGCAGTTTTCCTCCCGCCGACTTGAAGGAATCGTAAATAATCGTTCGACGATGTTTGACACCGCCGGGCCTACGCAGCGAAAGATAACCGCCTAACTGCAACGGAACACGATGATTAAAGATGGTATCGCGGGCACACCCGAGGATCTCCGTGGCACACACGCACGCACGTATACAAACACAGAATCCAGTGCCTACGGGTACAATGGTCAGTCATCGAGGTTTTCGCCCGATTTGGCTCGAACGCTTATGAAATATTAATAGCAAGGAGAAACTTAATGTATTCGCCGGCCGGGACGAGTCACTGACACCCATGCTGCACGTATCTAAACAGACAGAATCGCCCTAACACGCTCCGGCAGACTTGTCTCGCGGATACGTAGGCTCACAATACTGTCCATCATCCGGACTGACAAGAGAAATCATTCCTACGCGCGCGGCAGCGGAACTGGTTACGCAGGATCGTTCCAGGACATCGCGTACGAATCGATCCTGCAATAGGATCCAGCTAATAATCCACGGGACAAATATATTAGTTGCGCCGATCCGGTTTTCGCTGGCCAGTGGCTCTCATCTGTCGCCCAATCCTTTTTGCATACCGATCTTCGACTTCAACCATTAGAGCACTTTTTTCGAAATTTTTTAGACTTTACTAAATTGCTCAGGAGTGGCCGTCTTAGAAAAATATCTGAGAATAGAGAGCGAGTCCGTTTTCACAGATAACAACCACGTGTTACAGATAGAAGGAAACGGTCCCGGGACAAAGAAAGGAACCCGACGTGTTGGTGCTCGTCATTGTTTATTAGTGAGATTTATCGGACGCGCTACGCCCCGTAATAACATGGCTGGTTGATTTATTCAGATTTCATTCATGAAATTACGCTCGCCCAGGCACGCACGATGAGCGTGTGTGTGCACGCGTTTCAAGCTTCTTCATAGGCAGCCGAGAGACTGCAGGAGGCAGAGTGCACCACCGATCGCTCGCTCGCTCGGAGCTCGATAACTTTCGAACGCAGGACAGCTTTCCAATCTAGCTCATTAACATCAATGATGCTCCGTTACAACGCAACAGCCGCGCCGTGCCGCTGTTTCGAGGGCTTCAGTGGCGCTCACGCGAGATTCAGGAGCTCGACCACAGGGTCAAATCGATCTATCGAATCATGTTCTTTTTATTTCAATCCTCTTGCGGTTAATCGACGAATGACTCGATCAGGTGTGAAATCAATTTTCTGATGATCTTCGTAGTCGGTATAATGTTGCAGGTCCCCGACGGGTTAAACGTCTTTTCCGATCCGTCTTTGCAACAAGGAATTGCGCGACGATCTCGAGCGGCTGCGACGCAACGTTAGCGATTTAAGGTTAATGGATTAAGTAAGCTGAACGTAACGCGATTGGAAAACACATTTGTTGGCAATTAGTTGAAGACGACGACGGCGGTTGCAGCAACGCGACGCGACGCGGGATGTTTCTCCGGGTAGGAGCGAGCTCGGAGAATAGAACGCGTTCCCGCGGATATTTGGATAAGCTCTTGAAATATACTGCGCTGCGGCAGACTTTTTCTTACCAACGATTTTTAACCGAGCGCTCGCATAAAAAAGCAACGCCCGGCTGGTATATCGTTAACAGATGCTCCGAAAAAAATTTCTAATTTCCTCCCGCGAGCGCGGGCGCCCTTCGGTATTTCGACGCAGGCAAAAATCTTCGCGTGGGCGCGCTACACGATTGCTCGCACAATTTATTTCTTCCCGAGTGTGCCGAGCAATTTTTCGTAAACGTTGCAGTAAAAAATCTCCGGCTCCAGTGTTTTACCCTTAGCAAGCTGCTCGGCATTCGGCTGAACATGTCTGCGCGCTTCCGTCTCCGCGTGATCTCCATTTTTTTATGGAAGAACCTCAAGATGATTTTGTTTGCTGATTATCTGCGGTCTGCAGAATTACTAGGATTACCTTTATCGTAATAGTTCCATGTTTTGTGGTGTTAGATTAGGAACATAGGGCGCGACATGTGTAAAGAACACATAAATTTTGCCATCGATACCGGCAACAACTCGGCGACTGGTTTCGCGAAAACCAGGGGTGTAACGGGTATGTAACGGGGATGGTTCGGGAGTCGGTAATTACGGGAGTGGCGCGAGGCGACGGCATTACTTCCGTCCGATATTTTTCCATTTTTCGCCCGACGGTGGTCGCGGCAGCGTTTTTCGACGGTCCTCTCGTTTTCTTTCGCGAGATCAATAAATCGCGGAACCGTGGAGGCTGCAGCACGGTCGTTCCTCCGCGTCCGCACCATCCCCCTCTACCCCCGGCGGACACCCCGCCACCCACTTTTCCCTCTTGCCCCTCTTACGAAGGGGGAGAGAGGAGAGAGAGAGAGGAGAGAGCATTCGAAGCCGACCGACCGAGCGATAATAAAATAATTCTCCGCCACAATAGACAATGCTCGCCGGGATGATAGTAATTCAAACCGGATGGAGGAAAAAGAGGCCAGTCGTTTTCCGTACTTCCTGCGCGGACGCGCCGCCGAGCGCCCCGTGTCTTTTCCTCTCTCTTCCTCTCTCCCCCGCCCCCGTTTCACCCTTTTCCCTTATCCCCCTGTTCTCCCCGTTTCACCCCCGTTTTTCCCCTTTTTTCGCTTCTCTTCTCTTTCAGCCCCCTTGTACCGACTCCGCACCCCCTAGCAGACCGATCCTCCGCTTTCCAGCCCTGTCACGAGCCTCCCCCAACTCTCCCCGACCACCCCCGATGGCGCCCTTTCCTCTTTTCCACGTGAAATTTGTCACCAAAGTGAAATAATACGGTCCGCGTCGCGTCGCTCCGCTCCGCTCACGCTCGCCTCGCGTAATTCACGCGAGAGCGACGCCATTCTGTCCGCTCCGCGGACCCGCAACCTGCTCCTGGATTTTTTAGAACCGCGCAAAAATCGCGAACCTCCCCCTCCCCCCCAACGATTTCATAATTCTTGCAAAATCACAGCAAAGATGTGCCTGCAAATTTTTAAATACTACGAATTAAAACGAGTGTGCAAATTTTGAAAAGTATATTGAATGAACCGTTGGTTCGAAGATGTTTTAAAAATTACATAAACAGCTCCACGGGGGAGGGATTCAGGCGACCCGTCTCTGTGTGGTTCTCCGTTAAACGAGGAGCGAGGTAGGAAGAAGTTTCTATGACAGCATCTGGTAACCCAGTTACGACTTCGAAGGGACTCTCTCTCTCTCTATCTATCTATCTCGCGTCTCCCCGTTGCGATTCTAACGCTTCCTACCGGCATTAATTAGCTAATTGACCGAGGCGTAGGGTTAATCAAGCATCGACCAGACCACCACGCCGAGTCGAGCCGAGCCGCGCCGCGCACCGCCGTACCTCCGAGAATAATAGAGGGCGCAGTCGTGCGTAGGGGGCGCTCGAAAAGCATGAATAACGCAACAAGAAAAAACGAACGATAGAAAAAACGAAGAAGTAAGAAAAGAAACTGAGAGAGAGAGGGGGGGAGAGACAGAGTGAGAGAACCGTGGAGCTGATGACGAAGAACGTTGCTGCGCGACGACGACGACGACAACGACGACGACGTTCCATCGTTTTCTCACTGCAAAGTGACGGGTAAGGGGGCGAAACGGAAGAAGAAACAGCGAGAACGAGAGAGGTGGAGAGGGGTTGAACAGAGGCAAAGTGGACTCCACTCTACTGAGAGAGTAGATACGAAAAAGGAAGGGAGAAAGAGAAGAAAAAAACGCTGAAACGATACAGCTAGAGACGCGCGGAGCAGAGAGCCGGGCCCCGAGAAAAGGATGAAGATCTCCTTCTGAAGGAGTCGTCGACTTACTCGAGATATTAATTTCTCGTTAAAACTCGCTCGCCGGGCTTTCGAGCAAAGGCTCGAAACGCCGGGGGTACTAAAGCGAGGGGCGGAAACGAGGGGTGTCGCCGGAGAGAAACTCGCCGCCTGCAGGCCAAAGACCGTGAGTCGAGACCGGACGATTTTCTTTCTGCTCTCGCAGCGCCGTAGCAATTACCAGTACGAGAGACACCCGGTCACCTTAGAGCACTTTATCGCTTCGGATGAAACTGTTCTGGACGACCGGTCAAGGCTCCGACGGGTTACTACCATCGTCACCATGACGATCCACCTTTGACACACTTGCTCGCATTTCACGCATTTCGTGGATCGTAGCAAGCAATGACGAATGTGAATCTAAATATTGAAAGCAAGATCTGGATCAAAATTCTGAGAGGATGGTCTGTATCGGATCAGAAGACAGCAACGAGTACATCGTTCGCTGCGAAAGTACATACATTTTTTTCCATCTCGCCGTTCGGAACGTCTAGCTCTCGAGTAGCAGTCCCTGTTGCATGCGTTCGAGGAAATCCGGCTCGAACGGTATCGCCTCCAGCGACGATTGCACAGTTTCTAAGGTAGCGGAGTCGTCTATCGAGACGCAGCTTTCCCGGAAGGATGGCCGAAGCGTGTACACCTCCGGCGGCAGCTTCTTTCTGTCGCGTCGCATCGCTTCGTGAACGTTCACCTTCGACGTCGAGACGAACCGGCTAATACCCAGCTGTCGCTCAGTCATCGGCTTCCGAGCTGTTGGACTTTTGGCCAGGTCCGCGTACACATCCGAAACACACGGCTTTGCCAGACATCTGGCAAACATCCACGCCGGATACTCGAGAAGCCCGGCGCTGCGCGGCGCACGCCTACACACCTATACACGCCAGACCATGCTCTGATACTGACGCCACTCCGGCCAGTATCTATCCATCTGTATCTAGGTATTTTGAGATAGCGTCGGAGCCACACGCAATTCTCTCTCTCTCTCTCACTCTCGTTCTCTTTTTTTTACTTCTACTTTTCGCGTTCCTCGAAGCCACGTGGACGCAGCCATTGTTTCTTCAGATGCTCGCCGCGATTTTTAGACCTCGACGCTGATCTTACCGCCGATAGACCTTGAATCTTCCGATCACGATCTTATGTAGTTCTAACAACGGATAATCAGGAGAAATGTGGCTCTAAGAAAATGTTGGACAAATTTATACAACGACGATGAATTAAGACAATGTTTGTTGTCCGTTAGTCTATTCGCATTAATACGAAGATCGAGCGAAATTTCCAAGCGCGCAACATCGCGCGTCGCTTCGCCGAAATCGAGTTTCCCCAGGACCGTTTAAAATCGATTACATCGCATGGAAGTTCCGCGGCAGCCGTAAAACGTATAATCAGTCTAGACGAGACGGGGTTTTCGCGTGTTTCGCGCGCGCAGAATCGAGTCGCGTTCCGTTCGCTTCGCTTTAATCCACGAAGAACGGGACGCGACGCCAGCTGCTAATGAATTTACACGGTCGTGTCTCCTCCAACGTCATTAGTATCACCGTCACAGTAAACAGAGCCAGTTCTGTCCCCTTTCATCGGCCAGATGTGTATGATCGTTAAAAAGATTCCGTTCGAGAGACGCGCGCGCGGCTCCTCCTCCTCCGGCCGCCCTCTTCGACGAGCGAGTCGTAAAAGTTCGCGGATCGCAGACCCTGTACGTCGCAAATTAAAATCCTGTCGATCGTCAGGGCGAGCACGTGTGTGCGCGTCTCTCGGCTCTGCGCCTTCGCGAATAAACCAACGACAAGCCGGTACCGGTTGCGCAATCGCGCAATCCCCTCGATCCTGTTTCGCGAAGTTAATTTTCGCCGTGGATCGCATGAAACTTCGATCTACTTTCCTTTTAAACGGATACGACCGCGAAGTTTAATATTTAATATTTAATATACGTAAAATTAAGACGTCGATGGAAGTTGCAAAAATTCCCAGGTTCAGAACCACTATAAATTTCGAAGCAGTGGACTAATCGGCAACCATAATAATCGACGTTGTCGTCGACCACCAGATGAGTCGCGCTCGTTCTGCAGAATACGCGTGCATAATTCAAGCGTTTCGCATAGATCGATGTGTACGGATTCTATCGCTGGCGCAACGATCGATTGAGCAATTTCGTGGAAATAGTGAAACCCTAGTAGTTCCCTTATTTAGACCTGCGAGCGAGCTGTGTGTTCTTCCGCCGTTAAGGAACAGGACTGGTAAGATCGCGTATATGGCAAAGCCGCGTGTCCACGTTATTGGAATTTATTTAAAACGAGACGCGGCTTCCGGGGATCGCACGAAAGTAAACAAACAGGAAGATCGTGATCGGTATAATGAATTTTACGATCTATCCCGAGACTACTTTGGTCCTGCTCGCACAGGACTCGAAACTTTCGTGCCGGTTCGTAGACGCGGAAGCTGCGAACTTTTGGTTTATTGGATGTTTGGGGCGCTTGAATTCAGCATAATATGCAATGAGCACAAGTCTGTTAGTTATGCAAATTCTTCGAGATTCTTCGTGAGATTTTCCGATTTTTTAATGAACAAAGGAGGATTTTGGTACTGGGTACTTTTGGACATTCCCAGTCCCGAAACAGAATTATTGCAATTAGCAGAAGATTTCTCGCTGCTAGGGAACCAACTTCTCGGTTGTACTCGGCGACACTGGGGCTAAGTATGCCGTGGAGATAGAGTTAACAACGTTGCCCGAGCAAATCTAACGGCGAATGCAAATCGTCGCTGGCATTTCGTGAACGTTGAACCGTTGAACCGTTGAACCGTCCCGAGCCCGTCGGTGAAAGTGGCACGGTTTGCCGAACGGATGTGTCCTCGACCGGCCAACTTTCGTTGCAGATATTCCGGCAGGGGTGAACCACCTTTTCGACACCTTTCTAAACTCCTCAGAAGTTCGATTTCGCAATACGAACGTGAAAATAGGATTCGGTAACGTGGTCGTCCTTGGAGCCTTCGAGCTGCGTTCTCAATTTATCAGAAAGTGGCAAAAGTCATTTGTTTAAAAGTGTTTTTAAGGTTTCGCTAAGAGTCTGCATAAGAGCAAAGAACAATATACATATGATTCCTAATATTGTGGAAAATCTTGTAGCGCACTACCGGCAAAAGAGGTCCGAGACATTAGCGAGAAAATTGTGTGCACAGAAACCATTAGAGGGGCAATTACAAGACCCGATTATCATATCCGTGAATGGTCGAAAAGGGACCATTGCCGAAAGGAAGAAAAACGAAAGCGAAGAAAATTTTTCACGGCAAATTTAGAGACTTTCTGCGAATTTTAGAAGCGTGTCGCGTTTCCGTCGAGCGCAAGTTAGAATTGTTAATTTATCCGGCATGGTTGGGAGGGTGTGTAGGAAACCAGGACAGGGAACGGCCAAGAAAAATGTATTCCTTGGCCCGGTGTCCTTTCGACGCCGTTCCGTTCTTCGTTTTTTCCCGCTCGGTTCCTCGACCGTGGAAGAAAAGCACGTGGCGCTCGGGAACGTTTTCGCCCAGAGGCCGCGGCCGCGGAGGGACGGCGGCTGAATCCGCTTTAATTTTAGCCATGCTCCTCCACCCGTGCCGTGCCGTGCCGTGGCCAGGCCATGGTATGCACGGTGGTGCTCTCGGCAGCAGCCTTGGCATCGCAGACGCATTATTCATACCTTAATGAATTCTCTCGTTGCCCCCTCCGCCCTCCGACGATTTCTGCCGCTCGCATCCGCCGCCCCCGTGCAGCTTCCACCCTCGCTAAGAAGCCACCGAAGTCCCTCATATTTTTGCGATAACCTACCTCCACTTTACCAACTCCTGTTCCTTGTCGCATGATTTCGCGAACGCGCATATTTTTTTCAGACAGAACACAGTGATAGAGGTTCGATCCGGAATATAATGCGTTTCGGAAGAGCCTCTCGGATATGTATTCTCGAGTGTATTTACGTTTCACGCAGCCGCGTTCCCGTCGGTTCCCGGCGAATTTATCCCCCGAAAAGTAATATCGGATCCGCGAGTGTGTATCGGGTTGTAACGCCGCGCGATATTACAGCCGGCGCGGCTCGGCTCGGCGACGCTACATCATCGTTAATGCTCGGATCCCACGGTGCTATGCGTCACCAACGTGGGGACCGAAACGCACGATCATCTCCGCTTTCTGTCCCCAGTTTCTGCTAACTCAAGTTCAAGGTATTGATCATTCCGTCCGCCGCAACCTCTGTCTACCAACTTCCTATCCCGCCACTCGCCAATCCGGAACGATGATAGTACAATTTCGAGACAGATATTCAAGCCCTTCCGCGCAGGTACCTCGAATAATAATTGCAATTCGTGTATTCAACGAAATCATTGAAATCACGAATTTCAGACGGAGCGCTGAAATTTCGAATTGCAGATCAAAGCTCGGAAGCTGTGTCTCTAGGGATACGGTGCTAAACAAACGTTGCGTATCTCGTAAGAGTCTCGCGGTCCGTGATCACGGGTCGGAGCAGATAAAGCAGCCCGTGGATTTTCTGGGCGTGCATCGTCGAAGCAATTTGGCGTGGCCCCGACACGATGGTGGTGCGGGTCGTCCGTTGTAAAGTTAATTCCCGGTGCCGCGCCGGGGTAGCGCGGAAACAATACGATGACCGAGCCGGAACGGGTTGGAAATTTGAAATTCAGCGCGAGAAGGGACGCGTAAATCGCGCGGAAGCGGGACACGGACCGCGACCGAGAGGGAGGAAGGAAGGAAGGAAGGTCTTTCTCGCTCTCTCCGCGACTTGCTCGTTCTGCTCGGCGGGGATTTCTGGTTTTCGTACCGAAAATTACCGCAATACGTGTGTATTTACGAGCGCATGCCGAGTGCGCACGGAAAATGGAGCTGCCACCACGGGAGATGCAAGGATGCGTGAACCGTTGCGCACACCCGGGGCTCGCAGGCACACCGATTTGGAAACCGCCCCCATTTTTTCGGTGGAAACTTCGCTCGCGGGAAAAATATTCGGAAACAGCAATTAAAAGTTTCCGGGGGGCCGCTTATCTCGGATCGAACGGAGCACCGGGATTCGAGGATACTGCAATTAAACGGTCGAGTGCGTCGCCGCGATTCTTCGCGGCGGCCGCGAATCAACCTCGTTATCCCCGACGCTAATGGAATTTTTATTGCGTTACGCCGCCGTGGCGGCCGCTCGCCCCGGGTTCTGATAAGACAAGCAACTTTCGCGGCCACGCGAGAAAGTAACGAGCCTGAAACGGAACGCAAGGAACACCGGCACCAAGAATTTATACACCTCGAGCTATCGCGAAAAACTGTGCCGTGGATGCCGGCTTATCGCTGGATCACCGATTTCACGCCGGTTTTCGCGGAGGTGATTCATTCGGATTTGAGAGGTGTTACGCGAGCCTGAGAGAAACCGCTTGACGATTTTATGGGTGATGATGGGCGTTTAAAGTGATTTTAAACGGTGTTTAAATATCAATTATTCAGCAGGCGCCGAACGATGGCTTTCGAATGGCGAAATGGGCCTAGCGTTGTTCGAGAGAGTCTGAAGATAGCATTGAGGAGGAGCACAAAGCTTTTGGAGTAGGCGTGGCCCCGATGCTCCTCCCATAGAGCCAGAGCAGCCACCTAGAGAGCAATCTATTCTCGCACCGACGCTCCGCATCCTCTAAAAATCTAACATTATCAAAAGCGTAGTAAAAATACCGAGTAGGCGTGGCTTTCGTATGGTGGGCGTGGTCGGCCCCAGAGCGGTGCCCCAGAGGGCAATCCGCTGACGAAACCCGAGCTCTCTTCTGCTCTCGCGCATCGTCAACGTGTTTCGGCTATTGTTATTTCCGACTCGGAGTGGCGCGATCTACGACGCGTTCGTCTGGCGCATCCTCCAGCCGGCCCGTTACGATGCATTTATGCGGCCAAGGCTGCAGATAAGGAATGACACCGCTCTTCCTCGGCCCGGTCCAATCTTCTTGCCATCTCCGCGTCGCGTCGTTCCCGGCACGGCTTTTACGTTCGATAAGATTTGCATGAAAGGCCTCCTCCCGCTTGCTACTGCTCCCGCCGTTCGATCGTAATGGCGATTTACATCCACGTGCTCTCTCCTCCAGGCCGACGCGACGCTTCTTCTTGCTGCTTCCTATTTGTCTGGTACGTTGTTTCGTTTACAGCCCGGCAAGAAACCAGCCTCGGTCTCTCGCACTGTATCATACCTCGTCGGGGACGACGTGCTCGGGGAATTATTTATGCTCCGCGCGACAATTTCATTTGTTTCCGTCGTTAAACTGTTACATAAATTCTGTCCGTGAATTTTTCAGTAGACCCGCGCGACGCGGATTCCCCGCACGATTACTAAACCGCTACTGTTCCCGTGAATTTACTGCTGTGGTTTTTCCTGCCGCAAGTCAATTCCTCTGATCTGATGCGTTTTAGACTTGGTAAAAAATTTGTGGTGTTAACTATAAATTTTTATCATCGAGAGCATGTTCTTCTCGATGTCGACCGAGACAGGTGTGAATTGTGCAAAATCGTCCGTTTATCCCGCGCAACTTCCAGAAAACCACGCGAATAAACTCCCGTTTCATCGTTTTCGCGAAGCTTCCTAGAAAGCGCATAAGAAATGCATAAGGATCCGGCAGTTCAGTAATTCTATTAGCTGTTTCATTGCTCGTTTTAGCACTCTCCCGGCCGAGTGCGATCGCTATCGGGTGCAGCGCGTGTTTTTTACAATTTGACGAAAGTAATAAGATATACGGTGCGCCCCCCCTCCCGTGCCAGTTTGCTTTACGAGGAACCAGTCCAGCGATTCCGCGGCGGATAACGCGGCTAAGTTGAAATGTTCCGCAGGGTGAGCAAGGCGAGATAATGTAACAACTTATAATACACGCGTGTATCATCATTGGAGATCTACGAGCACCAGCAAATAGAGCGTCCTCGGTAAACTCTAGCTTCCTCCCGGTGTGCGTGTGTGTATTCATTCTTCAATGATACTATAATACATATCGTGACAACCAACGACCACCCTATGAAAGTTTAACTGGGTAATCTAAAAAATTCACGCGACTCTGAATTATTTTCTCGCGTTTGCTCTTTTCCGAAAGACCGCGTATATCAATATTTCAACTATCTAAACGTGAAGTAAGTAGTAAAAATCAAAATTTCTCCGGGAACTATAGTTTTCAAGCTCCAGTCTTGCTCCGTTGATTATTTCGCGATCAGAATTCCAATAAAATTCGAGTGCGCGCGATGCGTCCGCGTGATTCCGCAGCTGTTTATGAATTTCCCCGGGGTACGAGAGCGCGAATAAACTGGGAAAAAAGGGGAAGGGGAGTGACACCGCGAAATCCGGAGTTCGAGAGTCAGCAGAAATAAACTTTCTAGATTACAATGGGGGGACAGGCAGACACGAACGCGCACATGCTCGCACGCACGCACGCGTTCCTCTTTCGCTTATCCTGTCCCGGAGCGTCTGAAGAACGTCGCAGCTCGTGAAATGAATTACTTAACCTTCGGCAGTGGCTCTACCATTCAAATGTCAGTGCACGTCTTAACGTATTCTGATCCACGGCGTTCCGCATTAACGAGATGACATCATCGATGAAGAGAGGAGAGAAAACGAGAGAGAGAAAGATAAGTTGTACGCTCGACAAACCGATGAACGAAGTTGTACGAACCGCCTTGACCGAGATGCAGGGAATCGAGATAAATCGATCTCTAAAGGGCGATCGGTTGTCGAACCTTTTTCGCCTAATGGCTGCGGGAACGACGATACGATGGCCGGGACCGAACCATTCGAACCGTAAATGCAAATGTCGATATCCTGAATTGCGATACACGGGATTCGAGAACAAGCTCGATTGCCTCTCGAATTTGTTTAAGAGGGTTGTTCCGTCGACGGACGCGCCGCGCCGCGAGTCGATTTCGAATACAGTTGCCTCTCCGCATCGCAATTCTCGACCTGTCTCCCGCTAACAACGGGAAATCCTTTTTAATCAGAACCTGCTATTCGTGCTTCTACCGAGGTTTTTGGCTGCTTGGACTCTCGTCCACAGTTTCGTTCAATTTTCTTGGGATTTTTAAACGACTCTTGCTCGCCGAACTCTTCCACGCTTCCGGCCCAAAAACGTCTTCAGTCTACTCGAGTATTTTTTCAATCAGTTTCTCGTCGAAATTGAATTCTAGAAAGAGAGATTATTAACCTGTAGCACTCGATTGGTATCTAATCAATTACTAAGCAGTTAAGTATTTTATGAGGTATTATATCAATTTTATATCCATAAAATGAAGAAAAATAATATACATAGACTGGAATTATATTAGGTTGGAAGAAATGTTTAAATTTCAAATTAAAATAGCTCCGAGTGCAAAGGATTAACCTACCGAGCACTAAACGCGATTAATATGTCCAGCTTAGATAAATGACGAGGCTCTACTTAATTTAGATATTGTGCAATTTTTATTTCAATATGTATTTGGAGAAAAAAATTTATCGAAATGTAAGTAACTTCGTAATTTCCATAATTGACAAATGAAAAATATAAAGCCGGTCATATGATCGGTAGGTTTAGCGTTAACGTAAAATAGATTTTAAGATGTAGAACAATAGGAAGATCCGAAGAATTTCGAAATATTGCTCGCTTTATGTAATATTGCACGCTTCTGATTCGAATCTTCGAAGACCGGTTTCTGTGCAGCAGCAGTGCCCGTATTTATTTTTCGAGAACACCATAATTCAAGCACGGCCGCGATAAGGCGAGCAGACAAAGGCTGGAAATTAATTGTACACAGCCTTATTACGTATCGTTATCTTAATAACGCGGGGTACGTCGCGATAACGTAATCTCTGGAAAGCTGGATCCGCAGCGTGACACGCAGCGAGAGCGATGCTATCGGCGAGATTTACATAATCGGCCAATTTCCAGATGCGTATTTTCGTTGCACATCGCGCGCGCTCGGTGCAGCGCGGTGCAACGCGGTCAATCTCTCTTTCGCCGTAATCCGGATAATCGATTCATCATTGTCCGGCAATCAAACGGTTGAGTAACGCTGGATAGGTTCATGAATCACGCGTGTGTACGCGGTCGTGTCTTCGGCCAGATTTTGATCGACGTACGTTGTTGCGTCGTCATTAAGGAGATAGCCCGGTGTATCGGGAGCGCACGTGTCTCCGACAAGATCTCACGCGATTATGCGGGTGCTGCTGCTGGTGCTGCAACCCTGGCGCATCCATTAGGATGCATTTTTGCGGCGAATATTATCGATTATGTAAAACAGAGTCGATCGAAGCTGAATATTATTTTTCGAGCTGGTTCGAGGAGCCTGTTGATCATTTAACAGTTGTTGGACTTTAAAGATCGCAGTTTTAACAAGAAAATTTCTTGTTGTCGCAATCATCAAGTCATTCCATGAGTAATGCGATTTTTTTTTGTTATCGGAAGATGATATACGAGGAATGCAATCGTTTATTATGGAATAATAAAAATGTAAAAGTGTAACTATAACGAGAACCGCGGAATAGGGTGTCGAGGGGTGAGAAAATCTGCGGAAAACGAAGATTTATGGTGCCGGTTGTTTCGCGCGAGAGGCGAAACGCTTGCTTCTCGGGGAGGCGCGAGGGGGTTGTAACCCGTGGGCGATGTGTATTTGGGTCGCGGGAGCCCTTGGGCCGGCTCGTCGCGCGGAAAGACGAATGCGTGGCCACGCGTGAGTTCTTTTTTTTCCACGCATTCTGCACCCTGCTGCACCCATGCGACCTCTCCGCTCTGCAGCACCCTCTCTCGCGTCTCCGGGCCTGGCTGTAAATTCTCCGAGCGACGACATAGTCGTCGTTTTGCCTTCCGCCGCGGCCGCTCTCCCTTTGTTCCGTCTTTCTCGTCTTCGCCCTCGCGCACGACGGCACAAAATGCGCTCTCTAAATTATTCTTACAGTCCGCGAATTATTCTTCCTTTCTTGTCTTTGAATAACCCTCTACCGGCGCGGTGCGATGGTTCCGTTTCCGAGTCGCTCGTGCGCGATTGATCACCGATAACGGGCCCGGGGGAATTTCCTGAATCGCTTTCTCGAAATTTCTTCTTGGAACTTCACGTGGAAATTCTAGCTTTGACGACATAACATAGCCCCTTGGACATGTTTATAGCGTATTATAATAAACTTTTTTTTACAATGATCATCGCCAGAAGAATTCGCAGAGATCGCTGATCCTCTCGAGTTCTGCGGCAGCATAATCGAGTTTGACTGGTCCCGGGCCTCCTGGGGATAGCGTTATACTTACTGAATGATAATGAGCCCAGGACTCCCGCGTAGGTCTGGCTCCAGAGTCTTGGAAGAGCGCACATAGAAATTGGCAAGAATTCGTAGAAATAAACGGATACGAAGAAAATGTGGTAGAAAGAGAAAGAGTGTGGGGGTGGCACGAAGGGATGGTAGAATATCACTGAAACGGCAGGGAGGAATAGAGTCGTAGGATAAAACTGCGAAGGGGGTCCTCGTATTAACGACAATGAATAGCGACTGGGTACGGGAAGGAACGTTCAAGGAAAAACGCGGTGGAATCGCGAGGGCTTGGAAAAAATAACAGCGACAGGGTGAATCGGTGGATGGAGAGACGGGAGCTTGGCAGGATTGCTACTGCAGAGACTGCAGGACCAGAAAAGAGAGAGAGAGAGATGTAGGTGGAGGAATCGCGTGGCATTATCATCGGTAATGAATATTCAGTTCTGCTTGGTTCGGCCATTGGCGGGCTCAGGCCGATGTCGTGACTCTGGCTCTGCAGGTCCCGTGACGATTATCGCGATTACTCACGGTAATCGTTCCCCATATCCCCCTCGAAATTTCCTCCGGAGCCACCCCTTTCACTCTCGATCTTTATCTTCCTGTTTCCCGACGCTTCGCTTCGTAGACCTTCATCATTTCTGCTTCTTTTTTTTGTGTACCGTGCTTCTCTACTCTTTTCATCTCTTCGCTTCTACGTTCATCCCTCCTTTTCTTTCTTCGGTAATTTGATTTTATACATCCTGCGGGAGATCGATTGGCGTCGATAATTCTACAGGGTGCGCGAGAATAACGGGATTTTATTTATTGAATTCCGTGGATCCCTTGCCTATTTTGAACGAGTTTCTTCAACTTCTTCCGAGTGTGATAAAATTTCCCAAAAATTGCCTGTCGCGTACCAAATCATCCCGCTCTGGTATTTTCTCTCGCATCGTGTCCAGCGCAGTTCGCGCCGCGCCGCGCCGGTGACGCGTAATGATGGCAAAAGCAGTGCTCGCTGCGAATCTAGCCGGAGAATAAAAGCAAAACGAGAAAGCTCTCCATAATGTCGCCGTAAAAATTCCAGCCGAAGGCAATTACTTTTGGGGAAAGCAGCAGCAGCCAGAACGCAGAGCGAGCGCGCGGTGGTGGGCTCTCGCGACTGCTGAAATTGTGCCTCGTAATTAACCGTAATTACCGGGTCCGGAGCTCGATCAGTCGTGAGCTCTCTGCGAGCGAGAGGAGCGAAACGGAGCGCCACGCGCGCGCTCGCGCGCTAGAGCGAAAATTAGGCCGACCCAGAAGTTTTGCATAATATTTCTTCGACTTTGTTTTATGCATGGCAATTACCTACCCGCACCACGCGCTCTTGTGTCGCGTTGCGTAATCTCGATCTCCTCGAATCCCTTCGGCTAATGGTAACCTCACTTCTGGCATAATCGCTCGAATATTAATTAATTAATCGCTCGCGGCGTTATTCGCTTTTGGACCTGCTTCTCTCTCTCTCCCTCTCTCTCTCTCTCTCGCCTGTCGCCTTTTATTAATCGATGTTACATGGGCGATCTCCGTAATTTCTGATTTATATGGTAAGATGCCGGTTCGGAAGAAACCATGACAATTTAACCTACCAGATGTCAAATTTGAATTTATATACTCAGAAATAGCTGTTACGAATTTTATAAAAGCATCCCTTTGTCCCTGCAATTTTTGAATTTCATTTCTATTGTCCAAAGAGACCAAGAACGAGTTTGTTCAAGACTATAAGTGGACATTTAGCGCAACTTGTACGCTATACTTGTTGCAAGAATTCCACGAATTTCTTTCGAGCAAGGCACATTTGAATCACTTCTCGTCCGCGAAAATCGTGAAGGCGTGCGGCAGAATCGAGCATCTAACAGGGAAAACTTTATTGCCGACTCGTTATTCCCGATTTGCATTTGTTATTATAATTGGAAATAATCGATGTTCCCGCCGTATAACGAGCGGGAGCCCAGAGAGCGCTACCACGCCGCCGCGCCGGATCGGGACAATTACTGCCGGGGAAACGAGCCGGCTCGATTCAACAAAGTTTTCCTCAACTTCGCAACGTCTTCCTTCTACACCGGTTGCTCGGCTTGTTCGTCTCCGTCCCTCTCGCTTCTCTCGTTTCCCCTCCTCGTCCTCTCGATAGCGAACGATTTTCACGCAGACCGCTCGTAACTTTCCACCGAATATGATAAATTGCCGCTGTAATTGAGGTAATACCTGAAATTATTTATGCCTGTTTTCTTGTCCAACCGCGCTTCTAATCACTTTCTGTTCCCGTTACTTGTTTCGAAATGAAATATCTTTTGTAATTTATTTATTTTTTAAATTTTTTACCGTTCTTATTTTTTTATTTTTAAAATTTTTTATATTCAGTTTCTACAAGACGAACTGTATGGAACCGGCTCGGCGGAGCAACATCTGGCGCGATGTTTTCTATTATAACTTTTTGAAATTTTACCGTCCGCCTCGGTCGCGCGGTCCAAGATAAACCGGCGGCAAATGATTCACGCTCTATTAATATTAATGAACGGTGTGCCTCGGTGCGTGGCTGCATGCGCCAAGTGATAAATGTCTCTTCCCAGGAGACGCGGCGGCGGCGACACGGGCAAACCCGAAAGTGACATCGTTCCCACAATACTCGTTCCCGAGTCACAACAATCTATAAGTTTCTTCCGCGGATCCTCCCCGAACTATCACGCCTTTACTTCGCCTTGGCCTCGAAGGCGTCGCGACGCCACGTGCTCCGCTACTGACAAAGCGAATCCGCGAGTCATCGCTGACGGATTCCACGCGAAACTCGTCTACTTTTAGCCCTCGGTCGCTGCTACTAGCCGGTTCGGCTGGACTTCGCAAAAATCCAGATGAAATATTACGCGAGAACTTTCAGTTTATTTACGCAGAAGAGACTAATCGCACATTTCACATGTGCGACGACCTGATCGCTTCCTTTGTCAATAGGATCCGTCATTTTGAATCCTATTTCCCATTACATAGATCCCTGGTTGATGGCGAGATTATACCGGAAATCTTTTGGGACGATTAGTACATAGTATCTATCTTGTGGATCCCTTTAAAGCGGAATTTCACTGACAGCAATAACCCGATTGCTCGCTGGTGCACGGCTTTCATCTTTTTCAGGACTGGCAATGCGGCTCGGTTAATCACCGCCGCTAAATATAGACACGCGTGCAACCAGAGCAGGATATCTGGAGTGGTGACAAAAGGGCGAGGGATAGAGAGAGAGAGAGAGAGAGAGAGAGAGAGAGAGAGAGAGAGAGAGAAAGAGAGAGGTGCATCATGCCCCCCTTGTTTCCCTCGCACCTTTCGCGCCCACGTGGTGTAGGTGTTGTTGGTTACGGCGATACCGTAGATCGCAAGGAGCCCTGCGGCGGTTGCTCCAGTTAACGCGGCCGAGCACTTATCGGAAATTATCAGCGAGACGTAACCTCCATTACGTGGCGAACAGCAGCTCGTTAGGGCCTATCTTCGATGCAGGCTAACCGAGCGCTTCGGTAGCTGGCGCCTTCCTTCCTCTCTTCCTCTCTTCCTCTCTCTCTCTCTCTCTCTCTCTCTCTCTCTCTCTCTCTCTCTCTCTCTCTCTCTCTCTCTCTCTCTCTCTTTCGATTCTATTTCTCAGCGAAGGAGCAGCCCCAGCCACCTTGATCGAAGTGTCGCCGATGTCCCAGGATGCGACCTTCTTTTTACCGATAGCGGAGAAATCGATGCCCGCAAAAACCGGCGAACACCGAACCCCGAACCCTAGCGGCAATTAGCGAGAGCGACGTCCTCCAGGCGAGCCGCGATCGTTATCTCTACGAGATCGCCGGCCCGGAGTAGCTTTTTAGCCTGATTAGAACGGCTACGTCTTCATTACCGTTGCCTCTGTGTTATTATCCAGGTTGTTTACCCGACTCGCGATGGAATTGTTCAGGAGCTGTGTACCGGCGGGTAATGGCGACTCGAACTTGCCGAAAAAGTCGTTTCGATACTTTGCCGGCGATTGACCACGAATTAACACGTTTCGTGCACTTTGAAATGTGTAAAACAAACATATGCTAACCGAGAATTTGTTCTTTCTGTTCCAGGTAAAACTCAACCCCTAATACGCAAACCATTTCGTACGTAAGTAGCGTAAGTACACTCGATCCTTGAATAATGTGAGACGAGATGAAACTCGTATAAGACCTGGAGCCACTGTAAATTTGTAAGTTCAACGAGCTGGCGATAACGCAATCAACTTTTTAGATTGTTTTTAATGTCTCGCGTCTAACACGACCCAACGAAATCGCCTGGGTAAAATTCGCTCTTCTGCGAACATCTCCATCAGCCGGCAAGTTCAGCGTACAGCTCATAGGTCAGCTAACGACCCAATAGAAATTTCCTAAAAGGCCAATAAGCGGAATCGCCGCCGGCGAAGCGTGTCCGGTTGCCTGTGCGGCGCGCATTATAATTTCTATAGACACAGCGTTGAACGAGCGAACAGGCAAATATGGGATTGTGTTTACCGTTTTCTACCAACAGTATGTACGTTCAGCGTCCATCGTGTTATTTTCATTACCGTGTTCTCTGGTGGTCTGTTAAGACCGAGACCTTGGGAAATAATTACGTCGACCATTTCACGGGCCATCGAGAATAGAAAGAAAGAGTCCCGGCTTC
Organism: Lasioglossum leucozonium; assembly: GCA_028454225.1. Taxonomy (NCBI): domain Eukaryota; kingdom Metazoa; phylum Arthropoda; class Insecta; order Hymenoptera; family Halictidae; genus Lasioglossum; species Lasioglossum leucozonium. Next base: position 18,638,233 of record CM052221.1, on the reverse strand, counting down.
TCGGACAAATTGAGTAATAAATCGCGATAGTTCCCCCTCCCACTCCATCTCTATATTGTTCTCCCTCGGTTTCGCGAAAGTGTGCGATCGCGCGCATACACACACACACGTGCAAGACAGCAAAGTCGAGAGCATCCTCTCGCTGGCAGCGATCCTCGCTCGACTGATTCGAGCAGGTGCGTTAATTGGAAAGTTAAGTATCAGGAAGCGGCGGAGTGTGGGAATACAAGGTACACACGAACTTCCCTCCCTCCGGTAATTGACGTTAGGCGCGTCGCGTACGGATGCTCCCGTTTTTCGTTGTGACCCAGTTTTCTTTTTTTTTTGTCGCAAGTCTGCTTAGAGAATAACGGAGGAGCCGAAGCGGAAAGGGGTTGTTTCTCGAGGGGTGCTTGAATAATTCGTCCCCCTTCAGGCCTCTTTATAACCCCGGAGAAGAGAAGAGACCTGTTGGCGGAGACCCGAGGAGCGATTCAGCTCTTTGAGCGCGAACTGCCACGGATTAGGCGAGTCGAGGAGGCCTCTGGTTATCCTACGATGTCCATTCAAGACCCATTCGGGATGAAAGCTCGATTACGGGACGCCGCTCATTAGCGGCGAATTAAAACGACGCGTGACCCAGACGCCCATTATTGCGGCACGTTTTTTGAAATCTTTGAAATCTAATTTATCAATAGTAGTTTGTTAGTAACAGTGTAATTCTCCTTGAAGGAAAACCTGAACATTTGAAAAGGGTATTAGAAAATTGCTGGCGAGTGTTAAGTATAATTAACGGAGAATTTCGTCCAGCAAATATTCCCTGCGTCCGGATCGATAAAAATAGCATGGTGACGCGCGAAGGAAAGATACCCGACGAAAGTATGCTATTGAAAGCCGAGTCATTCGAACAAACATAGAAGGAGGGTGAGGGGGAGAGGGAACTTACGGCTGTTGCGTGAGCAGGATATTATACACGGTGTTATTCTGCAATCAAATTGTCCTGTCAGTTAACTTCGATAACTGGATTGCGTCGCGATAAGTGCTCGCTTAGGACCGGCCCGGCAAGTTTCGTCCGCCTCATTGTTAGTCCGTTGCGTGTAGACCTTGTTCCTATTGTTTCGAGTGCGGCCGCCACTCGAAAACTCGTGTTCCCAAAGCCTCCGCTTAATTATTCCCCCGTAACGCGCCCGCGGTCGGATCAGGTTTAATTGATTGCTCAAGGCCACTTCCGGGGATGCGAATCACCTCTTCGCCAGTGTCGTTGTTCCGAAACGGAAGTTAGGCAGCGGCACATACTGCTCCTTGTTGTGTTTGAGTTTTCCGAATTTTCTTGCAGCTACTTCTGACTTGAGGCTCTTCGGGTTGGAATTAAAACTGATTTGAGAAATTGAAAAACACTTCTCCCAGCATAAAGATGCAACTCGCGCAGTACAGGTTTACTGGATAACTTTATACAACACCTAAACGGTATCATTTTGCAAAGAAGCGGGGATAATGAGAGCCGACAGAGGTAGTTTTGCCAGCGCCGTCGGACAGCGAATTGATTCCGTTCGGAGGCTGTAATTTTCTCGGTTCGCGGGTGGGGATCAAGCAAATTGCCTTCCAATCCATCCTTCTGGCGGATCCAACACTGCACCAGGAGGCTAGGAACAACGAGAAAGAGAGAGAGAGAGGAAGCATCGGACTAATTTTCATTTAGAAATTTCACGGCGGAAAGATCGCGCGGCATCTATCTCGAGACGCGGTGTATTCCTTCGATTCCGTGGATCGTTTGCCACGATCTTTCGTTGCCGGTGAGTAACGAGCGGAAAACGATCGAGTGTGAGAGATAAAACACTGGGTGCTGTGCCGGCCCCCTCTTCTCTCTCTCTCTCTCTCTTTATTCGAGGAACAACCGAAGACCCATAAATCGATGGTGAACCCGTTATCGACTTCAGAGCAGAGTGAAATGTTCGTTAGGTTCGTATAGTTTGGCAGCTCGACTCGATCTTCATGCTGGAATATATATATACCTTACTCTCGTTCCCTCAGTACTCGAGACATTCTCGATCTGTGATATATTTGGCCACTCGGAAATCCGAGGAAAACAGAGACCTTTACTCGGGAGCAATGGGAGCACTTTCATCGGGAGCTGAGAAACACTTGGGCCTTTCAAGGTCCGGTCGAGGGGCTGGAGCTTATTTCGGTGGCCTCCGAGGCTGACGAAGTACGGTGGATGATCGCTAGTCTTCTACAAAGGCAAATGGTTATTATATTAAAGAACAGGTGATCGTATTTTTTGTATACGCACATGTTGCGTAACAATATCAAGCATGGATCTTGCGAAAGAAACTGTCAGGACGACCTAACATGGTCGGACCACACGCGAGTCTTGGCAGTCCGCGAGATAGCGAACGGAACGGAACAAGCTGAGCTAATTTCCTTTTCAGAAAAAACTCGATCGGGCAATCCACTGCTCTGGGAGAGCGGGTCCGTTCGAGCGGAGGCGAGTCGGCATAAAATTCTCATAATTCTTGCACGTCAGCGTGGCGTCGTGCGCGCGCGCTCAAGAAGAAGAAGAAGAGGAAGAAGGGAAACGGACAGACACCACGGGACGCGTGGCACCGTAAATTCAGTTCTCTGTTTTCTCCTGCTCTTTCTCCTCTCTTCTCGCTCTGGCTGCCTCGTCGCCGGGCTGAGGGAAGGCAAAGGGAATTTCACGAATCGAAGCACGACGACGAGTGCACCTTCTTCCTCGGAGGCACAACGACGTAGCAGAGCGACTAGGACGACTACGACGACGACAACGACGATGACGACGACTACGACGACGACTACTACCGCGAAGAAAATCGATAGTCCGCCTCAGCCTCTCTTTGAGAGTTTCTTGCGATCGCGCTCGTCGAACTCTCACCTCCAACCACCGCACCGTCACCAGCCCTCCTCTCTCCTTCTTCTTCTTCTGCTACCCCTCATCCTCCTTCTCCGCCACCCCCATCGACGGCTCCCAACTTATCCCTGAGCCAACTTCGATACCTTCAGACTCGATCCATAACGGTTTTTGTCCGAAGCCTCCGACGAGGCAAAATAGTTCGAAACCCCGGGTCATCCATCAAACGAACGCGATTCCCCGGCAACCATCCCTCCGTCCCCAGCCCAAAGATCCCACACCCCCGCGTGCCACCCCTCGTCTTCTATTTACTCTGTCGGAGAACCGGTTCTCGAGGGCTCACAGCGTGCATGCGGCGCGCATAACGGATAAAATCTTGTACAAGGGCCACCGCAGTTTTATGACCATCAACGACCGAACCACCCCCGCCGGCTGAAACTTTTATCAATTTCGAGGAGACCCGGAGCCACCCATCCCTGCAGTCTCCCGCACCCCGCCGCTACTCGCCGTGACGCGTTTGCCAATATCAGACGCGTCGCTCGTCGGGCTGATCTTTAATTACCATTATGGGAACGGTTTTTGAGCGTGGGATGGACGGCTCTTGCCGAGGTACCGTTTCTCGATTCGAACCTCCAGTCACTTTAAATTGAACGGCCCTCTGTGCTCTATTTCTTTCTTTATTCACGCTGTCCATTCGCTAATAATATTTGCAGTGTGTAATTGCATAATTCTAAAAAGACGGTATCGAATAATAGTCGACTCAAGTATATTTACCACAGAGAACCCATTGGAAGCTTCCAGCCCAATCAATTTCGCCTATAATAATTCTGGAAAGAACGGCTGGAATATTCCAGGATACTCCATTTTTCCGCCGGTAGCGGACGCAGGTGTGTGCACCGTTACCTGCCCGTACATCAGTTCGCCGTGAGGCCTGCCTACGCGGAATGGACATGATAAAAAGAAATATCTCGAAGTTACGACGTCGCGCTTGGAGTTCCCGGGGGGCGCGTTCTCCACGAGGGTGGCGTGTAACGGTGTCGCGCGGTGTTCCGGGTGTCTCACCCTTTACGACTACCACGAATACGATAAAAACGTATTATCAATAAAATACTAAGACGTTTCCGGCGAGATACCGCGCCGGGCCGCGACTCGGCTCGCTCTCTCTCTCTTTCGGGTTGGTAAATGTTATCGGCGTCGTTCCACGGCGTATTTATCGACGCCGCGGCGATAAGTACGTCTTACCGACGATTACAACTGCTCTCGAGAGATATCGAACGACGACGACGAAGACGATGAGGACGAGGACGACTACGACGACGATTCCCATCGAAAAAAGAAATAAAGCGAGAGAGAGAGAGAGAGAGAGAGAGAGAGAGAGAGAGAGAGAGATGCGTATTGCATTTTATTTTCGAATCGCGAGGCGCCTCCGTGCGATGAAACCGCTCGGAAGGAGTCCTGGAAAGCTCTCGTGCATCATCGCTTAAGTAAATGATAGCCGAGTAGAGAGGGAAGACAGACATCCCAGACGCATCCAGGGATGGAAACAGCCCTTCGCTACCATCCCACAACCACCCGCATTTCCACGTCGTCGTCGTCGTCTCGCCCTTCGTTCCTCGTCGCGTCTTCTCGGATCGTCCGGCTCGAGGTTCTTTCCTTCCCTTTCGTTCCCGGGAGCCGTTCCCGGAGTCCTCCGGTGTCATAATACGATATTCCCCGCGAGTTCAGGGGTCTCCTAATGGAGTTTGCGTGTAAGAATGAGACAAGCACGGGCGATAGACGCCGAGGGAACGCGCCGGCATACTGGAGCAGACGATGCTACCGGCCCTGGAGCAGCAGCAGAAGAAGAAGAAGAAGTAGGATGAGGAAGACTTTCTCTCTCTCTCTTTCTCTCTCTCTCTTTCTCTCTCCCTATCTCTCCCTCTGGTTCTTCTTTCCTCCCTCTTTTCCCGTCGTTTCGCGGGAGGGTGAACTATATAAAACGCGCGCGAAAGGTTAATTTTATCTCGCGCCGCTCTGGGAGCAGCCGCCCCGACGCTGCTTTCTGGCCATCTTTGATGTCCTTGCTGCTCTTTCTCTCCTCCTTCCGCTTCGTCGTCCTCTTCCTCGGATTCGTGAGAATCGATGCCCGAGAGAAAGCTCGGTAAACAATCCTGTCGCCGGCTCTCTCCCTTTCGGGAACGCCTGTAAGATTGATTCGGGAAGAAAGGGGGAGACAGTGCCGTCGATATTATCATCTTCGAGCGAACAAAACGAATTATTCACACGCGAGACGACGACGACGCCCGACGCGTCGCGTCGTCTTCCGAGAATAAAAGAGCGTTGAAAGAGCACGTCGTCGTCGTCGTCGTCGTCGTCGTCGTCGTCGTCGTCGGGAAAAGTTGCATCGGAGAGAAAGAGCATCGCCATCTTAACCTCCCCTTTTTGCCGTGTCCCCGTTGATCCGACGGTGAAAAGCACGTCTGAGTAATCGTGCCGGCCGTACCTATTGCGAATATCCAATTCCTTTCTTCTCGTCTGACGCACGTGACGCCCGCTTTCCCAAGCTATTCTGTTCACGCCCAGCCCCAGACGATACGTTCCCCCGGTTTTTCCGCAAACCTATATTCGCTGCGAAACCCTCTCGCGAGGAGAAGCATTCCCGAGCACATCCAGCAGGCCGTGGATCACGGAAGATTTTCCGTTCGGCGGCGTCCTTTGTTTCTCGACCGCCCGCGGTTCTCGAATACTCGAACGAGACCGCCGCTATTTAGACCCCTGCCTATCCTGCCATTCATCCCTTAATCGACGAACACGGGTTATGCGATTTTAATGGAGCCCGCGGATGCTGACTCCTCTTTGTCTCGCGATTTTATATTACCGCGGTGATTCTCTGGCTTCGAGCACTGGATTATATTGTCTGCCAGTTTTATAAGCTCGTCGAACTCTTATCGTTCCCGAGCTCTGCCTTAAATGTAGCTTCTTCGTTTTGTCCGAACGTTTCGTGGAATTTTCCACCGTCGTTCTTTGAATTTGTACTCCGATGGCGTTTTTTTTCAATTTCTTTTAACACTAAACCTGCCGAGCACTAAAATTGATTAAAATGTTTTAGCATAACAAAATGACAAAGCTCTATTTATTTAGATTTTCTGCAATTTTTATTTCAATATGTGCTTGCATTAAGAAATTTATCGAATCAATCTCCACGTAAGTAACTTCATAATTTCAATAATAGTAAAATGAAAAACAATACATTTGGCCGGCAGTGGTAGTGTTAAAAAAATCACATGTGTATCGAACACCAGTAAATACGTGTGCAAAATCCCAGTTGAAACGATTCTACAGTTCCTTTGGAAAAAAATTCCGAATACATATAAGGATGCCCCCTTAATTCTCGAAAGAGACATTTCCCCGGTCATAGCCATAAACGGAGCCGTCCGGATCCCGACGCGAGTACCGATCGCGTTTTGTCCGGCAGACGACAGTGCCGGTCCTAATGGCCTCGCGTCCCGTCGTCGCGGTCCATTTCTCCGGCCGTAAAAAATCGAGCTCGTTTCTCGATGGCACTCCGAATTACACATAAATCTCCCTTTAGTGGGCAACGAGCGCATTAAGGATACGAGGACTTTTGGCACGCATAGTAGATCCCCTCGCGGAAACTCGACGGTCGCACTCCATCCTACGCATACATGGTTTGACGCTCGAGAATCGGTCCGCGAAACTCGGACAGCGCGGCTCTCGTTCATCTTCGGAACGGCCGAATCACTCGGCGATCGTTGAAAAGGGACCCAGGGTCTCGACCGGAAATGCTCGATAATGCGATTCATCGGTCCGTTTGCTCGCGCGCTACTTATCGTAAACGTGCATCGTTATGTTTTCGGAGTTGCGCGCTCGCCTCGCGGTATCGCTGGCGCAATCGTCGATAAAACGCTTCGCTATTCCGTACGCCACTTATCTGTACACACACCACGACGCTTGAACATCGTAGTCGCATTATCGTTCGGGGATCCGTCGATAAACCACCTTCGATCTATGTGGTCGATTCGATTGCTCGCTTTCTACGAAGACGATCGATCCCTCTGTCGTAATTATTTCGTACTCGCTTTCGCCATCTTTCTTCGAGTTTTTTCTCCATTTTATTCGAAAATTTAAGAAGAGGGGAAAATCAACACCGCAGAAAGATTTAATCGTAACCAGAAGTTTCCGTATCTTTCCACCTCTAGCCGTGAATAATCCAATTCACGGGAAGTCGGACACCTAACCGGGAATCGAGGTGACCGGCGTCGAACCCACGTCTTTGCTTATCGCGACTTGTGTGTACCTGCAGTCTATCGTGTCCAGGTCTAGGTTGATCCATCAGAAATTCCCTTCGATATATCGGGGCGAGATCGTCCGGGGTCGAATCCGTCAGAATCCGAGAAACGAACGGAGCATGGCAGGATCGTTGGTTACCGGCACGACAGCACGTGTCAGAAAAGCCCCGGCGCTCCGCATGAATTTCGCATCGGACCGGCCCGCGGAGCGTGTCAGCCCGAATGCATGTATGCTCGCTTTAACGTCAGGTCTCTTTCTGTAACGTGTGCATCCAGTGCCGCATCTTAACCGTGCTGTGGTCATTTCTTCTTCTGCGTCCGTTCCCTCAAAACAAACTGGACCACTATTCAACAACTAGTTTTACGTAGCACTAAAAGTGAGTATTTTATAGAAATAAGAAGTTCATCCAAATTTTTAGCTATATTTTTAATAATATTATCCGAAAGAAATAAATTGGTTTAATAATTCCTCATGAATTAATCTTCACAATCTCAATATTTGTGAATTAAAAATATAACCCGTCATTTTGACGGATTCCGTAAACCTAGTGTTAACCTTGTTAGAATCTTGACAAGAGACCACTCTCCTTTTATTCCCCGAGTGTGGCTTACAATTAGTGGCTCTTTTGGTCCTGTTCGAATTCCCATTTCTAAATACAGCCACTAAATAATAAATTAATAAAATAAAGTTCTACTTACAGCGGCAGCGGATCCAGAAGTGTCCCCGATTTCGACGAGATAATATTGAATTTCAGAAATTAGAATAGAACTGTCGTGTTCCCGGATTCCGCGGTTTAAGTAAGACTTCAACGTTATTTCGCGAGGCGGGTTCGTTTGCCAGCGGCGGGTATTTTTATGAGCAAGTATGGTCCCGGTCCCGTTGGCTCGGTTCTATAATACCGCGTTGCACGGGAATTTCCGTGTGCGTTTGAGCAGCCGCGCACACCATCATCGTGGGGAGGGGGAGGGGGCTTGCCACTCGTTCTGAGTTATGGTGGACCCGTTACGCTTCTACGTGCCGTGTACGGCTCTCGCGGACCTGCGTTTTCAAATTCAACGAGGAAAACGCTGCGGAAAACCGGCCGGCGAAAGTGGCCGTTCTGTCCTGTGTTACGATAGAAATTTAAGAGTCGCGGGTGGCGCGTTTCGGAAAATCGAATTTCGTGCGGAGAATAGCCGCGCGCGGCTGTTGCCATCTTCGATGCGCCATGTTTATAGGGCAGCGTACCGCGCGCACCGGCGAAATTCAATTTTAACGACGTCCCGCAAGGCCTTTTTACTTTTTACCCTACCACAGTTCATTGATTCGTGGTGATGGTTATCGATGATCGACGTATCTGCCTTCGACGAGAATTTTCGAGCCGCGCAGCCAGCCGCACCTTTTAAGCAAATGGCCCCGTTATTTGAATTTGAAGAGGTCATGAAAAACGAGAGGGAACGTACGTTATTATGAATTTCAAAGTTTAAATTCAAACTTGAATTTCGCCGAAACAGTGTATTATTAATAAATGTTTTATCGAGTTGTACAGTAGCTATTAGCAATTGTCTTTTCGCGATGTTTCTGAATAAGTATCGATTTCGATGATAGATGTATCGTCCGCTGTTTAATTTACAGTCACTTCCTGTAATAGATAATTACAGTTCCCCGCAATTATCGTAAATACACGGATCACAGTTGCGGGGTAGTCGACGACTACCGGAAACAACTCGTAATCGAATTAACATTACGTTTTAATCGTCGTCGGTAATGTGTAATCGGATTACATTTTGCCCGACCGGTGTGCGCACGTAGAACTACTGTCAACCGAGGAGCTTATCCGCTGACTATGATCCGAATTCACTGTACATCCGAATAGCGCAATGTGAATTTTTTTTTTAAATCGACGTTGAATTCCGCGCAGAAAAGAATATGGCTGTTCAATCGGACTGTGCTGAGCCAGGACTACAGGAGAGACGGGTTCTCGGGGAATCGTTTCGACATTCTCTCGAAAAATTCCCGGGAATGATTTTTACTGGAAGTTGCGTTCTTGCCAGGCTCGGGTTTCCGCGTCGGAGGAAGGAACTTTGCGGGGCTCGCGCGTGGTCGGTAGAAATTTCCCTCCAGCTCGAGAAAAATCTCGAAGCGAACCGCTTCCTGTCTCTCACTCTCTCTCTTGTTTTCTCTTTCTTTTGGATCGAGTTGTGTCTGGCTTGGCAAACAGTCGTTGCGTCACGCGCTCTGTCAGGGCGGCGCGTATTTGACGTTGTTGACGTTCGAGGGCTGTCCATAAAAATGGTTAATTCTTGTTTCTTTCCAATGGACACTTGCCAAAAACTTCATTTCATAAAATATTCTGTGTCGAATGAATTTTCTGAATTAAATCATGGTTTCGTCGAAACAACTTCGAAATGGTTGGTAATAATAAAAGCTAGGGATAAAATATTACGAAAATAATGCTTGAACGAAGGAACAGTTTATCGGAGAACCTGATCAGAATTCGGTTCAGGACAGAAATTATTATTAGTGGAACAGCCACGTCCCTCGGATTAATTCCGACAACGGAGATTCACCAGTATATTATGAGAAGCAAAGTTTGGTAATCTTTTGTCCGCGGCAATCGTGGCTCGTTTCCCGGGCAGCTTTCGTGGATGGCTCGTGGAAAAGAACACGAAGATGAAAAGGAGGACGAGCACGTGTAACGCTCGACCCGGCGTGACCGATAAGTAGCGCTTCGTCCTCGGTTATCCGTAAAACACGTAGCCCGGAGCGAGTCGCCTTGACTAGCAGCCCTCTCCAAGCCCGAAATGACCAGTCAGCTCCCTCTTCTGCCTTCTACCTGGCATGAATAACGTACCGGTGCACGTGTATCGAATGCCCGATTTCCATCGCGTCGATTCGACGCTACGTAATCATGGGCCGGGGAGGATTTACCGTACGCCTCATCCGCGACGACCAACGAATACTTAGTTATTTTTATTTGTTCCGCTAACGCCTAGGGGAAACGCCTGGGGGGAAAAATCGGACGTTTCCCAGCTAGACGCGTTCAGAAACGCGTGGCCCGATGTTTCGCGAAAAAGTCCGATAGGCGGCGAGCGTTATTCCGTTCGGAACACGCGGCGGTTGCCGACGCGATAACAAAGTAATCTATTACGGGAATTTTCTGAGTCGCAGCGAACGTGTTACGACCCTTCTGCACGACGCCTGATAACCGTTGCTCCACTTTTTCCCCGGGCAATCTCGTCCGTCTTGCAAAATCGACGGCGACGTTTGCGCTCGCGTTTAGGCTAGAACAGTTTCGCTCGGAAGGGGCCGCTTATCACACGCAGATAAACATTCGCGACGTTACCGATGTTATCTGTGGCGAATGTCGTATCTTCGAATTCTCGTCGTCACCGGAGCAATCCTATCCGTTACGCCCACGCCGGAATGTCGCGTAAACTTACCAGAGGAAAACAATCCCGGCGCTGGTCTTGAAATTTTAAGTCCGTTATAAATTTTTTCTCCTCCTCTTTTCTAATCGTTCGCAACTTTTATCCGAACTCCGACCGCCGAAAGCGTTAAAAAGAAGTCGAGCAGAAAAAGCGACCACTCGACACAGGCAAATGGCAACGGAATCTCGATTCTAAACCATCTGGCACACACAGAGGAATTTATACCGAGCGGAGCTAATTCCATTTTGCGAAAAATCACGGTCCATTGAACGCTTCCTCCGCGGTGCAACACAGATAAATAAACTCTTCTCTCGCTCTCTCGCTTTCACAACTATTCCTGTGATCATGAACGAGAGCCGACAGGAGGATACAGTTTTTCTAAAACGTGTACGTAAACACTTTTACCTTGTTCTCTTGGCTTGCACAATTCACTCGCGTCCATTATTGAAAAGATGTAAAAGAAATAACCCTCGTACAGTATCCTAAAACTCAAACAGCTCTCGGAAATGAGAGGTTCCTGGGCTGATTTGAAGCAACATTTTCCTCTGCAAAAATGTCAGCCGGGGCTTCGTTTAGGAGTTATAACGAAAAACACTGACCAATCAGAGCGTGACCTAGACGCGTGTTGGCAAAGATGGTTCAGCGCGCCAGACGGATCACCTCGCTGGAGCGTTAGCGGTCCGCTGCGAAGAAGTGAACAAGTAAAGAAGTAGAAATTTTGAATTATGTATTGTAAAAACTCACTTATTTAGCCGTAGATCCACTTGCTGCTTGAAAATGTGGATCACTGGCCCACTCAGTGACGAACCGCACAGCTGGTGGTGAATAGTAGATATACGACAATCTAAGGCCCAAGGGATGCGCGGTGAAGTCGTATGATTCTTTCATACAGATGCCATGAAATTTTTCCACACTCGCGATCACTGTTCACACTTGTCACCACATAGCTATGCACTAATAACAATTCCAATATCACTTGTATCACATCACAAATCACAATAATGAAGTAATGTAATCAGTAAACTGCTGTTTTCATGCATTTGTAGTAAAAATGAGTAGGTGCAGTTTAAAACAGTAGAGAGTTTAAAATAATTAAAAACCCCAATGTATTATTTTCAACTTGTTCACATGATTAAAGTAAAAATCAAATATCTGTTGGATCCCGTCCCTTACAACAGCAGCAGCAAGCTTTTATTTTGCATAAAATCTCGCACTCTAGTAGTTATCACTATTAAAAACATACTAGCAACCGTGAGTTTTATACTGATAACTCTTTCGAGATGTTCTCTTAACCACGGCTCGAACGACACTGATTTTATCCAAGATTTTTCTGAAAAGTCTAGGGAGGTCATCAATCACATGTTTCAGTATTCCTGCAGATTGGTACGCAGAGTCAATGCGTAACTGTTTGAAAACGTTGTCGGTCCTTCTTTTAGAAAGTTTCTTAAGAGAGGTGTAATACAATAGGCACCCTTGCGGCTCGCGGACATGACATTTCTACCTCTTGATGGGTAAAAGGACGGACGACGTTTTCGAACAGTTACCCATTGACTCTGCGTACCAATCTGCAGGAATACCGAAACATGTGATTGCCATAAATTCAAAAACACGGGTACAAAACTCACGGTTGCTAGTATGTGTGTTTTTAATAGTGATAATTACTAGAGTACGGGATTTTATGCAAAGTAAAAGCTTTCTGCTGCTGTTGTAAGGGACAGGATCCAAACAGATATTTGATTTTTACTTTAATCATGTGAACAAGTTGCAAATAATACATTGAAGTTTTTAATTATTTTAATCTCTCTACTGTTACACTGCACCTACTCCTACTATTTTTACTACAAATGTATGAAAACAGCAGTTTACTGATTACATTACTTCATCATCTTCAGCTGTGTAGTTCGTCACTGAGTGGGCCAGTGACCCACATTTCCAAGCAGCAAGTGGATTTACGGCTAAATAAGTGAGTATTTACAATACATAATTCAAAATTTCTACTCCCTCACTTGTTCACTTCTTCTTCGCGGCGAACCGCTACCGTTCCAGCGAGGGGATCCGCCTGGCGCGTCGAACTATCTTTGGCAACACGCGTCTAGGTCGCGCTCTGATTGGTCAGTGTTTTTCGTTAATAACTTGTAAGCCAAACCCCGGCGGACATTTTTATAAAGGAAACTGTTGCTTCAAATCACCTCACGAACCTCCCATTTTCAGGAGCTGTAGGAATTTTGCGACACCCTGTATCTAGTGAGAGATTTTCGTCGGTTTGCAAAAACGCCAAGTTCCTCGCGTAAAATGGCGACGAGAAATCGCAGCCGGTCACGTGCTCCCGCGAGAAAGAGAAAGAGAGAAAGAGAGAGAGAGAGAGAGAGAGAGAGAGAGGGAGAGAGCCAACTTTCGCGGAAGGTTTTACAGTTTAAACAATCCTTGGGACCGGTCGCGCAATAAACCGCAGGAAAACAGATTTTCCAACTTGGTGGTCTATAAACCCCGGGGGCTCCCGAACGCAAGAAACTCCTCGAGAAGAAACGGTGCTTCGGTCTCTTCTCTTCACGGCGCGCCGCGACGGTGTGGCAGAGGCCCGAGGTCGGGAGAACGAGCGAGGCTCGTTACCCATTTTTAAAGCTGTTTTTAAAGAGCCCCCGACGCGAACGCGAAGGCGAACGCGGTGGAATTTCGCAGCGTGAACCACTACGAGTTCCGCGGAGAAACGTTTCCGCCTGGCTCGGACGGGCTTCCGTTTGGAAGGAATCCATAAAACTGACGCAGAATGTCGGTTTATGAAACCGGGACTCGGCCCGGCTTGCGGCGCGGCACCCTCACCGAACATACCCAGGCCCGTATTCCACCGGGACAGCGACGTTTCTTGTTCTTCCTCAGCTTGTTTTTTCCCTCTTCTCCGTTCCCTACGCGCATGCAAAACGTCCGTTCGTAAAATCCGTAGGCCGCTCGTAAAAAATAAACTCGCGGCTTTCCCCCGACTTTCGCTTATTAGGTTCACTGGGCCGGGGATAAGCGAAATATCGTATGCGCCGAACGATCGAGAGTCGATGGACACGGTGTTCTATCGATCCTATTGCTAGTGAAAAGTGAAAACATCAAGATTCCCACCGAACTCGGACGGACAGGAAGCAAATTCCTGGCGAAAATACGGTTCGCGATACACCGGGCTCTTGCGGAGCCTTAAATGCGAGAAACAAGCGCGGAAAGTAAATGGACGTCGAAAAGAAAACAATGCGCGACTCGGGTGCTCGGAGGTGGAGAAGCAATTCCACCCTCGGTTTCCTTTTGCCAGCCGACCCTCTACACCCATTCCGTGTGCTGGCCCACCACCACCCTCGGCTCGTTTTCCGTGTGGCGCGGGCGCGCTTGCGAAGAACACGTACGAGGAACGCGACGGTCCCTGCACGAATTTACATACGCTTTCTTTCGTTTCGATGACCTTCCGGTGAAACGTGAAACAGCCCCGAGTTCGGGTTAAAAATTTCTGTACATTGCGAAAATACGAAGTTCCCATCGACTCGAGGTTTTCGTGAATTGGCGATCGCAGCAGTCCTAACCGATCGCAAACGGTTCTTTCGGTACACCGTTTCTTTTTCCAACGATAAGACACCTCCCAGCGCAACGGTGACGGATGACTCGGCGCGAAACGTTTTCCAGGAAACGCCGTCGCGATATCTGTGTTTGCCCTCGGCTTTCTTCATAAGCCCCCGCTGACTTCACCGATAATGACGACGAGCACGTAACTGTGCTCGTTTCTTTCGTCTCGAAGGGTTTTTCCGTCGCTTCCTGGTGATTCGATTCGAACGCGATTATGCTACTGCAAGTTCTTCGTCGATGTTTTTTATCGAAAGTACAGGGGGCGAGCTTGATGATCTTGGATGATTCCTGCATTTCTAAAATATCTGTTTTTTCTTTTCTTATTGCGGTGAGTGTCGTGGATTTTCCGCACACGCACCACCACCCGCAAGGTCGATGCAAGATTCCCGGAGAATAATGCAGAAAGAATCGGGCATACGCGTCGGAACGTGGATCGCCGCATTGAATCGCTTCTCCCCATCCCTCAAACCTTCATCCCCATGAACCCTTCTCGGCAGTCTGGATGGTCTGCGGAAACGGAATCGACAATACGTTGACGTTGCGGGGTAGTGATTAACGACTGGCAAGAGTGCCGGGGTAAGTAAGAAGCAAGCGGTGGATGGTCCGGGGGTGCTGCTAAACGTTATCCAAGCATCCAGAAGGCACTGTATAAACAAAGACGGTGGATGCCGATGCCGAGGAAGAAGAGAGGGGTGGTATTGCGGGGGGTGGGCCCTCGGCGGGGTTTGTACACAAAGAAACTACCGGCCAACCCCAAGCAGCGACATCAAAGGCGGTCTGGGAGAGCTGCAAATGCGCGAAAGAATGGGTTAAAAACCCGAGGCGATGGCCGGCGTCGTCGTTGTCGTTGTCGTTGTCGTCGTCGTCGTCGTCGCCGTCGTCGTCTAGGCCGTCGAAGGGGCGCCGGGGAGTTGTGTTCTCCAGGGGGTGGGCTCGCGGAGAAAAGAATCGGGAGAAGGGGCTTCCAGTGGAAAGGCTCTGAAGGACGCTGGAGGACCTTAAAATGAAAACATCCCGCCCTCAAAGCGTCCCTCTGCCGACACGCGACTCTCACTACTCCTCTCCTTCTCTCTCTCTCTCTTTTTCTCTCGCAATTACCGCACCCTCTGCAACTCCCGGTGCAAGCCGGCGAGACGCATCGCTCTCTCCTTTTGAATCGTGCGCCACCGAGTCCTTGATGAGCACTGATTCGTCGAAAGCTCCCGTGTTCCAAAGGTGTCGCACCCACGCCTCGAAAAATTGTTCCACCCCCGACGCGAATTCGACGAGGCTCTTTTCGACGGACATCGAGGGATGGCTGTAACCCCCGTCTTCGTCTTCTTGTTCTTCGTTGTCCTGGTGTCAGTCTTTTTTCGGGAAATAACACAGTATACCACAGTCACTAAATATAATATGTATATCAAATCATTGCACATCAAGTAGTCCTGTAAAAATCGCTTAGTCTCGATAATGTGATAAACTTGTTTATTGAGACAGTTGATGAACGTACTCGGTCCTCCGCGGAAATTGATTTCCCGGATTAATATTCCTGGGCGAAGAGCTACTACTACGCTGTTCAACAACAGCGTTATTATATTTTTAACACTTCCGTTCGACGGGAAACGAGCTTCGACAGCTAATATCGCGGATTCGCTGCAGGAAATGTTTGTTTCATCCACGTTATCGGAAGTGACGTTCAGAAAATGCAGGGAGAAAGCGAGGGAGAGAGATAGAAGTTGGGGCAGCTTGAATTGCGACAAAAAAGGAAATTGGAGCGTGTGGAATCGAGCAATTAGAGCAGACGCTCTAGAACCTCTTATAAAACGAACCCCGCAAATACGACGGACGCTTTAATCTTACGTAACGAAAGCAGAAGTTCGTTCGAAGTATCTTTCACGAGAATTACTGCAGAATGTCCCATACATTTTGCTGAATAAAAAAAAAATTATTCGCTGAAAAAAATCCGTTGAAATTCTGCCACTTTTCTGTCGAATATTTCTTTTCGGCCGATACATTCGCTTTAAAGCGGACGTGGTCGGTAACGAAGAAAGACGCCACTTTCTGGAAAACGGTGGTTCCCGGTAACGGGAAATCCAACTTTCCGACGTGAAATTTCCAGTCGGTCCTCCGGGCTGCGGCTAACGGAACCGTCGGCGATCGTCCCGACGCGACGCGCGAGCACACACAGAGTCCGGCGAGAGTCAACGTTTCCCCTTCGGGCCCCTCTACGTTGCGCGAGAAGTAACGTGATCGATCGTTCCCGGAGTTCGTTCTTCCTGTTTCATCGTCAAAGTCCCAAAGGAATCGACAGGACTGTCCAACGGTGGATGCTCGCCGAGCATGACGCCGGACACGATACGTCGTTAATCTTTCGCGTCGCGGTTCTCACTGCCAACCGGAAGTCGATCGCGGGCAATGTCGCAATGTTGCCAGTCGTCATCTCATCCGACTCTCGATGCAATCTTTGAAATTGCACCGGGAACTGGTTGCTGCCTCGGATAAAATCGGCTGGCCGAGAGAGCCTCGGCTCGTCGGGGGACATTTTTGACGCGTAATTCCTCCCATCCGTCGCCATCGCCTTCTTCTTCGCCGGGGATCTCGTTACAAAATGAAATGGGGGACTCGGTCCTCCGAAAGTTGAACGTCGAAAGTGCCACTTGTTTGGAGAAGTACCATTTATTTTAAAATTCCGTCTCGTTCGGAATAATTGACAGTAGGGGTGAAATTTTTTAGGCGAAATTTTTGCCAAGACGTGGTGGGATTTCATTAAAGGGATGTTTCGCGAAGTTCTGCGGGTTCTGCACGGTTTTATTGTTTCTCCCCGCGGCATGGCAGGCCGTGTTGAACGGTTCACGGGAAGTGTGAACAACGGGACGCGCCGAAAGGGAATATTTAAATTGTGGTATGTAAACTGCGTTATGCAACGAGGCTGGGAAAACGCGACTGGCCGAGATAAGTTTCGCGATACGGCGTGGCGTGGCGGGCGTTTGCGATTGTGTAACTTTGAACGAAGGGAGAGGGGAGAGTGGTTCGGTGTATCCGCGGAGGAGATAGAAAGAGGGGTTGCACCTCTCGGTGCTTATTTTTCTTTCCCGTTTAAAGCGTTTATCTTGCAATTTTTGCGCTTCGAGTATCTCGACCGCTCGGTTTTTCTTTCTGTCTCGCTCTCTCCGGGCTCGAAAAGGGGTTTCAGTTTTAAGTATTCTCGCAGGTTTGCTCGTTTCTGCTATCGGGTTCCTGGGGAACGGTTTCGTTCGGCGCCCGCTTGCTGGAAATGCAGCGATCGTCGAAAGTCTCGCGATCTCTTTCACGGCGATTTCACGAACACGAAGAGAAACGAAAGATTTGATTTCGGTCCTCCGTTTGGAAAATTTCCACCGCTAGAAATGCATGAAAAGTAAGAAACACCGGCGTGTTAGCGGACACGCCGACTGACTTAGCACTTCCACCCGCTCGTTCCGAAAACAATATCCGAAAAAACACGGCTGTTATTTCCGGGAGCCGGCTCTCGCGAAATCAACGCCGGTAAAGGGGTTTGCCGGGTAAAATAAATATTTGCAGTTAGTAACGAACAAACGGCAATATTTTTACCCGGTTACAAGGTCGGTGGTGGTGGGTAGAGCTAGAAGGGAGACGGTCCGGTCCGGCACATACGTATGTAGTCGCATTGGCAATGTCACGTATCTATCCTTCGTGTTTACCTATCGCATCGATAGCAGACGTGGATGGGAAGAGAGAGAGAGAGAGAGAAAGAGGGAGAGAGAGAGCGAGAAATAAAGAGAGAGAGAGAGAGAGCGCAAACTAGAGCCAGAGAAGTTTGCCGGGGTCCGGAGTTTCGGAGCAATGGAACGATGGCGGTGGCCGATCTCTCCTCGTTTTTCATCGGTTCCAGTCAATAAAGCTCGTGGCTGTTGTTTTGCCTTCGGCTGACCACGCCATCGCGGTCCCGTTCTTGTGCTTTGCAACTACCTCCGTCGTTTTTCTCATTCCGTTCGATTTCCTTCTTCGTTTCTCTGCGCGCCGCGGTTTCCTCCTCATCCTCCATGTCCTCGTTCTTCTCTTCTTTTCTCTCTCTCTCTCTCTATCTCCGTTCTCCTGGATAATCCCGCAGTTTGTCCCGTGTTTTTTCGCCCAGGGGGGAAAAAATTTCCTACCCGGTGTTTACCGTTCCTTAAAGGGAACGCCGGAATACGGTTTTTCGTTTCGACGGTCGGTCGCAACAATGCGTTTTTCGATCCGCCACCAGCGGATGCGTTGTTTATGGCCTTAAAAGGATGACGCGGGGTTCGGATCAACCCCGCTGTGTATCCTCCGGTTCGCTGGAATCTTCTGGGGGCGGGGGTGTCTCCGTTGCAATTTTCTTGCGCTTTCCTCGGATGTAACAACGGTTTTAGCACTCGGTCGTGTACGTATTTTCGTTTGTCTCCCTGAGAAATTACTTATTGTCACGTGAGAATTGTTATTTATTTTCACCGCGTTAATTAGATATAATTACACACTATACCATATAGCATAATTTCTACCGCATAATTTATTCTGAAATTATTATTTAAAAGAAAATTGTCGAGCTTCTTACATTCAGCGATCGAAAAGCCTATCAATCCGGAAGATAAAGTGTTCGAAGAAACTAGTTCAGATAAGCTCCCAATGTAGGGTACGCGGACGGACGGCATTCATAGTTGAGCGTGATTCGTTAGAACAGTCCGCGTTCACGAGTTAATACGATTCATTTAGGTAAATAGTGGCCCATTATAGCCCGGCATAAATTTGCTCGATGAATGGGGCTTGTATTATCACTTTTATCAACTAAGTTCACACGGCTACCAGTTCGGCTGATAACGCTGTACAGTCGGATTAATCATCGAAACAAATTGGATTCCGATTGCGCGTCCACTTATTGAAATACGAACCGCCCTGAGCCAGGGCAACTCTTACACGGTGAAAATAGAAATGCGGAAAGGACGATACTCGAATTGGATTTGGCTCGAAAAGATACGAAAAGAATTTTTTTAATACTCTCGTGCCGTCGACGATTTCATCGAGAAAATTATTGTATAGTTGCACTGCATAGAGACTCCCGAGTTCATGAATGTTAGCGAAGTATTTCAAAAGGATGTAGAATGTTGAAAATGAGTTACAGCATTTCGCGACACTGATATTTTCGTCTGAATCCCGTCTGTTTTACGGAAACGGTCCGCAATTCGTCTCGCGAACGTTGTTTTCGCATCGTGACCAGGAAGAGAACTGTGTACAGCGACTGCTACAGCGGATTCACAGCGGCTGCCTCTCCCGATACAAAGGTAGCTGCTGGCTGGTCAGTCAGCGTGTGTCCACCTGGGAAACTCGGTGCGGCAGAGGCAGCAGTCCCGAAAGCTAACAAAAGCCCTCGGTGTCCTCGGTAAGTCCTGCGGGGACCAGCACCGAAGGATATCAGGCGGCGCCGGTCCTCTCTGCGTGGGCGTTTATAACCAGCCCCTCAGGAAACGAGCACCGGCCAAACGGAGAGGTAGTACGAAGAGGTAGAAAAGGGTGGAGAGGAGGAGAACCACGGGAAAAGGAGTTCCCTTTGACCGCGAAAAGCGGATTTAAGTAAAAGGGACTAACTGGTAACAAGGCGCGCGCGCTCGCGTCGCGTTGCGTCGACTCGCTCGGATTCAATGAAATTATTCGATGCGCATTAAATGTGTGCTGGTACCCGGGCTCAAAGACACGGTAATGGACAGGGAATTATTGAGAAAATTACACGCCGGATTGCAAGAAAATGTTTGGACTTCTTTTTACAGAGTCCGTGTTCCTCTTGCTCTCGAATAAACACTGCGGGATAAATGAATCTCTGCTTTAATCCTACGGTTGGACAGAGTGCGGTCTAAAATGCGACTGTTATAATTATTTTTAATTAACGAGGGTAAAGATTCGTCCGTTTCTCTTGTCCGGATATTGCAAATAAAGTGTCTTATTTTTCTCGGCTAGTGTCAGAAGATAAATTTCCAAGCATAGGAAGTTGCAAACGGAATTGTCGCGCGGCTAAGTGAAAGAATGTCGGACCAACGATAGAGCGGAAGAACGTAAAATATGATGGGAAATAAATGGACTACAACGCGTAAGGGCGCGGGTTGGGCCGGGCCGGGTCTGCCGCGTTGTTAACAAGATTGGCGAAGGGAGTCAGTGGGTATCACGAATTCGTGACAAATTAGACACCGTCCGGGAATTAATTTATTGCCAGCCGAGGCTCCCGGGAAGGGTGAGACTCTGTTTCTCGAAGAAAAGGAAGATCCGGCTCTCTCTCTTTCTCTCTCGCTCCCCCTCGATTTGTCCGGAGTCTTTGCAGGAGGGCTGTCGCAATGACTGATCGACCGACTTCTATCTCGCCGGGAACAGACGAGATGAACACGACGGTGTGTCGTGTCACCCTCTCCCCGGGCTTTAGATTTATTTGCGCGGGGAAGAACTGCGGGGGTGGTTGGCGATGGCGGCGGTGCAGAAGGAGGGGTTGGAAAAGGCTGGTGAGACGGTAGGCTGCACGGTTGATCGAATGACTCCGGATCCGGGAGCAGTGATAATGAAATTGCCGTGAAAAACGAGGAAGACGCCCGGGGTAGCATCACCGGTACAAATGTACTTCTGCCCCGACGGCTTATAATTCAATATACCCCGTCGCACGCCAGGAGCTGCGACAGAATTGAAAGTAAATTACAACCCTTTCGCGTGTTTGATTTCCAATGCAACAGGGCCACTTCGATATCTGGACGCTTCGGATACGACAGACATATTTTTTTGGTTTGCCAGCGACTTGATAAGCCTTTGATCAACTATCGGGACAGACGCGAAATTGTATCCGAGACACCTCGAGTAAAACTTTATTAGCCATCTATCTTTATGTTCATTATTGTTTTATCTTAATTATAATAAAATATCTTCCAACCTAATTTGAAGCCGCTGCTAACGTGGTGCTCAATCTTCATCGTTAATCCCTGACCGTGCTAGAAATTTCGAAATTCTCGATCAAATTCGTCACTTGAGAATCGCCGGACGGCCGGTGATGCTCCGGAGCATAAATCCTGATTTAAAAAAAAAAACTGCGCAGCGTAATATCAAATTCCATCGCCTAAAACACGTCAGTCGCAACTTCTTCTTAATTACTCACCGGCGCGCGGCGGTCGTTCCGAGGAGCTGCAACCCGGCGAATCTCTCTCTCTCTCTCTCTCTCTCTCTCGGACCGACCCTTCATCAATATTAAATGCACGAAGTCGTGGAAGTTGTTAGAGAAGGTAGGATGAGGAAGGGCTGATCCTAAACGTCGTTCCGGACACGGGAGGACCTGGAGGCTGCTTGGAGGGGAAAAAAAAGATCGAGATCTTGCGCGATCGTACGGGTACCTGCCAGGACGTGGGATAAGGGAAGATTAAACGAAACCTTAAGCGATCAGGTCGTTTTTAGCTTATAGGAGGGTTGGGCTAGGGACGCGCGCGAATGTTCAGAGACATTTCCAGCAGGGGGTGGCACGCGCGTTTGTGTTTGTGCATCGACCGGGCCTCGCTCTTCCTCTTTCTCTCTTCTGTGCTCTCTTTCTGTGTATATTCTGTAAAATACGAGCGTGCCGGAGTTAAGCCGGTCATAGATCGTGGAAAGCGGGAAGAGAAAGAGTGCTGGCCAAGGGAAACAGCCCGAGGGAGGAAAGAGGGGGAGCCAGAAGAAGGGAGCTTTCAACCTCACCTTTCGCGCCAGCTACAGGAGTCTGCTCTTTCGACTCTGGAATCTTCTTACGTTTCCCCGGGTCCGATTGTCTCCGTGGCTGCATCCACCCCAGACTCCAGCGTCAACCCACCGGCCCCCCTCCCAGCATCCCCTCGCGCCGTGAATTCCTTTGTGCGATCGGTAACGGGTTGGATATTGTTGCGAACCAGTTGCTGGATTCGCAGAAATTTCTGCAAATTTTGAACCTACACGCTCCAGGGCCAACCCCTTTCGAGTTCTTTCCAGTAGACGCTTTTCGTGCGGGCGGTAGATAAAACTAGGGAAAATTGGGGAATTTTTTTACTAGTGATAAATTTCAATCGATCCAATTCGGTTCTGTAATAACCGACATTGACTTTGCGAGAATTTTAATATTATACATATAATAATAGTCGAGCGAAATGAATATTCGAGCGAGAAGAAGACATTATAAATTGAAGGTGGGATAATGAAAGAGTGGAGGCGATGCCAGTTAATTGTCACCGTCCAGGCGGAATCGAATGATCTCATTGAGCGAGACGTGGTCGGTCGGGTCGGTCGGTGGGTTCGAAAGTTTTCAATCAAGCCACGATTCTTTGCTATCGGCGGCGCGTTTCCTTTTTAACAGCGGCAATTAAGGAGCGTCGGTGGGTCGTTATTCGCGGCGACGGATGCAGTAAAATCGAGCAGTTCCCGAACACTTTAGAATCACAACGGGCGGACACTATAACCACTGACGGGGGTAGGTTCTCCGTAGTCAATACTCTCGGGGGTCGATCGGTCGAAGAAGAGCGCGGCCGATCGGCCGAAAGTTACCTAATTACTCCATCAAATTTGCATAGGAGTCGCGGCGGAATGGTCAATTAAACGGGCAGGCGTCGAAGAAATTGAGCTACTCCGCTTTATTGCCCGCGCGGACGCGCTCTCGATAATAAAAGAGCCCACCGATACGACAGTTATAAAGCGTCTTTATAGAGCGGTCCATCGACGCTGCACCGCACCGTGAATATATGAAACCTCGGAGAAAGAGAGAGAGAGAGAGAGAGAGAGAGAGAAGCGTCAATTTCGCTTGAAAAGCGCCGCGTCACTTTTGCCTTCGTTCAATGGCATCCCCGCATTTCGCGATTAGTGTACAGTTAAATTTACAAGGGGATCTTGTTTTTCCACGTGTAAATTTAACCGTGGACTACCGTACCTTGACGACGTAAACGCACGCACGCACGCAAACCGGGCGAAAATGGGGGTGGGCGGCCACGGACAACCCCCGCGTGCATCGACAACCCCGTGCTTAAAATGGATATTAATGCACTTAACGGCGAGGCCGCAACCTAACCTTAAATCCCGGCTTATGAATGCGTAATGGCCTCGTGTGCAACCCCCGCGCAATAAAATGTATTGGCAGGAACGCAACCCTAATGGCTGCTCGGGACCGAAACGCGGCCAACTGGCGGCCAATCGCAATCAATGTCGCTGATTTAGCTCGATTTTCGCGAGACGCGTTCCGATGCTTTCGATTCGTCATACTTGTCTTATAATGTATCTTTATTGTACATATATCTTAATTATGCAAATAATCTTGAAGATATTTTTCGATGCTCGTGGAACAGCGTTTCAATCGTCTTTCATTTTCTGTTGCAGGTAAGAGAGCGCGCGATCGGATTTCACTTTCTCTGGGGTCTCGGTCCCGGTAAGAAATTTCTTTGACCATTGGTGAGTCGATATTTTCTTTTTTAAACCAGTGAAAATGTTTTGCATATTTCACAGTTCACTCCCACTTCGTATAACAGACAGGGTTCTCGCGCAGCGAAGCGTTTATGCAGTATTTTCAATAATCCCAATGAAACTCGCCACGTTCTATAGGGAACACCTTGCGCTTTTATTAAAACCCGTCCACATTTTTCAATGAATTCCATCAACCGCTAAAATTCAGACCACAATATCCTCGACGCGGCATGCAGATATTAAATTGTAAAACGTTGAAATTTTCACCGTAAATTGACGAACGCCTGCATATATACATATTATATATATATATTGTATGTACATAGAAATATATACATAAATGTATATACGCTCAGCGCACGACGGTGTCACGATTATAGGGCGCAATTTTTGGAACGGTCGGAAAAATCGAGACATACCGAATGTTGAGCCGCCGCTGATACTAAATAATTTTTAATTTACTGCTCAGCTGGCTACTTCTGAAAGTGCCGGAAATTATTACCTGAGGATTCATAACATTACCGTTTAAATAATAAAAATAACAATAGGTATGCATGGTGAAAATTGGAATAAAATACCTATGCAACCAAGCTACGTAGCGATCCCTTGCAAAATATTTCAATTAACGTCCGAGCAATGGAAACTGTATATCCTGTCGGTAGTGCATGCAAATTGCGATGGTTTTGTAGCAGAGCGGAGCAAGTCCAGTCAGAAAATCCAGGAATATCAGAAAACGTGCTTGCCGAATCGCTGACGCGGCGTGGCGACCGATTTAAGAAAAATATTTAGCCGTAACATTTGATACCGTGGAAAAATGCGGCGCAGAAGTTGAGGTAGAGGAGGAGCCAGCACAGTCGGGTAGATAGGGAATTACGGTGAGCGGCCGGGGAATAAACCCGTCGAATATCATTATCGTGCAGGCACACGTGGGCATACATACTTCGGTATTGAATTTCATCGCGCGTGCAACGTTGCATCGGCGATATACGC
Source organism: Lasioglossum leucozonium (assembly GCA_028454225.1). Classification (NCBI taxonomy): domain Eukaryota; kingdom Metazoa; phylum Arthropoda; class Insecta; order Hymenoptera; family Halictidae; genus Lasioglossum; species Lasioglossum leucozonium. The sequence continues at coordinate 18,613,684 of CM052221.1, read as the reverse complement.
CTGCCCAAACTATCCGGCCGCGTGCATTCTAAGAGCGTTCCGTGCAAGCACGTGATACGCGACGAGTCGGTCGACCAAAAACACCGCGATCGACGTCTTTCTGCACGCTCGTTATTGTCCCGTACAAGTTTTCGTTACCACATTACACACCCGAACCACAGGTCAATTATCCTTTCAATTATACAGGACGTTTCAGTATTTGTTGCACGGTAGAACACGGATTCTTCGTATGGAAGAAAAAATAAAATGAACGAACTGCAACGGCGCGGATTTTGACGAGTTCGACATCGGAAGGCGGGAAGAAAAATTCCGCAATTCCCGGAGGGGTAAAGTTTCGCGGACGATACGAGTCTCTCGCGAAGTTTATGGCGTCTCGGGACGAGACAATGGCCGCAGAGGTGGTTCGCTTATTAAGCGGGCCGACACCGTGCCGCGCGTGTCCAGAATGATCTTAATGAGACTGCCTCCGCGGGTTTTAATCGCGGTATTATTCGTTACTATGGAGGAAGTCTTTAAAGCCGACGCTTTGTCTGGCTCGTTTAGGAGATTTCCTTTTATGAACGTCCGTATGGGACCACCATAGTATAACCCCCGTACAGACACACGAGACAGCGAAAGTGAATGACGCTTTATGCCTCGCGTGCCTCTACATGTTGCGCAATTTCATCGACGTCGTATTAATTTTTATTGAAAGGGATCCCTTCGCTGTGTATGGTTTTAATCCACGCGCGGATCCTTCGGAACGGTTATTAACGGCTAAATGAACGAAATTAACGGGGGAGGGGGAAAAATGCGGCAGACGAGAAAGTAAATACCGTAAACGATACAAATGGAGTGGGTGATTTGACGAGCAAATAGTTAAATGTTGGATATTCTGTACATAATAGGATAGCCAACGCGAGGTTTGTGTGTTTGTTATACACGAGAAAAATGTACCGTTCACTGAGAGTTAAAAATAAAAATCTAACTATCATTCACCTCATAATTGATTGCTGCTTTTAAGCTGCGAACTTAAACATAGAAAGAAAATGAAAGACATCGATTGGTCGTTCAACCGTCGTTACCTAATGTCGCTCTCGCCGCATCACCTCGTAAATTGATCGCGGCAATTTTCGGTCGGTCGGCGAACTTGCAGATTGCAGCATCGGATTACCCGCGATAAACAGTTTCAGGGCTCAGAAATTTCCTTGGAGGAGAGAGGGGGAGAGAAAGAGACTCGAGCGTCTTACGCGGCTTCTTCACCGTATAATTAATATTTCAAAGAGACGAGACGGCGAGCTCGTTCCCCGGGAAAAGAATCGCGTTTATATCGCTCGGCGAGAAGAACTCGCGAGTTCTGAAACCGCTGAAATTGTCTGTTAAATGTTGTTAAAAAAATATCCTGATCAAACTATTAATAATTCAAGTCTCGAACGAATCTCCATCGAACGGAGAGTGTCAAATGCAAAACGACTGCGTGCCTCGTCCCCAGCATCTGACAACAGATATGGAAACGTCAGTCACTGTCAGCTCGGGATCTCTACCATCCGGACGACTATTTCAGATTAGATCGGATTAGTTTTCTCCGGGGGAGCGCGTCTACTTCGAGCGGCGAATAGAGGCGAGAAACTAGAAAGAGATCGAGAGAGAGAGAGAGAGAGAGAGAGAGAGAGAAAGAGCTGTGGGCTCTATTCAGCAGGTGTGCGAGTGCCGGGTAATCGTGGCGCTCGATTAAACATAGCCACGCAATTAATTACGCGGCGGAGCAAAGTTTAGATAGCGTCGGTCTCCCGGCCGGGATCGTTGTTTTTCCCTCTGACTCGTTACTTTTCTTCTCCCCCTCTCCCCCCACCCCTCGCCACAATGTTCCTCTCCTTTTTTTCCCGATTTGGTTCTCGTTTCTCCCTTGCAGCGCGCGGTTATGTGTCTTTAACGGAGCTGAAAGCGGGGGTAACTGCCTCAAACGGATAACAGGGAGTGGAGTAACCAGATCTACCATCCCCCCTCGCATAGCAATTCACTTGCTCGCCAGCTCGCTCATCCGACCATCCACCCGTCCGTCTTTTCGGTCTTATCGACCGCAGCCTCCTATTACGCCGTCGCTGGCATAAAGTCGCGCTCGCGACCTCCTCTCTCTCTCTCTCTCTCTGATCGTACTCTTTTTCCCCCTCTCTATCTCCGTCCTTTCTGTCCTCCTCGATTTTATTTTTCGGGGAAAACCCGGTGTGATTCATCGCCGCGACGATCACCGAAACTTGTCCAACTTGTCGAATTTGTCCCGTCGATCCGAGCCCATCCGCCGCTGTTTGTTTCGGGGAAATTGCCGATCGGACCCCCGCCATAAAACCACGCTCGCTCTGGACCACATTAAACCCCGTGGACTCGCGATATTTCTCTGTAATGGCTCGAACAACTTCCCGCGCCCCTGCCGATGCGTTTTGCGTGCGCCGTTATGGGGCCAATGCTTCATCCGAGGTAGATCCTCTTAGTGCTGTGCTGGATCAACTTATTGCACGTTTTGCTACTGATAGAGCATTTTTGTAATCTATAATTGGTAGTTTCAATTTTGGTTTTATTAGGACACTAACTGGACTCTGTCTTTAGATAGTAGTTGCAACCCCTGTAGATAGAAAATTGTATACACTGAAATACTTTTTATTTTATCTTTAGTTAGGGTTTGCAACCACTCTCTGAAGACAAACGTTAACAATTTCACGAGTTCAAACTTCGAAAATTGTATAAACTGAAATCTTTTTTATTTTAAGTTTTCCGAGTTGAATTTAGGTTAAGTCGCAGGGAGATCCGGAAAAGTTGGGTCACCTCGGCTCCGAAACCGTTCGTTTCGCAACCTCGTTTCCTATCAATCTACTGCGCTCGATTATCAAGATCTTTTTCCGGCCCCGTAATCGTTTACCGTGGAAATGGAGTGCTCTAGCTCGCAGCAATCGTCGATAACGCGTCTCTCTCCTGATTTCTGTTCCTTTAATTCCTCGCGAGCACGGGGCTCCAGTCAATATTTATCCTGATAAACAAGACTTCGCTGCGACCCGACGCGATGCGACGCGACGCGAACGAATTACTCGACAGCTTCGACGCTTAAAAAGGTAATACTCGTTCCCTTATAATCGGTGTGTATTGATGTTTGTCTTCTTTGAAAGACGACCGACGCGACGGGGAACAGTCTTTGCACCCAATCAGCAATAAATTGTCCGATAACTGCGCAGATAGTCTACAAGATATTCCCGCTGAAACTTTTTATTTTTAACGTTTACGTTGGTAGAAGGATTATCGATCGTTATTTTTACTATTCCGGTGTACTATTCCATCGGACGAGGGTATCGGCGAAAGAGAGAAAGAGAGACGAAGTTATCGAGATTCTCGAATCGATAAACGAGAACATACGCGTTTGACTGGCGTCTATATACATCATTTATTTAGCTTATTTTAACTTGTTTTAACATCTCCGGAAGAATTCAACGAAAAAAGAAAGGCAGCGAAACTGATTCGGATAAAAATTGTATATCACGATGTTCACGTGGACAGTATAGATCCTCGGAGCAGAGAGGTCGCCTCGGCTCCGTTTTTCTTTCAGTTTACCGCAAGACGAAAATAATATTACCTCGGTCGAACGGCCAGGAGATTTCGAGGGTCGAGTGGTATCGACTCGCGGCCGGGCGAAGGCCAATCTATTTAGCCGAAAGGATCGAGTATCGAAGGATCGAGTCCCCGGGGCAGCGAGGACACGCAGGATCCGGTTGGTCGACGTCTCCCCTCTCCCCCCTTTCCCCTGCCCCTTTCCTGCCCCCACGAAATCCCTTTTACGGCGTGTCCTTCGACCCCCCTCGTGGCTGTAAACCTCACAAATTACGTCCCAAAGGGCGAGACCGAAAACTCGCCGGGGAGAGCAGGTGCGTGAATTCCGGCGTGTACGTACGTGCACGCACACACTCGCCGCGACACATTCGCCTCCACACGCATATTATTATCTTAGCCGACTCCCTTCCGCATTCCCTGCGCCCCTGTCCCCGCCCTTTACCTTCTACCTCGTGCCTTTCCCTTTCGGTTCATTCCCCTATTCGCTCTCTCTCTCTTTCTCTCTCTCCCTCCCTTTCTCTCTCTCTCTGTCTCCTCTCTTTTTGCTATTGACTCGAAGATGGGCACTTTCGATGTTGATCGTTCTTTTTCAGAATTTTTTGTCACTGATAATTTTAGGGTGAAAAATTCAAAATTTTTTAAGATACAAAAATTCAGCTTCAAATATAACAAAATAGCTTTTCCGTGCGTCGCAGGCGGAGGACCGGTGCTGCGCGGCGCACACGGTGAGAAAACTATTAAATTAGCATAATATCGGCACCCGATGCTTTTGAATACATCGGTGCGGATTCGCGGAGAGTTTCATGCGAGCGGTTATTTAGCAGGGTCGAGTTTTCACCGTGGCTTCCCTTATTTCCTATTAACCGGATGTCGGAGGGGTCGTTGTGTGCGTGCGTCTGTTTTTGCGAGGGCTGTTCAAAGGTAGAACGGTAGACTAGCGTGTTCAACGGCGATTCGTCTGCACCCCGTTGAAATGAGATTCTACCCGATCGTGGTACGACTATCCTACCCCCCGAGTAGATTTGAAATATTGCGGCCTCGAACTTAGCGCTTGCGTACCCCCCAGCCCCACTTTTGGTCTACCTGGCTGATTCACTTAATTACCTTTTGACCCCCCCCCCCTCCCCCACTGATCGAATATTTAAGTCGAAAATGGAACCGAGGACTGCCCCGGTGATTTTGAGAGAAAAAGTTGCCGGATTGTTGGAATAGTTGCGATTTTGGGCCGGGAAATTACCGAACGTTGGTCTTGGCCGATGTTGAACCCTATATTCTTCGGTATCCTGGAGAATTTAGGATAATTAATTGTGTGAGAGAATCATAACGTAATTACAGTACATGCTACTTATCCAAAAAATGATTGCAAGCAAGTTAGAGACTGTGTTTGCTGGAAATGAACAAATTGTCAACTGACATTACCCGCGGTTAAGTTTTTTTTTCGATCGGTCGTACCTGTAAATTGTTTTTTATTTTTTTGTTAATTGGAAACTGAAGTCTACCCAGCCGATATACCCATAAATCCAGCCGAGACTTTTCCAATTGCATTTTAATAACAAACTGGAGAATTTATGTGCGAACGGTATCGGCAAAGTATCGAACAGGTGAGTAATGGTCGCGCAAAATACAATATTATAGTAGGAAACGCGCTCCGGATTAATTTAAAAATCAGCTTATCGCGTACCAATTAAAAAGAGACGAAGGAGCATCGTTTACCAGAGTGTCAGCGTTGGTTTGTTAACCCCTCCTGTCCGAACAGAAACGAACTAGAATCTTCCTTATTATTTCTATTTTTAGCACGTTCAAGCCGATGATATAAATCCCGTGTATACATACCCGGAAGCCTTCTATTCCTTGTCTCCTCAGGATCAGTGATCGGTAGGTCTCGGGATCGTTACTGGATTTTACAGTTCCCAGATCCTCGCCGGTATTTATATATTTACTGTTTGCCGTGTCGGCGAGGAACAGGCCGGAATGCGGCAAGATTACCGCGGAAACGCGCAGGTTTTGCCGATCGAACACCGTTATTGTAGTTGCGCCAGAGCGATTGTCGGCGTGTCATTCACCTTGCTGTTTTCTGCGCCGACGTATCGACATTTTCCTCGCTCCTTGGTGGCGGCGGCGGCGGCTGCAGCGCTATTTTCGATGCGTCCGCCGATCGTTCCCGCCGATTAATCTCAATATTGTGCGTCCTCCGTGTTTCCGCGGCCGATCGATGAATCCGCGAGGCTGCTGCACCGGCCCGATCAAACGCCAGAGAACGTGTCCGGCTTTCCTACTGCAACACGCCGCGCCGTTCCCGTGAAATCCGTTTATTAAACTCCCGAACGGGAGAATCAGAGACCGGAAAAATCAGCCGTGAATTTTGAAACTGTCGGTACTCGTGCCGAGTATTACCACTCGGTCCTGGAATCTGAGAAAATGTTTGGTCAACGACGTAATTTCGATAGTATCGTTACACGCGTCCTGCTGTACCGCAACTGGGGGATCGCGAATGTACGGGTCGCGTGCAGCCGCCGCCGCCGCATGGTCGATGGCTTCCGGTGTCCCTGTGGGCCAGGTTCACGACGACAACGACGACGAGATTCTCCTTTGTGGCTGACGAGGACAGGTCCACGGTCAAACAGAGCGCACGCACGCGAGATTCGCGCGCTGTAATTTCGCGTGGGAATCCATTTAAACCGATTGAAGCGGGAGGGATCGCGAGAGAGCCCCTGTATACTATGCACACGCGCGTACACGCAAACGGAGAGGCAGGGCAACGTGGGAGAGGTGGAACAGAGGGGGGAAAAAACTATTCGAATCGTGAAATCGCAAACGTTTTATCGCGCGATCGCGACGGCGGATTTAAATTTACCCGATTTCAGGCAATCCAATTTGGCTAATGAAACGCTCCGAGCGACGCTGTTTGTCGGTACACGTATCCAAATTTCTCTCTCTCTCTCACGTTCTCTTTCCGCTCTCGTTCCTCGGCGAACCTCTGCCCTCTCGCTCCGGTAATATAAAGTCTGAACGCCGGGGTAATTAAGTTGTAATTGATAAGCGTGTTATTTCGACGGCCCTTCCGCGGAAAAGGAAAATTACGGCGATTCCGACCCAACTGCGATAACGCGTGCAACCTGAAGTGGAAAGGGTCCAGGTCTCTGTCCCGATGCTGCTCTGGCATCGTTCTCGACGCGATCGTGCTTTCGGCTCTTTCAAAAGAATAAGCAGAATCTAGTTTTCACTGGCCGCTGCTGCGTCTGACTGAATTTTAATTTTCTGGAAAGTCTGTTTAAATTACCAGCTTTTTACATCCAGTCGAGTGAGTGAATCTACACGTTGATGTAGATATAGAGACTTGCGTTTTGCTGAATTAAATCTTGACGATTCTGCAAGCACTAGAAAATATTGTTCACGTAATTTACGTGTGCATCGTGGACCCGTTAAAGGCGAGTCCTCTAACCAAAAACATCGCCCACCGTAAAAAATCGCAAGCCCGTAAATAAATACGGAATACCATGCTATTTCCATGCGGCTAATTGCGTAGAGAAGCCAAAAACACGTCGCGGCCCGAAGAAAGAAAATCGACTGTGCCGTGCCAAGAGCCGCGTAATGGCAAAGAAATTGCCCGTGGCTCCCGATTCCGGCAATCAACGTGGCCGTTTGCACTTTAATGCCCCGAAACTCTTTTTCAGGAGGTTGCATACTACACACGCGAGCCCGAAAATAACGTTTCGTGCAACAATTCAGTCACCTCTATTCCTGGCGCCGGTTTCGAGCGTTGTTCGTCGGTCCGGCGTCGTCGTCGTCGTAGCTGTTGTGTGTATACATAAAAAAAGATCGCGTAGAAATTGCTGAAAAAAAACAATTTTACCGTTTCTCGGGATGTTTAACGCTAATCCTACCCCCACCAGTTAAATGACCGGTTCTAGATTTGTTATTTTGCAATTACTAAACTTATAAAAGTGCTTTCAATTAAATAACATGAACCGTACAAAGTACAAGTAAACTTAATCTTATTACTTTTATAAGGCAACTTGTGGAGCTTGGCAGGTTTACTGTTTACTTCGGATGATTCCGAATCGCAATAGGTGATCGATAGTTGCGCGCACTTCTAAAATTTTTATTGGACTATGTAATAATAGTGGAACGAGGGTTCCAAAAATCGAATTCCTGTTCCGACGATAATTCGCGGCGACTTCGGAATTCAGCGAGCGCTACGTGTAACAGGGACCGACAAGGCGAGCGCAGAAAGTCATCGCGACGAGGAGAAAGTTTCCGTGGAAACGGACACGGAGAATACCGCAGCGGGATACGCGAGTCAGATAAAATAATAGAATAATAGAAACCGAGCAGGCGGCGCGTCCGGCCGAAACAAAGAGGGGGTGGCTGCAAAACAGAGAGACAGAGAGAGAGGAAGAGAGAGAGAGAGAGAGAAGAAGGGGGGTACGAAAGAGAGGAGCAGCAGAGGACGATAAAATTTAGGCGTTAATCAGAATCTTGTTTCCACGGCGGGGACGATCTCTCTAACGAGGGGCCGTCGGCCATTGTAACATTTACACAATTACACGTTTCCATTCCCTTCGGACGTTTCCGTGTTTATATATCGGCTTCGGACAGGTGTGTATGTACACGTCCGTGTTGGTACATACGTGTAATTTCTGCGCGCACAATCGCGTGCATCTACCCTTCTGTACACTCGCAGCGCTACCAAAAGTGTGGTAGAAACTGACACGGAAAAAATGAACAGGTCAATACGATTTTTTCGTTCAAGGCTTAATTTCGAGAAAATTAACAGATTGAAGTTGCCCTCCAGTAGCCGACCGTCTGCGCGTGGCTGACCGTTTCTACTTACTAGAGGCGCTCGCGCTGGAGTCGCTTCGAGACGCGATTTTCCCGACAATGAGCGAGCGGCACAGAAAATAGTGCTTCGCAATTTTTGTGTCGAAAGAATTGAAAGTTTGTGGAAACGAAAGCTGTAGGAGTTTACGTTTTTGTGAAAGTATTACCATTTCGGGAAACATTCACCGAAAACACGATCCACACAGAGTCCACGTAGTTTTTCGCGAGTCCTCGCAAAGGCGAAACGAGAGGCTCGCGAAACGCAATCTCTGGTGCGCGTCTGAGTCGAAAGAGGACGAGGGAAAGGTGTAGAAGGTGAGACAAGGTAGCGACGAAGATAAGGGGATGCGCGGGGGTGGTTTGCGGAGTTGGTGGCGACGGTGGTCGTGGCGGCGGCGGTGGTTGTGGATCGGTCGGGGGTGCCAGAACCCACGCGCACAGCCACACAAAACGCACACGTCCAAAGCGCCTCTCTCTCTCTCTCGCGCGCGCGGTGTGTAAAAGAGCGTGCGGCGTGGAGCGGCGCCGGTGTTTGCGCGCGCGCGTGTACGTGTGTCGGTGCGTACACACGTGTTATTGATCGCGGCGAGCGCTGCTGGCTGCCTACTGGCCCTACCGGCGACGTAACAGAAACGCCAACCGCATTTTCCCGCTAACTCCATTCTCTTAGAAACCACTTTGCGCGGGCCGCGCGACAAGAGCCGACGACGCCGGCCGACGAGGCTCCGATACCAGCACGCTTCGGAAATTTCTCGATGGACCGTGGGATATACCACGGCACCCACGGACCCTGCCTGCAAGCTGTTGCTTCCAGGAGAAGCTGCGAGGGACCTTCATTCCCGGATAATTGCGTTTTTCGAGCTCCGGGAACCATATGGTAGTCGCGCCGCGCGGAAATGCGACTTGCCAGAGCAACTTTGTTGTTTGCAATCGGTAAACATGGGAATCTTTTTGAAGCATTTTTATTGGGACCCGTCTAGCACACTAGGATCTGCAGTGGAGAATTTTGTAACGTGTATTTCGACGCTTACCGGAAGCCGATTAATAGATTTTTTCAAGTATCAGCCCCCGAGACGTCCCACATAATTCATTTAGCTAAGAAAATCGAAGCTGGAATTTTGAAATTTATTACAATTTGATATTTGATTTATACTCCTACCCATTACAGGACAAACTTCGAATTTTTGCCAGCTCTTAATGCTCCGCTCGAATAACAAGACCGTTTCCTGATAAACACGCAGCATGTTTGGAAAACCGGAGTACAGCAGGTGCCCGTATGTATGTATATCGCGTTTGAAAGGATCAGGAATTAATTATGTGTATACACATCGAATTTCACCGGTACGTAATACAATATTTATTAATGTCTATAATTTATTTATAATTTCCGGATGAAAATGTTGTACGGGCGAAGCCAATGTATGCGGAGATTTACCGGTATCGTACAAACGAACGAATATTCCGGTAGCCGCGGCCGGCCGACTTAAAAGTATATCATCACGCGTTCACCGGCGCAGCGGCCTCGGGAATCGTAAACACATTTTACCCGGCTTGTGGACGTGCCATTTCATTTTAACGCTAGAACAAATAAACACGACCCATTTCTGATTCTTTATTCCGCGATCAGCGAAATCGGTAAATCCGGTAATCCCATTCTGTGGGAAATTTTCATACATATCGTTGGGGATTATAATAATTTCGCCGATTCGCTGATTTATAAATCTCGAGTAATCCACTGCCGCGATGTGTGTGTGTCTCGTCTGATGATAATAACTCGATCATATCGATTCTTTTCTTTACAAATAATTCTCGAAAATTCTGTCACTTGAGTAGCAACAATTATTTCGAGCCAGAGGAAACTACCCCCACTCTTGGGGGTAATTATTTCCATTATCGTGTGATTTCGGGGGTATTCAGAGTCGCTATCGTAATGTTTCAGTATCTGTAATATTAAAAAAGATATTTTTGGACCAAACTGATACAAAGAACGTTGTTTCGCTGTAGAACGGGGCTAATTACGGGTGGGGGGACGTTAACGGAGCAATTATTAGCGATATCATCGGATACTCGAAATTTGAGGGCTGCGTATCTATTCAGGGCTCTCTATTGTAATATTTCCATATTTGTAATGTTCGCGTTGCGGGCAAATCCGTGGGATCCGAATAATACGAGTATCCAGCGACCGGTCGGCAATATCCATGCTGCCCGAATAATGCGAATATTCGTATAAGCCGGATCATACGGATGTCCGTCGATTTATAAATTTGGCATTGTCGCCGGGGCCTGCGCACGCAAATTTCATCCTCTCTCCTCTCCGCCCCTCTCCTTTCTCTCTCTCTCTCTCTTTGGCTCCGCTGAAAATAAGTGTATCCCCGGGTTTCCCGGGCGTTTTTGATTAACGTTCGCATTCGACTGTTTCATTAGTTTGTCGCCGCGTAATAACGTTAAATTCTCCCCGCGGATAAACCCCGCTCATCGATCCTGCAACCGGGACCAATATTTGTTGTTTCGTAACGGCCGTTCAACAGCGAATTCATCGGCGGCTCGAACAATTTTCGGGGAACCGTTGAAACATTTTTCGTGGATAATCATTCTTCCGCGGACTAATGGCCGCCGCCAATTTCAACCCTTTAATTTCCCCCGCTACCCCTACTTTTAATCCCTTCAATCTTCACCTCGAAACACACGGCTGAATTAATTAATTCCATAAAGAAGCGCCTAAGTTAAGGGCGTGTATATTTCACACCTTCACCCTGCCCGCCGTTGATATGTAAATTTATTAATAACAATTGATACGTAGAAAACGATCGGCAGGAACCGGAAGCGAATGTAGCAGTTGACCGGCAACTCCGTGTCGCAAGCTTGTCCACCAGGTTCCTGCATGCTACGTGGTCGCGCGGGTTGATTAGCTGACGGGCTGAATTTTATTAGCTCGTTCCGGAAACGCGATTTGCGAGAGCGCTTTGTGCGGGTACGCGACCCGGCGGACTCGCGGTTGTGTTTTTACGCGGAGCAGCTAGTAGGTAAAAGTGTACCCGGCGCGCAACGGTGGGTCGGGAACGAGCGGCGGGTGACGGTAACAGACAGACAAAGGAGACCCGGGGACAACAGAGTGTTGCAGTCGGACGATGTCGCGATAGGGAGGCTGACGTGTACTACGGGAACGACAAGGGCCTTTGACCCTCCGCAGTCGACCTCTCCGTACCTTATCGCCGCCGTTGGGGGATGTAGTGGTGGGTATCCGATCGAAAGGGAATGGAGCCTTTCGCGTGATTCATAGTCCTCGGGTCCAGCACGCAATGGATCCTAGAGCCGGGAAAACTTTCGAACCGATCCGCAATCACCGCTCTCGGGAGTACCCGGCGGTTCACGCGTCTTCGATCTCGACGGCCTTCCGGACGTATTTACGAAAATCGGCTCCCTTTTGATCCTTCCAGATGGGGTTCACCATTTTCTGTGGTTTCGTAGTATTTTACAGTATAACAGAAATAATCTACTACTGCGTAATATCGTAGTGTGGTCCACAAATCATTCACTAATAAATTAAAACTACTCCAGCATATGTAAATACGAAATCAGATGCAACGATTAGATACGAGCTACCGTCACATTTTATTGTTTGAAAGTATAGAGCGTCCATCTGGTGGATCTTATCTCGGAATATAAAATTCCATGATTCATTTCGAAAAGTGAATGTTACTCACCATCAAATGACAGTCTAATTTACATCCCCGGAGAAGCAGAATCGTTTAGCAGAAATCCACCAATAATACACCGCAAGAGTCCTCGCGCCGAGACGAGTAATTCAGCGTCGCAACGTCCTGCACGCGATTGTAATTTCAATTTGCCCCAGTTTACCTTGATAAAGCGTTACACGTCGACGCCGGAGAGAGGAACGTATCCATTAGGCAATTTAACAGAAAGGCGTCCCCGCGTCGTTAGAAAAGTCGGCGGCCACGAATGTCACCCACACGCGGAGGGGGTTGGTTGGGTCCTAGCTTTTTTCGTCGAAGTCGCGTGATCCCCCCGTGTCTCGATGCACGCACAAAACGTACCGGTCATTAAGACCCGGGGCTACCAATTTCTCTCTCTCTCGCTTTTCTGCTTCTATTTCCCCAGTCCCCCGTTGCCCCCGTTCGCCAGGAAGTCGGATGGTAATTACAGGGGCTTCAAAGGGTTTGGCTTCGACGGATAGTTTCGTGGGAATTCCGAGCGGCCGGGAGGGTGTTACCTCTTTTAGATCGACACGAAACTCGGAAGAAACATGATTTAAAACACCGGCCGGTACGGCGATTACTCTCGAAACGCAGTCTCGCGAAATCGACCTGGGCCGATGTTTCTCTTGCACTCAATCGGCCCGCCATCATAACATGACGACGACTATGCTGCGGGATCTCTTTGGAAATTTCGATTTTAGAAATCACCGCCAGGCGAAGTCTCATGTTTTTTGTTTTCACGCTGGGAATTCGGAGGAACCGTGTCCTGAAATCTAAGGTAAAAATATTCGATCACCGACGAAATATCCTGTCTTGCAAAAGATTGACACAGACAATTTTTATTTCTCGAGGTCTGGTTATTAAATAGATCGTAATAAAAAATCGCGAGATGTCTGAAAAAATTAGTTCTTACGTGTGGTAAGAAATATGCGAACGAATAGAGACCAAGGTTCGAAAGAATGAGTATTAGGGTGGACCTTATATTTCGACTATGAAATTTTGGGCATTTGGTGCTTTCAATAAAATACGTGAAACGCAATATATATAGGGTGTCCCAAAATTCCTTCAACTCCCGGAAATGAAAGGGTACTGAGGTTAATTCAAGTAACATTTCCCTTTGCAAAAATGGCCGCCGCGGCTTCGTTTGGGAGTTATTAACGAAAAACACGGACCAATCAGAGCGCAGCTATAGTGAACGGATTCCAATTCGGCGACAGGTCCTGCTGAGCATCGCGTTGCCGTTGGACGAGCCAGAATTTGTCCGCTGTAGCCGCGCTCTGATTGGTCCGTGTGTTTTGTTAATAACTCCCAAACGAAGTCGCGGCGGCCATTTTTGCAAAGGAAAATGTTGCTTCAAATCATCTCAGGAAATTCTCATTTCCGGGAGTTGAAGGAATCTTGGGACATCCTGTATATTTACAAAAATATGATTATTAGGTAATTGTAACTATTACAATAAATATTTTTACACAAGAAAAACATTTAGTCATATTCAAAACTGTTTCACTCAAATATTCAAATTCCTGTAAAACTTCATGTTTTTCGCAACTTCTACGTCAATGTACCATGTCTTTCCCTTATCCGACTGACTTCATTTTTTGCAAGAATTATTTTCATACCCAACGCGGCACACTTTTACGGGGGGGAGTGAAAAAGCTTTCGCAAACAAAATTTTCAGCAGGTATAGTTAACGTCCATCCTAATGCGTATCGTCACGGGCCTTAGGTTTCATCGACGCGGCGGTGGCAATAGGCAAGTTGCCACGGTCCGCGCGTCCGTTCTACAGTTTATTGTGAGCGATGTTATTGGAGTCTGTAACGGCGGGCGTCACGTTTCCCTCGGTAAACAAGCTGAAACGAGACACGAAATCGCGCGTGCACGGTCGCCGCGCCGCGCTAGTACGCGTTCCCATTTGCATGAGAACGGGTGACGACGGCGAAGGGAACTTTACGCTCATGGGCTGTTCCCGTGAACGCGAAAAAAACTCGCCCCTGTGGGGGAGCCTAATCAAATCGGGCTCTCGGGCATCTTTCCCCGATCCCGTTACGGCGAGTGCGTTGCCGAAATTTACGAAATTTTTCCTCGTCGGCCTTCGAGCTGTCCTCGCTTCATGGAGGAAGAATTTTTTAAGATTCATCGATGGTGAAAAATTGTCTGCATCGACTGGACTGAACTATTGATTAGAGAATGCGACAAGTGATACACGAGAGAAACGGCATGACCAGAACTCGTTGAGTCGAAAAGAAGAAGCGGAGGACCGTGTCAGTCGTGAAAGTAGATTGTCCAAGAATGATCGGAGACCATGGTGGATGATTCGTGAACATTAGGGAAGGTGTAGGAACGGGCCGTTCGGGTTTGTTTGCTCGGAACAAAGCGGTGAAAAGTGAGCCGTGAACGTAAACGCCGCCGCGCTGAGTGCAGCCATATTTGTATAGAGTATAGACGGAACGGCGACGGCAGCCCTTTATCCCCTGCGAGACTGGTTTCTGGAACGTGGAAACCGGGAAACGCGGGAAAAGAGAGAAAGCGAGTCGAACGAGCTCGCTGATGCGATAGCACCGTTTCACCGTATTCCTCCGAACAATCGCGATTTTCGATTGGACCGTAGGGAAAGGAGGACTGCGGGAATTATCGGGCGATCCCTGCCGAACAGATTTCCTCGCTATAGAAATGTCCCGGCGCGGCACCAAGAAACCTGGCACCGTGAGACAATCGATGTAGAAAACCCAGTGTGATCTATAAGGAAGTAGCCCTCGCAGACTGTGGATCGTTAGGCGGTTTCTGGAAGAATTGTGAAATAGCAAATTTAATTACAAAAATATTTTCTATGTATTCGATTACCAACGGGTCGAACTGGACCCATCCACCGCCAAGGTGGGACTGACACGGAGCAAAGAAGGTCACGTACTTGTACCTCTCGCGCGGGTATCTCAAACAATGTAAACTCATAAATCATTATCAAGCCTGCGGGACATGTTTGTCTGATAACGGCGCAACACGACCGAAGAAATGTTTTCGAAACAGAACTCGAAGAAAGGGCGAGCCCAGCGATAATCGATAGCCCTTCCGGGGCCAAAGAGTTACGAGTTTGTTTTCTTCGAGGGTGGCCACGTTCAACCTACTTTCCGAAATTCTATTTCACGTTATTACAATTAGGAGAGAAGTTCCGACGACTCTGTTCCTGCTCTATATCCGGCGTGAAATCGACCGCGAACTCGGCCAACGGCAACAGAGAAGGGGGAGGAGAAGAAGAAGAAGAAGATACAGAAGTAGCGAAGGAAGTTACGATCGGACGAGTAAGCCTCGAAAGAAGTAGCCTAATAGGTGTCGTAAGTAACAATGTTGCCTTAATATTCGCCGTCGTTAAAAATACAAGTTTTAACTACCCAACGTCGCGGCTCGTTAGGAACTACTAAATAACTGATTCCCCAGCCCCGAGACGACTTTCCCGGACTACCCCTGAATGCGCCTAACTGCGGTTAGAATAAAGACCTTTGTTCCATCAACTTTTCCCGATAAATTTCCGTCCCTCCGTCGAACTTTTCCTAACTCTTTTGCGAAAATATGGAACAATATATGCCGGGAAAATTGCTCAATCTCTTCAGAACGTCCGGATCAAAGTTGTCGATAGTTGATTTGTTAGCCACGGTGAACATAATTACATCAAAGTACATATATCCAGTAATATTTTCAAGTTGAATTTTTGCTGAAATCATGATTGAAATTTGTCAAGAATTTCAGGATTCTCTTGAAGCGAATTTAGGTAAAAATCAGAGTCACGGAGGCAGTGTATAGCTCACCTCGTGACCCCCACCTTATAACCGACGCTTTGGGTTGCGAAGCAAGGCAACTTTGTCCCGCTAAGTAACCTATCTTTATAATTCCTAGCTTGAAGTTGTCAGAAACTTAACAGATAGTCGAGAAAGTTCGAGCTCAAGACACCAGACCGCGCATGTGAACATAGTTTGCGATATAAACGAAACCTTATTACGAAAAGGTATAAATAATGACTTAGCATATGTTCCCTTATCTTTATAACCACACTTTAGGTCGTGCGAGTAGACGCAGCTTCCTCTAGCTAATAAAGTAACCTATCTTTATAATTCCTAGCTTGAACTTGTCAGAAACTTGCCGGGATAGTCCCTGAAAGTTTGATCTTAACACCTCGTGAGCCATAATTTCGGATACGAACGTTAGACTGCGGCCCTTCCGATCGGCACTTGGTGTCAAAATTATTAAGTATACAAAAATTATGAACAATTTTATTTTAAGTCGTTCCTTTTAGACTTGACTAACTTTCCAAGCAAAATATCGCATATCTCGGTGAGATTTCGTTTCTCCACGACTAAAAAATTTGTGTACTTTGCTGAAGCATAACCGAAAGGATACGCTAAAGTTCCGTGACGAGAGGGTGGCCACTTTCACCGTAGAAAAATATCAAAGCCAGCAAAAGATGCTAGAAACGCATTCGGCAGATGCGAGAGGCAGCGAGCGGCCAGCTTAACGGCGCCTGTGCGAGGCCGCGTAAATCTCGGATCAGGCTGTACCAACGAATAACAGGAAATCTCATTAACAATTCGCGGGCGGGGTGCGTGCGCGCGTTCGTCGAACGCGGCCGAATATAAAGCCTTCGGTAATATCTAAACGACAAATAGCCCGAAATCTCATTAATAAATCGCTCGCGTGTACCTCGGGACAGTCCGGGCCGTTCATCGAATATACGATTCGTACTCGGTAAACCACGACAATCCCATCGCGATGTTATTGCGTGCACGCGCTCTGCCAACTGCCATGCCGAGCGGCGCCGCGCCCAGCGACATTATCTCGTGGTGGACAGTGATTCTTCCACCATGTGCCACCATATGGAGCGTCCTTAAAGCGGAACAACATGGAGACCTATTATGGTTAGGGGTTGGGTACGCTCTCGCGGTCTCCTTGGCTCGCAATTCTCATCCCACTAGCAGTTAATAATGACAGACCGAAGTGTTGATGGTCGACCAATCGTCGACACTTTCACAGCTGCGAAAGCATTTATATAGGTCTCCCCTTATTTTTGCATGTCTTACAAAGACACATCGAGTACTTTCGAGAGCTTCCTGGAATTATTGTATTAGGTTGGGATCTAAGGGAAGTAATTTTAGCCAAATTGGACCGGAAGTTTCCCTAACCTTTGCACTCGATTGGCTCCTCTGAGAGAAATGACTGTACTCTAATAAGCAATTGACAGATCGCGTTTCCAATCCCAGAAGAAATCTCCCCCTTCATTTTTCTAGCCGATTACGTCAATGGAAACGTCGCGGGAAATACGATGACAATTTCACCATCGGTTTCCCAGCCAAAACCAGCCCCTCATGGGGGTCCAGTCCTATCGACGACGGGAACCGGGAGCGACTTTTTGCCATGGCGTCCAAAAATTCGGCGGGCTTTTCGGTCGATTCCGGCGACGGACAGTATTTTTTCCGGGACACCCTGTGCAGCGAACGTAATCCCGCGTCGCGTTGTAGGCAACGGTGCAGACAGCCAGTCGTACGCGCACGCACACGCAACGCGCGCGTATAAAGCAGCGACCGCAGCGCCGCTCGGTCGAGTCGCCTCGCAGTCCGTTCTCGCGCGTTAAATTAATTACGGACGTCGCTATCATTTATTTTCATTTCCCCCCGCGCCGGCGAATCGCCCCCGGGCCACCGTGCACCATTCGTCGTCCGCCATCCCCTTTACGCTGGCAACCGTTGCCCCATAGTCGGCCCTGTTAGCCGAAACGCAGCCTGCAGACTGCTTATACGAGGCCGCGACTATTATCGACCGAATTATCGCCATCTGACCCCTGGCCCCGGCGTCTACCTTAAATGAAAATAGACACCTCGCTAATGCCCCGGATGCGTTCTCGCTTTTAGCCAGCAATTCGAGCCCCTTTCACCCCCCCTCTCCATCTCTCTCTCTCACCATCTACCGTTTCCCCTTTCTCTCTTTCTCTCTCTTTCGCTCTCTAGCTCGGTGCTGATGTGCTCTTCTCTGCAGACCACCGGACGAACCGTGATTTAGGGGGCCACCGGCCTTTGCCATCAAATTTCCAATGAATTTCGGGCTTGCTCGGGCTAGCCGCTCCAGGATACTCCTCTCCACTGCGACAATGCCGTCGTTCTATTGTACACCCAGCATTTCCAGAATCGTTCTCAACCAGTTTCCTGGGACATTAGAAGCTTCCAGATTCTCTCTCTCTCTCTCTCTCTGATTAGCAAGACTCTAACTGGACCAATGGCTCGGGATGGTTCCAATCGCGTTTGGTTTAGCTCTCTTCCAACTTCGGTCGAGAATCCATTTGCTGCTTTTGGTACGTCCAGGTTTCGGAGATTATAGCTGCTAGCCGGTCGGGACTGCAGATTAACGAAGATGTTAGAACTGTTATGGTTTGGAGATGCTTCCAGAAACGATTTTTCGGATCGGAGATCTTACAACAATCGCGACATCGTCTTAGAATGTTCAGTCTTTAAACATGTAGGTTCCAATGATCTATGTTCAACGCTCAAACATCGATCATCCCAGTCTCCAGGTTCCAGCCTCCTGACTCTGGGTTGCTCTCGAGTACCTTGATCCTCGGTTAGCCCAGAGCTTAACGCCCTGCTATTAGATCTCTGATTCGTGAGATCGAGGCAGGAGCAATTCTGCAGCTTAACCGTTTGTGGATCAGGGGAACCATATTTGGGATCTCTGGGATCCGAGACTGGATTTTCGGATCCTTGGACCTAACACTGAGAATCCGAGGATCCCCCTTGGATCTTTATTCAAATCAGTCAATAGTCCAGGCCTCTGGACCTGCGTTCTCACAATTGTCTAGCTTTGATCTTCGATTCTAAAGGTTTCTTAACCTAGTTCTCAAACTCTAGCAGCCCAGTACCTTGATCCTCGGTCGGTGCAGGTCTCATTCCCGCGTTCCGTGCCCTTTTGACTTCGACTAGGATCAAGATTCTCACTCTGTGGATGTTACGAGTTCTTGCTTAACGGGGCAAAGCTAATTATTTAGGATTAGCGCTGATCAAATTTCCACCATCTGATCCTGCCCGGTAATTCCGTTGTATATATCAAAACGTGTTCGGCCCAGTAATGGCGTTCGCTTCCCCAAACTCGCCATGTGCGCATTGGATTTTCGGCTTCGCTGAACCAGGGGAAAGAGAGACAGAGAAGTAGAGGGTGGGGGGAGATAGAATTCAAATGCCGTTCGATACGCTAGGATTACCGAGTTGTAAGGAAAGAACTCGCGGACGGCTCCCTCTCCCGATCGATTCGTTGTTTGTAACCCTCCCGATGCCGATCGATCGCCGTAGGGATCCGATTTCTATCGATCCACGGGCACGTTCTGGACAGAGAGCGAGAACGTTCCGGCTCCGTCGAGCTCGAGCCCCGCTCATTGTGATCGGAAGAGCCCTTTTCAAATTGTAACGCCCTGTTGTTTGCCCGTGTGCGCAATCTGCTTCGCGCGAATCGATGCGTCCATTATGTTCGCACCTTCCCAGCATGCTGAAAGAAAATGTACGGGCCGTAGGAATTAATTCTGTACCTACCCCATTCCCAAATTAATTTATCGTTCGTCGTCAAGGAAATTTTTGAAAAGGCAGACAAATACGTAAAAGTATTTTCGGTGTAGACATTGAATTATTTCAGATCGAAGGGAAGACGACGACGACTGATCTCGATTTGCACCGATCACCCGGTACATAGTTCACCGATACAGCACGTTCAACGAGAGGCATTTGTCGTCCGGAATGCGCGTGTGCGTGGCTCGTAACGCAACGCGTTTTACTTCTGGCGAGCAGGCTCGAGTGCTCCGGGAATCGTAACGCGCTTATGCTGAACTCGGCTGTCACCTGACAATGGCCGTCGCATCAAACCCGACGTTACTTCTAGGAGCTACTTTCCCCCGCCATCCGCATTCCCTTATCCCACGTCATGGTCTCCCATAGCCGCGTCGTGTCCTTTTGCAGCAACTCCTGCTGCGAATATTCAAAACGCGAATCCTTTCCCCCGAATTCTTCAAAATTCTGAACGACCGAAACTGAGGAATTAAATACATTTTCAAAATTTGCTCAGCACTCGGCCCTTGAATAGCGAACATTTTTGCAGTCGTTAGTGGTACGTAGTTTTTCATGGGACAGCGAACGACTCTTCTTCTAGGTCTTCCTCGGCGACTTCAGGTATATCATCGCACTGTTCTTTAATTCCCCAGAACGAGGGAATAATGATGCCCAGTCCGGACTGTGACTGGCAATTCAAGATCGTTTAGGGATATCAACCCGGCATTACGAAGAAGTATTTCATTGTAAGATAGACACGTTTAAAGAAAGATCAGTAGACCGGGACGAGAGTGATCGCAAATTACCGCGTCCCGTCCCTTTCCGTCTGCGCAAAAGCACTTTTTTTCATTAACAGCGAACGGAAGGAAATATTTCGCGAATACAGTGCACGTAGAATCTTGAGCAAGAAGAAGAAACATTTAAGGGCTGCTTGAAACCAGGATAACGAACTAAAGCGAATTCAAAGCAACAGCGAGAGGAGAGGGTGCATTGACGGAAAGAAAAACCTCGACGAAACAAAGAACCGCAACATTAATTATTCTATTGAAAATATGAATAGTATAGAATGCTTAAATGTTCTCAAGAAAAAGGAACAATCCTTAAGACGAACACTTCGCTGAAAACCATCTGGAAACTTTTGTTATTAAATGTTTTTTACTTTAGACTCTACGATAGCGACGTCGCACAATAAGTTTGTTCTGTAATCCTCAGATAGCAGATAGCTTATCGAAAGTAAACGTCGGCGCCTCTATTCGTAAAAGAAAGACTTGCTCGACTTACTCAGACAACTATAATTTTTCATGATTATACAGATAACAGTGTCTGAATCGAATTGAAACCAATTCTTCCATTCACGTTCTCAGAAAAATGATTAGGATTTAAAACAATGGGGTCAAAATTGACCCAGGCATATTCCGAAGATGGTATATCATTATTAGATTTCGGAACTTTATGGAATCTAAAAATCTCCAACAACGATTTTGGGAAGTAGGAATTCAATAAACATTAATTTCTAATACCTTTTTCTTCACACTGAAGTCAACATAACATCGTTCTTAGATTTTTCTCACCTAGTCAATTTCTTCGTAAACGCATGAAAATCCGCTTTCCAATTTTTATCGACGAGTAAACTGCAGATTCCCAGGTTGTTCGGCATCAGGGAAGACTAGCGAATTTTCCGCACAAACGGCACGTGACGGCCGTTTGAGCCATGAGACAGTTAAAGGTTTCGGAAATTATAAGTAGCCGTTAATGGCCGCCACCTATCCTCCTCGAGCGTTTGCCTTAGCGAGCATGTCGTCTGAACCCAGCGAAGGCAATTGTCGAGTTGTTGTTATTGGTTAACTATAAAATATTCAATAGCGTGCTAAAGTAGCACGACTTTTCCCCGCATGCGAAATTTTCGGCCGTCTAGCCGGACACTCAATGCGCGAGTTTTTCGCGAACCCACCAGGCACGAGAACGATAACGCTAATTAAATACGAGTCCCACCGACACCAGGACGAGCTTGTCCGCCTAACGAGGCCGGTAATTACGGGACGGCTTCATATTCCCGAGGCTGCGGAAAAAATCGCGACGCCGCGCCGCGCCGACGTCCTCACCCATTACTCGCGGAATAATCGCCGCCGTGAAACGGCGTTCGATGATGAGGATACACCCACGCGTGCACCGAGAAATCGATTGGCCACCGCAAGAAAAGGATACTTCAGTTTTATTCGCCATTGTTCCTCATGTGGGACGATAATAAAAAAAAGTCTCTTTCTTCAGCGGTTGAATCGTCTAATTTTTGCCTGAGAGGATATTTTTTTCTGTTCGAACGGAGGTTCGAGAATATTACAGGATTTTTGCGAAATTATTATTATTATTTTTATTTTATTATAAACGGATCGGAACCCTCTTACATAAATGTTTACATAATAGAAAAAAGAGTTTACGTACGATTACAAAGAAGGAACATGCACAAAAACTCATGGTACATAAGGTATGGTACTATCCGATAATCCTGCGTAATTGTTTTTTTAAAAGTGTGTAAAGACTCATTAAAAAAATCAATACGATTATATAGAGTGTTAGAGTCTGTAATAATGCAAAATTGTCCTTTACAAAAATCCTCGAAGAGAAATAATTTGTAATCTAGTCTTTGTTCATTATTGATTATTAAATACGTATTTTCGTTGCTGTTATATTATAGTTTTATTATCAAATGCAACGGAAAGGATGATATTACTGCAAGATATTAAATATAATGGTAAATTAAATATAATATAAAGGTAATGTAAATGATATTTTTCGAAACAGTAGAAACGCGGATGAACGATCGGAGACGAGGGTTGTATTCCTAGGAGAGCTATAACTTTTTCTTAGGAACGTTTAAGCATTAATTTCATATTCCAGCGCGAGCGGTGCAATAAAGGGATGGAAGGAAATACAGAATTGTCGGCGACAGAAGCTGTATGAATGAGAATTCGTGTGCTTTGTCATACTTTGGGGTGGTCCTGGGTTAGGGGATGTCACGGACCCACGCTCTTGCCTCTATGCATACCGTAATCACATTTGTTTCCCCCCTTCAAATTCACCGGAAATATCGGAGACAGATTTCTTCATACAAATAACTCTGCGTTCACGCACGATAACAGTTATTATCACTCGTGCCATTTTTAAGGGACATTTGTACGATAGGGTTTAGGGTGTTTTAGGATCTATTGATGCAGAACGTTTATATTTTGAACAAAGATTCGCAGTGTACGTGGTGCGACAAATCCATTAAGCAAATAGACATCGATTTAAGGAATGGGAATTAGTCAGATTTCCCAAAAATATTTCCGATATTAGCAGCCCATGACTCACACATCTCTAGATCCCCGTTATCGCAGTAAATTCGTTGAAATTCTGCGGGGACCATGTTACGTGTCTCTTCTCAGAAAACCGTATAGTGTCACCAGATACCGGTATCGGCCTTAGGCGATCGTGCTTGCCGAGTGAACGATGCCTCCGCAGGATTTCGCAATACAGAGATAATAGCTACGATGTGATGCGATGGATCAAGGAGCTCGATCATAATACGCCGATTCTGTATCGGATATTCTGCTAAATCGTCAGAAGGAAGCAATACAAAATCCATAGACACTTCGTGCCTGAGTAGCGTCACTAGGAGGTTGCAAATCATCCTCTCTATCATTCTCTATCGCTAATTAATCCCTCCGTAAATCCTTCGCGAATAGTTTATGTTTTATGGATCGTTCGAAAGCCGTTTATCGGTTTTAATATCATTGCCTATTTTCAACTGGCAACAATGAAAGTTGATTTTCTGATTTAACTCACTGTGGCGGCGGTCAGGTGCAAAGGTCCTAGCCAGCAGCTTACGGAGTCAGGCTTTTCTTCTGTTCGTTAAACGGGCCATTAACGGGCTAACTGGTTGATTGCGTTCGAGCACCGTTCGGTGCTTGACCCACAATCTGCTTCTCCTTTGCGTCTCCGCCGTCGCGGCGAAGCGACGACATTGTCCGCGCGTGCCTGAAGGGTGAACAAATGATTCTAAACATCGGATGGCTGGGAGAAAAAACGTCATGGCTGCAACCGGGCCTCCGCGCCGTTGTACAGGGTCTCGAGATCGATGCACGAGGGAGAATTCGAATGCACTTGAACGGGGCTCTCTCGTTCACCTCGAGAAAGGCCCTCGAACCAGCCCGGAGCCCGAACTTTTCGCCGCAATGCGACGAGCGGGACGAGTAACTTTCTCGCCTCGGAGGTGCCGGCCGAAAAAAAGGGTAAGGTGAAAAGGGAAGGACATTTACACGAATAAGAGGGAACAGGCTGCGCCCGAGGCAAACTTAAGTGACCGCTCGAGGCCATCGAGGGGTTCAACCCCCGGTGCTATCTTCCTCTCTTGTCTCTATGTCTCTCGTACACCGTTCCATCTCTCTCTCGCTCTCTTTCTCTTTCTCTACCCGCCTATTTTTACCCCCGTGTCTTTTCTCTCGCCGCCGTCCTCGATACTCTTGTCTTCAAAAGCAATTACAACAAAATTAGGGTCACTGGCTCCGCTCTGCTTTTCTTTCTTGAGTCCGCTCTTATAAATATCATGCCACTTTCCTGGATCAGCCCTTCGATCACGCTGCTGCGACCACGGACACCGTTTTTACCGGTATCGAAGCAACACGTCCGCAACTGTACTATCCTCTCTTCGTTGTTCTCGATACTCCATAAGTAGGCTGCGAATTTTATGCATTGAAATGCAGGCAATTTAAAGAACTCGACTATGTTCGGAATATTTATTTCCAATCTATTGAAAGAGTAGGTCCGATCGCACAGGCATACGCGGTAGCGCATTTTTCGGTGCGACACGGTGCACGTCGGCCTCGTTCTTGACCTTACAGGAACCGCTTGCAATTATTTCTAGCGCGCAGTATGCATTACGCAACGGCGCTCCGCGTCGCGTTCGATCCGAAACTGCTCCGGTGGCCGACGTGTAATTAATCGCACGGCCGTGTCGCAATATCACCGGAGAGAGAAAGAGGGACGGAGAGCAATGCGGTCACAAGCCGCCACTTCGCGGCCATATGCACCGCTCGAAAGAGCTGGTCCTTTTGATGTCGATCCTTTGATGTCATTAACATTATTCCCAATTTCCCCTCTCTCCTCACGCTCGCTCTCTTTGCTACCGTTACTTCTCCTTCCACGCCCCTAAACGTATTTATTTACGCGACAGTCCCCGACTATGTCCGCCTTTCGAACGACGCGACGGCACGCTAATATCGATGCATCGGATAGATCGCAGAACCGGTTCCGCCACCTTTTCGCATTCTGCTCGGTCTCCCCGTAAATCTTTTTCCGATTTGCTTGTTGGAACAGTTACCAGTAATATTAATTATGGCGACTTTCGCGATATCGTCGAATCACATTTTTTAATTTCGACCCGGACTACGCATTAACCGTCTAACCGATCGTTTACACGATAATATTTCGTCGGAAATGATCTTACTGCGGGGAAACGTTGCAGCGAAGTCTTAAAGTCCCATTAGAAGAGGATGTTTCGGCTGCGCGCACCCTCCGCGCGACAACCCCCGAACACGCGCAGACTATAGCCACAGTATTTCACGATCGCGGACGACGTTCAGTGGCCCCCTAACCGATAAATACGAGCTGCAATTCTGCCGCGACAGTTTCTCCGCACCAAGCCGGATTCCGAAACCTGACGAACGGAGATCTCGCTCCTGAAGAGAACTAAAGGGACGGGGAACGGCCCTTCTCGATCGAATTAGATTCACGGCAGTGTCGTTCGGGGGAACGAGAATGGACGTCTCTCGCTATCCAGACGTCTCAATTTCTGCGAACTGCCTCGTCCAAGAGAGAATGAAACGCACGTTCGAAACGTTCAGGCAAACTTTAATCCAACCCTTATACGTATTAATATTCATCTGCGTATCTACTTTCTATTTGGGCCCTACAAATTTTCTTTAGGTCCCTCGATTTTTCTTTAGATGCCTCGCTTTTTCTTTACGCTCCGCGATTTTTCCTCAGGGCCCTCGATTTTTCTTCAGGTCCCCCGACTTTTCTTTTGGTCTCTCGATTTTCCCTTAGGTCCCTCGATTTTTCTTTAGGCACCTCGATTTTCCTTTAGGTCCCTTTTACATATATTAGAATCAATGGATCGTCCATTTCGCGAATGGGCGTCAGAATTGCGAAACCGGCTACAAGTGCCCGAGATTACCCGAGGTGTGTATACGTTGAACAAACGTTTCCCTTTGTATCTCTCGGCCGCGATAACCGGGTGTACATAGTGTGTTCCATTGATTCATGCGACTTACATGCACGACCAGCAAGATTCGCCGGTGTTTACACACGACCTGCCGTACACGCAAGTGAGTTCGCAATCGCGTTTTTCCACGGCTGTAACGTAACGACGTTTCGCGACGTTATCACTTGCACGGCGATACCGTAACGTTACCCGGGTATCAGTTGTCCGAGATATCGATTAAATTAACGGAATGTGTACTCTCCGTTACGAGGCGGGGGGATAAGCAGTTAACGATACGATACACTCCGCCACCGGCACCGGTGCGAAAAGATTTGCAGGAGAAATCGTGCGCGAACGACTTTCGTTCGCTATGCAGAAGATAGACGAGTCGTTTGACTATTCTATTATACTTCGCACGATAGTTACCCTGACACAGTTTCGCGACGGACTGTACCACCTGTCCTCGATATTTCAACGTATCGATGTCCTGTCACCACGCGAATTCATATTATTTCTACTTTTAACCGGTGACAGGACCTGTCGGAAGAAATTCACTGGCTTTCCAGACTGAAAAAGACGTTTCAATAAAAAAAACCTTTTTTCCCAACAATGCGAGATTCCAAACGATTTCGTGTGTTTTCCACAAGGGATCGAGGCTGTGCGAAATAATCGGCCTAAACGTTTTCAGACGTGTTTCGCAACTCGCGTGACGGTCCTTTACAATACGCTACGGCTCGGCGTGAATCGCTTCGCACGCGGGGATAATAGAGCTAGCTCGTAAAAGAAGATATATCCGTAACGGTAATCGCAATCGGCCGATGTCGTTTTATTAGCGCTATCGCGAATGGTTAATTAATTTTACGAGCGACTCTGCTCCGTGATATAATATTTCAAGTTTCGAGCGATCGGAGACAATAATAATTGTACCGACAAGAAAATTTAGAAACTTCTCGATGCTCTCCCACGCTAACTTTCGTGTTCTCTTTGTTGCAGGTAAGAGTACCGATCGAAGATCGAATATGGAAGCAACAGATCGAGTCTCGATCGCTCGATTTCTCTATTCCCCACGATGGGTCATGGAAATGGAGACGCGTATGAACGCAAGGATGCGGAAACGCGTGTGAGTTATTATCGCGAATTGATTACTCAACGTTATCGGCAATCGCGTTATTGGATCGACGAAGCAGATTAAAGTTTCAATTCGATTTAATACGCTCCTTGGGAGTAATGCCTGCCTGGGTACGTCGGTAATATTTCTATCAATGATTCAACAGCTAATTCCATGCGTTCACGGTCGGCTGTTCGGTTTTATTTATTGAAATCGTTCTTGCGGTACGCGTTTTATTCGGATCGGTTGACGGGAACGGGTGTTTCAGGAATCTCGATTTTTATGGGCTCGGCACACTCTCGCGCCTATTGTGGACAGTCGCCTCCGCGCCGGATCGATATTAAATCAGTTTCTTATTCTCCGATGGCTTTTATGGCGGACGGGTTACGCAGTCGCTTTTTAGATAGAACATATTTTATTGCTAATACTTTCTTGTGTACGTTGCCATCGATGAGAGATATTCTGTGCTTTTCCTGATGATTTCACAACGCTGACGCCACCTATAATTTTACTGCAATTTTTCTTCAGATAAAGTATTTCCGTTTCGCCTTTGCTCGCTCCCACGAAAATTGGACGCGATACCACGTTCCCCGAGTCCAAATAAAAACTGTACAAGCTTAATAATTGATTACAGTAAAATCTCTGGGTGTTGCGGCGGCCGCCTGGTTAATTGTTCTGCGGTTGACCTCACCGCTTTTGGACCGGCTTCAAAAGCAGACGCAGCGAGATCTTTTCGCGCCCATCGGATCAATACGCTGTGGTCCATTCGCTTTAATAATTTTTCTCTCCACCTACGGTGCTCGTCCTCGCGATTATTATCGTTGGCCCGAGACGCGTCTCGAGCAATTCAGATAGGACATCTTTATTTTGCACAAATCCTCGTATATCCCCTTAAAATTTTATCTATTGGTTGTAGAGAGAATGAAATTTCAACCAATCGGGACACAAATTGCTAACACGCTAATTTTCGCCATTGTTTGCGCAGAATCTTCGGTGAGTGAATTAATCACGGCAGCCTCCGTAAGACCTGGCCGTGGAGAACGAAGTAGCCCGGGCCCGTTTTCGCCGACAAAGGGTTAAACGTTACTTTGTTGCACACCGTCTCGTTAATGCCTTCCGGCTCTCGTTAATGCGCGCGGCCACCCCCGTTCCGCGGGTCACGCCGCGCCGGCGTATAATAATAAATTACCGGGCGGACCGGTCGTAACGAAAGATATTTATTTTACGGGGATCCGGGCGCTTTGAAAGGGACCGTGTGGCTTTCATCGGAGCTACTTTATCTGCCAATATTCCCGGGGCCCGGGGTAAACTCGCCAAGAAACGGGACGGTGTGTTTCCAGGGTCGGCGGAACGGTGCTGCAGGCGCACCGCATCGTTGCAAAATATATATCGGCAATTTTCATGTGCGGCCGCAAACACAATAGAATTGCGACGCGCCATTGTCCCGAGCCGATCGTCACGCCGCGTAGGCCACCGACCCGCGGAAATAACGTGTTTTCGGACTTGTCCGAGAGGGTCTAGCCGCACCTGGCGCTTTAACGCTGCTTCACGCTCCCCTCCGGACTTTCCTGATTTATTATTAATCCCGCATCCAGGTTCGTTAGCGCCACCGAACCCTCCTCGCCACGTACACGGTGTCCCCTTTCAAAATTCCCACCCAATTACTCCTCAGACCCATCCATACTCCGTCGCAAACGATGTTTCATACGAAACCTACCCCGTTTAGAAAAAGACGTCCGACCAGGACCGCAAGACTTCTCTGAGCTGTTTTTCAGGTGACAAGGTGACTTTTACTAATATGTTATTCTGCGAAGGTCGCTCAAGATTATTCATCGAGCTCTTGTGTTTACATTCGTTGGACGGTTTTATCTAAATTTTTTTTAGCGACCGTTTGGACTACTTGAAACGTTTTTTTAACTGTGCTGTAGGTTGCGGGACAATTGTACGTACAATTTCGAACGGGACACCGTGTATGCGTATCTTTTCTCTCTTTCTCCTCTGTTTCTAGTTATCTCTCTCTCTCATTCTCTCTCTCTCTCTGCGGGTACTTTGATCCCGGAGCCTAGCCCACGGCTAATTTATTATTGAGCGTAAGCAGGTTTTCCTTTCGGGGCTGAACGAGGACCCGTCGATAGAAAGACGCCAGCTGACGCACGCTCCCGAAGCGTGTTTGGAGAAGGAGACTGCACTCGCCTCCAGCAGCCTCTATGGATTTCATATTGTTGGGGCCAGTATTGTCACTGTTCCGCCAGGGAAAAGGTTAACAGAGATTAAATTGGAACCGCATAGCTTCGCTTCGGCTCCCGAGGCATCTGACGCGCTTTCAGTCGTATGTGCTGTCTCTTGTGTACATCGAAAGGGCCACCCCACCTCTCTTTGTTGGTCGAAGTGATTAATTCTCAGTTATTTTAACAATTTTTACCGGTTCACTCGGTAGATTGTAGCGAAAATTGATTTTTCAAGTTACTAATTTATTTATGGCTTTTGGAAATCGTATACCACCTCTCGATATGATATACATATAATAACGACAATGTGAATAAACATAATATAATAATTCGAATAAAGCGGAATGCGTGCAGGTTTAATTTCGCATTAATTTCCAAAATTTAGTGCTTTCATTTCTATTAATTAAAATAACGTTCCGCAGCAATGGAACGTCTGTTAAACATCAATCAATATCAATCTACCGATACGTCCATTTCATACGTCCGACCGGCTTCGAGCATCGCCCCGGTAGAAACCCCTGATCAGCTATCAGCACAGAATACTAGTCATTCCACCCTTCATCCAGCAAATTTTTCACGTCCTTCGATATTCGTTTGTATTCCGAAACCGTCAGATTTCATCGGTCCCCTCCCCTTTTCTACGCTATTATCGATACTTCCTCCATGGTTCGTCAAAGTGATCGCAGGGGGATGATCGGCTAGGGGTGGGTTAACCCTTTGCGGTTCTGGAGTCTGACTCGATTTACATCACATTTTGTTTCGGCTTATTTCCAACTCGCCTGAGCGTCTTTCGCCTTTTATATTTTCTATTATTACCGCCGCAACTGCACATTGAAAATTGATTAAACGAAATATGTTAGAGAATTATACAAACAACAATTATACGAACGAACATTTTTTCTTCGATAATATTAACCCTTTGCACTCGGAGATATTTTAACTTGAAAATCAAACATTTTTTCCAACCTAGAATAATTCCATTCTATATTATTTTTCTTCATTTTATGGATATGAAATTGATATAATACCTCATAAAATACTTAAATGCTTAGTAATTGATTAGATACCAACTTATTTAGTAATGTAAACAATATTTGGAATAATGGTACAGCAATTTTTAGTAGCGACTCTGAGTCGCCATTCGAGTGCCAAGAGGTAACAAAAATTTAAAGTAATTCTGAAATTCTTTTGATTCTCATCTACTATACCGTAATTGTGGCTAACGCTGAATCAGCAACAAAAAGATAAAGGTTTCCAGGGGGAAGAGAGTCGAAAGCAGGTGCGTGTAATTTGCTGGTGCGAAAATGGAAACTGTCGGGTCATTAGAAATCAATAAGGTGGGGGGGGGGGGGGCACTCGGGGACCGTGACGCTAAAACGGGGTTACGGTGGATTCCAATGGCTACGGTAACCATCCAGTTCACGGGAACCGCAGGACTTATCGCGCATTATCCGAAGGATTACCGGCCCGTGAGCCCGACGCTTTCGAACTTTTAGTCTGCCCCCTTGGTCTTAGCCGCAGTAAAACTTGGTAAACGGTACCAAGGGGGGAATTTAAGTAACTCCTGGACCGGTGGGAAACGTGTCCGCGCAATCAGAGGTCAGGTGCAATCGATGCCGTCGTTTAAATCCGTAGAACATTTCTCCGGCGTCGGTGCAAGCCTGGCGCACCCTTACGGACAATTTATTTCTCCGACAAAGTGCCTTCGACTTCTATGCATTGCAGCATTTCACCCCTGAAAACTCGGCAAAATAAGATTATTAAAAATATTGATGAAAAGACCCCCATCTTTTATTGCATGAAATAATCTTGCTATTCGTCTGTCAAAGCAAGCAATTGTCCTATCACCGATTCTGCTCGAGTTATTCTCGATCAATCGAGATCTCACAAATTCCTCTCGATCGTCCGACGAAGAAGTGGATCTCGAAGGGTTCTTTGAACTTTCTTATCGAAGAGGTTCTTCGCTTTTCCGCGACTCGAAAGTTTCCGGTACGCAGCGGTGTGTATAAAGGTGCTAATGCTATTCGAAACAGAAAGTAAAGACTATACGCAGGTGTGCCAACAACGTCATTGAAAATGCGAAGAGGAACAAGCGGACACAAAGCTACGCGTTGTGGAGAAGGCGGCCAGTCGAATTTTTCTAGCGTCTTCCACTTCATCAAAGGTTCAAAGACCGTTTCCGGGGGAACAGTCGGTCGGCGATTCTCGGCAAATGTTGAACGGTGTCCGGCCGATGGGTTGGTCCGCGCGCGTCGAATACCTAGCTAGAAGAACCCTTTCGGCCTGGCCATAAATTTCTGGCCGGGATCTATCCGCGCGGCGCGGTGCGGCGTTCCGAGACACGTAGACCGTTCGACGCCACGTGCGCAGGTATCATAAACTGGAGACCGGCCACGATTCGCCGAGTTTTAAGGCGATTTATCGGCGGATTATGAGCTGGCCGTTTCATGTCACGGAGTCGGATATCCGACACGGTCAAGGGAGCAACCGGCCGGGAGTACCTTTTGCCAGTGAACCGGGGAGTAAATGTACCGATAAATTCTCTAAGAAAAATGGACGTTTAGAGGCTTACGCGGCGACGGTGCTGCCCCCTGTGAGAAATCGCCCCGAGCCGGGGCGAGCTGGCTCTCTCTGTTCCGGCGTAGCGATACTAACGATTCCTTGATCTTTATCGGATATCGTCCGCCGTATGGATTTCGAGAGTTAATGGACCCGTCTGATGAAACTGCACATTTCTAGCCCCGACTACCCTCCTTCGACTGTTTTATAACAACACAGAAACATGTGCAAAAATATTAAACTTCGTGAAAAAGGGACTCCCATAAAAGACTTTTACTGACCCATTTGAGCTGTCGCGGACGAACGTGCTAATGAACCTCGTGCAGCCTGAACAGCGAATCAATTAATCGGGAGCGGAGCCATTGTCCGCGAGAAGAAACTTTTATTTCGGAATCGACGAGTCTCTCCATATTCAACGGCTCCAGATGCATTCGGAAGCAGGATCATCCGCGATTCTTCAGGGTGGAGAGGGGGGGGGCGGTGCCCGGGAGTAGCCTCGATGCATATAATTGTTGCGGAAGACACCGGGGCTAATTAACGTAATGATTATCGGACTCGGTTTTGCCGGGTCGGTGCGGCCGCGGCGACGGGATCGATTGGAAACGCGAGAGCCTCGAACCCGCGGCATCGTTTCGCCGCGTCTCGACCTGGTATCTGTCCCAGGGATGAACGAGTTCCACGGCCTCGTTAATTACCCGGGTTACCGCGAAACTTCTCTAGCGATTCGATGAAAAGAGCTTTAGGGGTCTCTAACGGGTCCCGCAATGGCTTCACCGGGCCGGAGCAGGGGCATCCGTGGCCGGAGTCGACTTTTGCACTTCGATAAATAGACTGCGGCCCGGTTAAGCCCGAAACATCCGGCAACATCCGAACTGATAACGCCTGATTAATCGGACGCTCTTATTTGATTAGCCTGGCCTGCTGTCGGCACCGCGAATTCCTCGGATTCGGTCGGATCTGACGTAAAATCCATATTATTGATGTACCGATATAGATATGTGTTTCTTACTTAGACTGTCGCTTAGCGATACCGATGTGCAATGCCCATTTTGCGAAGGCCATTTGAATTTACAATGTCATTCCCGCGAAGGTGTAATAGCTATCGCACACGGGACACGTTTCAAACGCGTCCCCGTCGCGTCGTTCCTGTTCGTCTCGTTCGATGCGCCGGTTCTTGTTATGACCTATTAGCATCTTAAGGGATGACTGATGAATATGTTTTAGCCGAGATCGTTTACTCGAGTTTCGCTAACAAGCCGCATACATTATCAACCGACGACGTAGTCTGTTGTCAGCTGATTTCGTTCCTTGTCGACTCGCGAATGCATTACAACGTCTTCTTCAATTTCCATCTTAATGACAACATCGTCTCTCTGCGCCGTTGTTGACTTTACACGCGCAGCTTCTATCCACCCCTCTAGATTTTCCTTTGACAACGATCCTCTAACAATCGCGGAAATCGGAGAGCCGCCTGAGCAAAGATTGGGTAAACCTTGAGTTGGTGTTTGAGACAATCCTTATAGCGAAATCCTTGTAGGTCCTACTTTCTTTCCTGCTGATTGGAGATCAACTAAAATTTGAGAGGAGGTTGCTTAGCCGGGGTCGGTAGCCAGTCGCAATGGTTCCGGGCAGGTTCAAGGCTCGACTCGATCGCAGCAAGGTCGCAGTTCGTGTGGCTGCCGAGGTCACGGTCTGTTTGACCCGTTTGCGGGTCGAAGCGACCTCGGCGATCGTAAGTCCGCTCGGCGTCCCGGCGCACGTTAGTCAGATTTACCGAGGGGTGAACGGCACCCGGCCGGTCGGTGGCTGGCTGGCTGGTTGGTGGGCTGCGGGGGCGGGCAGAGCAGCGACCTCCAAGGAAACCGAACTACCCTGTCCGTCTTCCTCTAAGATACCACGAGATCGTAAAGTCGCTTAATCGGATGAGGCTCCGCGGGGGCGGAACCTAAGCCGAGAAATTGAAACGCTCGTAAAGTCGTAATTCCTGAAGTGAGCTTCCCGCCGCGCAACCCTTGTTTGCACGCCCCCGAGAGCTTCCTCGCTCCCGGTTTGTCTCGCTCGAGTGTATCGAGTCCTGTCTGACTAGAGACGCAATGGATCCTATCTGTGGCTCGGGTTCGTCGATTATGTAGGTTTCATTGGCTCCTGGCGCTCGCAGAGTTTTCTGGAAAGTATTCGTTTGTTTATCGATGACAATAGGTACTCTGTTTAGCCCACGATCAGTCGTGCGTAAAATTTCGATGAAAATTCCGAGTTTATTATGAAATAAAAATGTTTCTCGCGTCTATTGTTGGGAACGATTTCCAGCGAAGAATTCGCATGCTCGTACAAAGGAAAATCGGAGTTGTGCGTTATACAAGGTGAGCACAAAGCGGCGGACACCACTTCCGTCGTCTGCAGCGTGGGCGTTGAGTCATTGTCCTATCTGGCTGAGCCCACGTGCTCTCCGGCGTTATGTAAACACGTGTTCTTTAAGCTGGGAACAAAGCACGCCTGGACAGTTCAGTCAGATATTCGGATGTTGAAAGCGGGAACGGCGTCTTGCGAACCCTGCGGAAGTCTGCGATGTCACGAGTTACAGTGCGAATCAACAGTGTCGAGGTTTATCCTTTAACATTACCATAGAACATTTTATTCTTCGCCTGATAATGTTGTTAAGAGATTTTTCAATTAACGAGAAGAAATTTGTCGTTTGAAGTCACATTTAAAAAAAAAAAAGAAAGTGGCAAAACATACAAAAGAAAGGGTTGGCAAACCGGATATCCGTTGATCGATCGTCGGCATCCGCAGAGGGGCGAGTTTGTATTCCGTAGTTTTCAGGGCGCCTTTGCTACCCGCGGCGCGGTTTAGCCTCGACGAGAGAACGCGGGCTCGCCGCGCCGGGCCGCGCCGTCTCCCTATAAACAATGTCAAGCATCCTATTCCACGTCGAGACGTCGCTTTTACATCGCACTCGTTAAGAGGGACTTTTTAACAAGGTAGCTCGCCGTGGCTCGTTGCCTTTTTGTCGCGTCGTTGTAAGTTTCCTCTCTGTCTCTCCCTTGACTCCCTCTGTCTTTCTTTCTTTCTCTCGACGCTCGGCCTCGTATACGCTTTTCCTCTCGTACACCCCCTCTCCACCCTCTCTGGCTTCGCTTTGATAACCTTATCCGCTCGACAGATACCCTTTGTAATACGCCGATTAAGACCTCACCGGGCGGGCGCGGTGATCCGAGGGGAGGGGCAGGTTCATTACCGAGTTCGGATTTTATGGTGGAAGTTGCGGTGCACTGTGCGGTGCGTGTTTCGACTACCGGCGCTCACCATGGAATAAACCGATCTTCGTTCCCGGCCTGACGCCTGCAATCTGCGCTCAGATTAACCGTTTAACGGACGACACGCTTCGAACACTCTTCTCTTAGTAGACGCGTGTAAATCTAGAACGCAGAATTCATTTTACTAGACCAGCTGATGACTAGACTCCTCCTAATACAAGAGAAATTCCCAAAATTCGAGGTAGCGGTGATCGAGACCTTCATCCTCGCCACGCTGAACATCGTCTTTCGGCGATTAATGTCGCAGAACTGTGTGCCCCGAGTCTTTGATTAAGGAGTACGTCAGAGGGGACGTCAGATAGATTTTCCTCGGAGCGAGATGGCAGCTCAGGTGCGCGGGTTTTCAAAGGCAGATGTCAGACACCGTAACGAAGCACGTAGCTGCGAGGTTACGAGAGGAGACACCGAGTACTCGCCTAAAGCCGGCTAGGTCGAGGTTTTTGGCAGCAGCTGCATGTTTCTTCTTCATCAGCCGCTCGCCACTCTCTGCTCGGCTGTTTGGGGTAAGATAGAAAGAGCGTGAGTGAGGGAGAAGAAGAACGGGGAAGGGGATGAGATTAGTCTAGGACCCGCTAATAGACTTCTCGTTAAGGCTGTCTAACAGACCGTGCCTTACAACGCGGGAAGATTCGCCGGTATTCACAGTATTTATTCGTGCATTTATTCGTGAGACGCGACGTTTCAATGTAAACACGAAATGCAGATATCTCGGGAAGGAAGCGTTTCCGGTCCATTGATGTATAATCGCCCGTTGTTTCGTTGATAAACAGGTTTCTTGATAATAACGCATCGTTATGCGCAGTCCACACTTTCTATTTCCTGCAGCCAATCGTTGGAGAGTTGAAATCTCTTGGAAAGTAACGAAAAAAAGCACGATCAGAATCTGTTGGAAGGATAATCGTTCTCCGACAGCCAAGACGTTAATCGAGGCTCGCGCTCTCGCCGATCGTTCCGCGATTCTCGCGGCGCGCCAAGCTAATTACATGGTCCACTAGCGTTTTTAATGAAATTAGAATCTCCGATGCTTGATACTCGGTTCCTGGGGGTTCTCAGGTGGCAGGAGCGGTGGCGGTCGTTAATCACCAGCGGCGGATAGGGCGCGAGCGCGAGAGAGAGCTACAGAGTTTCATTTCCGCGTCGCTGCGTCTCGTTATCCCATCCCCCGTGCTTCCATTCCCCTCTCTAGTCCGTTCCAGCCCCTTGGAACCGGTGCGGGTTCTTTCGTTCGAACCCCGCATCACCCTGGAACCGATTTCACCCGCCTCCTCACCACTCGTTCCACCCGGCCGACAATGATGCACCTGTCAAATGCACCAGGCACGAGCGCGCGCACACCTGCCAGATTCGGTCTGAGAGCGTC
The DNA here is from genome assembly GCA_028454225.1 of Lasioglossum leucozonium. Classification (NCBI taxonomy): domain Eukaryota; kingdom Metazoa; phylum Arthropoda; class Insecta; order Hymenoptera; family Halictidae; genus Lasioglossum; species Lasioglossum leucozonium. The sequence continues at coordinate 18,577,199 of CM052221.1, read as the reverse complement.
ATCGTCGTCGGCGCTATTTAACAGGCCGTTCTACTATGACAGGTGTTTTTTCAAGCTTTCCTACAAATTTACCATAAAAATTATATTAGATTATATATACACATTAAATTATAAATCGTCGAAATGGAATTACTATATTAAAATAGTGTACTTTCGACGCACCGCCTTAATTGGCGGGGGTGCAAAGAGAGGGGGTGGTAGAGCAAGCGTCGATTCCGGCCCGGTGTTTACACCGGCGCGGCGGGCCGTACCATTAATTGCATCGTTACACACCGGGCGAACTCCAATAAAACGTCACGCGTCCCCGGCAATCTGATATTGTTTATTACGTCGTTCGTCATAATTAGGGGGGAGGGTTGGGAGGCGCCGGTGAAGCGGAAGCGCGTAATTAAACTGCCGTGACGATAAGCGTGGAATACTTACGAATTAATTACGAGATAAACGGGAACGCAGGCTAGACACGCGTTCCGCGGGGTGCGGGAATAGGCGGCACATCTCAGGCGACTTATTATCCGTCTTGCTCCGCGTGTTCGGCGCAGTCGGAAAACTTCCCTTTAGGCTTTCAGACCCGGATCAACGCGCCGGATCCCTGGGAATTCGATAAGTGTTTCCTGTATGTCATATTTGCGGGGACGTCTCTGCGGGAACTTTGCTGCTTGCGGATTACCCAAAAAGCTTCCCTTCCGCGTAATTATCTTGCTCATTCTGGTTGCCGCTTGTTCAACGACGATTAGGAATTTAGGGGCGGGTTCGGTTTGTGTGTTTGCACTCTGTAGTTGTTAGTAGAAAATTGTCAAAGAAATCACAGCGAACGTGCGCCGAGGTACCCAATGTCCAACAGAAGGTTCAAGAACGTCCACCTTAATTTTCAGACCGTAAAGCCACCTCTGAAAAACGTAACCACCCGGAGGACCAATTGCACAACAAAATCGAGGTCTGAACTCGGCTCAAAGTGATACTATAACGTGGGGCGCATTCAGTCCGCAACGGGGTTGATTCAACGTCCCGGAAATGCATCGCGGCGCAGTTGGACAGGGGGTTGCCGAGCGGTGGTGGTCGGGAAAATCCGATTCGGTGGATATACAGAACGAGAAAAGCGTGGCCATGGTGGTAGCTGGCGGGTGGGGGGTGGTGGGGCATGGAAACAGTCCAGTCAGTCACTCGGACATTCACAATATGGATCCTCCCTTTGGTGTAATCGCGACGTGGAAGCCCCTTGTTTCTGTGCCCCCAGCGAGAGCCCTGACAGCCACCCCCGCACTCGGACAGACTCTCGCCCCATATTCTCTGTCTAATTTGCCAAGCTAAGCCGTCGGGACCGGTCGGACAGAGAGAGAGAGAGAGAGAGAGAGAGAGAGAGAGAGAGAGGGAGAGAGAGAGCGATGGCAAAGCGACGGTAGCTCAACTTCATTATTCTCCCATTGTATCAGCACCCCCGCGGACATAAATCATGGAGGGTCCACTCTCTCCCTCCCTCGATCCGTCGCCAGCTAGCTCAGGGATTTAGTTTGATTTTCCGTCCCCAGCGATCCCGCGACAACACCCCCTCTAACCGCCCCTGGGCCAACGATTTCTACTCCAATTTCCGCTTTTTCGGTCACTTACCGACGCGCCACGGCAACTTGTCTGTCCTCCGGCATTTTGCTTGGCCGCCACACTCCGTCCCTTCCGCTCCTGGTTTCCGACCGAACTGTCGCGAGTGCGGTTTTTTTTCACCGTGATGCCGGTCGATCGGTCGGTCCACGTGCACTTCGAAAAAGGGTGCACCTTTCCAAATATTTGCCCTTCAATCCACGGACACGTTCCGGGTTCTTGTATTTTCATTTTTACTCGACGATTGTTCTTTTTATTTACCATAGTCCTGGAAGCCCCGCATCCGCTCTATCTAGACCTTTAGAACTATGCTATAATATCGACACAGTTGCGCCGGCATCCCGGCATAGAATCGAGAATCGCGTAAACGTCGGCAGTGTATTAGCCGGACTGGATTACGGGGGTGAACTATCGGCGACGGATTATATAATTTATTTATTAAACAGCTCGGGCGCATTGTATCGCCGAGTATAGCGAAACATAGCGGCGGCTTAACCACAGATTGAGCGCGGATACATGCCGAGAAACATACTTGCTTGCGGGGGGTGAAAATCGATATTGATTCACCGGGGGGGTGGGGGTTTGGGGAGCGCAGGGTACGCGAGAGAAAGATAGAGACAGAGGGATAGATCGAGGGAGAAAGCGTTGCGTGGCGAGCATTGTTAAGACGCGCGCGCGGCCAGAGTGGCGGAGGCGCGCGAAACTTATAGCCGGTGATCAAATTTAACACGTGTAATAACATTGTACCGTTAATGCAGCCGGATTATATTACACACTTAAGCGTAACTCGCGCTGCCACGCGTAATTATGTCCAGGGGCCCCCTGGCAACCCAGGATACACTGTAATATAGACGCCAGTGTCTTATGTTCACGATCCCTTCGGAAGCCGCCTAGCTACTCAGAAGACTGTTCGAATCTACCGGGGAAAAAAATACGGTAGACGATAGGGTGGAAAACTGCGAAAACTTCCATCGACGGGGATCCCTTCTTGTTGAATTTTAATACTGACCCGGAAACTATGAGACGTTTGCACGTTCCATCTTTATTCCACCTTATTACGACTATTCAAGCTGTAATTGTAATTTCATATTTCCATAATTTGCGAATTAAAAACATCTGAATTCGGTCGATTAACTGGTGGGACGCATTAAAATGGACGAATTAATTAAATGCAGCTCGAAACGGCATATGAGCGGGGTTAATTGAGCGTCTCGTGGTAGTAAGGAATTACGAGGGTGTGTTTCTGTTTACAGACTCTTCCGGCTGGCCCGTAAACGTGCCATAAGGTTATAAATATCCAGCGCAAATACATATCGATTCGGCAATAAACCATTTTAGTAACATGTTTGCTAGAGGGTGTCTCGAAAGCGAGCACGGCTCTCATTTTGATAGGTAATTTCCCGAAGCATACCTGGCTCGCGTAAGAGCGTCTCCGGTGTTCCTGTAATATTTACTTTCAATTTTCCGCTGTTACCTGATAAAATATAGCAGCGGAATATTCGCGGCTTAACCGACAGAGAGCCAACAGGGCAGAAGAGGAGAAGAGGGGTGCGCGCATCGATCGGAAGTGGGGAAAATTCGCTGAACTTTCGGCGAAATCGGTGGGCACTTTCGAGGTTCGCGGTGACCGTCCGGGTAAATCGAAGGTTCTGTGATTGCGTCGCGACAAATGGCCGTCGATCTGCGAGATTTCGGTTTTGCCACCGGCTAGAGAGATAAAATCTTCGGGAGAATTGATAAGGGATGGACTGCATTACCGGATGGCTGTCTTCGAGAGGTAAAAATCGGCGAAGCGCGCGCAATATCGCGTTACTGCGGAAATTTCCGGGCCGGCGAAATAAACCTAACAAAAAGATACAGTTCACCGAATTGGTTTATAAAACACCGATGGGCAAAAAAACAAGTTAATCCAACAAGTTAATCCACCACTTCGAGGTGGATCGACTCTAATGACACGTTAATGCCGAAAATTACCTGGCCCAACGAGCGCTGGAAATATTCGCGAAAATCCAATCGAAACAAAAATATCGAAGGTATTCACCTTCCTCGATTTTTCGAGATCATCGACGCGTTTCCATCGCTATCGTCGCGTCGTGGTAAATAACCGCGGTAAATGGCCGATTTTCCCGGGGACCGAATGATTTATCCGTCGCTGGGAAATGTACGAATTTGTCGCCGGTAAGATGGACGGGCCCGATCGAAACAATTTATAGGGAGCCGATAGATCGAGCACGATAGCGAAGTTCGCTTCTATAAAGTTAGCCGAGGCGAACCGAGTTGAGTCGAACCGAGACGAGGCGAGGCGAGGCGAGGCGAGGCGAGGCGAGGCGAGGCGAGGCGAGGCGAGCCGCGGGTATCGACGGTAACTTGAGAGAAAGCTATTGCGCCCGGGCAACTCTCGATCATCTCCCCGTTAAAATACTGTAATAGATCCGAACTCCAAACGGAGAGCGGCGCTATCTCGATAAACTGTTCGCTGCATTTACCCCGCGTGGAAACATTATACGCGAGTGAAAAGGGGGGTAAGCGCATTACGGGGCACGGGGGCGGCCCGGATTAGTATTTGCGGAAGGTCTGGAAAACGCTGCCCCGCGCATCGTTAACGTGAATTATTAAACTACCGTTCCACGGCCTGTTCGAGTTGCTGGGAACACGCGAAAATAAAATGGAAATTCAATCGGTCGCCTCGTTAATCGAGAAACGGCACGAAGCTGCGATATTCAATGAAAAATTCTACCGCTGCTGTCTCTGTCTCTGGACAGAGATAATCACGGTTCACCTCGGTTTAAATCGGCGCTTTGTTAGGAAGTTTGTACTGTTGCGCGGGGTGGGGGAAGGGAATCTTGTTTAAATCATTTATACGTTCGTGAACTTTTGAACTTTCTTCTTCTAGCTTGATCTTCGTACGATTCTAGCGTGCAACGAAGACTCGTTTGATCCTTTAATATGTAATTTCAATATATATCGAAAACAACCTTTTTAATTCCTTTATCATTTCATATTTTACTCAGCCAATCTCTTCATGAATGCATGAAGATGTCCGCAGCCTATCCAGCCTGCATGCTAACTATCGTTCGAGGTTAGTTTCTGCAGCGAGCAGGCGAAACGCAGCGTCGCGTCGCGCATCGGCCGCGATCGTTGAAGCGGATTGACATCGCGTGGAGGCTGCAGACGTCCTCGAATAGCATCCGTACGCGACAGTCTATCATCGATAGGCGGATGCATCGTGATCCGATGCTCTCCCGGCGCCAGCCCAAGCGAACAGCAAACTGCACAATGTCCGATCGCCGGCTGTCTCAGTCGTAGTCGAGCGGTCAGGGTGCACGCGGGCTGCATCGCGTGCATCTTGTCGCGCAAACGAACATCCCGGCTGCATATCGAAGGACGAGAAGCGCAGGCTTCCGTGGTGGTGACTCTGTATATAACAGCGTTTCCCTTGGTCCCAGCTCGGTTTCGTCCGCCCCGGGGTGCATACCGGCGCTAGGCTATGTGGATTTACACGGTGTTTACATGATTTAGCAGTCTCGGTGACGCACGTACGCGCCCCTGCGCCGCGCGTCGGGTTAGCTACCCGGAACTTAGCTACCCTTTCGCTGGGACCCGGCAGCTTGCTCTCCCAGGCCAGGGTGCCCGTCTGCAGGAAACGTCGTGTCTACAAAGTTTCCTTGCCTGTTACCCCCACACCTCTGCCAACCCGGTCCCGTGTCGTCGTCGATGTCCTTCCACCTAACCCTTCCTGCCAGCCGCCTTCTTCTTCTTCGTTCTTCCACCGTACTTTCCAGAGTCACGTTGTCCCGTCCCTTGCTCCGCTACCGGAGCTTTTGGCCCTCCGGTCGCCATGGAGACGCTCGGAGGAGAGAGCAAGACGGACCGAGGAAGACAGGACCTCCTCCTCCTCCTCCTTCTCCTCTCTGCTCCGCTCTCGTCCTTTCTGCTTCGCTCCGCTCCGCTTTGCTCTGCTCTGCTCCGGCGTGCACCAACTTCTGTGTCCTTGCTACCGGAGAAAGGAGACCGGCCCCGGTTTGAATTCTATCGCGCGGACAATGCCGTCCCGCGATAATGCTCGTTCGGCTTTGATTCATTGCACCACGGGAACAGTGCGCAGCTTGCGAGGGTATCTGTCTTTTCCTGCAGACTCTTTCCTTAGGGATTCTTTTTTTTTTTTGTTATTTAATATTAGTTTGTTACTCGTTTTTTGGTTGCCCTGATTCGTCTTCTGGTGTAGACGCATAATTAGAGGACTACAGATTTTTTGTATTTACGAGACAAAATGTATAGGGGAAATTAATTAATAGATTTTCCGACAGGAAATAATAGATTTTCTGCTTCTTCGGTGTTATTCCGACTGTTTTCGTATTGCCTTGCGTATTTGCCAGTGTTGTTTCTAGTTTCGAGCTTACTATTGCTGAAATCTTCGTTTACTATTCAAGGGTGGGTTTTAAAACAACCCCCGGGCTACGACTCGCCCTGTTACGCTGTGTATGTATTTTCGCAGTGCTTCTGCACAGAGTTCTAGCACAACAAAGACGATATAATAACAACAAGACTGTGAATCGTTGTGCAAACACTAAATCTATGAAAGAAATTACGGGAATCTCTTATTTCGCAAATACATATTGTATTGCTTTCGTACTTTACACGTTAACAGCTAGGTACAATTGCAAATAATGTTCACATTGTTAAATTCGACCCGTGTTCAAAGAATCGTCGAAAATGATGAAGTGGTCGAGTATAACGAGTACGTTGTTTATAAAATATTCGGGACTGAATGAAATTTTTGAAATACCCGTGCAGTTCCCGGCGCGCGATCCAGCTTCTTCCGGTGCGAGGAGTTAATTAAAGTCTGCGCGTTCTATTGTAGCCTCGGAGCGTTTCTTCGGCGCGAGTCCGCCTCATCTTTGCGCGGATTACTCTCGCGAAAGTGGAATGGCATTAAGCGTCGTCGCGGCGGATTCCCGCGGGAACTTGAAAGTATGGATTTGCGCGTGTGCGCGTGCACCTGTTCTCAATGAAAAAGAATTCCCCTATCGCGAGAGAGGATGGTCGGTCGAAGCGCGGGAGGGGAATAATTCGTGGAAACGCGCCGCGGCCTCGATGCCGCTCGATGCGATTCGCAAACTCGTCGTTTCGAGATCTGAAGATCGATACGCGAAGCACAGAGAAGCTACCGGGGCGATTTTAATTATTTATTCAGAAGCGAGATCGTCGCTGCCGCCGACCGTATTTTTGCGATTTCGAGAATCCGAGAATCAATCGAAAACAAAGCGAGCTCTCCGCGATTTTCATTATTTATTTACAGGCGAGAATTGTTCGTGTCTCTGTCAGGACTGCATTTTTGCAATTCTTCATAGCCGCGCTGCACAATGGCGGCGCTGCACAAAACCACCTGATACGAGCACCCGTAAAAAATTGAAATTCTTTGTCAGTGCTATTGTTATTAGTTGAGAGTCTGACAGGCTGGACTTTTTAGGGGATGATGAATCTTTCGGGGGTTATTCTACCAGCGCTCCCCTTGGCTCCTTTCTTTGCCGGCAAGTTTTTTGATTGATTGTTCTTGCGAGCGAAGGAAAAATTACGGATCCAACTTGCAGCGCGCTGCATTGTTGCGCTTTTCCGTGTTCGGGGGCGCCTCGGGACGGAAATCTTCAAAGATTTAAGGGGTCAAGATTCCAGTGATATTTCATAATAATTTTTTTTTTCATTCTTCGACATTGTTAATGAAACTCGTATTCCTGGAAAGTGTCGCAGACCTTACTTTCTCCGAATAGAAGATTTCGAAGAAGATGGTGTAGCAGATGAGATTAAAAAGACTGGCCTGTAATCCACGATCCAGCGGATTCTAGTATCAGTGACGCAACTTGCCTCGTTTTGTTTGCACGTCCCGTAATCTTAGAACGCCGATCGTAACTAAGACCTTGATTACGCAAGTCTATTTACGAGCGTGACGGTATCATCGGCCCTCGGAAACCGCGCGTAATTACGATTTTCACCTTTGATTTGCTCCTGTACAATTTCCATTCGCAATCGGGTGAATACCTAACGACTCCATTAGCGGCAGGCGCTGCTACTCGAAACCGGAAGGTTGCGTATAAATCCGAGCACAATTTTTCCTGGGCATAATCAACCGGTGCAGCAGAACCAATAAACTAGCTTAGGACTAGCTCTCGTTCTGGGGAACAATTTTCTACACGGAATAACGCTGTCGTCGGATTTATCGTTGACGGACTCTCTTTTCATACCATGAATAAGAACGACACCGTGTGTCCAACATTTTTAACAAATTCGAGAAACCAAGATCACAGATGGCCACTTTACACCATTAGAGATGCGGAGAATGTCGCCTACCGGAAGAATAGCCAAATCAACAAAAGGTTCCGTTCGGTAGTTCCGGATCAAATTTTAATTAACCTGGGGGGAGGGTGGGTAGGCGGGCCGACGACGGGCAACATTTAATAGGCGGCCGGAGGCTCATTGTAAAAATGTGAATGAATGATCATCGGTCACTCGAGACGCGGCTCCAGCTGCTACCAGAAAATCCGGGCCGTGCTCTTCGGCGTTGCTCTCTCTCTCTCTCTCTCTCTCTCTCTCTCTCTCTCTCTCTC